>JANRMT010062802.1:7604292-7620350 GCA_026402145.1 Polypterus bichir lapradei | reverse complement strand
ATATTAGATATTAATGTATGGACATTCAAGGCACTATATAATAGATATTAATGCATGGACATTCAAAGCAATTTGTAATAGATATTAATGCATGGACATGGAAGGCACTACATAAGATATATTTATGGTATATTAATGCATGGAAATGCAAGGCACTATATAATAGATGTACTGTATATACGGTATATTAATGCATAGACATGCAAGGCACTATATATTAAATATTAATGGATGGACATTCAAGGCGCTATATAATAGATATATATATACAGTATATTAATGCATAGACATGCATGGCACTATATATTAGATATTAATGTATGGACATTCAAGGCACTTTATAATAGATATTAATGCATGAACATGCAAGGCACTATATATTGAATAGATATTGATGCACAGACAGATATTAATGCATAGATATTGTAGCGGGGCGAATGACAAAGTAGGACAAAATCCAAATGCTTGTGCCAACTGGGCAAAACCATTTAATTCCAACCAAATACAAAAAAAAAGAGCAAGGATGTGCTTGTATGCGCTCTTTGTGAGATGACAGTTTCCTTTAGCTATCACTTTGGCACTATATAATAGATAGACAGATATGAACAGCACTAAATGGATTGATAAATAGACGTGAAAGGGACTATACATTAGATGGATAAATAGATAAGAAAGGCACTATATAATAGATAGATAAGTGCAATGTATAATAGACAGAAAGGAAGATAGGTAGGTAGATATGAAAGGCACTGTATAAAGATGCATAGATATGAAAGATAGTATGAAAGGCACTATATGAGAGATGTACAGAGCACTATATAGGCAGACAGACAGACAGTGGCACTGCTGACTCTGCTGAATGCCCTGACAGATGAGACATAAGACACTGACCTGCCAGCACACAGATATGAAATGCACTATATGATAGAGAGAGTTTGAAAGGTACTATATGAGACAGATGTACACAGCACTATGTTAGACTGACAGAGAGAGTGTCGCTATATAATATATATATAGATATGTAATGCACTACGTAATACAAATGGTATGAAAGGCACTATATAATGTATACATAGATGTGTAATGCACTATGTAGTAGAGATGGTATGAAAGGCACTATATAATGCAAACAGCACCATACAGACAGACAGAGAGTCAGGGTGGCACTATTTAATATTTAATTAGATATGTAATGCACTACATAATAGAGAGCCAGAGCTAGAAAGGCGCTATATGACGTTATCTACAGGGTCAGATGGAGCTGGTCATCCTGTTCTGTTTTCTTCCCCTCCGTCTGCTCCTGTTGTGGTTCGTCTCTTAAGCTGGCAGCTGACGTGGTATTGCAGATATTTCCGAACTTGATCTCCGTTTTTTTTAATTGTTATTTTTATTATTATGCCGGGCCCTGAAATCTGAATCTTGAGTTTTAATAAAAGAGATAAAGCGCTCCTGGAGAGTGAAGAGTTTGAAGCATTGGCGAGACGCAGTGTGTGAGATGGGTGGGCCGTGTCACCGAGTGCCGAAGCTCTGACGGATGCGGATGAACAGGTGGCTTCACTTCCCCGTCTCCATAATTCCTGGAACATGCAGCTCTGCTTTTTGCGGATTGTGAGTTCCTGACGTCTGACACGACTTGCTCTTTTTCAGCAGGCACATTTCACGCCCCCTTGAACGACGCAGCAATGACATAAATACAAACAAAAGGCAGGTGTCTCAGGTGCATTTCTTCAGATTTATGGCGCACACGAGTCCCCGGTGCAGGCTGCTGTGCTGCCCTTGTATGTTCAGCTCCTTCCCTCGAGCCCCCTGCCTGGCACAAGCCTGCCACCCTGGACTGGCGTTACGGTCCGGTATGTACAGGCCATTTCTCAGCGTTGTAGCCTCACACAAAGCAGAGGCGGCAGATCTGAGCTGAGCGTTTGTCAGCTTGTCCATGTCGCTGTCATGTCGAGAGCTCTCGGCGCACACGCTGAGCACTATACGGTGTGAAGAACGGCAGGCAGCGACACAGAAACACAGAGAGTGAGCATGCAAGGTGCCCACTTAATGCCCTCAGGAGCTTTCCGCACCACTGCTGGAGAGCAGCTGTCTAGCATTAAAAAGCATGTGCTAGAAGTGGGGGGCTCACTTTAAATGTTTACCCCCCCCCACTCTCTTATCTCTTCACTGTCTCTGATCTTGGAAAGTGACATGAGTGAGTGAATGATCAGAGCAAATCTTGAGGGAGTGTTCAGGATGGGCACCATGATGCCAGGCCTGGTAAAAGCAGAATGCAGCCCTGTGAGTCAATAAAAAGATGGGCATTTGGCCCACCCTGTCCCAGTGTCAAACAGTTTGGAGCTTCATTAAGTCTCTTAATTCACTTTGTGATCGCTGTGGACACCAACAAGTGCTATTGGTATAAATTGTGTTTCATCTACGTTACTCCCACCCTGTGCTTCTGGGGGTATGCTGTGGCACTTACAGATGACGGTGATCACAGCAGTGGAGCGACTTTCTAAAGGTGGTGCACTTGTATCCTGTATTAAGCGCCTTCTGTGATTTGCCTGATGCTCAGCAGATGTCGCTGCTCTTCTTTTTCCTTCTTCCT
Source organism: Polypterus bichir lapradei (assembly GCA_026402145.1). NCBI lineage: Eukaryota > Metazoa > Chordata > Cladistia > Polypteriformes > Polypteridae > Polypterus > Polypterus bichir. The sequence goes on along the minus strand of JANRMT010062802.1, from coordinate 7,617,760 downwards.
GTTATGGAGTTCTTCATCACGGTCGGACGATCAATGAACACAATGCTTAGACTTGATTACGAACTCGGATATGGCGAGTCTTGGGGGATTATCAATAGACCGAGCCTTTATTACAATACATTTTTTCTGCCCACACCAGTAAGGTGCTCAACAGATGGGGCCACTTTTTTCTTTTCACCATGCCATGTGTACTTTTTCGAGGTTTCCAGGACTTTACATATTTTGAATTTCCGGAACAAATCAGGTCATGAGCTTCCGTTTAAGACCAACATCAAAGTTGTAGCCCCAGGACTTTGTGAAGACCAGTGGGTTGCCACGCAGCAGCTGCCATTCTTATTCTTAATGCCACATTAGCAGTTTCTGCAATTTGCTTCACATCCAGCACATTTGCTGCTATGCTTTTTTCTTTCTTACTACTACAAGTTCTTTGTTATGGCTGATGATCATTAAACACAACATTTAGAGTTGATTATGTATTCAGAAGGCATATATAGTGCGTCCCGGGGGGTTATTTAATAAACAGGCTTGCAAGGATCAAAACTTTATTACAATATATTTTTCTGCCCAACAGTAAGATACCCAACAGATGGTGCTACTCTTCTTTCACTAGTGTCACTTATTCAATCACTTTACTTTTTTGAGGTTGCTGGGACCTCACATTTTTGTATTTTCCAGAAGTTATCAAATCATAAACTTTTGATTGGTTCTAGCCCCAGTAGTTCATGAGTACCAGCAGGTTGCTGCACAGTATGTGCTTGACGCTCAGCAGATGCCGCAGCTGTCATTCTTCTTCTATTGTGGCCTCTGGGGGATGCTCAAGCTGCCCAAACTCCTGACACAAAGGCTCAGACACAAGTGCTGCACTTATCATGTAGATTTTTATTCCATGAGAAAGTCTTCACCAGGATCATTTCTCACCCCACAATCACAGTTACAAAGCACACAGTAAAAAAGCACTCTCTTCTCTGCCTCCTCCACTCCACCTCAGCCAGCTTCGTCGTCCTGCTCCTAATACTGGCTTATGGAGTTGTGGCAGGCAGCTCGTCTTATACAAAACCTGGGAGTACTTCCAGTGTACCACAGGTGTGGCCCAGTAGCACTTCTGGGTAAGGCTGGAGTCCAACAAAGTAGGGTTGGCTGGCACCTGGCACCTGGCAGCACCATCAGAATCCAACAGGGCTGAACCAAAGAACTCCAGTTCCCATGATGCCCAGTGGGAATGTAGGGTGCTGCTGCAACCCATGTGGGCTGCCCTCTGGTGATCTGGGAGAGACAATGCCCTGTGCATGCTGTCTCCCCCTGTCCTTCAAGACTGAGTGTATCCCAGCCGAGCGAGATTCTCGGCCGTGCCTCACACGATCTACAATATGCTTGACGCTCAGCAGTTGTCGTCTCTCTTCTTTTTCTTTCTGCCATGTCATCACCTTCACCTCTCTTCTTTTTGTTTTTGACATGTCACCCTCTCTATCAGTTTGCCACAAGAAACATTCAAACATACTCTAGCTCAGTTTGCCGAGGTTGGCACTACCTCAGACTTGTTCATTTAGCAGCGTGTATCAGATAATAATATTTTGATTAAGACCAAGATCAAGGTTCTTGCCCTGGTACTTCACGAGAACCAGCAGATTGCCATGCTGTAAGTGGATGATGATCAGCAGATGCAGCAGCTGCCATTCTTCTTCTTCCTATCACATAATTGGCTTCTGCAATTTGCTTCACACTCAGCAGATGTTGCTACTCTTTTTTTTCTTTCTACCTGTTATGCAGTTGTTCTTCACAATTGATGATTAATAAACTGAATACTTACGCTTGATTATAAATTCAGAAGACATGTGTAGCGTGTCCTAGGAGACTGTCAATTTATGGGCTTACGGGGACTGAGCTTTTATTACTATAAATTGTTCTGCCCACACCAGTAGGATGCTCAGGTGATGGTGCCACTTTTCTTTCTGTCTGGTCACTTAGTCAATCACTTTGCTTTTTTGAGGTTTATGTGACCTTCCATTTTTTGACTTTCCAGAACAAATCAGGTTGTGAACTTCCGTTTAAGACCAACATCAAAGTTGTAGCCCCAGGACTTTGTGAAGACCAGTGGGTTGCCATGCAGCAGCTGCCATTCTTCTTCCTAATATCATATTAGTAGTGTCTGCAATTTGCTTCACGCTCAGCACAGTACCAGAACATATCAGGTCATAAGCTTTTGTTTCAGACCAACGTCAAGGTTCTGGCCCAAGTGATTAGTGATTAATTGTGTGACAGGCAGCATTTTTTAAATATAAAGCAATGGCTCACAATTCCTTCTCTGCTCTTCCTCAGGTCTCAGTATTCGAGGGGCACAAGAAGAGGACCCTCCAGATCCACAGCTCATGCGGCTGGACAACATGCTGCTGGCAGAAGGTGTGTCGGGACCAGAAAAGGGTGGCGGATCAGCGGCAGCGGCGGCCGCGGCGGCAGCTTCAGGAGGGGCCACAGACAACTCCATTGAACACTCCGATTACCGAGCGAAACTCACACAGATCCGACAAATCTACCACACGGAGCTGGAGAAATATGAGCAGGTGTGTCTCCCCATAACCGCCAAGACTTCCTCTTAAGGATGAGGTGCTGGAAAAAGTAGAAAAAAGCAGAAAATGTATGGGGGGCTTCATGTTTGTGTTAGGGGGTCTGTGGTCAGCAGTGCCTTGTGAACTGATAAATTCAGTCAGGTCTGGAGTGGCGTCACATTGAGGGTTAGTTCCTACCTCGAGTCCAGTGCTGCTGGAATTGGCTCCGTGACAATGACATTTATGGGTTCTAAAAATAGAAGGGTGCCTTTATTGTATTAAGCTTCATGTTTTTATTGGAGGGGCCGGGGGTCTGCTGTAATAACATTAGTGTCTCGGTCCTTTAAGCAAAAACATTCATTCATTTTTGTGTGTTTGTAGGACGGCAGGTCCGATGAGCGTCCCAGTCTTGTTAACTGGTTAAACTCTGCTTGTTCTTGTGTGGAATGAGTGGTGTGCCACACAGCCTTGTGTCCAGTGCTGCCAGCTTCTCGTCACCCTTGTGACAGAAGAGGCAGGTTCAGGAATGGACAGGTGGCTTTAATGTGCTAATCCTTGTGGATCGGTGCTGTGGGAGAGTCAGTTTGGTGGGGCAGGAGTGGCACCCATGTGTTGGTTTCCACTTTGTGTCCAGAGCTTCTGGAATTTGCTGCATGTTTCTGTGGATGGGAGGCTTTATTGTGTTAAGCTTCATGTTTTTATTGTGGGACATCCTGACACTTTGTGGAATCCCCCTGAAGTTGCTGGATATCCTGGCCGGCCTGTACGCTGATACTGAGAGTGCTGTGCAGAGTGGGGGCAGGACCTCTCAGTTGATTCTGGGGTCCGTCAGGGGTCTCTTCTGCTCCTGCTCTGTTTTGGGTGGTGGACAAGGTTGTGGGGTCCAGCAGCTGTGAGGCATCTATTGGTGAAGAGAGACTCACTGATCTTGACTTTGCTGACAGTGCTGTGATCTTCAATGTAGGCTCTCTGATGAGGGGGTCTCGAGAGACGGAGTGAGGGGTCTGAGTGTCTGGGCTTGCGAGGGTCCTGATCAAAAACAAAATCCAGGCCTTTAATGACCTCTTGGGCATGGCCATTGGCACTGGAGAGAGCGTCGACCTCGTCGAGAGGTTTATTTACCTCAGTGGTGACATTCATGTGACTCTGGTGACTCTTCTTATGAAGTCAGTGGACAGATTGGGAGGGCACGGGGGTCATGAGGTCACTGGAGAGGGGTGTGTGGCGCTCCTGATATCTGCAAAAGGACGAAGGTCCAAGTCTTTGGAGTCCTGGTGCTCCCTGATTGTGAGACATGGATGCTATCCAGTGACCTGAGATGAAGACTCAACTCCTTCATGTGTCTTTTTGGAGGGTCCTTGGGTACAACTGGTCTGACTTTGTGTTGCTCATGGGGTCCTAAATGAGGCACATAACCAGTGAGGGAGCGTCAGTTACGGCACTACAGCCATATGGCACGATTACCCGAGGGTGATCCAGATCATTGTTGAGGACCTGAGCGTCTGGACCAGGCCAAGGGGACGCCTACATAACACCAGGCTGCGGCAGATAGAGGGTCGTTTCCAGGGGGTGGGACTGGACCACGTGTCTGCCTGGGGGGGCTTACCAACCAGGATCCCAAGCTGTTTTGTGTGTGGTACAGCAAGGCACTGTACCAGTGCATGCCCCCAGCCTGACCTGTCTTGACCTGACCTGACCTGGTCTCTGGGTATAACATCAATGCCCTTTGAGCAGGTCTGTTCATCATGGACTGGTTCTTGCTTTATGTCCAGGACTGCCAGGATGGACTGCAGCTCCTTGTCACCTTCTAAGATCAGGAAGTGGACAAAGAGCCTTAATTTTTTAAACCTCATGGACTTGTAGCGTGGCACGGTCAGGCGACGTGAATGCCACATCTTTTTTTAGGTCTGGAGTGACATCTCCTCCGTGGTTGGTTTCCACCTCCTTGAGTTCAGTGCTGCTGGAATGTGCTGCATGCCCCGGTGGTCCTGTGATGGCATTCATTGGCTTTCAAAATGGACAGATGGCTTTATTGTGTTGGGCTTCATGTTTGTAGTAGGGGGTCTGTAGTCAGCAATGCCTTTTGAACTGATAAATTCAGTCAGGCATGGAGCGGCATCACGTCAAGTGTTGGTTCCTACCTTGAGTCCAATGCTGCATGGAATTGGCTCAGTGACAATGACATTTATGGGTTCTACAAATGGACGGGTGACTTTGTTGTTGTAAGCTTCATGTTTTTATCTCTGGTCATAGCACTGGTGTCTCAGCCTATTGAGCGGGTTATTCATTATGGTGGAGTGGTGCATTCATCCCAGACTGGCTCTTGTTTTGTGTCCAGTGCTGCCAGGATTGGCTCCATCTTCTCGTCACCTTTGTGACACCATAGGCCAGTTCAGGAAATGGGCAGGTGGCTTTAACGTGTTAATCCTTGTGAAGCGGTGGTGTGGCAGGGTCACTTGGATACATTCAGTCTGGACTGGCATGGGTGGGTTTGCCCTGTAGCAGAGTGGCATCTCATTCAAGGTTGGTGCCCAGTGCTGTTGGAATTCGCTCCATGCCTTTGTGGCTCAATACTAAAAATGGACGGGTGGCTTTATTGTGTGAAGCTCCATGTTTTTATTATTAGGGGGGTCTCTAGTCATAGCCCTAGTGTCTCAGCCCGTTGAGCGGTTTGTTTATTATGGTGTGGCCTGAGTGAGTGGGCGGTGCAGTGGACTGGTTCCTGCTTTGTGTCCAGTGCTGCCAGTGTGGGCTGCAGCTTCTCGTCACTCTGTAACAGAACAGGAAATGGACAGGTGGCTTTAATTTGTGGTGTGTCAGGGTCACATGAATGAATTCAGTTTGGGGTCTTCCCTGCGGTGGAGTGGCTTCTCATCAAGAGCTGGTGTCTACCGTTTTGGTCCAGTGCTGCTAGAATTGTCTCCACATCAGTGGTCTTCATGGGCTCTAAAGATGGATGGGTGGCTTTATTGTGTTAAGCTTCATGTTGTTTTTAAGGGGGGTCCACGGTTATAACACCAGTCTCCCAGCCCTTTGATCGGGTCTATTCGTCCCGGACTGGTTCTTGCCTTGTGTTCAGTGCTGCCAGGATGGACTGCAGCTCCTTGTCACCTTGTAAGATCAGAACACGGGCAAATGGCCTTTATGTGTTAATGCTCAAGGACTTGTAGTGTGGCACAGTCAGGTGACGTGAGTGTCACATCCTGGTTATGTCTGGAGTGGCATCTCCTCCATGGTTGGTTTCAACCTGCTCAAGTTCAGTGCTTCTGGAATTTGTTGGCATGCCCCGGTGGTCCTGTGATGGCATTCATGGGGTTCTAAAAATGGGCAGTTGGCTTTATTGTGTTAAACTTTGTGTTTTTAACAGGGGGGTCTTCTGTCGTGACATTACTGTCTCATCTTATTGAGCGGGTGTCTTCATTATGGTGTGACCAAGTCACACGTATGCTTTCAGTTTGGACTGGCAGGAGTGAGTGTGCCCTGTGGTGGAGTGGGCAATCATTCTTTGACTGGCTCTTGCTGTGTGTCCAGTGCTGCCAGGGTGGGCTCCAGTTTCTCGTCACCCTTGTGACAGACTAGGCCAGGTCAGACAATGGGGAGGTGGCTTTCATTTATTAGTGAAGTTGTGAAGTTGTGGTGTGGCTGGGGTCTCACAGATCACATCAGTTTGGACTGGCATGAGCGGGATTTGCCCAGTAGCAGAGTGGCATCTCCTCCATGGTTGGTTTCCCCCTTGTGTCCATGACCACTGGAATTTGTTGGCATGTCTCTTTGGTTCTGTAATAGCATTCATGGGAATCTATAAAAACAATGGATGGCTTTAATGAGTTAAGCTTCATGTTTTATTAGAGGGTCTCTAGTCATAACATTAGTGTCACGGCCCTTTGAGTGGGTGATGTGCCCTGCTCTTGTTTAGTGTCCAATGCTGTTGTAAGCTTCATGTTTTTATCTCTGGTCATAGCACTGGTGTCTCAGCCTATTGAGCGGGTTATTCATTATGGTGGAGTGGTGCATTCATCCCAGACTGGCTCTTGTTTTGTGTCCAGTGCTGCCAGGATGGGCTCCAGTTTCTCGTCCCCCTTGTGACACCATAGGTTCAGGAAATGGACAGGTGGCTTTCATTTATTCGTGATGTGGCTGGGTCACACAGGTACATTCAGCTTGGCCTGGCATGAGTGGGTGTGCCCCACTGTGGAGTGCCATCTCATCCAAGATAGGTTTCCACCCTGGGTCCAGTGGCGCTGGCATTGACTCCGTGCATCAGTGGCACTGGCGGGTTCTACAATGGATGGATGGCTTCATGATTGTACAGGGGGTCTGCACTTCTACCTTCAGGGTCTCAGCTCCTGAATATTTTGCCCCAGGGTGGACTGGCATCCCACCCAGCGTTGCTGTCTGCCTTGTGCCTCGCTGTTTTTTGCGATACCCGCCACCTTCCCGTGCCATCGTAGGTGGGGTTCCGAATCTCGATGGCCGGGTGGGCAGTCGGATGCCTCCTCGTTCTCCTTAATGACGATTGTGTTAGGAGGAGAGGCTGAAAAAAAAAAAAAAAGCAAATGGGGGGCAAATGGCTGGCTGCGCTGCCCTGGAAGCCTTAAAAAAAAAAAACAAACCAAAATGACACACGTATAGATTTTATTTCAGATTCTTTTAGATGAGAAGACCACTCAAGTAGAAAACAAGCCCATTTTCTCTGAAGTTATCCTCGTATAAAAGCTGTAATCAAAAAGAGGGAAACGCAAAGAAATGAGAAGGAACAGAAAAGCGAAGGGATGTCATTGACACAGCTGAACCGGCGCAGGCGGCGCCACAAATTAGACCCTCATTTACTCTCAGATATAAAAACAAAAAGCACAAAAAACACTTGGCCTGAAGTGCGTCTTTCTTAAGGGTGTATCCAGATTTTAATTATCTAAATGTAAATACTTAACGAATTTTACTTAGAGTAATGAGCTAAAGTGCACACTACATAAATGAGATGTTCTAATTAATCATGTATGAACTACTGGCTTAAAGAAAAGCTCTTTAAATTCGCCGAATGTTGGGCAAATGCCAAGCTGAACATCGGCGTTTGCATTTACAGATGACTTTACCTATTAGGTGCCGCGATATGCACGGTGGCACTTATTATACGGCTCCAGAGACCACCCGGCTTTGTTGAGGGGGATCAGACATTAGAGAATGAACTGCGCAAATGTCCAATAAAACATTTGTAAAAACGCTTTTATACGGGGACGCAGTGCCAAAAGTATACAGGACTACACGCCGTATAACACCGTCGGACCTGTTTAATCCAGTTTAGTGGGGGGTATTGGCAGGAAGCAGCCCCGGACAGGACCACTTTAGAAATATGGTGTAAAATTAAATCGTTGTATTGATTACTTAGAAGGACAGACCACTCAGCTTTTTCATTCTTTCTTTATTATTTTTTGTATCTCTTAATGTTATATTATCCATCCATCCATTTTCCAACCCGCTATACCCTAACACAGGTTCACGGAGGTCTGCTGGAACCAATATGTTATATTATTTTATCATGTTTGGAAAAAAATTGTGCACTAGTCATCTGCTATTTTTATATATTTATACTAGCCATCCCCTGTGGCTCCGGTCATGTAGAAGTGACACAGGACAGTGAGGAGGGCCCCGCCCAGCTCCCCACTCCTGACGTCACGCTTTCCCCCTTCCCTCGGTCCGCAGCCTCTCTCTCGGATTAGCGTGAATAAATCGCTCCTGCAAGCAAACTATGATTCTTAGCGCGATGAGAGAAGTCGCAAAATCAACTGGAGCTTCTAAAGCCTTTAGAGTTCTCAGAGGTCTCTTGGTCCTGATGGCCTCCCTCCTTGCACAATCAGCCAGTTTTTGGGGATGGCCTGCTCTAGCAGATTTGTAGCTCTGCCATACTCACCATTGATTCATGACTAGCCGTCCACCAGCATAGTACTGAAACAGGAAAGTGAGCAGGGCCCTGCCTGGCTCCCCACTCCTGATATCACGCTTCTCCCACCCCTCGACCCACAGCCTCTGTCTCGGATTAGTGCGAATATATCGCTCCTGCAAGCAAACTATGATTCTTGGCGCGATGAGAGAAGTCGCAAAATCAACTGGGATGTTCAAGCAAATTCTAGAAAAAAAGCCCAAACTAAATCTGTTAAGTAGTTCTCTCGTTCGCTAGCTAAGTGGAGGTAAGATATGCCCTGAGGCCCCGTCCCCTCCCCTCAACCCGCTGCGTTTCTCACAGATTTGCACAAATAAATCGGTAATGCAAGCGAACTGTGATTCTTAGCGCTATGAGAGAAGTCGCAAAATCAACTGGAGCTTCTAAACACTTTGGAGCTCTCAGAGGTCTCTTGGTCTTGATGGCCTCCCTCCTTGCACAATCAGCCAGTTTTTGTGGATAGCCTGCTCTAGCAGATTTGTAGCTCTGCCATACTCTCCATTGATTCGTGACTAGCCGTCCACCAGCATAGTACTGAAACAAGAAAGTGAGCAGGGCCCTGCCTGGCTCCCCACTCCTGATATCACGCTTCTCCCACCCCTCGGCCCACAGCTTCTGTCTCGGATTAGTGCGAATATATCGCTCCTGCAAGCAAACTATGATTCTTGGCGCGATGAGAGAAGTTGCAAAATCAACTGGAATGTTCAAGCAAATTCTAGAAAAAAAGCCCAAACTAAATCTGTTAAGTAGTTCTCTCGTTCGCTAGCTAAGTGGAGGTAAGATATGCCCTGAGGCCCCGCCCCCTCCCCTCAACCCGCTGCGTGTCTCACGGATTTGCGCAAATAAATTGGTAATGCAAGCTATGAGAGAAGTCACATAATCAACTGAAGCTTCGAAACACTTTGGAGCTCTCATAGGTCTCTTGGTCTTGATGGCCTCCCTCCTTGCACAATCAGCCAGTTTTTGTGGATGGCCTGCTCTAGCAGATTTGTAGCTCTGCCATACTCTCCATTGATTCGTGACTAGCCATCCACCCTAAATAGTACTGAAACAGGACAGTGAGGAGGGCCCTGCCTGGCTCCCCACTCCTGATGTCACGCTTCTCCCTTCCCTTGGCCCGCAGCCGCTGTCTCCTGCAAGCGAACTATGACACTTTGCACGATGAGAGAAGTTGCAAAATCAACCGGAATGTTCAAGCAAATTCTAGAAAAAAAGCCCGATCTAAATCTGTTAAGTAGTTCTCTCGTTCGCTAGCTAAGTGGAGGTAAGATATGCTCCGAGGCCCCACCCCCTTCCCCTCGACCCGCCGTGTGTCTCACGGATTCGCGCAAATAAATGGGTCATGCAAGCGAACTGTGATTCTTAGTGCAATGAGAGAAGTTGCAAAATCAACCGGAATGTTCAAACAAATTATAGAAAAAAACCAAATCTAAATCAATGAAGTAGTTCTCTCGTGAAAAGCGGACAGACAGACATACAGACAGACATTGGATTTTATATATATATATATATATATATATATATATGTATATATATATATATATATATATATATATATATTTATATATAGATATTGGGTAGAGGTTTTAAATCTATAACATTATCAAATGTTTTTCTGTGATGTGTGTTTCAGTTTTCAATTGGTCTGATTTTTTTAAAATACCATATGTGCCAAACTGAAATAAATAAAATGGTGTGGCAGATGACCGGCGTCCTTGCTCCACCATGATGCCCCTGGGATGGAAGGACTGGGCGAGAGGTGTCCCAGGTGTCCCGATGTGGCAAGGTCCCTGGTTGTCTGCCATAATATATATATTGGGAACAGCCTCGACACGGACAGACACCAAGACAGCTAATGTTCAAAACACACACGTGTTATTTGTTCTATCAAGTACAGTACACCAATCACTCACAGTCCTTCCTTCTTCTTGTTCTTTTCTTGCCGCCTCCACTGCTGTCTTGTAAGCTTCGTCTCGCTCCCTCCCAACTCGGCTTTTTGACTAGAGTGAGGCAGCCCTTTTTATACAGTACCCGTATGTGCTCCAGATGCTTCCTGATGATCTTCCTGCAGCACTCCCTGTTGTGGTGGAAGTGCTGCAGTTCACGTCTCCTGGAATGTCTGAGCAGACCCTGGTGGTGGCCACGTGCCCCAACTGGGCGGAGCTTCCCAGCTCCGAATGTGTGGCCCAAATGGGAACCAAGGCGGTTGCCCTTTCGTGTCCTGGAGGAGGTATTGGTCCTGTCTTGGTCCTTCCACCTGGCAGGCATCCCGGTTGTGCAGATACCCCAGCCATCTGTCACTATATGTATATATATATATATATATTATATATATTAACTATATATATATATATAGTTAAAGAAAGAGAGAGAGAGAGCGAGAGAGGACAACAATAAAGAGCTGGAGTGCCAAGACGACCACCCCATATAATTGAATGCAGCAAAAGTAAAAGAAAAAAAGAACAAAACAAAACACACAATTATTGCGCAGTCGGGTCGGTTCTGAAGATGCGAGTTCAAACAGAACTGAGAAAGAAGGCGGAGCACCCGACTTTCAGTCCTCCCAGCAGGAAGAGGCGGGTCCAGGTGGAAGTGATGTCAGAGTTGTTCTAGCCATCAATCATGCAGTCTGCCGAGGGAGAAAGAAAGATGTCAAGACACAGTGCCAACTCCTGTCCCTATGTGGTATATACTGTATATATATTTATATTGTAATAAGAAGACAAGAGAGAGAAAGCGGTTTGGGGATCCACCCCGTATGCTGTCAGGCAAACACTTAAGCAGTAAAGTGAGTCCCAATAGACTGACTAGGGAAGAGAGGTGCGGGCTTTTATAGTTGCTGCGCAGGAAGAGGCGGGTCCGTGCAGGGAGTGGCGGAAGTGAGGTCAGTAGGAGGGCGTGGTCTGGACCGGAGGGTGGAAGTTGGTGCCGGTTTAGCTGGGTTTCCCTTCTGTGGATTTGTAGACGAAGGAGCAAAGACGTTAGTGCACTTTATCAACCCACGAGCTGTCATCTTAACCTCAGTTAAGCCCTTTGACTGCCTCCAGTGTGCACGTGTGTGACAATATATAGCACTAACAGTCTCAGACGGGTTGAAATCTAAGTAATCAATGTAGAACTCAGCATATTCAGCGTGCACCATCTATTGCAGTGTATTTTGTAATGCATTTGTCTTTCCAACAGATGGTGCATCCCATACATTTGTAGTAATAAAATACATTAACTGCATACATAAAATACAAATGGTTGGGATGCACCATCTGTTGCAATGACAAATGCAATGCATTTTATCCATCTTAATAAACAGACAAGTGTCTGTGTGTCCGTCCGGTTGCTGTGTCTTTACACAAGCCACTGTAGGTATCAGGAACAAACTACTGAGACATGGAGTTGAAGCAGAATCCCTGACAACTGTTAAGAAGAATCTGGATGAGATATTGGAACAGTTTAGCTAAACAAATGGGCTTGATGGACTAAATGGTCTCCTCTCATTTTGCAAATTTCTTCTGTTCTGTGTTCTTAAATCTCTGCTATTCCATCAGATGGCACATCACAAACATTAACACTGCTTTTAGGAATCCCATACCAAATGGCATATAACAGAGACATCTGCAAGACATGGCTGGTCTCATGTTGCTCCTGCTCCTTGACGTTAATACTGCTGGTGTCGTTGATGGCCTGCCGTCGTTCTCTTCTCTGTCTCATGTTCACTTTCCGCCACCCACATTTCCTGTTTATCTCCCTGAAAGCCTCCACCTGTCTTCTCGAATGTTCTCGTTGAATGCAGATGCTCCATTGTCCCTGCCTAACGGGTTGAAGTCAACCTGAAGAGCAGCCTTTTGCTGTTTGAAGACAAAGTGAGAATATGTTGGGAATGCTCATACGGAGACATGTTCCTCAAAATGTTCACGTTGAAGAAGTTATTGCAGGGAGCTACAGGTTAACTGAGCACCACCTCTGCACAGAAGGTCACCTCTGAGCTTGATGCCTCGATGGTCCATGGGATTTCTTCACAGGCCTCTTTTTTGCCCACTAACCGGTACTCAATGAGTCTTAAACTACCAATGACTTCTTCATTGACATTTTGAAGAGCACTTATCTGTCTGGAGCATTTCCAACAGATCATCATGATCACTTTCTCTTTCATCTGCGAAACTAGCAGTCCCGACTCTTGATTTCCTCGATGTCTTACTCAGTTTGAGTTCTAGCAGCACTAAAGATCTTCGGTCGTCCGTCGGGGAGAAGTAATCGACAGAGAGGACTAGCCAATAGGAGGAGCCCCAGCCCATTAGTCGTTTGCCTTGATTGACAGGTGACACACCCACCACGGAATGAAGCGTTCCGAAATAAAAAGCGCCGACATTGGAAGAGCCGTTTGGGAACGTGCTGTCGTTAAATAAGAGGAAGGCAATTCGAAACCAAAGCTGCACTAATTAAATGTGAGGTAACTGCATTACTGAACCAAAATAAAATAATGACATTGTATTTCATAGTAATTAAGTGACTTTTATTTAATTGTGTGTTTTTTCTCCTCTTTAATCCCTCATTTATGTAGATCACTGTACATGTTCATGTGATTATTTATTTCATAATTGTCTTTTTGTTTATTTCAGTTTGGCACAAATTCTATTCCAGAGATCTTCATTGTAATGCATTAATTTAGAAATGAACAAATTTGTTTTATTGCAAAACCTTTTAGGGCAGTGAAGGTGTACAGTTGTCAGCAATACCTGTTCATAGCTCTGAGGTCAATGTCTGGAGTACTGACATCCCAAAATACAGTCATGTGAAAAAGTAAGTGCACCCCACGGACACTGTTGACACTTTCAACGTACTTGACCCTGCAAACAGTAGACCTTCATGCCAACGGTGTCTATAGATGAAGGTGATCTACTTGAACACCCTAAAAATCTGAATTATTTTTGTCACATACAGAAAGTAAGTGGGGGGGGGGGGGGGGGGGGGGGGGGGGGGGGGGGGGGGGGGG
>JANRMT010062802.1:7580308-7601008 GCA_026402145.1 Polypterus bichir lapradei | reverse complement strand
ATAGATACATAGATATGAAAGGCACTATATAATGGATAGATAGATAGATATGAAAGGCACTATATAATAAATAGATAGATGATAGATATGAAAGGCACTATATAATAGATAGATAGATAGACAGACAGACATGAAAGGCATTATATGACACATAGATAGATAGATATGAAAGGCACTATATAATAGATAGATAGATAGATATGAAAGGCACTATATAATAGATAGATAGCATGGTTGGCAGGATTAGATAGATAGATAGATAGATAGATAGATATGAAAGGCACTGTATAATAGATAGATAGACAGACAGATAGATAGATAGATATGAAAGGCACTATATAACAGATAGATAGATAGATAGATATGAAAGGCACTATATAATAGATAGATAGATAGATAGATAGATGAGCCTTCCCTTTAATGTTTTAGGTCCACCGAGGCTCATGAAAGGCACTATGTAATAGATAGCTCTTGTCTTGGTCACGTTGGTGGTCCCATATGGTCATCCACTGAGAGTGGGTGCAGCGTGGTGTTGCCAGACATATGATAATTAACATTCCTCTATGATAATTTTATGGCATGTACGATAATACATAGCATACCATTATTGTACATGTTTTGTATGATAATTTTATATGGAAAGAAAATAAATACTGTATTTTGAATGCCAAGTGTTTTGATTATACATGCAGAGATCCTCTTATTACTGTACGTGCAGACGGTGCTCAGATAGTTATGGATGCACCAAAATCTTAAGTCCTTAGGGCTTCTAAAGGTCTTAATCTGACCCTGATGTTAGTTGTGTGTCATTCAGTGGAAAATGCCGAGTTGTTTACATTGAAGTTACTGTTGATAAAAGGGTCATCACTAAATAAAAATAAATGAAAGTGTGTCCCACAGCCATAAAAGCTTGAGAGGCCCTACTCTTGAGGCTCATCTTCAAACCCAGCATCTCTAAACCTTTGTGATGTCTCATGATCCACTTTTTCCCCCTTGGTGAATCGAGCATGATCGTTGGAGTGGAGTGGGAATCGAGTGCAATTGTTAGAACCGCGGCCCCGTGTAACCCGCTACCAATAAACGACCCAACGGTGAAGGGACACACCCCAAAATCTGGGACATGACCCAGTAGTCGAGCGTCACCACTCTAGCCAACATGCTCAATCAAGCCCCTGTGCCACTGGACTCGATGGGAAACTCTCCAATGTCCAAGAGCGAGTCCTGTCTGCGATGGGTACAATTCTATTGACTACAGTCATATGAAAAAGTTAAGGAAGCCCTCTCAGCCTGCATAATAATTGACTCTCCTTTCAACAGTAAAGATACCAGTGGTGTGTCTTTCATTTCCTAGGAACATCTGAGCACTGGGGTGTTTTCCGAACAAAGATTTTTAGTGACGCGGTATTTAGTTGTATGAAATTAAATCAAATGTGAAAAAGTGGCTATGCAAAAATGTGGGTCCCCTTGTCATTGTGCTGATGTGAATGCCTGTCACAGCTCAGTGCTGATTACTTGGTTGGATGAGCTCGTTAAGCCTTGTGTGTCCAATCATGAGTGGTAAAAGGTATTTAAGGTGGTCAACTGCAAGTTGTCCTTTCCTTTGACTCTCCTCTGAAGAGTGACAGACAGCATGGGATCCACAAAGCAACTCTCAAAAGATCTGAAAACAAAGATTGTTGAGTCTCCTGGTTTAGGGGAAGGCTACAAAAAGCCATCTCAGAGGTTTAAACTGTCAGTTTCAACTGTAAGGTTTGTCATCAGGAAATGGAAGGCCACAGGCACAGTTGTTGTTAAACCCAGCAGGCCTGGCAGGCCAAGAAAAATACAGGAGCGGCACATGAGCAGGATTGTGAGAATGGCTACAGACAACCCACAGATCACCTTCAAAGACCTGCAAGAACATCTCGCTGCAGATGGTGTATCTGTACATCGTTCTACAATTCAGAACAATTTGCACAAAGAACATCTGTATGGCAGGGTGATGAGAAAGAAGCCCTTTCTGCACTCACGCCACAAACAGAGTCGCTTGTTGTATGCCAATGCTCATTTAGACAAGCCAGATTCATTTTGGAGCAAAGTGCTTTGGACTGATGAGACAAAAATGGAGTAATCTGGTCAGAACAAAAAGCGCTTTGCATGGCGGAAGAAGAACAGCGCATTCCAAGAAAAACACCTGCTACCTCCTGTCAGATTTGGTGGAGGTTCCATCATTCTGTGGGGCTGTGTGGCCAGTTCAGGGACTGGAGCTCTTGTTAAAGTCGAGGGTCACATGAATTCAACCCAATATCAACAAATTCTTCAGGTTAATATTCAACCATCGGTCACAAAGTTGAAGTTACACAGGGGTTGGATATTCCAACAAGACAATGACCCAAAACACAGTTGGAAATCTACAAAGGCATTCATGCAGAGGGAGAAGTACAATGTTCTGGAATGGCCGTCACAGTCCCCTGACTTGAATATCATCGCAAATCTAAGGGATGATTTGAAGCAACAACAACAACAACAACATTTATTTATATAGCACATTTTCATACAAAAAATTAGCTCTGAGTGTTTTACATAATGAAGAAAAATAAAAGACAAAATAAGAAATTAAAATAAGACAACATTAGTTAACATAGAAAAAGAGTAAGGTCCAATGGCCAGGGAGGACAGAAAAAACAAATAAAAAGAAAAAACTCCAGACGGCAGAAGAAGCAGGCTGTCCATCAAATTGCACTGAACTGGAGAGATTTTGTATGAAGAATGGTCAGAAATACCTCCATCCAGAGTCCAGACACTCATCAAAGGCTATAGGAGGACAGCGTCGAGAGGCTCTAAGGAGCAAAAGGAGGCTCCACTAAGTATTGATGTCACATCTCTGTTGGGGTGCCCACATTTATGCACCTGTCTAATTTTGTTATGATGCACATTGCATATTTTCTGTTAATCCAATAAACTTAATGTCACTGCTGAAATCCTACTGTGTCCATAAGGCATGTCAGATATTAAAAGGAAGTTGCTACTTTGAAAGCTCAGCCAATGAGAAACAAAAATCCAAACAATTAAGAGGGGGTCCCAAACTTTTTCATATGACTGTATTATTATCGACTGTTCCCTTATTAAGTTGCAGGCGTACGAGTTCTCACTCTGGCGGCCGAGCCCGAGAGTCGCCGTTTGCTGTGTCCACTTCAGCTCATGGTGGGCCGCTCGCCCCGAGCCCCCCCCACCCCGATACACTCTCCGGGCTCGCTATTTATCTGTAATTCATTGGATTCATTTGTTTCTCTCCAGATCCTACCAGCTCTGAAATGGTTTCACTTCCCACTTTCCAAGCACATTTCTTTTGTTCATCTACTCTTTGCTGGCTTCTGATTTTGATTTACATTGCCCTGCCATTTCCTTTATTGGCTTTATATCGTAATATAAATTACTTTGACATTGCAAGGAAAAATGCTAAATTACAGCTTGACGTAGACACCATAACAACCGGCAGTGCCAGGATGAGCGGAGCTCTCGGACGGATTCTGTCGCCAGGCAGCGGAGCGAGAGAGAAAGAAAAAAACAAAAAACCGTGAAACCAGTGGCGTACAAGTTGATCCCGATGTCAGGGAGAGCCCTTAAACGTAATAAATTTAAAAAATTTCTTATTACGGGAATAAAACTGTCGATCACAACATCCATTACGGGGCGGTTAGGAGACGGCTGATCCAATGTTATTCACGAGGACGAGGGAAAAGTTTGAGCAGATTAACAATAAATGGCCCTCTTGCATTTAACGGTAAAACAGAATCCCAAAAACCGTGCCCCCCCCCCCCTCCCCCACACCCCCAGGTCTCTCTATTTACTTGGTAACTGCAAGACCACTGAAAATTACCCAACAGATGGCCCCTGGCATTGCGGAAGAGCTGCAACAAGCCGCCTCGCAAAGTTAAAGAGGGAAAACACAGTTGGTTTCCTTATTGAAGCTGGCAGATTTTCCTCTCACAATTATTATTATTATTATTATTTTCTATTCACCGTATGCCGTTTTAATTTGCCATTCAGTTAACTCGGAATGATTCTGGAGAGGAAAGGAAAAAAAATAAATGAATAAAGAAAGCCGACTGTCAACTCCGGGACGAGTCCGCAAAGGCCCGGCCGCCATCCTGGTGAATCGCTATTGCCGCCACGTAGCTCCACAATTACCTGCTTATGCAGATTCGGGGGGGAGTCAGTGGGTCCCTTTCCGTTTCTTGAAAAGCCGTTCAGCGTGAAGTTGGCTGGAACAGCAGGTGTAAATATGATTAGCGGCGCTGTATGGATGGAAATTATTGGTGATGCCGTGGTTAGCGGAATAATTCTCTGTTATTAATGTGGAGGTCACAAAGACCGCTCACCACAGCTTCCTTATTACCCCACACTGGGAAAAGATAACTACACCGTGATACGGGCATTCTTTTCCGCTCCAAATCCGAAACTCATTTCTTTAAGCGTCGACGAAAGTAACAATTAACTGCTCATTCGAGCCTTTTCCACCGTGAAACACAAATTAAGTGTCTTGCTTGGAAAGGTTGCACCCCGGCGACACAACTGGCAGAGCTGAGCCTCGCAGACGTTCCTACTTGGCTCGCCATTGACGTGTTCATGCAGTCAGTCAAACGCTGCACCTGAAACTGAAGAAAACAACAAAAATAATAAAATAAATCAACAAAACAAGCCGCACGGACCCCAAACACAGTTGTTTTTGTGAAAAACGGTGGCCTCCAGCCTGTGTGGCAGATGAGGGTAATTAAAACAGTAGGTGGAGTGACTCTCTGGGACTGGTGATCAGACACGTGTGTGTTGGGAGAGAGGGGAGCTGGAGGGAGACCCGAAGGTGGAGCACACATGTGAGTTACCTGTGCTGCGAGCAATACAAGCCTGTTTATTATACTGCACTCTACCGTTATCATATCTACATGGTGTCAGTAGTGGGATATCAACCCACGTCAGGAATGTAGAGCAAATAAAGGCACAAGGCCTGTTTGACCATTCTGGGCCACCACACTTAGATCTTTAATACTCATGAAGAAGTCATATGGTTGGTTGATCAAGCCCTTAATGCTTCAACTCTTGTAAGTTACCTGTGTGCTGTGAGCAATACAAGCCTGTTTATTATACTGCACTCTACCGTTATCATATCTACATGGTGTCAGTAGTGGGATATCAACCCACGTCAGGAATGTAGAGTAAATAAAGGCACAAGGCCTGTTTGACTATTCTGGGCCACCATACTTACAAAGACCTCTATTGCTCATGAAGAAGTCGTAAGGTTGATCTATTATACCCTTAATGTTTTGACAAATGTGAGTTACCAGTGCTGTGAGTCATACAAGCCTGTTTATTGTACAACACTCTACCGTTATCATTTCTACATGGTGTCAGTAGTGGGATATCAACCCACGTCTGGAATGTAGAGCAAATAAAGGCACAAGGCCTGTTTCACCATTCTGGGCTACCATACATAGATCTTTATTACTCATGAAGAAGTTGTATGGTTGGTTAATTAAACACTTGATGTTTCGACAAATGTAAGTTACCTGTGCTGTGAGCAATACAAGCATATTTATTATACAGCACTCTACCGTTATCATATCTACATGGTGTCAGCAGTGGGATACTGACCCATGTCTGGAATGTAGAGCAAATAAAGGCACAAGGCTTTTTTGACCTTTCTGGGCTATCGTACTTAGATCTTTATTACTCATGAAGAAGTCGTATGGTTGGTTGATTATACACTTGATGCTTCAACACGTGTCAGTTACCTGTGCTATGAGCAATAAGAGTCTGTTTATTGTACAACACTCTACTGTTCTCATTTCTACATGGTGTCAGCAGTGGGATATCAACCCACGTCTGGAATGTAGTACAAATAAAGGCACAAGGCCTGTTTGATCATTCTGGGTTACCATACATAGATCTTTAGTAGTCATGAAGAAGTTGTATGGTTGGTTGATTAAACACTTGATGCTTCGACACATGTGAGTAACCTCTGCTATGAGCAATACACGCTTGTTTATTATACAGCACTCTACTGTTCACATTTCTACATGGTGTCAGTAGTGGGATATCAACCCACGTCTGGAATGTAGAACAAATAAAGGCACAAGGCCTGTTTGACCATTCTGGGCCACCATACTTACACAGACCTCTGTTGCTCATGAAGAAGTCGTAAGGTTGATCGATTATACCCTTGATGTTTTTGACAAATGTTTTACCTTTGCTGTGAGCAATACAAGCATGTTTATTATGCAGCACTCTACCGTTATCATATCTACATGGTGTCAGTAGTGGGATAGCAGCCCACATCTGTAATACAGAACAAATAAAGGCACAAGGCCTGTTTGACCATTCTGGGCTACCATACTTAGATCTTTAATACTCATGAAGAAGTCGTATGATTGGTTAATCAAGCCCTTAATGCTTCGACTCTTGTAAGTTACCTGTGTGCTGTGAGCAGTACAAGCCTGTTTATTGTACAGCACTCTACTGTTATCATTTCTACATGGTGTCAGTAGTGGGATACTGACCCACATCTGGAATGTAGAGCAAATAAAGGCACAAGGCTTTTTTGACCTTTCTGGGCTATTGTACTTAGATCTTTATTACTCATGAAGAAGTCGTTTGGTTAGTTGATTACACACTTGATGCTTCGACACGTATCAGTTACCTGTGCTGTGAGCAATAAGAGTCTGTTTATTGTACAACACTCTACTGTTATCATTTCTACATGGTATCAGTAGTTAGATATTGACCCACATCTGGAATGTAGAACACTTATAAGTACAAGGCCTATTTGACCTTTTTGGGCTACCATACTTAGATCTCTGCTGCTCATGAGCAAGTTATATGGTTGGTTGGTTATACACCTGATGCTTCGACACGTGTCAATTACCTGTGCTGTGAGCAATACAAGCCTATTTATTATACAACACCCTGCCGTTATCATTTCTACATGGTGTCAGCAGTGGGATACTGACCCACGTCTGAAATGGAATGTAGAACACATAAGGCACATGGCCTATTTGACCTTGTTTGAATACCATAGACAGATCTCTACTGTTCATGAGCAGGTCATGTGATTGGTTGATTATACCCTTGATGCTTTGATATGTGTAAGTTACCTGTGTGCTGTGAGCAATACAAGCCTGTTTATTGCACAGCACTCTACTGTTATCATTTCTGCATGGTGTCAGAAGTGGGATAGCAGCCCACATCTGAAATGTAGAACACATATGGGCACAAGGCCTGTTTGACCATTCTGGGCTACCATACTTAGATCTTTAATACTCATGAAGAGGTCGTATGATTGGTTGATCAAGCCCTTAATGCTTCGACTCTTGTAAGTTACCTGTGTGCTGTGAGCAGTACAAGCCTGTTTATTGTACAACACTCTACTGTTATCATTTCTACATGGTGTCAGTAGTGGGATACTGACCCACGTCTGGAATGGAATGTAGAACACATACTGGTACAAGGCCTATTTGACTTTGTTTGGCTACCATACTTATGTACTGTAGATCTCTACTGCTCCTGAGCAAGCCATGCAATTGGTTCATTATACCCCTGATGCCTTGATATCTGTGAGTTAGCTGTGTGCTGTGAGGAATTATACAACACTCTAGTGTTATCAATTCTACATGGTGTCAGAAGTGGGATATGAACCCACGTCTGGGATGTAGAACACATATAAGCACAAGGTCTATTTTACCTTTCTGGGCTACCATACTTATGTAGATCTCTACTGCTCATAAGCAAATCACGTGTTTGGTTGATTATACCCCTGATGCTTCGACACGTGTGAGTTTCCTGTGTGCTGTGAGTCATATAAGCCTGTTTATTGTACAGCACTCTAGTGTTATCATTTCTACACCGAGAGTTAGGATTTCTGGATGTTTCAAAATGTTTTAAATGCTTTATTTTCCTAATGGTTTTTCTTCCCATTATGGCCATCCTATTTTTGTGTTTACTTACATTGTTGATATTCGTTTGCGCCCGTTTTTCCGCCAACATTTTGTTTTTCCGGGGGTGGCACCTTCGTCATGACGTGACATTGGTTGCTACAGAGAAGTGGCGTATTTAACATTATCGGTGCGATGCTACAGAGATCGGCATGTTAGATCCATCTTTATCCGAGACTGCAGATATTCTTGGGAAAACATTCTTTTGTGTGTTGTGGAACTAAAGGAAATGAAACAGGAGAAATGAAAGTATTGGGGTCACCAGGGAGATCAATGTTTAACAGCAGTGAAGGGAAGCAAAAAAAAAAAATAGGAATGACAAAATAACGTTGTATAGGGCAGGACCACTCATACGTTTGCCTGCTTTTGGTTACTATAGTGTTCTTACGTAGTGGTTGCCACTTCATAGACAAAAAAGCACAGGCAGTTTCGACATTTCAAGAGAGCCACACACATCAGGTGGCAGCAGAGAGGCCATTTGTTTATCCTTCACAAGTTAAGGGCCAGGTAACCTGGGGCTGGCCTGTCCCTTCAAATAGTACTTGAAAGTCTGACCGGCAAGGGCTATGTAGGCTCACATGGTGGATGTCCAAGGAAGTTGGCTGCAGGAATTTCCAGAGACTCTCCTAAACTTGGAACTGGTCCAGAAGCCTCCTCCAAAAAGGATGTCCCATGGAGGGTTCTAAAGGCCTTTCCTGACCCCAGAAAAGAGAGCTTGGAGATGAGAGGATCAGTGGACATAAGAGCTCTCCTGGTGGGAGGAAGAGAGACCAGAAGGTCAGAGGGAAAGCAGAAGATGCAAGCAGGAGAACAATTCATGGTGGAAATTGGGACAGCCACTTTACCAGGGAGATAAGGAGACTACTGCTTAGTCAGAATTATCACCAAAGGAGACAAAAGGCACTTCTAATGGAAAAGTGGGCCGGGACAGGATTTGGTGATTGGAAAAAACAGTCCAGGAGTTGTAAGCATAAGACAGCTTGAGCTTGAGCTTGTAGTCCCAAACAATAAAAATGTCACTGCACAGGCTAGGAACATGTCATGTTTAGGGTCCGGGCAAAGCCCATTGAGACACTTGAATGAACTCCCCTTCAGTTCCTATTTTAAACTGGAATGAAGTGTATCTGAGACTTGGGAATAGATAGATTTGAATAGATAGATAGATAGATAGATAGATAGATAGATTTGAAAGGCACTATATGATAGATAGATAGATAGATAGATAGATAGATAGATAGATAGATGTGAAAGGCACTATATGATAGATAGATAGATAGATAGGAAAGGCACTATACTGTATAAATGATAGATAGATAAAAATGAAAGGCACTATATAACAGATAGATAGATAGATAGATAGATAGATATGAAAGGCACTATATAACAGATAGATAGATAGATAGATAGATAGATAGATAGATAGATATGAAAGGCACTATATAATAGGTAGAAATAAAAGGCTGTATGTAACAGATAGATAGATAGATAGATATGAAAAGCACTCTATAATAGATAAATAAATATGAAAGGCACTATGTCATAGATAGATAGATAGATAGATTGATGTTAAAGGCACTATATGATAGATAGATATGAAAGGCACTATATAATAGATAGATAGATAGATATGAAAGGCACTATATAATAGATAGATAGATAGATAAATATGAAAGGCACTATATAATAGATAGATAGATAGATAGATATGAAAGGCACTATATGATAGATAGATCTTATTTAGGTTTTTACATCATTTCTGGATATGTTAATACAAAAAGCAACAGCCACCCGAGTGAAATACACACAATGAGTGGCCTTTATCCCTTGTCACCATTCTGCTTGATGGCTTCTGCGGGTGTCACCATTTTGCTAACACAGGCCACTTTGCCTTTTTTCAGGAGAAAGAGACGCAATTTCAGCAAACAGGCGACGGAAATTTTGAACGAGTATTTCTACTCACACCTCAGCAATCCTTACCCCAGTGAAGAAGCCAAAGAAGAGCTGGCCAAAAAGTGCAGCATCACGGTGTCGCAGGTGAGTTTCTGCTTCCTTCCCTCCTCTTGCAGGGTGTGCAGATAGAGAGGCTTTTTCACCCGAGATAAACCTGTGACTTCAGCCTTGTACTGCGGTCTGCAGTTAACCAAAATCACATTTTTCCTTGTCCTCTGGATCAGAACTGACCGGTACTCTGGCCGAGGTTTCTTAGGAATCTGAGGCCGATGTGCTGGATTCACTCGAGTTCTTGAGTATCCAGAAATGTGGTGTCTACACACGTGACCGGGCAAGTGGCTCTTGGGTCCGGACGCTGGCTGTTACAGTCGCAGTCACCTTTGTTTTCTCGTCATAGAGTGTGGCCCACATTGTTTAGCATGTTTGTTTTCTGGGTTCAGATCCTGCACCCAGCGGTGGTCCTCCCCGTGTCTGTGTGGTTTTTCCTCCAGATACTTTGGTGCTCCTCAGAGACATGCAGGTTAACTGAATTGGTGACCCCAAATTGTCCCCCTTGTGTGTGTGTGTGTGTGAGTGAGTGAGTGAGTGAGTGGGCCCGCGTGATGGACTGACACCCTGTCCAGGGTTGTCCCCTGTGCCTCGTGTCCAGTGTTGCTAGGACAGACACCAATAACCCCCCCCCCCACTTAAGACCACCCTGAATTGGACTAAGTGAGAATGTTTGATGTATGTAAGGCTTAACTTTAAAAATGTGTTTGTTTGTGCGGGATGGGGTGGAATTAAAACGTGAAAAGGCAGATACTGTAAAGACGTTCTTTTTTGCCTTCAGGGAATGGGCATCTCCATCACAGTGTCACAGGTATGTTGCTTTTCTACTGATTGGCTACTTTGTAAATGTATTCACACACCCACACGCACACGGAGACCTGCAGTCTGCCATGACTTGCTAGCGTAGTCAGCCACATTTGCTGGAGCTGATGCTTCCTCTGGAGAGCGTGGCATCTCTCCGACTCGTAGGATCACATCATAGCTCAGGGCTGATCCATCACAGAGCAGAAGGTTTTCTAGAACAGAGGTTCTCAAACTCTTTCAGGGTGAACCATGTGAAGGAAAGGATTTGTTGATCCTCCGCCACGACAAACCATGGAGCAAACAGAGAAATGAGGGCTCCAGGTTACCTTCCAGTGTCCACGTGCCCCAATGTCTCTACTACGTCAGCCACACTCGCCACGACGCCCCCACGTGGTTACCTGCCGACGTGGAAAGTTGCAAGGAAACGTAAGGGAGCCCTTTGGAGCTCCCTGGGGTCCCTGCATTGATTCCTGCTTAAAGGTGGTCTGATCTTCATCTAAGTCCCAATTCTAGACCAACACCACCCGACCAAACTGAGAACACACAGACGGGTGGACTTCCCGGGTCTTCACTGAGCACGTTGGGTCATCGTTCACGGTGCAGGCCGGACAAGTTAAGTGACCCCTTGATTTGGATAACTTGTAGATCCAAGCGTTTCCAGTCGCCTCCTTCGAAGACCCTGAGGATAGATTTTGGACCATCCCTCCCTACAAGTTCATCTTGTGGACCACCGGTGGGGCGTACCACTCGCCAAACCCCGAGACAGACAGGCTGAGACGCAAGTCTTTTCCTCCTCTTCCTCTTAATTTCTCTCTCTCCCTGTTCCTCTGCCGCCTCCACTCCTCCTCGCAAGCTTTGTCCTCCACCTCCTCTCGACTCTGATGGTGAAGTGGCTCCTTTTATACCGAAACAGGAAGTACTGTTGTTTCTTGACTTTCTTTCGGGCTGCACATCCAGGGTGTGGCAAAAGTGGCACCCCCCCCCAAAGGGTTCAGCTGTAGAGGGGCCCAACAGGGCTGCTTCAAACTACATCTCCCAGCATTCCCCAGTAGCAACACGGGGGTCTGCCCTCTAGCGTCTCGGGAAGGATCCCATCCCAAGGGGGTCCTCCGTCTCAATCCATATTTCTGGGTTGTCTTCATTGTGCCGCCCTCTTCAGGTCACGCCACAGTATATCAAGTCAGGTTAAGGTCAAGACCCTGACCCGGCCATTCTTTTGTTGATTTACTTTGGGCCATTGTCTTGTTGCATCACCCAACCTCTCTTAATCTCGAGGTCGTGGACTGCTGCCCTTACATATTGTGACTGTAATTGCATCTCAGACTCCTAGACATAAAAACATAGGCACAAGTGCCAGGTTTTAATTAACGGAATATGTCGATACCTCGATTTGAACTTTACAATCAGCAGCACAGTCACAATCCTCCTCCTCCTCTTCCTCCTTCTGCCAAGCCTCGTCCACCACCTCCCGATCCTGACCTCCTTTCCTAGGTTGGGGTGGGGGGGTTTTGGGCAGCTTCTTTTACGGATTTTCTGAGATTGTTGTAGTGCCAGGTAGAAGTCCAGTAAAACTTGGAGCTCATTCCCAAGGACCCCAAACTGTAAATCTCAAGAAACCCTGCTGGTGTCCAAAGAGGGACGGCACCAGGGGAACAGTCCCAACCACTCATGCTGGGGGAGAAATGGTCCTGTGACATCCAGATTCCCCTAGTCCTTCCCCTCTCCCCGACTGGGATTAAAGCTGGGAATCATCCTGGCCGGAAGGCACCTCCATCCATTATGGCCTCCAGGTCTGGTAAGGTATTACGCTCCATCCCAGTCAGGAGGCCTGTCTGTCCGCCATGGCATCAACATTATCTTGATAGACCTTTTGTTTTCATTGTGCCCTCAATGACGGAAAGATGTTCAAGACCCTGAGTCCACACTGCTGACCCCCACCATGATGTTCCCTCCTCACACCGTACAAGTTTTGGTGTCTTCTTCACCCAAACAGCGTTGTGCATTGTTTGTCCCATCTGTCCACAGATCATTTATGCAGAAGCGTTGTGGAACATCCAGGTGGTCTTGGGTAAAACGGAGATGTGCTGCAGCAATGTGGCGTCCCCCCCGTGAACACCTTTCCTGTCCATTGCTTTTCTGATGACTTTATTAGACGTTCCTGGGGCTGGGGTGGCTTCTTTTGCAGTGACCCTGGGGTTCGTTTGCACCTCTTTCAGGATCGCCCTTTGTGCTCTTGCAGTGATGCCCCCCCAAAGGAGAGTGGCTGCAGCCCTCCGCTTGTAGACAAGACAAGTAAATGGATGAACCCTCAGGCCTTCAGCAATGCTTCGGGACCCTTTTACCAGCTTCATGCATCCCTCCTTTGCCTCTTCCGAGGTCCTGTCACAGTTGTTGGGATCGAGGCACAGCCCCCACTAGCCCACCTTTCTGGAGGAGAAACAGCTTTGACAGTCACCAGGCTTTACTTAAAGAGAGACGCACACTGTGAAAGCCACAATTCCAGTCTCCTTCTCCATTTGGCTTTTGGAGGGGCCCTTAACACAGAGGGTCCAGGCTGCACTGTGAACGATGACAGAATCTGCTCAGCGGAGACCTGGAGAGTCCAACCGTGTGACTGCGTGCGTGTTTTAGTTCAGTCAGGCTGTGTTTGTCTAGAATTGGGACGTACAGTAGATGAAGATCAGACCACATCTTATTAGGAATCAAAGCAGAAATCCTGGGAATCCCTAAGGGGCTCAATGGCTTTTTCTTGCGGCTCTTAGGCGCTATATAACAGACGTGAATTTAGTGGACCTCTGGCCAGTCGGTCAGCCCACGATGTCCATTTTGAACTGAGTGTAGCCTCCCCTTCTGAAAGGTAGAAAGCTGCATCAAAGCTCATCCGATGACACAAGGAATGATTGGATTATGGCTTTCAGAAGTGCAGGACAAGCCCCCCTCCATTGGCGGGATCTCACTAAAACGTCAGTAGTTGAGATTTTGTTGTTGTAGTTGAATGTCAAGAGGATGCTCCCACCTCCAGTACAGGTGGGGACAGGATCAAGCAAGGAACCGTGAGGATCGCAAATGCCTAAAAGTCACCGACCAAAAATGTCAGCCTAGGGGGCTCAAAGGTCTCCCATTTCGGTGACTTTACCAGGGCAGCTCCGAGAGAGAGAGAGAGAGAGAGAGAGGAAACAGCCAGGCAGGGACGACCTGCACTCAGAAGGCGTGGCCAAAAGCAAACCAAAAAGATGGGGGGGTGGAGCCTGGTGCGGTTCACACGTGGGGTGTGTGGCTGATGACAGTCAAGTGGGCGTGGCCACGGATGTCCATACTGTTGGCAGCCTGTGGTGGAGTGTCCTACCCAGCATTGGCAGTGGAGTGTAAGTTGTTCAGATTGGTTTCTAGCCGCCATGATCAGCTCTTAACGTTTAATAGAAAGTTGATCAGCTGTCGTTAGCACCGACCAGAAAGGAAGCAAACGCAGCCGAAGGTGGCAGTGACCGAGACAGAGAGAGAGAGAAGTTTGCAAGCGAGAGCTTCTTCTGTAATATCGATTATATTCCCGTGAGATATTTAGGGAATCGTGCATCCATCCATTCATCCTTCCATCCATTTATTTTGCTTTAAACCCATCTGCTCTTTACAGGTTTGCGGAAAAGCCGGTGCCCATACTGGGAGCAGTGGACATTTGACAAGGGTTAATGCCGGGTGAGGCGCCAGCCTATCACAGGACACCCATAAAGTCAATCTGGGCCTGGCTAATTTAGTGTGTCTTTGGACTTTAGGAGCAAACCCTACAAAGGGCACGGGGAGAAGACGTAAAGTACACATAGAAGGGCACTGAACTGACATTGAGCCACCATGATGGCATTGCTTCTTTGCCACCCATGGGGGGGATGGGTTGGAATGAAACTGGAAAGGTTTTATGTGTCAGCCACTGGAGTGGAGGTCTCCGTCCTGCTGTTGCCCATTCGTTGGCAGATTAAGGTGGCAGCAGGCCTCAGCCTTGCATTATGTCATCTTCTGAGCTCACGTTTGGTGTGTAGGACCCCACAATCATGAGGAGCCTCTTCCACGTTTGCTTTTTTTTTTTAAATCAGCTGGCAGCAGGCCGGTGGTACTGGTGGTGGTTGTTGTTGTTGTTGCCGACAGGACCTGCCATGTTTTCTGCAGCCTGCTGTGTTACCCCGTGTAAGGTTTGAGAACCACTGCACTAGACCATTGGGAGTCCATCACAGCAAGTGAGCGCCACACCTTAGTACAGGCAAAGGGGGATTCTATCCATGCTGCCATTTAACTGATTTGTGTGTTTCTTTATTTTTTTCTGGATTGTGTCTGTTTTCTATGTCTTAAATGGGTTACCGCCTTACACTAAAGTAATGCATCTTGAAATTTCCAAATGATATTTTAAAGTCTGCCATTGGCTTCATTAATCTGATTCTTTAGATAATAAGATTTGACTTTTAAGCTTTTGCAATATCAGAATGTGCACTTGTTGCTGTCAGTGTGACCCTCTGTATGTTGATATAACAGATGATATGAAGTGTGCATTTGGGTGGTCCTCTTCCATAGCCATTCTTCAATGGCGGATCCTTGTCATTCCCATTTTGTTTCCAGATCTAAGCAAATGTATTAATCCTGCACAAGTGTTTTTTGGTAACAGAAATGTGACATTTGTTATGTGGATAAACTGAATAACATCATTAATTAACATAATGAGAGTTAACTTGGGTCAGGGTCCAGGTCACGCTGATTATTCCCAAAAGCTCATTTGGTCATCCATAGTGCAACGGAATGGCAAAGTCACCCTGTGTCTTCACTGTGGATGCTTGACGTCACCAGCCCGTCGCGTTGCTCTCCTCCATTCTAAAAGAAATTGTTAGTGACGGTGGCACATCCAAAACCTTCACAGACACGCCGGAAACTCGCAGAGGTGACAACCGACATACACAAAACACGGACAGGCGACCACTGAAAACTTAAAACTGAAGCTTCAAAACTGAACCCCGTCACGGTATGTTTAATGGAGTGGACGGTGCTGGGATGGCGCATGAATTATCAGGTCAAATGTGCAAAGAGTTCTTTATTTGTATATAATTAATCATACATTTATACATAATGAATTAAATATAAATTAGTAAGCAGTAATATTAATTATACATTTATATACACACATAAACTATGCTCATGTATGAATATTAAATATGTATTTACATACATACATTTATATATACACACATATGTACATATATTTGAATATTAATTCGATATTTATATACACATACATATCTATGAATATTAAATGTATAATTACATACACACATGCTTACATATATATGAATATTAATTATATATTTATATACACACATGCATACGTATATTTGAATATTATTTATAGAGTTATATACACATACGTACATACAATACTGTATATATAAATATAAATATTGACATACACACATGCATACAAATATTTGAATATTATATATTTATATACACATACATATCAATGAATATTGATATTATTATTTTTATATAGTTATATACACATTCGTACATACAGTATATATGAATATAAATATTTATTTACATACACACATGCATACATATATTTGAATATTATTTATAGAGTTATATACACATACGTACATACAATATATTTGAATATAAATATTTACATACACACATGCATACAAATATATGAATATTATATATTTATATACACATACAGTGCATCCGGAAAGTATTCACAGCGCATCACTTCATCACACATTTTGTTATGTTACAGTCTTATTCCAAAATGGATTAAATTCATTTTTTCCTCAGAATTCTACACACAACACCCCATAATAACAACATGAAAAAAGTTTACTTGAGATTTTTGCAAATTTATTAAAAATAAAAAAATTGAGAAAGCACATGTACATAAGTATTCACAGCCTATATATATGAATATAAATATTTACATACACACATGCATACAAATATATGAATATTATATATTTATATACACATACATATCAATGAATATTAAATATATAATTACATACTCACATGCTGACATATATTTGAATATTAATTATATAGTTATATACATATATTTACATACAGTATATATAAATATTATATATTTATATGCACACATATATACATATATTTGAATATTAATTCACTATTTATATACAAATACATATCTATGACTATTAAATGTATAATTACATACACACATGCTTAAATATATATGAATATCAATTATATATTTATATACACACATGCATACATATATTTGAATATTAATTATATAGTTATATACACATTCGTACATACGGTATATATGAATATAAATATTTATTTGCATACACACGTCCATACAAATATATGAATATTCTATATTTATATGCACATATGTACTTCTACATGAAGTTAATGTACGTAGTACTTTGTAATGAACTACTAAATTGTATATTTGTGATGTCATCAGAGGGGACCCCCACCCCCAGACCGTCTTGTATACGTGAGATTCTGAACGAATCCAATTAGTCGATTCACCTAAACTCATTCTCTGTCTTTCATCATACAAGTACAATACGGTAACAATATGTTTACATTACAGGGTATTACTGGTGTTGTTTTGTATGTTTTGTATATAATTCCTTGTATTAGGCTCTCTCTAAAAATGAATCAAATGAATTAAAAGAAGTCGATTCACTTAAACGCATTCTGAGATTTCCCGTTCCTATTATACAAGTACAATGCAGTTACAATACATTTACATTTGTATGTATTAATTGTTTTGTTTCGTACACATGTATGTATATATATATATATATATATATATATATATCTCAGAAGGGACCCCCCCCCTTTGGACCCACAGTATAAACTTTCCCCAAAAACTGAATCACATAAATCAAAAGAACCGATTTGCTTAAATGGGTCGTTCAGTGCATTGAATTATCATGCCCTCCACTAATGTGCGCCTTAACAAAAACGAGAAAGCGTGTCGTTACCTGCATTTTGATGATGTGTGCCGCTCGATGGAGAGCCCGATTCGATAGAACAGCGGCGAGGTGAGACGGGGACGGGCAAACATAGCAGCCCTCTGCTCTCAGGTAAAGATCCATCCTCAGGTTCATCTACAGAAACCTCGTTACGACTTTTACTTCGCTCCACCAGGGACCACGAGCGACTGTGGGTGGGCCGATTCGAGGACCTTATTAAAACTGGGTGGTGTGTACAAAGGGCAGGGACTTAATCAGTGCGAGGTTATCACCCGCACCTACTGGGCCATCCTCGTTCGTCAGGAACAATTGAAAGCCCCTTGCCCATCAGGCATTGGTTTCATTGGTATACCCACGCCTCTCGGTGCTGGGCAGACACATGTTAATCGATTCAGTGTAGCCTCAGACATCTAAGGCCGTCACAGAGCTGTTTTTGCTCAGTCTCACGTTTTGCTGCGGCCTCCCAGAGGGCCTTTTTTGGCGCTGCATTATGGCCGTGAATGAGCGCGAGTGAGCAATAGGTGTCGTGAAACGGGTCAGTCTGTTGTAATATCAGATAAGCAAATCCACGGGAATGGAATCTGTCGAAAGCGAGGACTGGCGGTGTATGCAGTTTAGTCCCAGGATGCACTTGGTGGCTCTCGTCTGTGCAGCTCAGTCTTTTCTGAACCACACACAGGATTCCAGACGTGGCCTCACTAAGGAATCACACAATCTGACCACAACACCTCTAACTCTGTATTCAATCACACAATATAATAGATATATTGTACTGTATATATTGTGATGCCGCCCTAACCCTGACATGGACAGACAGGGCACTATTTGCCACACAGCACGCTGTTTATTTACCGTCAGGGAGCTCAACAGCACAGTACACAGACAATTCACGGCCCCCTTCTCTCAACCGGTCCCTCCGCCTCCACTCCTCCACTCATGAGCTTCGTCCTCTTCCTCCTGACTCAGGCCATTGAGTGGTGGTGACTGGCTCCTTTTATAGAGCACCCAACTTCTTCCTGCAGCCAGATAGGGCCCTGCAAACGTCCAGGCGCCCCCTGGTGGTGGCCACGGGTCCCAGCAGGGGTTGAGCTTCTATGCTCATGACTCGTGGCCCCGCTGGAAGCCAAGGGAGAGAAACAGGTCTTGAAAAATACTTTCTCCCCTGGTCCTTCCATGGTCGGGAGATCCCGGTGGTCCACCACAATACAGTATATAATATAATAAGATCTTGTTTGCCTTTTCCGATGGGAATGTTCCATCAATGTCAACCACTAAGTTCTTTTCAGAGGTTCCTGCCTTGACATATTTAGTCAACACAACATATGCAGAGCACAATGGAGGCTTGAAATGTGACTTACAAGTGACCACTTTAGGACAACAATGTCCTCAGACGGGGACGAAGTCTCCTAAAAGAAAACGTTTAAATATAAGGGCATACCTCCTACAATACCGGCCATCTTGACAAGAGGAAGATTCAGCAATCCAAACAGCCGAGTTTAAAGCAAGTGAGGGGGTCTTTCCCGTTGACGTGCCGCCCTTTGCGGTGAACGCACACAGCCGCGTTAAAGCATTTTCACGTTTTTAAAACCCGTGAACCCTTGTTTCAGTCTTGTGTGGTAGGCCTGACTTCCAACAGAAAGCATATTCAGTTCTAAAGTCAATTTAGCCCATTGTTCCGCAGGAAAAAAATAATCCTAACATTTGCCGGATGGAGACTTGAGCGTACGTTTTTGTTTCAGGAGAAAAGACGGAAAAAAAAAAATTGCACAAAATGTATCTATCAAACAAAATTAAGAAACGAAAGGGCTTGTCAAAACTCCCCTTGAATTCATCTGAAGAACCACTAATGGGCTCTCGGCCTTGGCAAGAAAGGTTAACAACCCATTATTGTTAGAAAAGTAATCCCTTCTGTGACTCTTTGGCTCGCTGCAGCTTCAGACAGGGCTAAATGAAGCGAAGCCCTGGGCTCCCACAATTCTTCAAAGCCAAACAAAGATCAGCCCTTAAATGCTCTTAAAACGGGGAGGAACAACTGCACTGGGCCTCCTTTGGTAGTAAAGGAGAAAGAAAGAAAGCCTGCCGTCTCAGGAAATCATTATTGACTATTTATCATTATTAATGCACGGCAACTTTAAAGACTTCATTACTGCACTCCAGTACATAAGATATTATAGGAACAATTAGGGGCATAATAAGGCCTTCACGCCGCGGACATTTAGTGCGATCCGATAACGGAAACACCAAGGAACGGGAAGCAAAACAAAAAGGGGCGGCTTTACGTTCTTCTCTGCTTTCATTTCAAAGCCGTCCGTCTGTCAGTTTGTCTCTGTGTCGCTGTATTATACAACGCCTTTCATCTGAAGTTTCTTTCATATATGACCTGGCTGACCATCGATGTATCGATCTGCTATACCGCACCTCGGAGCTTAACTGTCCGTTAGGTCATTGCTTTCACATTTGCATCAGTCTGTTGCTGGAGAAAATCTTTTAATAACCCGTTAGCGCCGTGGACTCTTTGTGCTCACTGGGCTTCTCTAACTTGACTTAGGATGCCATCAGGTTACCAGTAAAACAAAAGGCGCTTTCTGCTGTCTGCCATGTGTCTGTCTGCCTTAAAGGAAGCAGCTTGTGACCCTGGAGCAACGAGAACGTTCAGCAGAATCCCGTTTAGTTCATCCTCTTCAACCTTAAAGTGAATGTGATCAGCTAGAGATGTGCCTGACATCAGCTATAAGCTAAAGATACTCCTTTATATCCATATCAATAGAAACAAAGCGTGAACTGTTAGCACGGCAGAGACGACAAAACAAGAACACGCGTTTAGCTTGGGGTGCTCTGGAGACGTCGCTGACTATCAAGGAACTGAAGCGGGGGCTACGAGGAACTTGGAATGGAGAAAAGTCTATCTATCTATCTATCTATCTATCTATCTATCTATCTATCTATCT
>JANRMT010062802.1:7476042-7486326 GCA_026402145.1 Polypterus bichir lapradei | reverse complement strand
ACTCTCTAAGTCTTGCAGTCCGCAGCTACAGAGACATATTCCTGAAAAGTCGATATAACAGTCCGGCCCAGTATGTCTGAATAACAGCCTACTCATATTTGTTACACTACTCTACTGTTACCCTACTCTACTCTCTAAGTCTTGCAGTCCGCGGCCGTAGAGGCAAATTTCTAAAAAATCGATATAACGGTCCACCGATCTACTATCATAACCCAGCCTGTCTGAGCAATGGCCTCACATATCTGTTGCACTACTCTACTCTCTGACTTTTGCAGTTCGCGGCCATAGAGACATATTCCTGAAAAGTCGATATAACGGTCCACCGATCTACCGTCATAACCCAGCATGTCTGAATAACAGCCTACTCATATTTGTTACCCTACTCTACTCTCTAAGTCTTGCAGTCTGTGGCCATAGAGGCAAATTTCTGAAAAGTCGATATAACGGTCCACCGATCTACTATCATAACCCAGCCTGTCTGAGCAATGGCCTCACATATCTGTTACCCTACTCTACTCTCTAAGTCTTGCAGTCCACAGCTACGGAGACATATTCCTGAAAAGTCGATATAACGGT
This sequence comes from Polypterus bichir lapradei, assembly GCA_026402145.1. Lineage (NCBI taxonomy): Eukaryota > Metazoa > Chordata > Cladistia > Polypteriformes > Polypteridae > Polypterus > Polypterus bichir. The sequence goes on along the minus strand of JANRMT010062802.1, from coordinate 7,485,750 downwards.
CCACCGATCTACCGTCATAGCCCAGCATGTCTGAATAACGGCCTACTCATATTTGTTACGCTACTCTACTGTTACTCTACTCTACTCTCTAAGTCTTGCAGTCCGCGGCCGTAGAGGCAAATTTCTAAAAAATTGATATAACGGTCCACCGATATCTACTGTCATAGCCCAGCCTCTCCGAATAACGGCCTACTCATATTTGTTATGCTATACTACTGTTACGCTACTCTACTCTCTGACTTTTGCAGTCTGCGGCCGTAGATACGTATTCCTGAAAGGCTGCTACACCTCTCTGCTGTCATAACCTGGCTAGCCTGAATAACGGCCTACGCATATTTGTTATGCTACATTACGTTACTGTTAACGCTACTCTACTCTCTGACTTTTACAGTCTGTGGCCATAGAGGCATATTCCCAAAAGGCCAGTGTAACGTCCCACCGATCTACCATCATAACCAAGCTGACCTACGTATATCCGTTACACTACGCTAATGTTGCGCTACTCTACTCTCTAAATCAGGGGTGTCGAACTCCAGGGCCTGGTGGGCCGCAGTGGCTGCAGGTTTTCATTCTAACTCTTTTCCTAATCAGTGACCAGTTTTCGCTGCTAATTAACTTCTTTTAATAGAATTGAATTTTAATCACCTTATTTTTAAGGATTCAGTCCTCTGAATGTATTCCTTTCTTCATTAAATGACAGCCAAACAGAAATGAGATGTGAAACGAGCCAACAGATGACCAGTGTCACAAGAACGAGACATGGACAGATAAAGGTTTGGGGCAGCCACCCGTATAATGTGGTATCCTGGCTGCAAAAGTCGTTTTAACAAATAATCAGCACTGAAGTGCATTCAACTGAGTCCAAAACAAGACTGAGGAAACAAAGGAAAAGGGGCAGGTTTTAAAGGGGGAGACAGGAAGTGAGGTCATATAGATCCGGCACGTGGTCTTCCACCATTGGTTCATAGCCGGACGTGACATCAGAGAGACTGGAGCTGGTGTGGCCGACTTCCATTGGCTCAGTCCCGGAAGTGATGTCAGGAGAGCCAGGTGGAATCCCCCGGGAATGGTCTACAGGCAAGGGAGAAAAAGAGTCAGTGCACTCTGCCACACCCCGGCATGCCTCCGAACTGCCTTCACTCAAGCCCTTTAGCTGCCTCCCATGTGCACGTGTGTGACACCAGCTAAACTGGGATTTCAAACTCCAACCAGTTTCATCCAACCAGTCTCTTAATGAGAAACTGATTCTTGCTGTTCATTAAACCCGTTATTTAATTCCATGGGTTGTTGCTGCTCTCATTCTGCCATAGCTGACATTTCCAGTTTCTAAGAACACCGTCAAAATGTTTTGGTGACCTGAGAGATCAACCTTACTGAGACCCTCACGTTTCTTTATTTTGAGATGTTGTGTGATGGGCACAGGTGAGCTGGTCACGTGGTGGCTTGTTTTCTGTCTCGTTATTGTTTGGCTGCTAATTAAGGAAAAAGAGACAACTAAGGGACCTGAGTCAAGTTAATTAAAAACTAAGGCAAAAGAAGTTAATTAGCAGCAAAAACGGCTCACTAATGAAGAAGATGGTTAGAATGAAAACCTGCAGCCAACTGCGGCCCTCCAGGACTGGAGTTCGACACCCGTGCTCTAAATCCTGCAGTCCACAGCTACGGAGACATATTCCTGAAAAGTCGATATAACGGTCCACCGATCTACCGTCATAGCCCAGCCTGTCTGAATAGCGGCCTACTCATATTTGTTACGCTACGCTACTCTCTGACTTTTGCAGTCTGTGGCCGTAGAGGCGTATTTCTGAAAGGTCGGTATAACGGCCCACCTATCTACCATCATAACCCAACCTTTCTGAATAACAGCCTGCGCATATCTGTTACGCTACGCTACTGTTGCGCTACTCTACTCTTGCAGTCTGTGGCCGTAGAGACATATTCCCGAAAGGCCAGTGTAACGTCTCACCTATCTACCATCATAACCAAGCTGGCCTGAATAACAGCCTAGGTATATCCGTTACACTACGCTACTGTTGCGCTACTCTGCTCTCTAAATCTTGCCGTCCGCAGCTACAGAGACATACTGTATTCCAGAAAGCCGATATAGCGGTCCACCGATCTGCCATCATAACCCAGCCTGTCTGAATAATGGCCTACACATATCTGCTACACTACCATACAGTTAACGCTACTCTACTCTCTAAATCTTGCAGTCTGCGACCGTAGAGACATATTCCCGAAAGGCCAATATACTGTAACATCCCACCTATCTACCATCATAACCAAGCTGGCCTAAATAACAGCCTAGGCATATCTGTTACACCAAGCTACTGTTGCGCTACTCTGCTCTCTAAATCTTGCGCTCCACGGCAGTACAATACAATACAATACAATTTTTTTTTGTATAGCCCAAAATCACACAAGAAGTGCTGCAATGGGCTTTAACAGGCCCTGCCTCTTGACAGCCCCCCAGCCTTGATTCTCTAAGAAGACAAAGAAAAAACTCCCAAAAAAAAAAAAACCTTGTAAGGAAAAAATGGAAGAAACCTCAAGAAAGAAAGTTCAAAGAGAGACCCCTTACCAGGTAGGTTGGGTGTGCGGTGGGTGTCAAAAAGAAGGGGGTCAATACAATACAATACACAGAACAGAACAAATCCTCAATACATCCATCCATCCATCCATTTTCCAACCCGCTGAATTCGAACACAGGGTCACGGGGGTCTGCTGGAGCCAATCCCAGCCAACACAGGGCACAAGGCAGGAACCAATCCCAGGCAGGGTGCCAACCCACCGCAGGACACACACAAACACACCAAGCACACACCAGGGCCAATTTAGAATCGCCAATCCACCTAACCTGCATGTCTTTGGACTGTGGGAGGAAACCCACGCAGACACGGGGAGAACATGCAAACTCCACACAGGGAGGACCCGGGATGCGAACCCAGGTCTCCTAACTGCGAGGCAGCAGCGCTACCAACTGCACCACTGTGCCGCCCGTCATCAATACAGTATAAAAATAAAAATGTTAGAAGTACGGAGTAAAATTTATCACATAATAAGTTATCACATAATATGATTTGGATTTGTTTAGTGTCCTGGAGACCTCATTCATTGAGCTGCCTCCCCCATTTGGCCATTCCACGGCTGAAATAGCGCTAATAAGATGAAAGGACCCCTCTTTCCCACGATTCCTGCGATCCTCCATCAGAGATGACGTTACCTTAGGCAGGCAGGTGGGCACTGGGCACCAAGTGCCACATTTGAGTACCGAGAAGAGAAACAGAATAGGTGAGGGTTAGTAACAAATTATAACTAGCATGTTACTTATGTTTTAGAAGAACACAAAAAGTCTGGAGTTAAAGTGACGAAACACTGGGGTGGGCAGGGTTCAAAGGGTTAAAAGGTCCTCTGGCCTTAGATGGAATTCTACCTGTGACTCTGCAGGCTTGTCGTTTTTTTATAGGAATGGAAGCCCGGCTCATACTTTGGGCGACTCATCGCTGTCCTGACTTAGGAGTCCCAAAGTGTAAGTCTCAAAGCAGCACTTCCAAAACTGCCCACTAGAGGGAGAAAACTGTCAAAGCCGGCTAGTATCAAACACATTACTTTATAAAAGGAAAAGGTTTATTTCCACAAAATTGCTCTAAAACGTAACAAAGCTTAAAAAGGCAGAGCGGAAGTCAATCCGGGCTAACAAAGTTCCGATACAGAAATCGGGAGCAAACAGGAATTCACAAAAGCACAGAAAAAGGCACTGGTGAACTCACCAACTCCCAGGCCCCCTCGAAATGTGGGAGAAATGGATTTGTAGGGGGGAGGGGAGTTCCTGGTGGCCCCGCCTCCTGGGTTACCACCCACAAAGCTCATGGAGCCCATCGAACATAACACAGGCGGATTACAGACATAAACATAGAGCAATGCACGTACTCAACAAAAGTAGCTTTACCACAAGTAAAAGAATCAAAAACAGACATAAAACTTGAATTTGAACCCCTGGCAAGTGGGGAACCCTGGACGAGACATGGCAGTGCCCAGATGATGCCACTTGTCAGGCCCCATTACACTATTTCCCCCTGTTCTTTCCTATTTTCAGATCTTTTTTTTTTTGGCCCCGCCCTCCAGGTATGAGCTGCCTTAGGCTCCACCTCTTTTTCTGGGTTTTTCTGGTTGATGTGGTAGGACATGTGACAAGACATGTGACAAGGATTTTTTAAGTCAATATCAGGAAATGTGACGAGAGGTGAAAATTTTAGTTAGGGTGCCTTATAGAAAAAGTCAAAACCAGAAGGACGTTGCATAAATGACGATCGCAACAAAGAGCTTTTAAAATGGTTTTGTTGTCTGCAGCTCAGATGAGGAAGTGAAAACATGGCTGACGACCCCTCGACCAATCACGTTGTGATCAAATTCAACCCGAAAACACAAAGCACGATTCTAGCGATGGAAGACCAAAATGGCGGCACAGTGTTGGTAAAATTCCAAAATGGCAGCCAAAATCGAGGTGATAAACGACAACAAAACAGGGATTTCCAAAAACAAATATCAGAATCATAATCTCTGACCCCAAGACCCCCCAAAATGAATGCCAAATCTTAGAAAACGATGCATAGTAAACTTCAAAAAATACCAACGTGGTACTGCAATGACTACAGTAAGCAATTTGAAAGGGGAAGGAAATCGGGAGAAGTCGTGATGTCAAAAATAACGAGCCAAAGGCTTGTGCCCGTTGTGCCCATACGTTAAGACGGCACTGCCATTAAGCTATAAGAATTCTGCTGGACCCCCTTTATAGAAGCCTTTGAGGATTTTGAAGACCTCGATGAGGTCCCCACTAAACAGGTTTAATTCCCAGGGTCTCTGACAGTTCCCATGATGCACCGCTTCAAGTGCTGCCATGTCCTTCTTGTGCCGTGGTGCCCAGAACTGCACACAGGACTCCAGGTGTGGCCCAACTAGTGCATTATATGGTTTTAGCGTAACATCCATAAGTTTTATGATATAACCCACCACGTTATTAGCCTGTTTAATCACTGCTGCGCATCACTTAGTCAACATAAACCTCTAAATCCTTCCCAGAGGTTGCTTCCTGTAGCTCAGCGTCTTCCATCTCCTATTCATAACTGATGTCCCTTTGCCCCAATGTGTGGCACTTTGCACTTTTCATACATTGAACTCCATTTCCAAGAGGTCACTCACTTCTGAAGCCTGTCCAGCTCTTTCTGAATTCTTTTGTCTGCCCTCCCTCCAATTTTCATGACATCTGCAAATTTTGACAAGTCTGCTAACTACACCAGAATCAATGTCGTTAATATAAATCAGAATAAATAACTGAGGGTCCAAGGACAGACCCCCAAAAGGGACTCTATTGATGAACTCACTCTATTCTCTTCCATTTTTATATTGTATTGAGGATGAGTTGTGTTTTGTTCTGTGTATTGTGTTGTATTGTCCCCCTTCTTTTTGACACCCACTGCACGCCAAACCTGCCTGGAAAGGGGTCTCTCTTTGAACTGCCTTTCCATTTTTTTCCCTACAAGGGTCTTTTGTTGCCTTCTTAGAGAGTCAAGGCTGGGGGGCTGTCAAGAGGCAGGGTCTGTTAAAGCCCATTGTGACCCTCCTGGTGTGATTTTAGGCTAAACAAAAATAAATTGTATTGTATTGTATTCTCCTCTTATCCCATATGCTTTGTCTCCTGCCTGTTAACCAACTAGAGATTTGGGCTTTGGAGGTCCCATCTGACGCCTTCAGCTTCAAGTTTCAGAATTCACCTTTGGTGCGGGACGACTGAGACAAAGGCTTTTGGAAAGTCACAGTAAATGACTGTCTGTTGTGCACTTTGTTTTTTGTCAACTATTCCCGTTGCTACTTCAACAAAAAATCAAAAAGATTGCTTTGTCATGTGCCCATGCTGCCTGCTAATTTGGAATATTAGTTTCATTTTGGTCATTTTTCTACCGCGTAGTTTGGTGGAGAGGTAGCGCTGCTTCCTCCAAGTAAGGAGATCAGTGGGTCGCGTCCTGAGGTCTTCTCTGTGTGGAGAGCACATTGAGTAGCAAGAAAAGCGCTATATAAATTAAATAATAATAGTAATATTGGCGATCCTAAATTGTCCCTAGTGTGTGTGTGTCCTACAGTGGGCTGGCGCCCTGCCCGGGGTTTGTTCCTGCCTTGCACCCTGTGTTGGCTGCGATTGGCTCCAGCAGACCCCCGTGAGCTTGTGTTAGTATATAGCAGGTTGGCAAATGACTGACTGACTGACTAATAATAATAATAATTCTACATCGTAGCGGTCCGCTTCTTCTCTTCTTCCGTCAGCTTTTCGCTTTAAAACTGATTACGTCAGTGTTTGTGTTGTGATTACTGAGTACGTTTTCTTTAAGTAGGGTTCTACCGAGGAGAACCAGATAGATAGATAGATAGATAGATATGAAAGGCATTATATAATAGATAGATAGATAGATAAATAGATAGATATGAAAGGCGTTATATAATAGATAGATAGATAGATAGATAGATAGATAGATAGATATGAAAGGCGTTATATAATAGATAGATAGATAGATAGATAGATAGATAGATAGAAAGGCACTATATAATAGATAGATAGATAAATATGAAAGGCGTTATATAATAGATAGATAGATATGAAAGGCACTATATGATAGATAGATAGATAGATATGAAAGGCACTATATAATAGATAGATAGATATGAAAGGCACTATATAATAGATAGATATGAAAGGCATTATATAATAGATAGATAGATAGATATGAAAGGCACTATATTGAAGATAGATAGATAGATATGAAAGGTGTTATATAATAGACAGATAGATATGAAAGGCGCTATATGATAGATAGATAGATATGAAAGGTGCTATATGATAGATAGATAGATAGATAGATATGAAAGGCGCTATATGATAGATAGATAGATAGATATGAAAGGCACTATATGATAGATAGATAGCTATGAAAGGCACTATATTGAAGATAGATAGATAGATATGAAAGGTGTTATATAATAGACAGATAGATATGAAAGGCGCTATATGATAGATAGATAGATATGAAAGGTGCTATATGATAGATAGATAGATAGATAGATATGAAAGGCGCTATATGATAGATAGATAGATAGATAGATAGATAGATAGATATGAAAGGCACTTTATGATAGACCAGTAACGGCGCACTGCTATAACGATAACGTGCAGTGAATCCACTTGAATTGAGCATTCCTTGCCTTCATCCTCTTTCTCTGTACGTTTATCAGTCGTTTGCTCAGAGGTTGATGTGCTTGTTGCTTCCTGAGCAGATCTTCTTTTCTCCACCCTAGCGGCTTCTTCTCTTCTTCCGTCGGCATCTTTTCGCGTTTGTTTTGCGATTACTTAGTACGTTTTCTTTAATTTTTCACTTAAGCTGGCACTTGACTCTTCAGTCCGCATCAAGAATTATTTAAGATATGAAGACAAAGGGGAAGTGACAGCGAAGGTGGTAGGAAATGAGAACGGCGCCCGTACGCATGCGCCACACTTCTGCCCTGCTGGCCGCTGCCGATAGTTGATTTTACAATGAAATAAAATAAAAATAAATAGAGGAATAACCTTGGAGGCCAATCATCACCCCGAAAGCGGACAGTAGATGTCACGTAGTATATATGTACCAAATTTCAGGTCAGTTGGTCAAACGGTTTGCGAGCTACAGGTGATTTAAAATCCTGGACAGACAAACGAACAGCAGCAGTAGCGTATTATATATAAAGATTATTACGACGTATTATTATAATTAATTCCCATAATCGACCTGCACTTTTTCACCTGTAACCCCCCAACTCTACGTTCTTCATATTTTCCCCTTGTTTTTCTGTGCCGAACCAAACAACAGAGCGGCACTGCAAGGCAGGATCCCCTGACTCGATGAACTCGCTGAGATGTCGGCTGAGGCTGACAGAATTCCGGGTGAGAGGCGAGCGCAGCCTCCTTTAGCTCTCTCCTCAGCGCCCGACACCGTGGCACCGGCTCCGCTCCGTGTTCTTATCAAGGATGATCAGTCAACAGATATTGCCAATCTCGCGCGTATGTCATCCTGTCACCTCCTTGACTGAAGGTACGCGTCAAAAAATATAATTCACTTTGCAACAGGTGGGATGGCGGTGTTGTGCCTTTTCGATTGCGATGCGACTACTTCGGACAGATCAACGAGTTGTCTTGTCACTCTCACCGACTGCAGGAGGAAGACGCGACAAACCCCGGTTTTGGTGCCTTGTTGTGTAGGGCCACTTGGAGCAGAAGGTACCAATGTGACAAGCCCGATTAACGATATCCCTCCGGTGACGAGTGACTTGACGAAGCCCAGCATTTAATATTTGCAATCAGACCCTCTAGCACGCATATGCAAAAGGGATAAAAAAAATCACCCTCTTAAATTTGAAAATGTCAAAGCTTTCATTCTGTGCTTTATAAACATTTCATAATAACCTATAACAAAGGGTATGAAAAGGCTTTTAGTTGCATATCTACGTTTTCATTTAAGTGTTTTGAAATGCTTTAGAGAATTTGCCATATCCTTATCAACAGTGATAAAATATGAAACTATGATTGCCTGCAGGATTTTACAGACATGAATTCCATCTTCCCTGATGAGGCTCGATAAGGCGCTGTTTTATAATACAGTGCATAATCTCAAACCACCAGAGTAAAGATTAATATATTTAGAAAAAAGAGGAGAGCGAGAGAAATGCATGCTGACAATCTGTCCCCTAGCAGCTCCGCCAAGGAAAACACGCGCGTTTGTTGGCTTTAAAGAGAAATAAAAGTGACTATTGAATCTTGAAGGCATTGCATGTTGGAGGTTTTATCTGTAAAATGATTTCTCGTCTTTTCAGTCTTAATTAATTATTTTAAAGCAATTTGAAGGAAACTCCGAGAAGTGCGCAGGCAGACGACTTTGTAATGTGATGGTAGAAGAATGGTGCTCGGAAAATGACTTGTGAAAACTTGAGAGACGGCCGACCCCACGTGCCGCACCGACCTCTATGGAAATACCGCAGCCATCGTCCTCGGGGTATCCCATGGAAAGAGAACCCTGGGAAGCCCTATGGTAAAAAAAAAATGGGAACGTCCCTGACAGTTTGAGTCTGGTAGTCTGAAAATGAAGGCGGCTGAGTGGCAAGGCAAACTCCAAAGCAGCAAACCTGCAAACGGGTCCTTATGTGAATAAAAGGCTTGGAGGTGGTGGTGGTCCGTAGGCACCCGCAGCCCACCCGGTCCTGTCTATCTTGGCCATGATACCTGAGAGGCAAAAGAATGGGGTTCAGACTGGGATGACGTCAGCCTCCTTCAGGCAATTCGGCTCTTGTCCCCATGCCAACCCCAAACCCCCACCCAACCGGCCCAGGACCCCAGCGACATTGGCATCCCAAATATAAAAAGAGGATTCTTAATGAAAAAGAAAGAATGCGATGAAGGAGACATTGACAGTTACAAGATTAAACGCATACTGAAATGAATCCATTTTAATAAATGCAGTGGATTTATGCTCTTTCATTTATTTATTTCAAAACACATTTATTAACACTCAGATTTATCTTGTTTTAGTTGTATGTTTATTTCTATCCTGCAGCTACTCTCTACTGATAGAACTTTATTTGTCTTCAGGGGGAAATTTGGCAATATAGTGCTATCTATCTATCTATCTATCT
>JANRMT010062802.1:7442929-7456608 GCA_026402145.1 Polypterus bichir lapradei | reverse complement strand
AACATTAGTAGGAACAGTCAATATTAAATGGCAAGGGACCTTGTATGTGGCTGTAATATGCGTCACTGTATTGTGTGCCTTTAATTTTCTCTTGCAGTAATACTGGTTTGTATTTCCGTAAAATGCCTGTAATTTTCTCTGACGGTAATACAGTGGAACCTCGGTTCACGACCATAATTCGTTCCAAAACTTGATTTGGTAATTTTCCCCCATAGGATTGTATGTAAATACAATTAATCCGTTCCAGACCGTACTAACTGTATGTAAGTATACAGTACAGGCCAAAAGTTTGGACACACCTCCTCATTCAATGTGTTTTCTTTATTTTCATGACTGAAGGCATCAAAACTATGAATGAACACATGTGGAGTTATGTACTTAACAAAAAAAGGTGAAATAACTGAAAACATGTTTTCTATTCTAGTTTCTTCAAAACAGCCACCCTTTGCTCTGATTACTGCTTTGCACACTCTTGGCATTCTCTCGATGAGCTTCAACAGGTAGTCACCTGAAATGGTTTTCACTTCACAGGTGTGCCTTATCAGGGTTATTTAGTGGAATTTCTTGCTTTATCAATGGGGTTGGGACCAGCAGTTGTGTTGTGCAGAAGTCAGGTTAGTTGGACGATCATTTATTTTTCAACAGGACAATGACCCCAAACACACCTCCAGGCTGTGTAAGGGCTATTTGACCAAGAAGGAGAGTGATGGAGTGCTGTAAATGGTCATGAAAATAAAGAAAACAAATTTGAATGAGGAGGTGTGTCCAAACTTTTGGCCTGTACTGTATATATAAAATAATAATAATAATAATAAAGACCGTAACAGTATTAGTAGGTTGTGCTACTGAAATAACAATGATAATAATGCATATTTTATTTATATAGTGCCTTTTCCGTGCTCAATAATAGTAAGTAGAAATTCAGTGTACACAGTAAGTTAAGTGTCTAAAACCACTACCCATTTATCCCAGCAAAATGCTGTGATAGTCATTAGTTGATTATTTTTACAGTAGCTATGACCTGATGGCAGCTCATTTTACATATTATTTTACATATATATTGCATATGTACATACTGTAGGTCTGGGCTCTGACTGGGCCACCCGAGGACATTCACTTTTTTTTTTCCTTCAGCCACTGTGTGGTCAATTTTGCTGTGTGCTTCCGATCGTTGTCGTGTTGAAAGGTGAACATTCTGCCCATCTTTAACTTTTGCAGCAGGTTTTCCTCCAGAATTTTAGGGTATTTTGCCCCATCTATTTTTCCTTCTACCCTAACGAGAGCCCCAGGCCCCCCACAGCAGGATGCTGCCACCTCCATGCTTTACTGTAGGTATGGTGTATTGTGAATGGTGAGCTGCATTGGTGTACCGTTTGGTATTGAGGCCAAATAGTTCGATTTTGGTCTCATCTGACCATAAGACCTTTTTCCACTTGGCATCAGAATCTTCAAGGTGCATTATGGCAAAGCTCAAATGAGCCTTAATGTGGCCTTTCTTGAGAAGTGTGACCCTCCCGATGAAGCCACAATTGTGGAGCGCTTGTGAAATTGTTGTCACATACACACAATTAATGACCACTCTTTGCCATCAAATCCTGGAACTCCTTCAAAGTGGCCATTGGCCTCTTGGTAACCTCTCTTACCAGTTTCCTCCTTGCTCTTCCATTCAGTTTAGAGGATCCAGGGAGGGTCCTAGTAGTACCAGACACTTGCAACTTCTTTATGATGGACTTTACTGAGCTCCTTGGGGTTTATAAAGCCTTTGAGATTTTTTTGTCTTCATCTCCTGCCTTGTGTCTGTCCACAACTCAATCTCTGAGATCTTTTGAAAGTGGCTTGCCACCCGTAGTCGGTTGTTTGCTGTCAGTTACACTACCAAGCAAGGGAATGAGTGGACCAGGAACAGCTCAACTAATCACACTCATTACAATTGATCACAGGTGGAAGGAAACCAGTAACAGCAATAGAAATGGTGGGCACTGACACCTGAGTGAGTTTTGGGGGGGGGGGGGGTTCGGGGTGTAATCTTTTATTAATCTCAGGATTGCTCATTTTTGATTTTCTATAATTCTTCTGAACTGTAGCTGTGATATCTTTCACTTGGATGTTATAGATTGCATTAAGTAAGTAAAGCTGAAAAAATATTGGTTTGTGTGTTTTTATTTAAGGCTATAAAGCAAAAAAAAAATGGGAATATTTCGAAGGGGGGATTCTTTTCTATACCCACCGTATGTATTTTACATATTGTTTATCTTTTGGCTTATGTTTTGAAGAAATACGACTTGTCGGGTCTAACGTTCTCAGCTTGCAATGCCACGGGTCTTGTTGGTGTAGCTGCCAGTTAGGGAGAATGAGTCGGCCGTTACAACAAATATTTCCTACAATCACAATAAATGTGCTTAGAGGTGCCAAGTTCAATCATTTTACTAATATTGTTTGAGTTGTAACGTTAAACTGTGGAGCAGAGGGGTAAATCAAGGTAAAAAGTGCCTTTGCCCCCAACATTATAGAGGGCACTGTATATACCAGCAATTGATATGCAGTCTGGCTGAACTCAGGCAATACATCAGAAGACGCACTGTTCCAAACCAAGCACTACTTAGCTCTGACATTTGATTGTAGATCTGGTCAGTTGATATTCTTGTATGATGGATCTGCTTCAGATCAGGTGAAAATCTCGGTTTTAAAACATTCCCAAGTTCGACTCAATATATCAATATATATAATAGTGTTTCCTCTGGTTAAACTCCTAGATTCATTGCCCCAAAATGAGGGTCCCCAGTTTAGTTTCTTTAGCCTTTTAGTGTTGCTTGGTATATGCGTGTGATACTTGATTCCATTTGTCCCCACGGGACCAGCACATGGAGGGAATGAAAGCATTGCTTTTTGTCTTTTTTTTTTTTTTTTGGGAGGTTTGCTGCCTGTTCCCGATATCCTCCCTTAGTTTTAGGAATATAGAAGGCCACGCCAACCTTTAGCTTTCCTTTGGTGTAACACATGTGGATTGCAGCTCGTGGAACTTTACAGTTACGTTAGTAGTCAGCTTGGAGAGAAACTGTTGTGCTTGGCGGAGATTGCTAAATTCTACACTTACGTGGGACAGAAGGCCCCCAGCTCCTTTCCAGCAAGCTGTTTTAAAATCTCATAAATCAACACGGAGTATAGAAAGCGATCTTAGCTAGATTTATTGTTGCAGATTCTTGTAAACAAATATTGAAATAAGGCTTTATGCACGCGGTGCTTGAAGCTTTTAAAATAGTTTTTGGACCTTTTTTTTATGCTACTGATCAGAGCACTGAGTAATAACAAAGATAATTATATACACAAAACCAGAGGCTGTTTAGGGCTTCATTAAATCATCCTATTGTCATTTTTCTAACAAACCTGAGTAAATCTACAAAATGACACATGCAGCTACAGATCACTGTGGCCTTTAGTTTGGAAGAAGCTCATGATTTTTGCGTAGTAGTTCTTAATTATGGTACTTTTTAAACTTTAAGTCTTAATCATCACATCTTTTTATTTATTTTTTTAATTGCCTCCTCATCTTTTCCATTTCCAGTTTCCCTCTTTAGACATATACAGTTTTTTATGATTCTTTTTTTTTAATATTAGGTGGCTCTGCCCCCTGCTCTGCCGCTCTCATATGTGGAAGTGGATGTACAATTTAAACAGATTGTTATTTTCATGGGAATTGTTACATATGCATAATAGACCTTTCTATTTTACATTACAGCGAGTAATTAACCATAGTAGAAAATAGTAAAACGTAATAAATTGAAAGAAAATTGTGTTTCATGTCGCGTTAGAGTTATTTATTGCGTTATACATTTTCGTTCTGTTTGGCTTTGAAAGTAACAAGCAGATACTTTTTAAACTTACACTTTTACTGTAAAACTTCGTTAAAAATAATATTTGGAATTTACTTTTCGTCAATATCGCATTGAATTTTGATTCCGTGTTTGGAGTTTCTTTCTCTCTAATAAATAAACCGACTTTATCAAATGTTTGTCTCTGTGATTTGTTATTTGTCATATCAAAAGCTATTCTAATGGGAAACTGTAAATGTTTTAATACGAATGGCATATCAAGATCTCCTTTGGTGTCTCATGTTATCCCCTGAAGATGGACAACATTACCTTTCTTGTCGCCTGTTCAAATGTTAGAATTGTTCGACCAATTTTGAATACAACTAATCTTGTCCTATTGCATAGCCCATCACTCAGACAGAAATTACGCAATAGCATTATGATACGTCCTTCTTTCAACATTAATTTGGCCGGTGGAAGACTGGATGGTGCTAACGGTTGTAGATATTCTTTGTGATATTGTAAGTTGATGTTTTTATCTTCCACACCATCACCACCAACTGTTTCAGCAGAGTCTATTGATATGCATTTTACCAATTTGCCGTGTAACCAATTGGCAATTTTCACGTTAATTCATTTGACTTCATCGTTTCTCGGTGCTAAGATTGCCTGTTTACTCATTTCTTTTGTTGATAACCATTTGGGATGAAATTCTTCAAAAAAATTTGGACATAATATGTCTAATTATATACAATGGAACCTCGGTTTGCGAGCATAATTCGTAATTCCAAAGCACTCGTATATCAAAGCGAATTTCCCCATAAGAAATAATGGAAACTCAGATGATTCGTTCCACAAATGATTAATACAACATCTAAAGTAAAAATACATAAAACAAATTAACCTGCACTTTACCTTTGAAAAGAATCATGGCTGGTGTGTGTGAGTTTCTAAACTCTTGTATGATTCCACCCAACGGGACAACACGTGGAAGAGCGTCCCAAATCAACCGCAAGCTCCCAGCGCTGTAGCAGTTCGCTGTAAAAGCGAATCTGAAAAGATCACGGACATGCCGTCGATGGGTAATACAGGAACATTATAAATGCGCAGGGCACAGGATTACTTGGCTCGACCCTGCCTGACTGCTGTGCCTGTGTATAGTTAGTGGCAGATCCTGCTACAATAAATAACTGCGCTGTTCCTGTTTCAAGCTGAATAAAGCTGTTGTCGCTAAAGTACTGAAACTCAGCTTCGTGTTTTGGGGTGCAAGATGGGGACTCACACGTCACAGCACACACACGTGGTCACAATGCTGTAGTAAACAGTATACACTTGTACAGATGTTGACTATATGAGTGAGGCACACCAACTGACGATTACCCACAATCCCGCAGCGAGAGTGAGAGAAGAGCCATCAGCTCAGTTGTGATCATGTGATGCTTGGCAGACAAAGCGTATACGTACTACTCGTATTGCAAGACCTCGCTCGTTTAACAAGTCAAAATTTATTAAAAATTTTAGCTCGTCTTGCAAAACACTCACAGACCAAGTTACTCACAATCCAAGGTTGCACTGTATGTATATATAGATAGATATACAGGGTGTCCCAAAAAGAATATTGGACTTTTAAAGAGCTGTAGCTTGGCACCCATTCATCGGAGACTGCAGAGCAACCTAGTGGCGTCTTGAGGAATTAATCTTGTTTCATATCGTTCCTGGTAGATGGTGCCAGTGCTTATCAAAAAGCTAACAGTGTGTTGTTTCGTTTGCAGTTTTGGCTGTGCCACAACAAAAAGCTTTTTATGTTTTCAAATTCGCCAGAACTCAGTCGGTTGTTACTGTGCAGTGGGCATTTTGTCAAAAATATGGGACTGACCCTTCGAATGACAATAACATCCGTCGATGGTACCAGCAATTTTGGGATGCTGGGTGTATCTGTAAAGGTAAAAGCACCGGGTGACCTCGAACTTCCTCCTCTGCTGGGAATGTCGCCCGAGTGCAAACTGCGTTCACTCGGAGCCCATCGAAATCAGTTTGATGAGCAAGTCATGAGTTACAGATACCAAAGTCAAGTGTATGGAGAATTCTCCGACGCCGGTTGGTTATGAAAACGTATCGTCTGCTGTTGGTTCAGGCCCATAGAGAGACAGATAGAGATATATATAGAGAGAGAGAGAGTGATATACAGTGTGTATATAACAGTGTATATATGTAATAATGTGTATATAACAGTATGTGTGTATATATACATTATATATATATATATATATACACACACACAGATATAGATATAGATATATATATATATATATATAGACTAGACATTCAGCCCGTTACAATAACGGGCGCTAAAACAGTAGTGCATAAACATTAGTAGGAACAGTCTATATTAAATGGCAAGGGACCTTGTATGTGGCTGTAATATGCGTCACTGTATTGTGTGCCTTTAATTTTCTCTCTCAGTAATACTGGTTTTTATTTCCATAAAATGCCTGTAATTTTGTCTGACAGTAATACAGTGGAACCTCGGTTCACGACCATAATTCGTTCCAAAATTCTGGTAGTAACCCGATTTGGTCGTGAACTGAAGTAATTTCCCCCATAGGATTGTATGTAAATACAATTAATCCGTTCCAGACCGTATGAACTGTAAGTAAATATACCTGTATATTTTTTTAAGTTTTTAAGCACAAATATAGTTAATTATACTCATGAATGCACAGCGTAATAGTAAACTAAATGTAAAAACACTGAATAACACTAAGAAAACCTTGAACAACAGAGAAAACTAACACTGCAAAAGTTCACTATAGCCTTACTACTTAATAAACAACCAAGAAAACTAACATTGCAATAACGCACGCACGTGCCTGTGTGTGTGTCTGTCTCTCGCGGGCCTGCGTGTGTGTGTGTGTGTCTCTCTTAAGCGCGCGCCTCTGTGTGCGTGTCTCTCTCGCCTGTGTGTGTGTGTGTCTGTCTCGCGCGCGCCTGTGTGTGTGTGTGTCTATCTGTCTCGCGCACGTCTGTGTGTGTGTGTCTGTCTGTCTCGCGCGCGCCTGTGTGTGTCTGTCTGTCTCACGCACGCCTGTGTGTGTGTGTCTGTCTGTCTGTGTGTCTCGCGCGCGCGCCTATGTGTGTGTGTGTGTGTGTCTGTCTGTCTCTCTCGCACACGCACCTGTGTGTGTGTCTGTCTCTCTCGCACACACACCTGTGTGGGTCTCTCTCTCTGCACAGGGAATGCACAGGAAGAGACTGAACACGTACCGTGTGGCCCCGCGCATGCGCACTTCACCAGAAGACACACACACACACACGGACACCTGGACGCACACAGGGGTTTTATTAAAGAGGATATAGATATATACGAGGTGTGATCCAAAAGTTCCCGGAATGCATTTATTTAAAAGTATACACACCAAATAACAATTAATGGTGAACAGTTCCTTCAAAATAGTCACCCGCTGAGTTGATACACGAATCCCAACGAGATTTCAACCTTTCGAAGCACCTCTGGAAGTGTGTTCAAGACGTCGGTTGTTACCGTTTAGATCTCCTCTACCGTCTCAAATCTGTGTCCCTTGAGCCTCACCTTCATCTTAGGAAATAAAAAAAAATCGTACAGTGCTAAATCAGGGGATTACGGAGGGTGGGGAATGGCAGTAAACTTTGTAGAAGCCAAAAATTTGCGCACAATCAGATGTGTGAGCTGTTGCATTGTCGTGATGCAAAAGAAATGACTTGTCAGCCCACATCTGAGGACGTGTTCGGCGAATTCGATTTTGCAAACGCCTTAGAACATCTCTGTAGAATGCTTCATTCACCGTCTGTCCTTGTGGTACAAATTCCTTGTGGATGACTCTCTTCACATTAGTTAAGTAAATGAGCATTGACTTGGTGTTGCTGTGAACTTGTCGAGCTTTTTTGGGTCTTTCAAATCACTCATTTTCACGAACAACCCTTCACAGACACAACCGAAGTTTAAGCGAGAACTGAACGAGAAACTATATATATGTTTGAACATTTGCAAAAGCTTCTCCACTAACTATATAGTTACACTTCTGCCTACTTTGCCTTTACTGGAATACTTAAGGACACAAAAAGCGTAAGTGTAGGTAATGGCAAATATATATATTGCAATTACCAGAGCAATTTCACAAAGTCCTAGGGAAAAGGATGGGGAGCTAACTGTACAACTCTCTTTAATTTGTGTGTTCGAATTAACAAGTGCACAATGGCACTGCAAAAAATAACAAAAAACAAAAAAGCACACCATTCCTTGGCTCTTGCAAAGTGCCTACTAGGGCAATCTCTATTAAAGTTCAGTACTTGAGCAGGTCAGTTTTAGGGGCTCTGTCCTGGTAGGTTCAGGTCCAACAAATGACTCCTTACAGGGCAGTCTGGCTGGGGGGCTGGCTTTTGAATGGTTCCAACTGGAAGGCGCTGGGCCTTCGCTGTGTGCATCATAAGCCTTCACTGAACTGTGGGAGGAAGTGACCAGACAGTTAGTGACAGCGCTCCCCTCTGTTCCATAGTGGTATAAGTTGCTTAGTCTGAGCCCTGCAGGTGACCCACCATTATCCATGTGTCACTATATAGGTTGGTATATATGTATATACACACACAGTTCCCTCCATAATGTTTTGGGCAAAGACACATTTCTCCTTGATTTTTCCACTTTGCTCCCCAGTTTAAATTACAAATCAAAAGATTCTGATGTCATTATAGTGCGCATTGCAGACTTTCATTTAAGGGTGTTTGCACAGAATTTCAGTCACACCATGTAGAAATGACAACACTTTTTATACATGGCCCACACATTTCAAGGCGCCATAATGTTTGGGTCGTAGCATTAATTAGGACTGTTAAAGAAGTCAGATTTAGGACTTTGTCGCATGCAGTGACTGCCTGAAGTCACCCCTGAATAATCAGTTTCATTATTGGGCTCTGCTGAAAAACATGGCACTGTTTAAATCAACAAATCCGGCCACTGACTGACACATTGTTTGAAATGAAAAGCAGCTGCCACAGTGGTGGTCCTGCTGGACCATCTCTGAGATGTGCCACTTTAGTGTGAATGGCGTTTTTCAGGGCTTCATCCATGCCACTTACACAAGCTGCACTGGCAGTTTAGCCACAGCGGCGTCCCCTGGTGTTCCCACCTGATAATAAAGTCAACCTGCCTTTGTCCACCAATGACAGCTGGCAGATTTCTCTTCCTCCCCACCCTCCTTGCTGGCTGTGAACTGTCAGACGCACTCTATTTATGGCTGGTACCCTTAGCTCCTCTCCAAACTTAAGGAAATTTATAGTGGCAAATGTGATCAGATTACTGTTAAGCTCGCTTTTGGAAAATTTACAGTTTACATTAATATTAATGTATCATTATTACCTGCGTCGTGTAATAAATAACTGCTGTTTTGACAGCATTAGTATAGATCACATGCAGTGAGCACTCTTAACAAAAACAGTCCTTTAAAAGGGGTTTGTGAATTAATTGGGGAAATTGCAAATCAGGTAGTCGGCCAAATAATTCATTGTCACATCCAATCAATAAACTTTGTAAATCAACTCATTTAATTTATAAATGATCTATATAGATCAAACGACCAATTAAACAATTAGCATACATTTTGCAATTAATTAATTTTACCATCAATCACACAATTAAACTTCAAAATTTAAATTGCAGAGTTTGGAAGCAATCTTGACACGAGGACTCTTTGGTAATACTTCATGCCTTTGGAACACACTCTGACACGGCTGGATTTATATTGCTAAAAAGCTACGTGGCCTGCTGTGGGAGGCAAGAAAACGTAACGTCTGGAGGTTGTGAGGTGCTCTTGACGCTCCCCTCCACCGCCGCCCCCCTCAGAAAAATGTAAAATTCATCTGCTGGCTCGAGAGACACAGGCTGGAAAAATCAGAACAATGGCTCTGGCTTCATCATCCTGTCCATTGAGTGTACATTCATGGATATGTGTGTGTGTCCCATTAGTTTAAAGATCTCAAACCTTAGGTCCCAGATCGGCCTCTAAACTCAGTATGGTCTGGACACGTTTAGAGAAGTGAGAAAAGTGCTATGTAAATGTAAAGAATTATTATTATTATTACTTGGTCCAAGGCTTTGAGACCCATTTTCTCTGCTCAGTTTTTCATTCCAGTGTAGCAGAGCACCTCAGGCTTTCATTTTATTACTTCAAGTCCACGTTGTTAGCAGAGTTCAAGTTGCTAGTCATGGATGTGCAGCCACTCAGAAAGATTCATTTCAACCTTTTTGTTTGACCATGAGGTATTTTGTGATATTCAGTATGAAGGAAGAACAGGAGATCGTGATATGGATTGAATGAAATGGGGTCAAGCTTGGAAATAGATAGATAGATAGAAATGTTAGTATAGTCGGCAGGATGACATTAGATAGATAGATAGATATTTTATTAATCTCCAAGGGGAAATTTACATACTCCAGCAGCAGCATACTGATACAAACAGTATTAATTAAATAGTGATAAGATAAAAAAAAAATACAGTACAAGTTAAAAAATACAAGGTGGAGAGTGCAATGCAGGTATAATAGCGTTTACCCCCCGGGTGGAATTGAGGAGTCGCATAGTGTTTGGTCTCCTCAGTCTGTCAGTGGAGCAGGACGGTGACAGCAGTCTGTCACTGAAGCTGCTCCTCTGTCTGGAGATGATCCTGTTCAGTGGATGCAGTGGATTCTCCATGATTGACAGGAGTCTGCTCAGCGCCCGTCGCTCTGCCACGGATGTCAAACTGTCCAGCTCCGTGCCTACAATAGAGCCTGCCTTCCTCACCAGTTTGTCCAGGCGTGAGGTGTCCCTCTTCTTTATGCTGCCTCCCCAGCACACCACCACGTAGAAGAGGGCGCTCTCCACAACCGTCTAATAGAACATCTGCAGCATCTTATTGAAGATGTTGAAGGATGCCAGCCTTCTAAGGAAGTATAGTCGACTCTGTCCTCTCTTACACAGAGCATCAGTATTGGCAGGCCAGTCCAATTTATCATCCAGCTGCACTCCCAGGTATTTATAGGTCTGCACCCTCTTCACACAGTCACCTCTGATGATCACGGGGTCCATGAGGGGCCTGGTCCTCCTAAAATCCACCACCAGCTCCTTGGTTTTACTGGTGTTCAGGTGTAGGTGGTTTGAGTCGCACCATTTAACAAAGTCCTTGATTAGGTTCCTATACTCCTCCTCCTGCCCACTCCTGATGCAGCCCACCATAGCAGTGTCGTCAGCAAACATTTGCACATGGCAGGACTCCGAGTTGTATTGGAAGTCCTATGTATATAGGCTGAACAAGACCGGAGAAAATGCACACACACTTCATCCTACAACAAGGTAATGACCCCAAACATGCTGCTGAGGCAACAGAGCGGTTTGTCAGAGTTAAAAAAATTGGAAAATTCTTAAATGGCCAATCTAGTCACCCAATTTAAATCAAATTGAGCAGGCCTTCCATATGCGGAAGAAAAACCTTAAGGGGGAAAGGCCCCAAAACAAGCAGGAGCTGAACATGGCTGAATTAGAAGCTTGGCAAAGCATCACCAAAGAAGATCATCAGCACCTGGTAATGTCTATGAATCTCAGACTCAAGCAGTCATTGCATTCAAGGGATATGCGACAAAGTACTAAATATGATGGCTGTAATGAACCTGCCATTGCTGTGTCCAGACATTATGGTTGTGTGACCAAAATGTCTGCAAATCCCCTTAAATGAAAGTCAGCAATGTGCACTTTAATCACAAGTCTGAATTGTTTGATGTGAAATTTTAAACTGTGGAGCCGAGGGGTCAGTCAAAGAGAAATGAGTCTTTGTCCCAAATATTATGGAGGGCACTGTAACACTCTGTTTATCACCAACAAGCAGGAGCTGAAGATGGCCGCATTCAGTGGCTTGGCAGTGTATCACCAGAGAAGACCCTCAGTGCCTGATGACGTCTTTTAGTCACAGACTTGTAGAAAAAGTGTTGTGTGACGATAATGTATGCAGATCGCCTTAAGTGAAAGTCTGCAATGTGCACTTTTATCACAAGTCTGAATAATTTGATTTGGTTTTTTTTAAACTGTGGAGCAGAAATCAAGGAAGAAAAGGTCCCATACCTTTATGGAGGGCACTGAACATTGTAAGGCTGGAACATCCCTTGTATGGTATATCAGTCAACTGCTTGGCATACTTCTGCACAGACCCAAGTGTGCTTACGCCAGCCATATTTTATTCTAACATCACGTTGGAGGAATCTTACGTGAACATGGTGGACGTGGAAACTACAAACTGGGCACAGTAAAGAAAATCAAAATGCTGTTTTCTGGCGGTGCTGTCCATTCTGCCAGAGTACACACATACGTAATTTGCATCAAAGGTTCATCTTTCTGAATTTTACTGGAGTAAAAGTTTTCAGACTTTATTGAATGAGAAATAAAATCGTTGAAACAAAAATGTGTAGCGTTAAAGGACCCAAAAACAAGCAAATGTGGAATGCCCCTCTGCTGCCTCTCGTACTCTGCCATGGGGTAACAGTGCCCCCTGAAGCTTGATTTGGGCTCTGTAAACATAGGTGCCCCTTCCTTACTGGATGCGTTTCCAATTTAATTGTTCCTTTAACCAATTCCATACATAACACATATATTTGTAAGCTCAATACAATAGCAGTAAAGTCCTAAATGTTTCTACATTGGTGTACACAATTCAGTGGTTAAATATCATAAATCAGGCCAGTACAAAGTGTCCCATTCTTCCTCCTGTGACACCTTCTGTTGGTACCAAGTTCTGTCCATCTGATTTACAGGTTATTTGGAATTGGTACACGCTACTCAAATAAATCTCATACTGTGCCCCCCCCCCCCCATATCCACCCCGTCTACTGTAAAGCTGTAAATAAAACTCTGGACGAATTCGGCACTTTCAGAGTTTCTTGATTTGATGCGTGCAGATCTCCTGTATGCACACCTTTCTCATTTTCTGCAGCTCCAACTCGGGTGGTAGTTGGACTTCATCAGTGTTTACTCCCCTCCACCCTGATGCTCTAAGAGGGCCTTGTACAACCACAGACTTTCATCTTTATGTACAAGATAAGCCGTTTTTCCTATACATCATCACTAGATGGGAAAGAAAGGCCTGGTCTTTAATGCTTGACAAAGCACAATTTCTGTTTTACCACTAGACATTAAGCCCGTTTCAATAACGGCCGCTAGAACAGTAGTGCATTAACATTAGTAGGAACAGTCAATATTAAATGGCAAGGGACCTTGTATGTGGCTGTAATATGCGTCACTGTATTGTGTGCCTTTAATTTTCTCTTGCAGTAATACTGGTTTGTATTTCCGTAAAATGCCTGTAATTTTCTCTGACGGTAATACAGTGGAACCTCGGTTCACGACCATAATTCGTTCCAAAACTTGATTTGGTAATTTTCCCCCATAGGATTGTATGTAAATACAATTAATCCGTTCCAGACCGTACTAACTGTATGTAAGTATACAGTACAGGCCAAAAGTTTGGACACACCTCCTCATTCAATGTGTTTTCTTTATTTTCATGACTGAAGGCATCAAAACTATGAATGAACACATGTGGAGTTATGTACTTAACAAAAAAAGGTGAAATAACTGAAAACATGTTTTCTATTCTAGTTTCTTCAAAACAGCCACCCTTTGCTCTGATTACTGCTTTGCACACTCTTGGCATTCTCTCGATGAGCTTCAACAGGTAGTCACCTGAAATGGTTTTCACTTCACAGGTGTGCCTTATCAGGGTTATTTAGTGGAATTTCTTGCTTTATCAATGGGGTTGGGACCAGCAGTTGTGTTGTGCAGAAGTCAGGTTAGTTGGACGATCATTTATTTTTCA
>JANRMT010062802.1:7415118-7430655 GCA_026402145.1 Polypterus bichir lapradei | reverse complement strand
ATCTATCTATCTATCTATCTATCTATCTATCTATCTATCTATCTATCTATCTATCATGCCTTTCTATCTATCCATCTATCTATCTATCTATCATATAGTGCCTTTCACTCTATCTATCATATAGTGCCTTTCACTCTATCTATCTATCTATCTATCTATCAATCTATCATATAGTGCCTTTCACTTGAGTTTCTCCACCTGATGTGGTGGGTGGGTGTTAGCTGATAATTTCAGTTCCATTGCTCGGTGAGCTCCTTCCAGCTCATACAAAATCCTCCCATAAACCGCATTCCACTTCCATCACTGGAACTGAACTCTTTGTTGCTGCAGTTTTGTCACAAGTTCCCATCTTCCCGTGCGTGTTTCATGCAGTCTGAATTGTGATGGATTGGCTTCTCATCCAGGGTCGATCCTTCTGGAACGGGCTTCAGCTTGCTGTTACCGTTTAGCATGTGGTTAGAAAATGGATGGCTGAATGGATCTTGAGGGGTCCTGCGTTTGAGAGAGACAGCCTACAGTAGGTTGAGCCTGGCTTCTCAGCTGTGGTAAAGATTTAATGTGCACAAAGAAGTATGGTTTGCATAGTGAGGAAAGTGTCAAAACCTTTCATATTAAAGCTTTTTTTGTATGGGTTATTCATTAAAATATTGTGTTAACTTTTAAAAAACAGACTGGCTGTGATTGATGCATCAGTAGAATGTGACATCCCAAGAGGCAACAGGTGGAGTCTCAGCTGCTAGTCCCATGTCGCTTCTGTCTGTCTGTCTGTCCTTAATTTTACGTGTAGCCGACTGGGCGGTGCTTTCTGTTGGTTCAATTATCTGGTCTAAGTAGTTATGATTATTTTGGGGCTTAGAAACAAAAGTCTGTGGCCTCCCCTCCAAATGATTGAGTTCAGGCGATTCATTGTTAACCAGCACATGAAATGAAACACATAGCCTTGCAGTCTCCATTGACAAACATTGGGTCATACTGAAGACCACCTTCTTCTTTTCCCACTTCTCTGTGGGTTTGATGTGCTTCTCCCTGTGGCTTGGTCCTGCACCTCCTTGCCAGTCAGGCCCTTTTTCTTCTGATCTTCTTTTTCTTTATCCATCCACCTCTGCTTTGGCCTCCCTCGCTTTCTTTTCCCCTGGACTGCCATTCCCATCACTCTTTTGCCCACATATTCCTTGTTTGTCCTCACCATATGTCCATACCACTTCAGCCTACTTTCTTGGATTTTACTCCCATTTTGTTGAACCTCAGATTTTTTTTATGTCTTTTTCTGTCATTTTTTTGGACTGAAGAGCTTAGTGACTTTAAATGTTGCACTGTCTGAGGATGCCACCTTTGCCACAAGTTATTACTTTTAATTTCTGCTCCTCAGTATCTTCCTAGTCAAGTGTAAGTGCTATTGGTGTAAAGTGGAAGACTCTAGGGGCAACAAGAGCTAAGGCACAAAGTGGCAGACCATACAAACTCGCAGAGCAGGTCCACCAAGTGTTTTGAAGCACATACAAATGGCCTCTCCTCTTTGGCATCACTCACAACAGAGTTCCAAACTGTTTCTGGAAGCAACATCAGCACAAGAACTGTGCTTCATGAAATGGCTGTTCAAAGCCAAGGAGCTGCGCATAAGTTCAAGATCACAATGTGTGGTGCCAAACGCAACGGTATAAAGCCGGCTGCCCGCCATCAGACTCTGGAGCAGTGGAAACGCGTCCTCTGAAGTGATTGTTTGGCAGTCTGATGGGCCAATCTGGCTGTGGCAAATGTCAGAAGAGTGCTACCCTTCTGGACTGCATAGGTTCTACTATGAAGTTTGGCATAGGTTGGATAATGGCGGGGTCTGCAAGGATTGGTACCAGTGTTAATGCTACAGCAGACAAAAACATTTTTGAAAATTGTGCGCTTCTGTTTGGAGAAGGTCCTTGTGTGTTCCACCATGACTGTGCCCCCGTGCACAAGGCCAGATCCATACAGAAATGGAGGAACTCGAGTGGCCCGCACAGAACCCTGGACTCAACCCTACTGTACACTTTTGGGATGAATTGGAGTTCCGGTTGTGAGCCAGCGCTTCTCGTCCAACATCAGCGCCTTGCTGACCTCGTGTTGAGCTCTTTTGGCATAATGGGAACAATTTCCCACAGACACACTCCATAATTTTGTTAAGGAAAGAGTGGAAGCTTTTATTATGGTGGACCAACTCCATATTAATGCCTATGGGTTTGGAATGGAATGTCCTTCACGCTCACATAGGTGTGATTATTAGGGGTCCATTAACTTTAGATATTTTCTGTTTTACCTGCATTGTTATCACTCTTTAATATTGGTTTTTATCAGTATGCTGCTGCTGGAGTATGTGAATTTCCTCTTGGGATTAATAAAGTATCTATCTGTCTATCTATCTATCCATCCATCCATCCATGATAGGATACAAAAAAGAAAGGCAGAGACTGTGGCTGAATTTTCCATTCCTGGATACCAGTCATATAGAAGAACATTACTGGCTATCAGAGAACATGGTGAGCTCACGATACTTTGGAAGTGTGAAACTACGCTGGAAGTCATCACAGAGTTTGTCATCACTTGCAAAATGAATCGTTTAATCTGTCGTCTCAGCAACTGCTTTCGCCACATTTGATTTCCCTGCCAACTAGAAGTCGTGTAATGTGCCAGTGGCGTCTCTAAACTGAGCCGTGTGAGTGACTGAGGGGCTTGTGCCAATTTCCTACTTTGTTTCATTGGTGCCCCCATCCAGGCCCTTTTCCTCACTTGTTCTCGTTCTCCTCTGTCATGGCTTCCCAGTGCCTTAGAACAGAAAGCTTATGGAGGGGCAGACGTTGCATTGTAATTGTGGCTTCCAGGTTGTAGAAAGTGAATGACTTCCGATTAGAAGAATTAATGCAGATATTGGACCGTTGTGATCCACTTTGCCATTTCTTTTTAAAACAAAATGATATTCCATGACATTCTGAGCCTCGCGCTCCTGAATCTCATCCGACTCTTCTCTGTGTGCGTGTTTGCAACCCCACATGAAAAATGAAGGCTGAGTCCTAATGATGGCATTCATTTATTTATCATTATGGCTTATATTGCATTAGCATTGATGTTTGTTATTAGTTTGTGAAACATTATGGGATGATGAAATTAGCACAATAGAATTACTGTATCTATGCATAAGTACAGTATGTTACAGATTATTAGTGTATTAGTAATTTATGTTGATAGGATTTCAGAAAAGAAAAGAGAGAATGAAAGCGAACCTCGTGTATGTGAGATTGAATTTTACTTAAGACGTTTAGCTTATTCCACATTGAAATGACGTATCAGTGTACATCGGTGAAAAAGTGTCACCAGTTTTCCTTTTTAAGTTTTGATTCCTTATACAAATGAACCAATCCCATTTTTTTTTTTTTTTTTTTTTTTTTTTTTAAATAAGCCCCCCAGCCAATGCCATTGATTTCAAAAAATAAAGGAATTTAGTAAAAGAATGATGACCGGCTTACTTTGTACATTAAATATTCTCTGAGCCCCCCTGTCACATAGTAGCCGCTTTGATGAGTGACTATTTAGTGAGCCCGTCCTTGAAACGAAGTCTACAATGTGTTTGAAATTCAGCGAGCTCCACGCAGCCCCGTCCGGAGGCTGCATTCAGATAGGCCTGTGCTCCTGACCTGATTTAATCTGCTCTATCCGTTTTCTGCTGTTTTCTAAATCTGTCTGCACATCTCGCTCTCGCTCTCGCTCACCCCCACCAGAGACGCTCCATCTATTTATTTATTTATTTATTATCTTTATGAGTTGATTTGAGATCCTCTCCCAGTTGTGCTTTCACCCACCGAACCTTCAGCGCTGGGATGTAATTACGTCTGGATTCCTTTCAGCTCTGGAGAGGTCGGGGAAACACTTCCCGTCTCTGCTAAGGTGACTCTGGCTTTTTAAGCCAAGGCAATCTAATTGGGTTCCCACTTGCGGATGCTTAATGTGAGCTTCGGCTGACCTTGGCGCACGCAACAAGGCAGTCTGGCGGAGCGCGTGTGTGCTTCTGAGGAGCAGCCTTTCATTTAAAGTGCGTGGCCTATCTGCAGATGCCCATGTCCGACATGCCCTCCTCTTGTCCCCGCTCTCCTGTTAATTGGCCTTTAGTTCAGGCCACTAGACCCTTAGGACGTGTTTTTGAACTGGAGCTTTTAGTGCCCTGCCCTCCTTTGCTAACAGAACCATAAAAGTTATACCTGTCCTATTAACAGTGCTTCTTCACCTACCTGCCATTTGTGTCAAGTCCGATGGAATTCTTACTCATGTTTGTACTCTCAATATAAAGAGGTACAGAGGAGCAGGAAATACGAGGACCGCCAGTTCATACAGCATTTAGTCTTTCAGAGACAGACATACAGTGGCCTCCGTAATGTTTGGGACAAAGACCCATTTCTCCTTGATTTTCCCCTCTCCTCCACAGTTTAAAATTACAAATCGAACGGTTCTGATGTGACACAGAATTTCATGGAAGGGGACCTGCGTACATTTCGGTCACAGCATGTAGAAATGAAAACACTTTTTATACATGCTCCCCCCCATTTCAGGGCACTGACTGCCTTCAGTCTGTTTGGATGTTTCACTTGCTCTAAGCCAGCAGGTGGCACTGGTGTGCAAACTGTAGTATACAGGGAAAAAAACGGGACCCCCCCAGGATGAAAATTTTGGGTTCCAAAGTAGTCTGTGTTATCAGTATGGTCCTAGAGAGCAACTATGAAAAATTTCGACCTGATTTAGTCAATGGATATAGGCTTGTATAAGGAAAAGACAGACGGACATTCAATTTTATAGGATTGTATCAGGGAATAGACAGACATTCTATTTTATAAATATATATAAACAACTAATTGCTGAGACACGGAGTTTGACGCTGATGCCTTGACAACCTGTAAGAAGAATCTAGATGACTAAACAAATGGCCTTGATGAATGGTCTCCTCTCGTTTATCAAATTTCTTATGTTCTTGTGTGTGTGTGTGTGTATACGGTATATACAGGTTAAATTCCATTACAGTGAACTCCCAGTGACCTAAAAATATTTCGTTGTAACGAGATTCCATATTTGTCACTATAGTGTTTTCTTTAACTTGCGCCCAAGCGTTTACAATCATTTCAATAGCTTCTTTCGCATTAATTTTAATCTCCTCCTGCCTACAAGTCATGCTGACGAGAATTTTTCTCAGCATTTCCTTGCGATAATACACTTTCAGAGTGCAAGTGATGCCCAAATCCAATGGCAGGAGCACTGCTTTGCAATTGGGTGGGAGGAATTCACCACGAACATTATCTAAATGCGGAAGCCTGTTGTGGGCAGCACAGTTATCAGTCAGGAGCCGAATCATCCTTTTCTTCTTCATTTTGTGAGGTTTCTGAACTCTTCTGCTCTTTCTTTAAAGAAAGTTGACAGTGTCGATGGTGAAATTCCAAATTCACTGGCAACATCTTTTTTTTTCTTTTTGCCGCAATCAAGAGCTGCAAAAATGTAAAGTTTCTTTTTTTTCTAATATGAACTGTTATCATTTTTTCATGTCTGCCGTTTCTATAGGAGGGTGACAATGAGTTAAATTCCAATGGATGTTTTTCAAATGTTGATGAGTGATAAGCAAAAGGTGTCAATGAAAACCGCAGGAAACAAGCACAGCAAAACAAAAAAAACAGTACAAGGAAAGATAAAATACAATGTTTGTGTTCGGGGATCGTTGTGCATAACTGAGCTGCGGCCACAGAACTGACTGCTCTGTGGATGATTCATTCAGGCATTTCAGGGTCTTTTGGGCTCTGCGTTGAAATGAAAGTATCTGCTGAATGGACTTCGTAATAACGAGATTTCTATAGACTTGCATCATATGGGGAAACTGTCGGGACCATAAAAATACTTTGTTGTAATGAAAATTTAGTTGTAAAGATATTCGTTGTTACGGAATTTTACCTGTATATATAAAAATATATTTATAAAAACAAAAATATATATATATATGTATACATATATAAAATATATTTATATATATATGTATATATACTCGCGTTTAAGTTCTCCTGTTTATAAGTCTGGACTTGATTTTATCGTATAATTTCTGGTATTTTTTAATGTCGGTCGTATAAGTTGAATGCGGAAAACACATGCTATTGGTCCAAGGGATTATGATATGTTAACGCCCGCCCACCTGAGAGAGATCACATGGCCTTTTTTTCTATGTGGGTTCAACAGTGCACTATATCAGTGTGTGCTCCTAACCTATCTCTCTCTTTCTCTCTATTGTGCATACGTGACCACACAGTAATACCCGAACTAATCCGAAGTGACGTTGGCACTGATTTGTGTTTTTTGTATCTCACACCCTCATTCCCTTTTATTGTAAGAGCATCCCTTATCTACGATGGAGCTTTCGATCAGAAGAAAATATGAAGCTGGTTTTAAATTAAACGTCGTTGAAGTGGCAAAAGAAATTGGTAACCGCACTGCAACCAAATTCGATGCATCTGAGAAACTGATGTGAGATGGGAGGAGGCAAGAACATGTTAAAAAAAAAATAATAATAAAAATGAAATGTCATATTTTTGAATGGGCGTATAAGTCGGGGTCTGAGTTTTTGATCGATATTTTGGGTTTCAAGACCCGACTTATACATGGGGAATATACAGGAAGTCAAAAAGTAAAGGGACATTTGAGAAAAGGGGGATTTATTCTAATGATAGAAATGTGAAACATACCTTATTTTTCTACATAACCTCCCTGGACTTCAATGCACTTTTCCCAACGTTTCACAAGTTTTTTGATTCCGTCGGAAAAAAAGTTTTTCGGTTGCATCTGCAACTAATTTTGCACCGCATCAAATGACTATCACATTGTCCTCAGTGGTTGACGTTGATGGCCTGCCCGATCTTTCTTCGTCACATAAAGAAGTTCTTCCCTGTTTGAAGCGCTTTTTCCATTCGTAGATCTTGCTTCGCGATAAACAGTTGTCACCATACTGTGCTTGCATTCGACGAATAATGTCCGCAGGTTTAACACCTTCTGCAAACAAAAAGCGAATCACTGCCCTCATTTCCTCCTTGGTGCAGATCGACAATGGAGCTGTCATGTTTAACGGTGTGCTACACTCCAACGAATAACACGGGAATAAGAGTTAAACGTTGTATAGAAGTGTTGGCGACTACACTCATTCAGCGCTGGATACGAGCAGTGTTACCAAACTCTGAAAAGAGAATTTAAAAAAATCCCTTTACTTTTTGACTTCCCCTCTTATATATATTGGTGAGTCAAAATTATGTTAACACTAATGGTACTGCTATGTATATACTTATACACAATTTTTGTGGACAATTTATGTGCCACATGATAGCAAACAGGTTGAGACATTCCTGTAAATCATCATTGCACATTTGAAGTATGTTTTGTGAATAAATTGTTTCCGCCATTCAAATGTTAACATAATTTTAAGTCGCCCTATATATATATCTATACTAATAAAAGGCAAAGCCCTCACTCACTCACTCACTCACTCACTCACTCACTCACTCACTCACTCACTCACTCATCACTAATTCTCCAACTTCCCATGTAGGTAGAAGGCTGAAATTTGGCAGGCTTATTCCTTACAGCTCACTTACAAAAGTTAAGCAGGTTTCATTTCGAAATTCTACACGTAACGGTCATAACGGTCGATAACGGTCGACAACGTCCGCCATGTTGAACTTTCTTATTTATGGCACCATCTTCACGAAATTTGGTAGGCGGATTCCCTGCGCTAACCAAAACCGATGTATGTACTTATTTCGATGGTATGACGCCATTGTCGGCCGCCATTTTGAACTTTCCAACGTCACTAATTTTCCAACTTCCCGTGTAGGTAGAAGGCTGAAATTTGGCAGGCTTATTCCTTACAGCTCACTTACAAAAGTTAAGCAGGTTTCATTTCGAAATTCTACACGTAACGGTCATAACGGTCGACAACGTCCGCCATGTTGAACTTTCTTATTTATGGCACCATCTTCACGAAATTTGGTAGGCGGCTTCCCTGCGCTAACCAAAACCGATGTATGTACTTATTTCGATGGTATGACGCCATTGTCGGCCGCCATTTTGAACTTTCCAACGTCACTAATTTTCCAACTTCCCGTGTAGGTAGAAGGCTGACCCCATCTTCACGAAATTTGGTAGGTGGCTTCCCTGCGCTAACCAAAATCGATTTACGTACTTATTTCGGTGGTATGACGCCACTGTCGGCCGCCATATTGAATTTTCCAAACATCACTAATTCTCCAACTTCCCGTGTAGGTAGAAGGCTGAAATTTGGCAGGCTCATTCGTTACACCTTACTTACAAAAGTTAAGCAGGTTTCATTTCGAAATTCTACACCTAACGGTCATAACGGTCAACAATGTCCGCCATGTTGAACTTTCTTATTCATGGCCCCAACTTCACGAAATTTGGTAGGCGGCTTCCCTGCGCTAACCGAAACCAATGTACATACTTATTTCGGTGGTATGACACCACTGTCAGCCGCCATATTGAACTTTCCAACGTCACTAATTCTCCAACTTCCCGTGTAGGTAGAAGGCTGAAATTTGGCAGGCTCATTCCTTACAGCTTACTTACAAAAGTTAAACAGGTTTCATTTCGAAATTCTACACGTAACGGTCATAACGGTCGACAACGTCCGCCATGTTGAATTTTCTTATTTATGGCCCCATCTTCACGAAATTTGGTAGGCGGATTCCCTGCGCTAACCGAAACCGATGTATGTACTTATTTCGATGGTATGACGCCACTGTCGGCCGCCATATTGAACTTTCCAATGTCACTAATTTTCACAATGTCCGCCATGTTGAACTTTCTTATTTATGGCCCCATCTTCACGAAATTTGGTAGGTGGCTTCCCTGCGCTAACCAAAACCGATGTACGTACTTATTTCAGTGGTATGATGCCATTGTCGGCCGCCATATTGAAGTTTCCAACGTCACTAATTCTCCAACTTCCCGTGTAGGTAGAAGGCTGAAATTTGGCAGGCTCATTCCTTACAGCTTACTTACAAAAGTTAAGCAGGTTTCATTTCAAAATTCTACGCGTAACGGTCAACAACGTCCACCATGTTGAACTTTCTTATTCATAGGTAGAAGGCTGAAATTTGGTACTTATTTCGTTGATATGATGCCACTGTCGGCTGCCATATTGAACTTTTCAACGGTCTTTGTTACTTATGGGCCCATCTTCAAGAAATTTGGTACGCGGGTTCCCAACGCTAACTGAATCCTACTTACGTACATATATACGTCCATAGCCTGCAGCTCGGTCACCGTGTGAGGCGGCGTTGGGTCCCCCATCCCAACGCCTCCCACGTTGTTGGCTGCCTGCCTATATAAGGCCGTCTGTCGCTCCAGTCTCTACATTCCCTTCCTTGCTTCGCCACGGTATTCACGTCTCCCTGCTGATAACTACAGCCTTTTTATTTAATCCACGGCTTCTCCGCTGTTTTATTGTTCATTTATTACGATTATAGTTATTGTATAGGTATTTTAGACTTACTTTACATTGTTCAGGTACCCATTTCCTTTATCATTGAAACCGTACCCCCATTAACATGTCTATCGAGGTAATCACCATCGATCAAAGAACTGTCACTTACCAAGTGGTTTCCATGCCCGGAGATGGCACCTGCCTTTCCATTCTCTTTGTTACATATTGCACGGCCATATCAGGCTCACTATTGATATCCGGAGGAACATTGTGTCTTATGTATTGAATGACTGGGACAGGTTCAAGGTGTGGACTGATGATGGTACAGGAGATAATTATACTACACAGGAGCACTAGAAGAGTGAAATGCTTAAGTGTACCGAAATGGCCAAATATTTTACACCTTTGGACAACCGCCAATGCCTCTTAAACATCTTAGCTTCACAGGTGACGATTTCAGTAGTGGACACTTTGATGTTTAGAAATGTTTAAACTCTCAAAAGCTGGATGTGAAGTTATCAATGAAACTGGTTGTATACTTACAACGCTTGACAGATGCCGAATGTCTCTTCAACACAAGTCCTACAAATACTGTCATAACTGAAACAAACCATGAAACTCAAACCGATTATGACAGCAGCAATCCAAGCTGTGAGATTTGAAACAAGATTACTGTTCACATGGCCAACTGTACATTGCATGCTCAAGAGTAAGCTCAGCGCACAGCTACAGCTTGGTCATATTGCAACTGGAGGGCCGAACTGACAACGTGGCATACAAAGAGATCCTTAACAAATAATTATTGCCATATTTTCCCTCAGTTTAAAAAGGTAAAATTTTCTTCTTAATAAAAATTTTAATGCAGTACTTTGCCACTGCAAAGCGCGGGTATTTTGCTAGTATATATATATAACACAGGGAGATTCACTGGAAAGAAGCCCTGAATATTCTGTAATAACTCTCGCTAGGACAAAACAACGTGTTATGTGCTCCGCAGTATATGAAGTGTCGAACAAGCCGGGATGCCCCTGCGTTGGAGCGATGAGGTAGGTGCCAGACAGCCGTCACGAATTTTAATCTCCGTTTGCAACTTCTGGGTGCCAACCGCCCGTATCCCTTCACTCAGTCACTCGATTTCTCATCAGGATGGTGGTGTACAGTATTGAGCAGCGCGTCTTCATGGTGCGAACCTATTGGGTCACCAATTCATTTAAGTGATGTCAGAGTCAGGTGGGTGATCGTTAGTTAACGGAAAGGTGACTTCCAGCAGGAGAGAGCAATGTGTCGCACATCGCCAAGGAGCATGGCAGAAGTGGAGTCCTTCTTCGACAACAGGGCCATTTCAAAGAGACTTTGGCCACCACGGTCACTGGATCTGACACCACCAGACTAATTCCTTTTGGGGTCTGCTCAAAGGACACGTCTATCGGAACAAGCCTCGCACTGTGGAAGATTTGAAGGAAAACATCCAACGTGAAATTTCTACTGTTCCCACCCAAAAACGATTGCTGATAATTTCAGGAACATGGAGCGCCTCATCGAAATATGTCTGTCAGAAAACGGAAACCACTTTCAGCATCGCGTGTAATGTAATCGATTACACAGACGTCAAGGTATAGAGTGGATTTTTTTGGTTCAGATTGCTTCATCCAAACGGGAGTTACAAGAGAATATTCGGGGCCTCTTTCGAATGAATCTCCCTGTATTTGGTTGGAGTATTCCTTTAAAAGTTGCTCAGAAAGGTCATGTCCTTATCCAAGATGGATACCAAATTAAATCTTTCCACCCCGTGCTCTTTGATTTACTGTGGAATGATCTGCCTCTTAGATCCTTGTTTGTATTTTTCCGACCTTGATTCTTTGTTGATGGGGTGGCTGACCACTTCATTCTCAATTCTTTTTATGGCTTTTTGTCTCTTTTCCCTGTTATAATTTCATATACCGTAGATCCCGGAATACAAGCCGACCCGGTATATTAGCCGATCCCCTTCTCTACCGACTAAATTACATGTATTTGCCGATGACCGGTATTTAAGCCGACCCCCTTCTCCAAGCAAAATTTTCTAAATTTCCTTAAAAGTGTCTCTTCGGGTATATTTATAATGTTTATCGGCGAGAATTTGAGACTGCCGGCATTTTTGATGGAAAACAGGAAGTGATTGCGGAGAAGTTTGGTAAATTGGAACCTTTGTGTTGAAACTATATACGCAAATACGGTACATCGGCGGGTGGATTTCCGGAGACTTGTTATAAATTTGATTAACTTAAATACGCAATACAGTGGACCCTTGACTTACTAACTTAATTCGTTCGCAAAGGCTAACCCATAATGCGTTCTGAACCTCCCACTGCAACACTTCCTTAACCTTTTCATAATAAAAAACACCAATAATTTTTCTAATGTACTAACCAAAAAGTTATAAAAAGTGCCTAGCCTACTTCGATTAGGCTAGGAGCATGGCGGCGCGCAGCGGCTCAGGGCTCTCCTTTTCAGTGCACTTTTTTGTTGTTTTTGTACTTTTTTTTTGTCCTTGTTTGTGCACGATCGGTTCAACGAACATCCGCTACACCATTCAGAACCTTATAGACATCGGTGTCCAGAGCCAGACATCTGTTTTGAGTGTTTTTCATCACACGCACAACATCCCAGACAACATAGCGAGACCAGCGGGCTCTCCGTGGTTTGTTGTCGGGTCTAGGAGACGACACAGACGGAGGAGGGAAAGAAAGCAGAAGCGGGGCCGCAGACGGCGTTATGCTAAGGCTAAAAAACAACCATACAAGCCCTATACAGAACTTTTTTCTGCACTGAAGGAGCTGCTTTTAATCTCAATGTAGATGCGTATAGTGACATTAAAAGGCATTCTATTCTAGAAACAATTTCATACTGTACTCACCATTTAATTTGACATCTTTGGGCTGCAGGAAGGGAGGAGGAGGAGATATTTCCACATAATGTCCATCTTCGTTTCGAAATTACATCCACAAACACATGTATCTGGGCTCCGACTGACGCTACTAACGCTCTCGGTTGTTTGTTTACAATCGCGCAAGCGGATACACGTGACCGCATCCGTTTCGTAATGCAAGATGTGGATTGTAAATCAAAATAAAAAATTTTATTTTAAACTTCCCGATAATTTATTATAAATTTTATTAATAAAATCAACAACTAAAACACTTTTTTGAATAAATTCTTTATTTAATTTAAAGTACCGGCATGCAAAGTTACTTCTTCATCTGAAAGATGGCTCTGTGGTTTCGTCATTATTTACTTCCGTATTCATCGGCAAAACCGGCATTGCGCTGGAAATCTTGAATCTGAAATGATACTCGTTGTATAAACCGACCCCCAAACTCCAAGCCAAAAATCTAGGACGAAATTCTCGGCTTGTATTCCGGGATCTACGGTATTTCTGCTGTCTCACTTGCATGATGGTATTGCTTAGGCATAATTTTGTAGAGAGTTTACACTAACACCGAAAGTGAATCTGAATCGGCCACGGTATTTGAGTCAGTAAAACGTCATGAAGAGAAACTCATTTTAACGCCGGTCACAAGCACCTACGCTGCATCCTTTCTCTGACCAGAGCTCCCAGCAGCCATTGTGTGATTCACTTTCAATCAGAACGACTTCCATTGTGTCAAACGATAATAAACGTGATATCTGGTACCCTCAACAAATGCTTTCTTGTTTCTTGAACTAGCAGTTGTGTTTTCTAGTCAGGTACAGTTAATAGCCGTCTGGTGCAGCCTGGCACAGTGGTGATTAGAACTGAATACACAAAGGAGGCTGATTAACCTCCCTGAAGGGTTCCTCATTGTTTCAGATAAACCTGCATGAGTGTTCAGTCCCAACACTCAGTCATCTATGTGCAGAATTGTTCAAGAAACCCTTATAATTGTATTTATAAGCAGATTCCTCCTCTGGAATGGTTGCTGACGTGAAGTAGTACTGTATGTGAAAGTCGGGGGGATTGGTTAGATTTAGACCAACAGTTTTGTACCATAGGTCACTTTTGGTTTTGCGTGGGTTCATGTCATTGGTCTTCCATGTATGGTGTTTGCATGTTCTCCCCATGTCTGCATAGATTTCCTCCCACTGTTAAAAGACATGCAGGTTACTTGAAGTGACATTGCTAAATTGTCCCTAATGTGTGTTTTGGTTGTGAATGTGTGTGTGTGTGTGTTCACCTTTCAATGAACTGGCACTTTATCCAGGGTTTGTTCCTGCCTTGTGCCCTATGCTAGCTGGGATAGCTTTAGCGATTCTTGTCTGGATTAAGTGGGTTAGAGATTGTTATGACATCTTCCTTTGAATTCAATATGGTAAGTGTGTGCTGAATGCACCTTTCATATACTGTAAGTACTAGCTGTGCTACCGGACAGGCGGAAATCTAAGTAATTCACATAGACATCAGCGTTAATGTTTACAGTGCACCGTACAATGCCTGTGTCTCGATTCTGTGCCATTTGGTATGTCAAGCGTAAAAGCCGTGCTAACATTTGTGATGTGCCATGTGTTGGAATGAAAAATACAGTGCATTTTATCACTACAAATGTGTTTGATGCACCGTCTTTTTGAAAGACAGAGACAGAGCAGCCAGATGGACACACAGACACTTACCCTTCTATTAAAGTGGATGAAAGTTTTTGTGTTGGGACTGCCTTAGTTGAAAGAAAAATAAAATGTCAGTTTCAATGAATTACGCTTTTTCCGAAACATGACGGCCATGTGTGTGTGTGAGAAAGACTAAAAAGAACGACAAGTGTTAATACTTTGCCGTGGTTGGAAAACGCCACCACAAAAATATACAGGGTCACTAGTGAACTGATATTTTTAAAGATGCAGTACACAACACACACATTTCTATATGCAGGCAAATTTTCAAACTTGCTTTCATCTTATTAACATCCTGTGCGAAATCAATTACTAATTTTAAATATCCCCCGAGACAGGTTATTTCAACTTGGATATTTTACTTTTTTACATATCCGAGAGTCGTACATTAAGGACAAAACTGATGGCCAGTGCTAGTTATTGAAATGTCACCAGTGTTAGCCAGGAGTTCGCTGAAACGTCAGCCACTTGCATGTTTTCTGGCTGACTTCAATACAGATTTACCTCTCCATCGGGTGGTGCCTATCAAAAGTCTTATGGTTAGGAAATTTGAATTTGATCCTGTACCAACAACAGTAACAGGACAAAAATGCAACTTTGCCATCATATGAATTGGAATCTTCTGTCTACGATTGCTATTTGGGTTACCCCAAGAATAATTGGGCTTGATTTTTAATAATAATAATATTAATAATAATAAAATGTTTTTATGTAGCATACAGTCTAAACATTGTCATCACTAGGTCCTTTATATTAGTCAATCAGTCAGTCAGTCATTTTCCCAACTCACTATACCCTAACACAGGGTCACGGAGGTCTGCTGGAGCCAATCCCAGCCAGCACAGGGTGCAAGGCAGGAACAAACCCCGAGCAGGGCGCCAGCCCACCGCATCCTTTATATGAACTTAGAAAATATTGCATTATACTGTAAAATGCTATTGTATCCGATGTACTGTACTAGTCCATTTCATTCTGCACTGTTATTTTTGAATATGACTCAATAATACAGAAATAAACAAAAATGAACCATCTATCTAGCATATAGTGCCTTTCACATATCTATCTATCTCTCATATAGTGCCTTTCAAATATCTATCTATCTGTCTATCTATCTATTTATCTATATCTATCTATCTGTCTATCATATAGTGCCTTTC
The DNA here is from genome assembly GCA_026402145.1 of Polypterus bichir lapradei. Taxonomy (NCBI): domain Eukaryota; kingdom Metazoa; phylum Chordata; class Cladistia; order Polypteriformes; family Polypteridae; genus Polypterus; species Polypterus bichir. The sequence continues at coordinate 7,415,400 of JANRMT010062802.1, read as the reverse complement.
AAATATCTATCTATCTATCTATCTATCTATCTATCTGTCTATCTATCTGTCTATCATATAGTGCCTTTCACTCTATCTGTCTGTCTATCTATCTATCTATCTGTCTGTCATATATTGCCTTTCACTCTATCTATCTGTCTATCATATAGTGCCTTTCAAATATCTGTCTATCTATCTATCTGTCTATCATATAGTGCCTTTCACTCTATCTTTCTATCTATTTATCTATCTACTGTATCTATCTATCTATCTATTATATAGTGCCTTTCACTCTATCTATCT
>JANRMT010062802.1:7404821-7415018 GCA_026402145.1 Polypterus bichir lapradei | reverse complement strand
TGTTTGTCACACAAAATGTTTCTGATCATCAAACACATGTAACCATTAGTCAAATATAACACAAGTAAACACAAAATGCAGTTTTTAAATGATGGTTTTTATTATTTAGGGAGGAAAAAAAAAAATCCAAACCTACATGGCCCTGTGTGAAAAAGTAATTGCCCCCTGAACCTAATAACTGGTTGGGCCACCCTTAGCAGCAATAACTGCAATCAAGCGTTTGCGATAACTTGCAATGAGTCTTTTACAGCGCTCTGGAGGAATTTTGGCCCACTCATCTTTGCAGAATTGTTGCAATTCAGCTTTATTTGAGGGTTTTCTAGCATGAACCGCCTTTTTAAGGTCATGCCATAGCATCTCAATTGGATTCAGGTCAGGACTTTGACTAGGCCACTCCAAAGTCTTCATTTTGTTTTTCTTCAGCCATTCAGAGGTGGATTTGCTGGTGTGTTTTGGGTCATTGTCCTGTTGCAGCACCCAAGATCGCTTCAGCTTGAGTTGACGAACAGATGGCCGGACATTCTCCTTCAGGATTTTTTGGTAGACAGTAGAATTCATGGTTCCATCTATCACAGCAAGCCTTCCAGGTCCTGAAGCAGCAAAACAACCCCAGACCATCACACTACCACCACCATATTTTACTGTTGGTATGATGTTCTTTTTCTGAAATGCTGTGTTCCTTTTACGCCAGATGTAACGGGACATTTGCCTTCCAAAAAGTTCAACTTTTGTCTCATCAGTCCACAAGGTATTTTCCCAGAAGTCTTGGCAATCATTGAGATGTTTCTTAGCAAAATTGAGACGAGCCCTAATGTTCTTTTTGCTTAACAGTGGTTTGCGTCTTGGAAATCTGCCATGCAGGCCATTTTTGCCCAGTCTCTTTCTTATGGTGGAGTCGTGAACACTGACCTTAATTGAGGCAAGTGAGGCCTGCAGTTCTTTAGACGTTGTCCTGGGGTCTTTTGTGACCTCTCGGATGAGTCGTCTCTGCGCTCTTGGGGTAATTTTGGTCGGCCGGCCACTCCTGGGAAGGTTCACCACTGTTCCATGTTTTTGCCATTTGTGGATAATGGCTCTCACTGTGGTTCGCTGGAGTCCCAAAGCTTTAGAAATGGCTTTATAACCTTTACCAGACTGATAGATCTCAATTACTTCTGTTCTCATTTGTTCCTGAATTTCTTTGGATCTTGGCATGATGTCTAGCTTTTGAGGTGCTTTTGGTCTACTTCTCTGTGTCAGGCAGCTCCTATTTAAGTGATTTCTTGATTGAAACAGGTGTGGCAGTAATCAGGCCTGGGGGTGGCTATGGAAATTGAACTCAGGTGTGATACACCACAGTTAGGTTATTTTTTAACAAGGGGGCAATTACTTTTTCACACAGGGCCATGTAGGTTTGGATTTTTTTTTCTCCCTAAATAATAAAAACCATCATTTAAAAACTGCATTTTGTGTTTACTTGTGTTATATTTGACTAATGGTTACATGTGTTTGATGATCAGAAACATTTTGTGTGACAAACATGCAAAAGAATAAGAAATCAGGAAGGGGGCAAATAGTTTTTCACACCACTGTATAGTCGGCTCTGTCCTATCTTTCACAGAGCATCAGTATTGGCAGTCCAGTCCAGTTTATCATCCAGCTGCACTCCCAGGTATTTATAGGTCTGCACCCTCTGCACAGTCACCTCTGATGACCACGGGGTCCATGAGGGGCCTGGGCCTCCTAAAATCCACCACCAGCTCCTTGGTTTTGCTGGTGTTCAGGTGTAAAAGTGCCCCTATGAAGAACTCTGCTTGTCATTTGTATGTTAGTACACCTTTGGCATCAGTCCTTCGTGACAACTCTGCCACCAACAACAGTACAGGGGGTAGAGAAAAGAATCCCCCCCCCTTCGTAATATTCCCATTTTTTTTGCTTTACAGCCTTAAATGCAAACACACAAACCAATATTCTTTCCAGCTTTACTTTACTCATGAGGTCGCTGGAAAGGGGTGTGTGGCAATCCCGATATCTCTGCAAAAGGACGAAGGTCCAAGTCTTTAGAGTCCTGGAGTTTCCTGTCTTGCTATATGGTTGTGAGACATGGATGCTATCCAGTGACCTGAGGCGAAGACTGGACTCCTTTATGTGGGTCTCTTCAGAGGGTCCTTGGGTCCCATTGGTGTGATTTTGTGTTGCTCATGGAGTCCTGAATGAGGCACATGACTTGCATTGTGAGGGAGCATCAGTTACGACACTACGGCCATGTGGCGCTTTTCCCCGTGGGTGATCCAGCTCGTAAGATCCTCATTGTTGGGGACCCAAGTGGCTGGACCAGGCCAAGGGGTCGCCCACGTAACACCTGGCTGTGGCAGATAGAGGGTCACTTCTGGAAGGTGGGACTGGATCCTGAGCTGTTTCGACGTGTAGTGGGTGTGGTAACACGCTGTACCAGTGCATGCCCCCCAACTTGACTTGACCTGACTTGACTTTACTTACTCAATGCAATCTCTAACATCCAAGTGAAAGATATCACAGCTACAGGTCAGAAAAATGATAAAAAATCAAAAACAAGAAATAATAAAGGACTCCTACTCATAAACTCACTCAGGTGTCAGTGCCCACCATTTCCATTGCGGTTACTGGCTTCCGTCCACCTGTGCTCAGTTGTAATGAGTGTGATTAGTAAAGCTGTTCCTGGTCCATTCATTCCCTTGCTTGGTAGAGCAACTGACAGCAAACACCTGACTATGGGTGGCAGGCCACTTTCAAAAGATCTCAGGATAGAGTTGTGGATGGACATAAGGCAGGAGATGGAGATAAAAACATCTCAAAGGCTTTATCAATCCCAAGGAGCTCAGTAAAGTCCATCATAAACACGTGTTTGGTACCACTAGGACCCTCCTTGGATCCTCCAAACTGGATGGAAGAGCAAGGAGGACACTGGGAAGAGAGGCTACCGAGAGGCCAATGGCCACTTTGAAGGAGTTCCAGGATTTGATGGCACAGAGCGGTCATTAATGGTGTGCAGGTGACAACAATTTGACAAGCGCTCCACAATGGTGGCTTCTTCGGGAGGGTCGCACTTCTCAAGAAAGGCCACATTAAGGCTCATTTGAGCTTTTTCCAGAATGCACCTTGAAGATTCAGATACCAAGTGGAAGAAAAAGGTCTTATGGTCAGAAGAGACCCAAATCGAACTATTTGGCCTCAACACCAAACGGTACACCAATGCAGCTCACCATCCATTACACACCATACCGACAGTAGAGCATGGAGGGGGCAGCATCCTGTTGTGGGGGGCCTGGGGCTCTCGTTAGGGTAGAAGGAAAAATGGATGGGGGCAAAATACCATCAAATTCTGGAAGAAAACCTGCTACCATCTGCCAGAAAGTTGAAGATGGGCAGAATGTTCACCTTTCAACACGATGACGACCCGAAGCACACAGCAAAACTGACGACACAGTAAAAAGTGAATGTCCTCGTGTTCCCAGACCTAAAACTGTGGAAAGATCTGAAGATAGCAGACCACCAACGCTCACCAGCCAATGTGACCGAACTTGAACAGTTAAACTGTAAAGAAGAGTGGGGGGCAAATATTGAGTGGGCTCAGTCTAGATATGCAAAGCTGATAGAGAAGAATCAACAGACTCAAGGCTGGCATTAAAGCAAAAGGTGGGTCAACAAAATGGCACTGACACTGGGGGGTGATCCTTATTAATCTCAGTATGTCTTGGTTTTGATTTTTTATCATTTTTCTGACCTGTAGCTGTGATGTCTTTCACTTAGACCTTAGAGGTTACATTGAGTAAGTAAAGCTGGGAAGAAATATTTTTTCTGTGTATTTTCATTTAAGGCTGTAAAGCTCGGGTGTCGAACTCCATGCCTGGAGGGCTGTAGTGGCTGCAGGTTTTCATTCTAACCCTTTTCCTAATCAGTTTCCACTGCCCTGCTTTTAAGGATTCAGTAATCTGAATTTATTCTTTTCTTCATTAAAAGAGCCAAACAGAAATGAGACGTAAAACGAGCCAACAGATGACCAGCTAAACTGAGGCTTCAAACTCCAACCAGTTACTTAATGAGAAACCGATTCTTGCTGTTAATTAAATCCGGCTCATAACTGCGAGGCAGCAGCGCTACCCACTGCGCCACCATGCCACCCCTAATTTAGACCACTTGGCAGAAATTTGTTTTCACTTTGGCATTAAAAAAAAATGATTTTCTGCTCTAACTAATGTCACATAAGACAAATTCAATCTCTGGGATTCAATAAAATGTGAACACTTACACTGGGGGGGGCACCGTAATCTTATAAAGATAACGGTAAGTAATAATAATATGTAGGGTCACGCACATTTCTCCTGGCTGTTGGATCAACTAAAATGCCACTAATGCTGATTCCATTTACTTTTGTGTAGAGGAAAATGAATCTTATGACATCACTTCCTGTTTGCCCACCATAACCCTCCAGTACCGGGGGGTGGGGGGGGGGCAGATAAGTTTTATTTGACATCAGAGTCAGCAGACATTCTTTTGTGTTCCTGGTTGAAGAAACTAAATGATGTGCTGTAGGTTAACCCTTAAACTGCCACATACCCCCCACCCCAAGGACACCAAATACTTTTTTGCTGAACTTTTTAAGGAAATGTCACAATTCACCAATAAAAAGTGAAATTTTAATGGAACACATTTTTTTTCATGCAAAGAGCATCACAATTACTGCATCTCTGATCATTTTACACCCCGCCAATGGACTGTAAAAACTATTAAAAAAACTATTGGAACCATCTATTATTCATATGTACAAGGTGCAAGTGACGCCATTGATAAAATTCAGTCAATCACCGAGCCAACTGCCCTTGAACTGCCCACACATAAGCGCACAGAGGCCAACACTGATGTCTGGTGCGGTGACTGCAGTGATGCTGCAGTGCTGCAGGGGGCGCCAGTGGTCACAAGCTGGCTGCTAATCAAATGTACGGCATGGACTGATCATGGACTCCAATGTGCTGGCAAATTGCACTGGCAACCGACTATAGCCAGTTCTGGCGGATTAAAGGTTAAAAGACTTGGAGGTCCCACACAAACACAAACCTTAACTTAAAGTCAGTAAGTAGGGGCCCTAAGGCGAAGGACTCTCTTTAATGGCCCTGATGTTAAAAATGGGTTTCAGGTCCCTAATGTTAAACCCTATACTTAATTTATAGTTTTTAGCTTTTTATAATACCTAAGATAAAATATTTATAACCCTCGGGTACCGCCAATAAGTGTTTTTGTAGAATTATTTTTTTAAATATATAATAAAGGTTTTATGTACCTGCAGTTATAATAATTGACTGTTAGGGGCATTCTTTTTAAACCCCTACATTATAAGTCTTTTTTTTTTTTTGCAGGTTTTTATACCTATTTTAAAGATATGTAAAGTATTTATTTTTTATAAAAACAATTTTAGGTGAATGTTTTGAGGAGTTTCTTATTTATATGAATATTTGTTTTGGATGGATTACAAATAATTTGAATCAGTTTTGAATTTAACGGACTAGTGTAGCAGTGCCTGCCTTTACTGCTTTCATCCCCTACCCTAACCCTCCCCTGTTTAACCAGCCTCAGCACAGGAAGTTGCCATTCACTGGGGGGCTTTGACCAAACCCGCAAAAGCCAATGACATGTCACACATGTTCTGTGAAGTTTTAATTGCCAGTGTAGCACCACAATAGCCAAAGGACCACTTTACTAAACAGCACTATACACTATAATTTGCATCTGCATCACTACTGTCATGTCCACTCACTCCGGGTCATCTTGTACCCCATGCAAGAAAGAAAGATTTGTCATGGTGGGGAATCTTTTCACTTGTCTGAAGCCATCTCTTATATAAAATAAGCAAAAATGGAGAATATTAGGAAGGAGGGGGGCAGATACTTTTTCACTAGGTTATTTAAATTAACAGAAGGACTTTTAGATCACCACTGGACACGCTACACGAAAGAAAAAAGGAGTTGTAAAGCTGTGTGAAGGATGGTCTGCATGGGTGGGCATCCAAAGTTGAATCCTTACCTGGCTGGGAGTCCGTCATAGCAGAAGGACAGGGGAAGGCAGTTTATTCACGTCAGTTCCTTCTCCAAGACACTGGAGGGCAGCCTACCCAAGCTAGGGCCCCCATATAGATTCCTGCAGGGCATGCTGGGTGTTGTAGTCCCAAGGGGCAGCTCTATTGGGTTCCCTGGGGTCCTCTAGGGGGAGCTGTAGGGATCAGGAATCCCAACATTGCACTTAATTACTTGGCTGACGCCTTTATCCAAGGCAACTTACAATATTTATGACACAATTGGTTTCATTTCCTTTGGCATTCCAATTGGCACAGAGGCAGGTCAAGTGACTTTCTGAGGGTCACACAGGTGTCAGTGGTGGGATCTGAACCCACAACCTCAGGGTTTGAAGCCTTAACCACTACACCACGCTGCCTGTGCAGGGCTTCAGACTTCCCCAGAAATGCTTCGGAGCCACAGCCTCATGTCAACCGGAATCACTTCCAGGTGGGGGATAAAAAAACCACCCCCTTCGATCTGGGAGCCAAAGTCAGGGGGAGGATGATGACGCTTGTTGTAAGGAGAGGAGGCGAGAGAGATGAAGGGAGTGTGATAGAGCGCTGAGAACAAAGTGTTGGTTGTGGTGTGGGAAACTTTTGCCTTGGAAGAGATTCACACAAATACAAACCCTTTGTTACTCCCAGGCTCTGTGTGCGCTTGGAGTTTGGGGGTTGCTGCAGCGCCCCCAGGTGGCCACAGATATTTATACAATTAATAACCAAATCAGCTTCTGGTTATTAAAGTCTGTCCTAGATATTAGAAAGTAATGAATGAAGTAAAAGTGCCCCCCTGATTGCTGTCTGTGAGCTCCTTCCATGTTCTCCCTGTGTCCGTTGGGGTCTACCTCCGTGGGTTTCACTTTTCCTTGCACATCCCAAAGATGTGCAGCTTAAGGCTAACTGCTGATTGTTTGTGGGTTTGGGGTTTGCTCTCACCTTGCACTTTGTGCTGCCATGCAAACCTGAACTTGGTAAGGGGGTTATGGAATGGATGGATGGACTTTTAGGTTCCTACTGGACACTATATTTGAAAGAAAAGCTTATAAAGGTCTTTGAAATAATTAATACCAAATCAGCCTTTGGACATCTATATAACGGCGCTATATAAGTGAATGAAAGAACACTTTTAATTGCTCAGGCAAAATCACCTTAGGGTCAGTATGAATAAAAGAAAGAAAAGATGACATCATTTTAAAATATTCTATTCATAAAAATATGAAAGGCGCTATAAAGAGAAGAACATCGATTGATTGTAACACGGCATCGTCAACCCCAAGGTCTCGGGGGCTAGGTCATTTTCGGAATAAATTAATTTTTTACAGAAAAGAAAGAAAGAAAGAAAGAAAGAAAGAAAGAAAGACCGACTGACTGACTGACTTGTAAGAGTCTCTGCATTAGCGGCGCTTAAGTGTCCTGACAGCTCATATCTCCACTGGCTGCAGCTTTTCAGCTGGAAATTCTGTATTATGGATGAGTAAATATAAATGTTGGCTTTATGACATAAAAATGAAATTTTAATGCAGGCACATGCACTGGAAACGTCTCTATTTGAAGCTTCTGTATTTTAAGCAGACGCTCTCAAGCCATAAAATTTCAGGTGCGCGTCTCACTCGCGTGATTCATAACTACTGCAAAAGAGCGGACTGATAGCGGCATGTGGTGTCGGGAATGGACCATCCATCACCGCCCGCTCGGAGCCGCGCTCGCTCCCGTCCGCCATGAGCCGCAAGGGGGACGGCAGCTTGAACCCGCTTTTAAAAAGTCTATGTCGCCTCTACAAGTGCCGCTCCCGCAACGTCCGACCAGCCGGCCGTCTGACAAATATACGGGAAGGTTACAGAGGTGGGTGCGACGACCTCTCAACTTCCTGTCGTTTACCGGGCTGCCATATTGCGATCAGTCAGTCAGTCGATCGGTCGGTAGGCGGAGAAGATGCAAAATGGAAGACTATCCCAAAATAAACGAGGATAAGTAACACTCTCCGTTAGTTCAAGGATCAAAATAGCAGCAGTCTTTCCAGGGAAGATCACCAAAAGGCACGAGCCAGTCCTGAACCGGAGCACCAGCTCATCAAACCTGCGCGATCTGGGGGATGCGGGTAGGAATCTATGGAGGAATATTTCGGACAAAATTAAATAAATAAATACGCAAATAAGTCAAAGTACAGTGATCAAGTGTAGTATCTGTTCTTATCACTGCGGTGGGTTGGCACCCTGCCCAGGATTGGTTCCTGCCTTGTGCCCTGTGTTGGCTGGGATTGGCTCCAGCAGACCCCCGTGACCCTGTTCGGATTCAGCGGGTTGGATAATGGATGGATGGATAATAATAATAATAATAATAATAATAATAATAATAATAATAATAATAACCGATTAAAAAGGTGACAATAAATAAATAACAACATGACGATTAAATGTGTCTCAAACTATATTTTTGCAGTTTGTTTCTTTACTCGATTATTTCTTCCTTTATTCCTGATACTGGCGCCTCACGCAATATAAAATGCGCCTTAAATTTAAAACTGCCACTTTCACTCGTCAAAGCTGAGTGGGCGGGCTCTACCAATTCTAATTGGTGAATCGTCGGTAGTCCGGACTTAAACCTTCGGCTAACAAATGCGGCATTTTACAACAGACACTTCAGATACTGCCTGCTAATGATGAATTCGGATTTTATAGAATTAAAGTCGCAGTTTCGCACAGAAATTCTGGGTAACTTTTTCTTGCACTCCTAGTCGACTTGCACAGTCGCAACTTTGAGCATGCGCACGAGCCACGGGATTCCCAAGTCAAGCAAAGTACCTCGGCAGAGGATTCACCAATCAAGAAACAGCACTCGCTAGGACCCACCCTCCCAGCTTTGATGAGTGAAAGTGACAGCTTAAAGTTTTAAGACGTATTGCATGTTGCTTTTGGAGGAATATCCATCCATTATACATCCCGCTATATCCTAACTACAGGGTCACAGGGGTCTGCTTGAGCCAATCCCAGCCAACACAGGAAACAAACCCCGGGCAGGGCACACACACACACTAGGGTCAATTTTAGGATGGCCAATGCACCTAACCTGCATGTCTTTGGACTGTGGGAGGAAACCCACACAGACACGGGGAGAACATGCATGCAAACTCCATGTAAAGAGGGCCCGGGAAGCGAACCCAGGTCACCTAACTGTTAGGCAGCGGCGCTACCCACTGCGCCACCAAGCTGCCCTGGAAGAATATTAAGGAATAAATAAAATAATTAAATAAATAAGCAACCATAACAAATTCTGTGACATGTAATTCTGTAATTTATGCTTATATTTCATTCTGTTTCTATTTATTCTTTATAACATTTCACAGTGCTTTATTTATATATTTATTTATTTTTATTCTTTTATTTATTTGTTCATCTATCTATCTTTCTTTTGTCCAAAATACTCCTCCATTGGAAACACAAGTGGATAAAGAGGTCTCAGGACCCTGCATCCAAAGTTATTACCCTTTTTTTTTAATTACTTTTTTTCTACCACCAGAGATTTCTGTGTGGACACTCAGAAGCCTGTGATGGCAAGTGGTCTTTTCACTAAATCCAAACCCCCTGATGAAATATTCAAGGGGGACCCCCCTACCACTCAATGAAGTATTCAACAAAGTCAAGGGTGAGAAATACCACACCTCATTTAACAACACATCGTCTGCATGCTGCCTTCTTAAAAGGATCACTAATTCTCTGTTTAGTAGCTAAGTCCTCCAGGGTCCTGTGGGGGTCTTAATCTGGCCATAAGTTTAACTTTGTACTTAGTTTCTGATTTAATATAACGATGTTAAGATAATTGGGTCTTGCTGCTGGCCGGAGCCTAACCCAGCTACAATGGGTGCAAGGCTGGGCAACTGGAGAACCTGGAACAAAAAACCTCATCAGACACGGGAAGAACAAGCATTGTCCATAAAAAGAACAACCAGGCTCGATTTCAAACTCCAGTCTCCTGGCGTAAACAGCATTAATCACTGGCCCACCGTGTCACCCTGAGTATTCAACCATAACATCCTCATACCCTTGTAATCAAATGTGATATTTCAGTTTTTACTCCACCTTAATGAAAGGACAAGTGTGTGTGTGCCTGTGTATCTGTATGTCCTGTCAGGT
>JANRMT010062802.1:7371624-7384648 GCA_026402145.1 Polypterus bichir lapradei | reverse complement strand
TATCTATCTATCTATCTATCTATCTATCTATCTGTTATATAGTGCCTTTCATATCTACACAGTGTACCTAATCACTCAAGCCCTTTACATTTCACATTTTTAGGTGCAGATCTTCACCTTTTAGAAAGTCTCACACTTCATACCACATGTAGGTCCGTATCTACGTCTTCTAAACTCGAGATTTTGTCACCGAGCCCGCGCTCTCACATCACAATGCTGCTTTGTTATTTTTCAGCTCTAGTCACATTATGCCCGCTGGCTTTCTTTACCGTTCTTCCTATTTAATTTTTTTACCCCTAAATCCTCACTTGCTTCCCGAAGTTTGCCTTTTAGGGACTAGAAACCCCAGCTAGAAGACACAGAGCGCGCCATCAGAATGGCCAGGACGTGCCCATTAAGAGATCCGCTAAATCAGTCTTCATTATTCCAGGGGCCGCATCGCAACGTTCCCACCTCCACTCATTAAGCCGAGAGGCCGTTGGGAATTGCTGATTGAGTCCTTGCTAATAAGGATCGCATGCGAGTGAAGCTGAAGGTCAAGACAAAGGCCCTGCTGCATTGTGGGATGTCTCCAGACACCTCGGGGGACTTTGTTGTGTGTCTAAATTTCAAAGGGAGTGTGTGTGTGTGTGGGGGGGTCTGCAGAGTCTCAGTTTCCATTACCACACAGTGGACCAGATTCAGGCAGCTCAGTCTGCCTTTTAAGTGACACACTGGAGGTGGGTGGCATTCTTGTCACCCTGTTGTTATGTGTGTGGATCCATGCAGGTTTACTTCCTAGCTGGTGATGTTGCTGAGAGAGGCTCCCCGCCACTCCGGCGCCCACAAAAACTATTGGACTGTGGAGCACTGCAGGCACATTTGACAGCAGAAGACCAAAGTAAAGACAGATCTCTGCAAGGTGGCACAAGAGTTTCACTATGGCCCTTGCAGTGGATGTGACAATAAAGATCATGTGGCGTAAGCGCGCCAGGGGACCATCTTCCTGGCCCTGAGAAAGTAAGCAATTATGCTATGGGCCGAGGGTGGGCACTGCCTACCACAATCTGCTTCTTCTCTCCCCACCACAGTTCCAAGATGATGTTTGAGGCCCCGCCCACAGTGTCAGGCATAGGCTCCACCCCTTCCACCTGGGACGCCTTAAAAAAAGGAAAGGAGGCCTTCATTTTGGACATGGACCTCAATGGTAACAGAGCTCCCCCCTGAGGTGCTGTGCCCTTGGTTTGCTGAAAGCCCCTATAATTGGTGGGCTGAGGGCACTAGACTTTGGATTTCTGCTTTTCTGCAATTCAATGGGGTTGCCCAGTTGGCACCCCGCCCTTTCTTCTGCCATCCTTTATGTGCTCACCCGATCACAAACTCTAATCTACAATATAATTAATGACAAACATAAGAAATATATATTTGTAAAGGGGGTTTAATTGTTGAAGGGTCCCAGGGTGACCCCACTGTCACTTTCAGACTCTTTATTATGTGGCACCTTAACAAACAGCCACAAATCCCCACCCAAGCCCTCATATTTTTCCCCTCACTGGCACATCACACTCTGCAGCTCCACTTATGGTCACCGTCAGGGCTGACTGCTACTTCGCCTAAATATGACCCCCTTGCATTTGGGCAACAAAACAGAATATCGAAACCATCAAGAAGGTTTACGCTTTCACTCCCACCTTAAAGAATACCTTGTGGTCCCAAAACGTGACCACGGAGAAGCACAAGAGTGTGACAACAGAACCCCTTCGACTGCCAGGGGGCTCTCCAGCTCAGTAAGCGGGTTGGTGTCTTACCTGGCATGGCATGGCATAGCCTCGTTGGAATGATGGACATAAAGCTGAATGGATGCCCGTCATGTGCCACCTTGGCACACTTCTTAAGAAAAAGGGAAATCAAAGAGCAGGACCCACTCCACAGGGTTCAGGTGTCAATCCAGCTCAGCCATGACTTGTGTGCTTGAATACGTCCCACTGGGCACCATATCTGAAAGTAAAAGTGCGCACGCTCCGTACACCAAGGGGCATGGACTCCTTAAAGTCTGAAGTATGTGCAAAAAGGGGCACCGTTTGTGCTATTGAAGGGGCTGACGATCTGGACACTGAAGGGGAACACCCAAGACGAATCACGACTACCTGCCATGGACCACGAGAAGCAACGTCCATCCACTCCCAACGATTGGGTTACCGACACTGCCCACTAGAGGGGGATATACCATCAAACCCCAGCAAGTAATAAGGGCTTAGTAGTAAAGGTTTATTAAACAGCACTCTCTGTAACAACAGCACCCCACTGCCACGTCGACTGCCAGGAGGCTCTCCGGCTCAGTAAGCGGGTTGTTCTCTAACCTGGCACGGCCTCGGGGGGGATGGAATGATTAACATAAGCTGAATGGATGCCTGTCATGTGCCACCTTGGCACACCTCTTAGGCCGAAGGGGTGTCAAAGAGCAGGGCCCACTCCCCTGGGTTCAGGTGTCAATCCAGTTCAGCCATGACTTGTGTGCTTGAAAACCTCATCCCACCCAGCCCTCCACTGCAGCCCCCCAGGCAGGGCCCGGCTCGTATCTGGAGGTCCCTAAGTTTTAGATTATTCTGGTTTTGAACACACGGACACACTCAGTAGAGCAGGTCCAGACCCCCTCAGGATCTACAGTGGTGGCCCAAAGTGCTGAGAATGACCCAAGTGTTGGTTTTAGAAGATTCGAACACTCCAGACGAGAACAGGCCATTCAGCCCAACAAAGCTCGCCAGTCCTCTCCACTTCATTCTTCTAAAACAACATCAAGTCGAGTTTTGAAAGTCCCTAATGTCCTCCTGTCTACCACACTACTTGGTCGCTTATTCCAAGTGTCTATCGTTGTTTATGTAAAGAAAAACTTCCTAATGTCTGTGTGAAATTTACCTTCATAAGCTTCCAGCTGTGTCCCCGTGTTCTTGATGAACTCACTTTAAGGTCACCGTCTCGATCTGGAGACTGAACTAATTCACTTCATCATTTGAAACTCTTCAGTCAGGTCTCCTCTTCATCTCCTGTAAAGGCTCAGCTCTTTTAATCTTTCCTCATAACTCATCCCTTGTAGTCCTGAATCAGCCTTGTCGCTCTTCTCTGGACCTCCTCTAGTGCTGTTATGTCTTTATGGAGACCAAAACTGCACACAGGACTCCAGTTGAGGCCTCACCAGTGTGTTATAAAGGCTGAGCAGAACCTCCTGTGACTCGTCCTCCACACATCAAGGCGCTATATAACCTGACATCCTGTTAGCCTTCTTAATGGCTTCTGCACACTGTCTGGATGTCGATAGCTTAGAGTCCACTGTGACTCCTCAATCCTTCTCATAGGGCGTTCTTTCAATTTTCAGTCCTCTCCTTGAGTATTCAAACCTCACATTTTGACTTCCTATGTTTAATTCTTTACATTTGCTGACATTAACTTTCATCTGCCACAAATCTGCCAACCTGTCTGCTGTCCAAGTCCTTCTGTGATGATATAATGGATTCCAAATTATCTGCTAATCCACCTCTCTTGGTATCATCTGCAAACTTAACCAGCTTGTTCCTTATTTTCCTATCTAAATCATTTCTATATATTAAAAATAACTGCGACCCCCGCACTGCCCCCTGCTGGTCGCCACTCTTAACACCGGCCAGTTCTGATCAGGCTCCTCACACCCTCATCACCCTCTGCTTCCTGTGTCTGAGCCAATTCTGCACCCACACCCTGAACTGCCACTTCTTTTAGTTTGATGCCCAACCTCTCATGTGGCACCTCATCAAATGCTTTCTGAACGTCCAGATAAATAATCTCATCTTCTCCAGTCTGATCAGATCCTTTTGTTGCCTCCTTCTAGAATTAGGGTTAAACACGACCTCCCTCGTCTGACCCCACGCTGACTGTCCTGTCCTTGCCAGGTGTTGCTCAGTCTTCTCCTTAATAATTCCTTCCATTAATTTTCCTGTGATGCCTGTTAAGCTTACTGGCCTCTAGTTGCTTGGATCTGCCCGGCCACCCTTTTTATATAACTGGATGATATTTGCCATTTTCCAGTCCTTCAGAATCTCTCCAGTGCGCAGTGACTTCCTAAAAATATGTGTCAAGGGTTTCTATCTGCACTCGCCAGCCTCCTTAAGAACTTTGTGATAAATATGATCTGCTCCTGGTGATTTGTTTGATTCCAGCCTATTTAATCTCAGCAGCTCTTCTCTCTCTACAATTTCCAAATCCCTCAGCACCTCCTTAGTAGTCCCTGTTACCACTCGGCGGTTGTCCACTTCCTCCCTTGTGAAGAACTCAGAGAAATGTAAGTTCAGGGCGTCCGCTATTTCACTGTCTGTATCTTTGAAGCCCCCTTTACTATTCCTGACGCACTTCACCTCCTCCTTGACGGATGTTTTACTACTGAAGAATCTCTTAAGGTCGTCTGTCGCCTTATCTGCTCTATTCCTCTCCAACTGCCTTTTAGTCTCCCTGATATCCTTCCTAATGGCTGCCCTCATGTTCTCATACTCCTTATGATTCACTTTGCGGTTATTAGTCTTATACACCCTATTTGTCTGTTTTTTCCTTTGCAGCTTCTTTTTTAAATCTTTATTAATCCACCGTGGAGATTTTTTTTTAATTACCTATTAATTCCAATTTTAGGTATCTATCTGTCCTTCATTACATGTCAAACATTTTTAAACCTGTTCCACTGCTCCTCTACTGTCTCCACACTTAAAAGCTTATCCCAGTCTATCTGCTCAAAATTTGCCCTACCAAAGTTCAACTTAACAATCTTAGTCTTTGCATCCGCACTCTTACAAATTACTGAGAATTGTATGATATTATGGTCACATGACCCCTAGTGGTTCAATCACCTCTACACCCTCAATTCTATCCTGATTATTACAGAATATGAAATCCAGGCAGACTTCACCCCATGTTGGTGTTTAACATGCTGATTACGTCTAAAAACTCTTGTGCTCCTCCATCTGCAAGGTTATCCCAGTTAATATTTGGATAATTAAAGTCCCCCATGACTATAATATCCCCCAGTAAACTTGCCTTTTTGATATTACTAAAATGATGTGTGTTGAAATGACTGTCTGAATTGGGTGGTCTATAACACACTCCTAAAGTGAGACCTCTTTCCCTAATGCTTTCCAGGTGAAGCCAGATGTCCTCACTAAGATGGGGCTCATCATCCAACTGAAGAGGACTTACATTTAAATTCTGTTTGGCATAAACAGCCACCGGGCGGCACGGTTGGGCAGTGGGTAGCGCTGTTGCCTCGCAGTTAGGAGACCCGGGTCCTCCCTGCGTGGAGTTTGCATGTTCTTCCCGTGTCTGCGCGGGTTTCCTCCCACAGTCCAAAGACATGCAGGTTAGGTGCATTGGCGATCCTAAATTGTCTCTAATGTGTGCTTGGTGTGTGTGTGCTCTGTGGTGGGCTGGCGCCCTGCCTGGGGTTTGTTTCCTGCCTTGTGCCCTGTGCTGGCTGGGATTGGCTCCAGCAGACCCCCGTGACCCTGTAGTTAGGATATAGCGGGTTGGATAACGGATGGATATATATATATATACTAGCCATGTGTGCCCAACTACGTTGCGCGTGTTAAAGTTGTCTGTGAAGGGCTCCCTGTTTAAACGCAGCTGCCAGTCGTGAACTGGACCCTTCGTCGCACAGCATTATGATTTTTTATAAGGGAAACAAAATTACAAAAGAAAACCCTTGGACATTGATTCGATAGGAACAGCCTACTCGGAATCACTGTCCGAATAGTAATTATGTGGTGGTTAGGAGCATTTCTGCTTCTGTCCGTTCACAGTCCGTCTCGTTTTCACAACGCTTTCGTTTTTTCGATGGGTAAACAGCAATCCCCCCTCCTTTTCTGTTCTGTTTATCCTTCCTAATAATGTGTACCCCTCTATGTTACACTCATCCCCATCTTTGTTATTTAGCCAGGTTTCTGTCATTGCTATCCTAATATATAATTTGATATTATCCGTATGTATGGTGTTCACGTCAATACTTCGACTCAATACAAGTTAGAACCGTGCAATGGGACTCTGCCTCTGTAGTTAGAACATAACGGACGCAGTATTGCATGATTGGCTAAGAATGTTCGAATGCGTCAGTGACGCCGCTGGACGGCCGAGTATAGTAAGTCGGTGTTGGTTCGAGCAGATAGCAGTAAGTTCGGTTGGGAGTTGTGGACCCGCAACACCTCCATGTGTAGATCTAAACCTGGCCTGTCCTAAACTCCCTGTGCCCCCCATTCCCTCATTTAAACAATCCTCGACTCACCAACACATTCGCCACCCCGATACATTGGTGCCCCTCCAGTTCAGATTAACTCTTTGAGGGCTGAATATTTTTCCAAAAAACTCGGAAAAGCACACAAAGCGATGGTTTTACATATAAGTCAACATAAAACGTCTGTTGCTATGTGCAGAGGTGGGTAGTAATGAGTTATATTTACTTGAGTAACTTTTTGTTACAAAATTGTACTTCTAAGAGTAGTTTTACTGCACCATACTTTTTACTTTTACTTCAGTACATTTGTGAAGAAGAAACGCTACTCGTACTCCTCTACATTGGGCAGCAATCGACTCGTTACTTTTTTTCATTTACTCATTTATAACCGCTATATTTTAGTTGGAGAGAAATCACCAGTGGATCTCCTGAATGACTGTTTCACCAATCAGACGTAACAACAATAATCACATGACTCTGTTTCACCAATCAGACCTAGCAACAATAATCACATGACTCAGTAGCAACAATAATCACATGACTCCGTTTCACCAATCAGACGTAACAACGACAATCACATGACCCTGTTTCACCAATCAGACATAGCAACAATAATCACATGACTCCGTTTCGCCAATCAGACGTAACAACAATAATCACATGACCCTGTTTCACCAATCAGACATAGCAACAATAATCACATGACTCCGTTTCACCAATCAGACGTTACAACAATAATCACATTACTCAGTTTCACCAATCAGACGTAGCAACAATAATCACATGACTCAGTAGCAACAATAATCACATGACTCAGTTTCACCAATCAGACATAACAACAATAATCACATGACTCAGTTTCACCAATCAGACGTAGCAACAATAATCACATGACTCAGTTTCACCAATCAGACGTAACAACAATACAGTAATCCCTCACTTATCACGGGAGATAACTGAATTTCCGCGAAGTAGGGACACCATATTTATTTAATTATTTAACGTGTATTTGGACGTTTTTAAACCCTCCCTGTATTGTTTACAACCCACCCTTTACTCTGTTAATAACAGGGACAACTGTTAAGCAATATGAAATCGGTAGATAATATGATAGCAATAGCAATAATATAATAGCAATTTAAAATCGGTAGATAAGTTTACACTTACCGCGTGATGATGGTGATGAATATGCTGCGCAGTAAAAATGATGACGATGAAGGATGATGATGACTTTTACTGCGCAGCCGATGACTGTATTTTACATCTTTTCAGACGGCGGTGCCATTTCCTGGGGCACCTCCTCCATGGTTCTCCACAGATTCTTGTTTTTGTTTTTTAAAATCCTTGGGTTTTTCGACTTGTAAATAAACCCTGGCTTTAACAAAAATCCCGCAGCATCGCCACACATCACGAGGGTCACACGATCCTTGTATGCTTTAAAGCCAGAGGCTTTTGCTTCCTCTTTGAACAGAAAAGTTCGCGACGGCATTCTTTTCCAAAACAAGCCCGTCTCACCCATACGGCCAAAGCAGATTCCATACAGACGATTGTTTTATTACGAGCCGTAACCACTCTCTTCGCCGACTTTTGAAAGGTGATGGTAGTCGTCTTCCTAATGTTCGCCTCTTCCTTCTTGATGTAGTGAACGGTGGATTCGTTCACGCCATATTGGCGGGCCACAGCCCCGTACGTTCTCCCTTCCTTCAACATATCCAGAAGTTTCACCTTCTCAGTGATCGTCATCATTCTTCGTTGTCACTTAGGCTCAGCACCAGCCTTGGAAGAAGGAGCACGTTTGGGAGCCATTGCAGGGGGTGAAAATTGAAGCGAAGTTCAACACAATCCACAAAAAAATCACACACGGCACACTATAAAATAAACCGGTCAGCGAGAAAGCATGAAGCGAATGACAAGGGGAGATACTGTGGGATCAAGGCATCAGTCAAAGCACCAATCACGGGCCTGATTAGAAAGCGGGAAGCTGTGATTTGTCGTCTCCTTCCCATGTGACAATCACAGCCCGTGTTACAACGCACGTAGTCAGCGAACTTGTTTTGTAGTTCTTAGACTAGGAAATACTACTACTATATTTAAAAACCCGCGAAGTCGTGAATCCGCGATAAGTGAACCGCGAAGTAGCGAGGGATTACTGCAATCACATGACTCCTTTTCACTAAACAGACATAGCAACAATAATCACATGACTCCATTTCGCCAATCAGACGTAACAACAATAATCACATGACCCAGTTTCACCAGACATAGCAACAATAATCACATGACTCCATTTCACCAATCAGACGTAGCCATGCAGTCACATGACCACACACAAACTTCCTGCGTCTGCAGCCTGTGAGAGACGTTTTAGTCCTGCGAGACTCCTGATTACTGCTAAACGGTCACAGCTTCACTACAAGAACCTTGAGAGCCAACTCCTGCTGTAGCTTAACCATCACTTCACTGAATGAAGATCAAGCAGGTTTTAACCAAACAGGCACAGACACACACAGTCAAGGTAAAGTGAGACTTCCTCTACGTGCACAAGCTGCCTTGTTCTAATGTGATTTTCTATCAGCTGTGCTACTGTATGTGGATGGCAGGTGAATCTGCAGTATTATACTGTCAGCGTACAGGAGATCTCGTCACTGTAAGTAGTTGGCGCTGTTCAAACATCCATGTCACCTACTGTAGGTATCGGCTTCAAAAGCTTTGTTGTGAAAAACTGAGATTTGGAACTTTGTGTTATTTGTGCATCTTTATTTTCTAAAGATTATATTTATTTTTACTCATTTTTTATTTTGTTATTTGGAAATAGCAGAATTTGCACATTATTTTATATTTTTTTCTGTCTTATTACGTTTCTAACAAAATAAATCATTTATCATGATCAAGCAGTTACTCAGTACTTGAGTAGTCTTTTCACCAAATACTTTTTTACTTCTACTTGAGTTACATTATTTTGAAGTAACGCCACTCTTACTTGAGTACAATTTTTGGCTACTCTACCCACCTCTGGCTATGTGCTGTGGCACATCATGATCACAAGCGTCTGTCGTTCTCTGTGTAAAGAAAAACATCCTAATGTTTGTGTGAAACTTTCCCTTAAGAAGTTTCCAACTGTGCCCCCGTGTTCTTGATGGGCTCATTTTAACTCTTTCAGGGCTAATATTTTTTCCAAAAAACTCTGTTGGCGCCTGTTCGGCAACTCTGGTGACACGATGGCCAGCAGGAATGCACGGTGGGCCGGCTGCCTGGCTGTCTTCGCACCGCCGGTGGACGGCGGTGGCAGTCGCAGTGTGACGCAATATGGTTTGTACCTCTTGTCATCATAAGTGGTGGTCCTCCCAGGCAAACGCTGCTGTAGGCGTTGAACACCACGATCAACTGGAAACTGATCAGCTGATGCTGGTACCTCATTTTTGTTTTCGATGTCCATCTCCTGATCGCTTGCATTAAATTCCAAGTCCGACAAGCCTGATTCAGTGATGATATGTAAAACGTCCATGGAGTATTTTGTCTCTCGCCGGATGCTGATGCCATTTTAGAGGTTCTTTGCTCTTCGGTACTCACGCAAAGGAATCGAGGGTAAATCAACAAAGCTACTTAACTTTCCTTCTAGCAAAGAGAATCAAACGTAAACGGAAGGGCGAGTCGCAGTTTACGGCTGATCACCGTCCTCTAACTTTCGACAAAAGTCGACATCAGCCCTGAAAGAGTTAACCTGCAATTGCTCCGTCCTGGGTATGACGTTAATCTGCATCCACCCCTGCAAATGGAAGAACCACGGGGTTGGTGGCAGAATTGGCACTCCGACCACCATAAGAAAACCTCACACTGGTTTCATTCCATCTGAACTTGGGTGGTGTCACCCGTTGCATGGCTGCACTCAGAACCCATTTTGGGATCTTGAGTTGGTTCGTCAT
Source organism: Polypterus bichir lapradei (assembly GCA_026402145.1). NCBI lineage: Eukaryota > Metazoa > Chordata > Cladistia > Polypteriformes > Polypteridae > Polypterus > Polypterus bichir. The sequence continues at coordinate 7,374,502 of JANRMT010062802.1, read as the reverse complement.
GTGGTGGGTGCGACAATGCGCTGTATCAGTGCCTGCTCTTAACCTCCTCATCCTTTGACTGACAGCCTCCTTCTGCAACTGGGTGGCCAAACTTCCAGTCAGACAGACCACAGACAGTTGGAAATCGGACCTCAGACATCAGAACTGTGAGCACAGGGACCCCTCAGGGTTGCGTGTTGAGTCCCTTGTTGTGTACTCTCTTTACTTATGAGTGTGTGGCCTCCCAGACCAAGACCAGCAGATGACACCACAAGTTATTGGACTAATCACTTGGGGGGGGGGGAAGGAGACCGCGTACAGAAGAGAGGTGGCGGGACTGGTGGCCTGGTGCCATGAAAAGAATCCCTCCTTAAATGCAGATAAGACCAAAGAGATGATTATTGATCCTAGGAGGAGGAAGAGGAGGAAGGAGCAGCATACCCCAATATCCATCGGTGGAGAGGGTGAACACCTTTCAAGTCCTTGGAACTTACATCAGTGAGGATCCCACCTGGTCCCACAGCACTCGCCAGCTTCTTAAGAAATCACAGCAGAGACTGGAACGTCTGGAGAAGGCCGAGGAGATTTGACACGTCAACTGAAATCCTCTGCACCTTTTACAGATGCACGGTGGGGAGTGTTATCACTAGTTCAGTCACAATGTGGTATGGAAGCTGCTCCGCACAGGACACGAAGGATAAAAACGGCACAGTTCATCTCTAGAATGGTCTTCCCATCACTCCAGGGTCATCAGGAGGGCCCACCATATTAGTAAGGTCTGGGGAGTTTCCTGGCCATGGACGCCCAGTTTCGTTGCCACTTAGATCTCACTTTTGTCTTATGGCCCGGTGCTTCTCCCAACCACCCAAGAACAGTTTGGTGACCAGCATGACGGAGCACCGGGCCAGAAGGCAAAAGTGACAACTAAGTGGTTCAGGGAACAAAACATCGAAATTTGGGGTCCACAGCCAAGAAACTCCCCAGACCTTTTAATCCAATTGAGAACTTGTGGTGAAGAGGCGGGTGGACAAACACAAACCCACCAATTCTGATTGTGCAAGGATGGGCGGCGGCCATCAGTCTGGATTGGGCCCAGAAGTTGATTGACAGCCTGCCAGGGCGAATTGCAGAGGTCTTGAAAAAGGGCCAGCACTGCAAATATGGACTCTGTGCAAAAACTTCATGTCATTGTCAATAAAAGCCTTTGAAACTTCTGAACTGCTTGTGATTCTACTTCAGTCTACCAGAGAAACATCTGACAGAAAGATCTAAAAACACTGAGGCAGCAGACTTTGTGAAAACCAACACTGGGGTCCTTCTCAGCTCTTCTGGCCATTGCTGTACTAATGGAGACTGAGATCTTGTCTCTCTGATCTAACGTTTCTGTCTCGTCGCCTCAAAGTGGTCACGTCCGTCCTGACGTCTCCACGCCTCATGGTGGCTCTCAGGTGTTTCACGTTTTTATTTTTGACGCCATTCAGACTCGTGTGCCGCGGACTTCACCTTAGTGAGCAGCGAGCGGATGTTTACTGCGCACTCAGACTTGACCTTCTCCTTCCGCCGGCAAAGCGCAGCCAAGAGCAGCAGAGCTGATCAGAGAGGCCGGAGGGACAGGTGACGGGGACAGATGTCACACGGAATGGATTCTGCCTTAAAAAAGGGCTTTTAAAGGCGGTGATCAGCATGAGCTCAAGCGCGTGCAGAAGGAACTCCGAGTCCAGTTCAGGGTGGCGAAGGAGCAGTACAGGAGGAAGCTGGAGCAGAAGCTGCAGAATAACAGCATGAAGGAAGTGTGGGATGGGATGAAGATCATCACTGGCTGCAGCTCGAAAGGGGGTGCCACCATCGAGAGAGACGTGGAGAGAGCAAACCTGATGAAGAACTTCTTTAACAAGTTTGACAACCCTAACCCACTCTCACCTCGGAGTACTGCACCCTCCACCCATCCTTCTGCTGATACCAGCATAGCAGAGACATCCCCACCCACAATTACAGCAGCCCAGGTGAGCAGAGAGCTCAGTAGACTTCGTGCCAGCAAAGCAGCGGGTCCAGATGGAGTATCGCCATAAATAAATGGAAGTGCCAAATTAATAGAAGGATGAATGAAGGGATACAAAAACCACCTACACCTGAACACCAGCAAAACCAAGGAGCTGGTGGTGGATTTTAGGAGACCCAGGCCCCTCATGGACCCCGTGATCATCAGAGGTGACTATGCAGATGGTGCAGACCTATAAATACCTGGGAGTGCAGCTGGATGACAAACTGGACTGGACTGCCAATACTGATGATCTGTGTAAGAGAGGACAGAGCCGACTATACTTCATTCGAAGGCTGGCGTCCTTCAACATCTGCAATAAGATGCTGCTGATGTTCTATCAGACGGTTGTGACGAGCACCCTCTTCTATGCGGTGGTGTGCTGGGGAGGCAGCATAAGGAAGAGGGACGCCTCACGCCTGGACAAACTGGTGAGGAAGGCAGGCTCTATTGTAGGCACGGAGCTGGACAGTTTGACATCCGTGGCAGAGCGACGGGCGCTGAGCAGACTCCTGTCAATCATGGAGAATCCACTGCATCCACTGAAGAGGATCATCTCCAGACAGAGGAGCAGCTTCAGCGACAGACAGACTGCTGTCACCGTCCTGCTCCACTGACAGACTGAGGAGACCCCACACTATGTGACTCTTCAATTACACCCGGGGGGTAAACGTTATCATTATACAAAGTTATTGTCTTTTATACCTGCATTGTTATCACTCTTTAATTTAATATTGTGCTTTATCAGTATGCTGCTACTGGAGTATGGGAATTTCCCCTTGGGATTAATAAAGTATCTATCTATCTATCTATCTATCTATCTATCTATCTATCTATCTATCTATCTATCTATCTATCTAT
>JANRMT010062802.1:7355964-7369171 GCA_026402145.1 Polypterus bichir lapradei | reverse complement strand
AGCCGGGGTTTTTAATGGGATTTCCCTCTCTGGTGACCATTGTTGGAACTGCTTTTGGATTCCGAGTCATAAAAGAGTTCACGTTTAATGCGTTTTCAAAGGAACTTATGATTTATTAGCTTTTTGCTGTAACACCATTTTGTTTTTTTTTTGTGTTTATAGATTCCGTCAACATGATGTGATTTTGATTCCTCATCAAAATGTTTTAGATGTTTTAATGTTTTAACTAACAGACATGCACAAAAGGATTGTTTCTTCAGGATATCTGTATTCTCAGATGATGAAATGTCTAGTCATGTCGGTGACACCTGTTGTGTCACCTCTGGAGGTGTGTTCTGTAGCAACCGACTGTTATGAATCCCTAAATTTATTAAATTAAATTGAGGTTTGTTTGTGAAATGATTGCAAGCCCACTTTATTTTCAGTATTTGGTGGTCTTACTGCTCTGACTCGTTGTGCGGTTCATGGTAGTCGCGTCATTAGGGACATGTAAGCCAATGATTGTCGCTCAAACTTTTGAGTCTCTAAACCCCCCCCCACCACCACCACCACCACGCTCCCCCCTCACAGACCACATAGTGCTTACTGGTGAGGCTGATGGAGCAGGGAAACGGGACAGGGTTTGGGTGGACCCCCTGGTTCCAGTGAAGGGGCCTGTTAATGCTACAACTAACAGAGAGATTTTTGGCAATTGTCAGCGTCGAGTTGGGTCGAGACCGTTTTGTGTCCCGGCATGACCGTTCCCCTGTGGTCCATAGTGGCATGGAGGAACTCAAGTGGTCCGCACAAGACTCTGACCTCGACACCTTTGAGAAGAACTGGAATGTCCAACACCAGAATCTGAGGTCACAAAATGCTTTTTTGGATGAGTGGGCACACGTTTCTGCTCCAAAATCTTGTGGAGAGTTATGAGGGGGCCGACTCCATATTAATGCCCATGGACTTGGCATGGGATGCTCAACAGGCTCAAATACTGTACTGTAGATGGGATGGTCAGGTGACTTTTGTCCAATGCAAGGGACGGCTGGCATCTTTACCCAGTTGGGATCCCCCCTTAAAGGAAGGAGAGGGGGAGATGACTTACGAAGGGCGCTATCACCCCCAAAACTGGTACTTGGCAGCCCCTCTGGATTGCAACGGCACTTCGGAATCCCACAGAGCAGTTTGTTGGCACAGCCTTGTTGGGTTCCATGGATGCTGTCGGGGGGGAGCTGTGGGAGCTGCAGAGCCTTACCTTGGGCTTCAGCCAGGGCCGTCTTAGCGCATGGGCACACTGGGCACAGGGGCCCCATGCTAATCTATGTATGTTGGAACTTGCTGAATGGTTGTGTAGGTAGGGGCCCCAGTGCCCGGGGGGTCTATAATACTGTTAAGATGGGACACCTGGGAGCAATTCCAGACCTCCCTAAAGGGCCACCTGGAGTGCCCCCGGGAGTGGATTAAAATGGAGCCAGTTGAATCACAAAGAGGAGCCAGAGTCAGGAGGAAGAGGGACGACGTTAGCCTGTGGATGACCTGAGGCGAAAGAAGGAAGGAAGGAAAGAAAGAGAGAGAGAGAGAAGTGCTGTATTTCTGAATTGTTATTGGTGCTAGTGGGAAACGAATGGAAAACGTTTCCCACGGAATAAAAGCCTTCTCTCTTTGTGCCCGTGTCTGGTGTTTGGGTACCTGGTGCGCCCCCTGGTAGTCCACGCCACGTAATGCAGTTTTGCTCTCCTGCTCTGCCTCTCATTCCCAGTTGTGCTGCTCTCCCAGTCGAATTTCCAGTTACGGCCGCGTCTTTACTCCTCTGGCTGTTAGTTTTCTCGCTCTCTTTCTCTCTTTTTTGCCAGATCCCTCGGAAGCGCTCAGATCGGGAGGACACCTGCATTCCATGCAAGGCATCAAATTCATCCGTGGGGAAACACAAGGAGCCCCAAAATTGGGTAAATGAAGAAAAGAAGAAGGACGCGGCCTTCCCTTGAGCAGGCGGGCACAGCCAGTGGCCATAGAGATGCGGGTCATCAAAATGTTTAACAAACATCTCGGCGAGGACAAATGAATGAGCTTTGTTGCCTCACACAGGAGCTCATTTTCAGTCATTCTCATCAAAAAAAAATAAATAAATAAGAATAATTCGGAGCTCCAGGCAGCAATTATTTCCAGGATATTTGACTTTTTCCAATTCTGATAATTCTATCCAACAGCTTCTGTAGATGGCTTAATGACGCATTCATGCTGAACAACAATCAGCTGGGTGAGTGGCGACCAACACACACCAGTCCAGGAGCTGAACAGGGCAGGCCAGCAAGTCCCGAGCATTGAAGAGTTCCAGTAAGTTCCAGAGCATGTGGTCCCAGACGCTTACACTGATGCCCGCTAGCCCATTAAATGAGGTGGGCGGCCTCCATGGGTGCTGCCATCTAAAGGGTGCCATTTCTGAAGGCTAATGGGCTTGTGTCCCAGCCAAGTCATAGAAGCATGATATGGAAAAAAAGGGGTGGCGTTTGTGTTTCTGAGGGGGTACCCCCCACACACACCCCTGCCACAACCAATCATCAAACTCTGATGATACCGAGTGGGCACCCTTACCCACTGGGTACCATATCCATCCATCCATTATCCAACCCGCTATATCCTAACTACAGGGTCACGGGGGTCTGCTGGAGCCAATCCCAGCCAACACAGGGCGCAAGGCAGGAAACAAACCCCGGGCAGGGTGCCAGCCCACCGCAGGGGCACCATATCTGAAAGTAAAAGTGCGCATGCTCCATACACTAAGGGGCATGGACTCCTAAAAGACTGAGATATCTGCAAAATGGGGCTGCATTTGTGTTTCTGAGGGGGTACCCCCCCACACACACCCCTGCCACAACCAATCATCAAACTCTAATGATACCGATTGGGCACCCTTAACCACTGGGCACCATATATGAAAGTAAAAGTGCGCATACTGCATACACCAAGGGGCATGGACTCCTTAAAGTCTGAGGTATGTGCAAAAAGGGGCACCGTTTGTGCTATTGAAGGGGCTCGCAGTCTGGACACTGAAAGGGAACACCCTTGATGAATCACGACTACCTGTCATGGACCATGAGAGGCAACGTCCATCGATTCCCACCAATTGGGTTACCAACACTGCCCACTAGAGGGGGATATACCATCAAACCCCAGCAAGTAATAAGGGCTTAGTAATATTTTAGTTCACTTCCATAAAGTCCTCAGAGTTGATTCTTGCCATGCTGCCCTTGGCAGGACGTGCCAGGATATAGCCCAGTGGCATCCTTTCATTTCCTGTGCCACTTTGGAGTGCCCAAGCAACATCCTCCTCCCAGACAGGTGGTGACTCCCATGTCAGTGGAGGTTGAGTGCATCTCAGTGTCGAGACTGGACCACCGTATCTCGTTTCACATCTCGATGCCCCAAAGGTGTCCCTTGCCCATGGTGGTCACTGCATGCTACAATGGGACATTTGAGATTACCCAACCAGGAGGAGGCATCACATCTGTTCTAAGGTGACATTGTGTTGAGTTATTTTTGCCTTGTCTTTGAGGCCTTTTGTATATGAATTAGGGGGTTTTGGACCCCAAATAATATGAATTTTAAAATCAAAAATCATTCCGAGGTGTTACTCAATATTTACAAAGTCGATTTTTGATATTTTACCACAATGGCATATTGTTTATAATGGAGCGTCAGCATTTTTGATTAATTTTGTCAACCACTGGCCAAGTAATCTTTCCCGAATCACATGGGAGCAGTGGCCTTGCTAGGAGGGAGCTTCTGGGGCTTCATGTGTTTAGCTCCAGATCGCTGAGAGACCCCCACCCCTCACCTGTTCAATGCACGTATGGGAGACCACCTAGGAAAAACTGCTGGAAGGATTGTTGGTGAGGCCAGCAGGGGGTGGGCACTTCCCCTGTGGTCTCTGTGTGTAGACCCCCAATGTCCCAGTGCAGTGACGGGTACACTGTATGCTGTAAATATGACTGAGACATAAAACTGAAGTCCTGACTCCCTGTGGGCATCCTTCGAAAATGGCCGCCTAGTGTCCTGGCTAAATTGACCATCATGGTCCTGTCCATTCTGGAACCCTAATTATCTCTCTCTCTCACCACTTCACCACCTAACAGCTCATGGGTGGCGAGTGTACTGGCACAAAAATGGCTGCAGTGGCATCATCCAGGTGGGTGCTGCACATTAGTGGGGGCTAAAGAGGCTCCCCACTCACTGTGTAAAGCACTCTGCGTAGTGAGAAAAGCGCTATATAAATGTAATGAATTGTTAATTATATAATAATAATAATAATAATGATGATGATGATGATGATGATGATAATGATGATGTTTGAGAGGCAAGGAAAAAATGGTGAAAAATAGGAGAAAAGAATGTCCGGATGACAACTTTTATCCACAAATTGAGATGGGGGGAACATATCAATTGCCAAACGTTCAACCTGCCACATTGTGACATCTGTGGGACGTGTCATAATGACAAGCAGAGAAAAGAGTGACACCCATAATAAGCCAGTAATGGTGGAAAGAACGGCCCGTATAAATTCACAGCTTTTATAACGCAAGAAAAACAAATGATGCTGTATAAATTCAGAAAAATAAATTATACATATATATAAATAAAAGTATATATATATATATATTGAGGGTGGCGCAGTGGTAGCACTGCTGCTTTGCAGTTAGGAGACCCGGGTTCGCTTCCCGGGTCCTCCCTGTGTGGAGTTTGCCTGTTCGCCCGTGTCTGCGTGGGTTTCCTCCGGGTGCTCCGGTTTCCTCCCACAGTCCAAAGACATGCAGGTTAGGTGGACTGGTGATCCTAAATTGTCCCTAGTGTGTGCTTGGTGTGTGGGTCTGTTTGTGTGTGTCCTGCGGTGGGTTGGCACCCTGCCCGGGATTGGTTCCTGCCTTGTGCCCTGTGTTGGCTGGGATTGGCTCCAGCAGACCCCTGTGTTCGGATTCAGCGGGTTGGATAATGGATGGATGGATATATATATATTGTCACAGGTGGCTGGACACCCAGGAGGACCGGAGGAGGGCTTACGGCTCCTTCAGACCATGAGGGGGCGAGCGCCCTGGTGGCTTTGGGGACCAAGGGAACAGAGCTTAGAAGCTCAACCCCATAGGGGCCCGTGGTCACCACCAGGGGGAGCTCCAATGCCTGTGGAGCCCTGACCCTCAGCACTTCTGCCACACTCGGACGTGCTGGGGGGAAGAAGAAGACCAGGGACACCCGGAGTGCTTCTGGGTGCACAGCTGGTACTTCCACCACACCAGGGAGTGTCGACAGGAGCTCATTGGAAGGCACCTGGAGCACATCTGGGTGGGTTTAAAAGGGGGCGTCTCCCTCCATTCGATGGCTGGAGTGGAGAAGAGGAGAAGGACGGAGCTTGGTGGAGAGGAGTGGAGGCGGACCTACACAGAGAAAGGCATTGTGAGGCCTGGACTTTGGGGTGAGAGTGGATTGTGTGTGCTTTGGACATTGTAAATAGTGTAAATAAACGTGTGGTGCTGATAACAATGTCTACCTGTTTGTGTCCGGATCATATTCCACTATATATATATATATATATATATGCGCTTAGACTTACAAGAATCAAAGGCAAAATATAACAAAAATTACGTGGTGTCAGGTTGGGGGGGTCTTGGCCTGTGTTATTGGGGGGGGGGGTGTTCATAATAAATAAACTTTACAACCAATACCCCCCACCTCCAATAAGCAAACCATATCACAGACTTTCTTTTCCATATATATATATAAATACTGCGGTGGGTTGGCACCCTGCCCGGGGTTTGTTTCCTGCCTTGTGCCCTGTGTTGGCTGGGATTGGCTCCAGCAGACCCCCGTGACCCTGTGTTCGGATTCAGCGGGTTGGAAAATGGATGGATATATATATAAATATATATATATATATATATATACATACATACAGTCAAAGTCAAAAGTATGTGAACCCTTTGGAATGATCTGGTTTACTACATGAATTGGTCCTAAAACGTGATCTGATCTTCATCTGAGTCACGGGTCCTGATCTACACAATGAGCTTAAGCCAATGACGCACAAAAAATTCTACATTTTCATGTCCTTATTTTACAAACACATTCAACGTTCACAGTGGTAGTGGAAAAAGTAAGTGAACCTTGGGATTTAATGACTGGTTAACCCTCCTGTGGCAGCAATGACCTCAACCAGGCGCTTCCTGGAACTGCAGATCAGACCTGCACATCGTGTGGGGGAATTTGAGCCCCTTCTTCCCTGCAGAACTGCCTTCACTCTTCCATATTCTTTGCTTGTCTTCTGTGTACGGCTCTCTCTCTTCAAGTCACTCCACATCATCTCAATAGGACTGAGGTCTGGGCCACTCCAAAAGGCAGAATTTGTTCTTCTGAAGCCATTGAGCTGTGGAGTTGCTGAGATGTTTTGGGCTCATTGTCCTGTTGCATCAGCCAGCCTCTTCTGAGCTTAATTTGATGGACAGACACCCTCACATTATCCTGGAGAACTTGTTGATAAACTTTTGAATTCATTTTCCCTTCAATGATGGCAAACTGTCCAGGCCCTGATGCAGCAAAGCAGGCCCAAATCCTGATGTTCCCTCCACCATACTTTACTGTAGGGATGATGTTTTGATGTTGATATGCGGTGCCCTGTTTAAGCCAAATGAAGAAGTTCTGCTTGTTCCTCCCAAATAGTTCAATTTTGGTTTCATCACTCCACAAAACAGTTTCCCAGTACCATGGGGAGTGTCCAAGTGCTCTTTCTCAAACTTCAGCCGTTCAGCAATGTTCTTTTTTGATAGCAGTGGTGTCCTGTCATGGACTCCTTTCTTGTTCAATGTTTTTCGTCTAGTTGACTCGTGAACAGAGATGTTAGTCAGTTCTAATGACTTCTGCAAGTCCTTTGCTGTCACTCGAGGGTTCTTCTTTACCTCACTGCTGACTTTGCATTGTGCTCTTGGGGTCATCTTGGCAGGGCGCTCACTTCTAGGCAGAGTAGCCACAATACCAAATTGTCTCCATTTATAGACAACTTACCTAACAGTAGACTGATGAACATCTCAAATCTCTGAGATGACTTTGTAACTCTTTCCAGCCTCATGTAGATGAACAATTCTCCATCGTAGTTCTTCAGACAGCTCTTTTGCGCGAGGCGTGATTCTCATCTGGACATGCTTCTGGTCAAAAGCTCAAACTCAAACTTTATCGTGTTTTTGATCAATCAAAGTCATTCTGGGGCACCACACCCCTGAACTCGTCTCATTGAATGTTCTCCAGGTGTGCGAAATTCGGACTGCAATGAGCTTTTTAAAAAGTCATTAGCTTAGGGTTCACTTACTTTACCAACCTTCAGTTTCACAGTTTGAATGATTTATTCAATATGGTCAAACATTTTCTAAAAATCTGTGTATCTTTAGTTATAGGAGACTGTGTTTGTTCATTATTGTGACTGACATGAAAATATGACCAGGTTTTATATGGGAATTAGATATAAATAGAGAGAATTCGAGAATTCCTAGGCGTTCACATACTTTTTACTTTGACTATACAGTGTATATATACTAATAAAAGGCAAAGCCCTCACTGGCTGGCTGACTCACTCACTCACTGACTCATCACTAATTCTCCAACTTCCCATGTAGGTAGAAAGCTGAAATTTGGCAGGCTCATTCCTTACAGCTTACTTACAAAAGTTAAGCAGGTTTCATTTTGAAATTCTACACGTAACGGTCATAACTGGAACCTACTTACGTACATATATACGGCCATAGCCTGCAGCTCGGTCGCCGTGTGAGGCGGAGTTGCGTCCTCCCACATCGTCACGCCTCCCACATAGTTGGCTGCCTGCCCATATAAGGCCGTCTGTCAGCAGCAATCCAAGCTGTGAGAAAACAGTAAAAAGGAGGCGTGTCAGACATCGTGGTACATTTTCTGATGCAGCTTGACAAAAACAACTTCGTGATGCTGCCGCTAAATATTCGCAGGCAAATCCACAAGTTAATACCGGGAATGCCTGTTAAACATCTTAGACGCACGAGTAGTGATTTGGGTAATGAGATGTCTGTCGAGGTGATCACCATCAATCAAAGAACTGTCACTTACTGAGTGGTTTCCATGCCCGGAGATGGCACCTACCTTTTCCATTCTCTGTGTTACATATTGCACGGCCATATCAGGCTCTTGATATCCGGAGGAACATTGTGTCTTATGTATTGAATGACTGGGACAGGTTCAAGGTGTGGACTGATGACGGTACAGGAGATAATTAGACTACACAGGAGCACTAGAAGAGTGAAATGCTTAAGCCCTTCACCTATGGTTCTGCATGTGAGTTGATGGCTGCCGCTGAATTGTTCAGTTGTCGCTTTCAAGTGTACCGAAATGGCCAAATATTTTACACCTTTGGACAACCACCAATGCCTCTTAAACATCTTAGACTCACAGGTGACGATTTCCGTAGTGGACACTTTGATGTTTATGAATGTTTAAACTCTCAAAAGCTGGATGTGAAGTTATCGATGAAACCGGTTGTGTGCTTACAACGCTTGACAGATGCCGAATGTCACTTAAACACAACAAATCCTGCAAATACTGTCGTAATTGAAACAAACCATGAAACTCAAACCGATTGTGACAGCAGCAATCCAAGCTGTGAGAAAACAGTAAAACGGAGGCGTGTCAGACATCGTGGTACGTTTTCTGATGCAGCTAGACGGAAACAACTCTATGACGCTGTCGCTAAATACTCGCAGGCAATTCCACAAGTTAATACCAGGAATGCCTGTTAAACATCTTAGATTCACGAGTAGCGATTTCAGTAGTGAACACTTCGATGAATGAAACCTGTTATCTTTACAACGGTTGACAAACACGGAATGTAACTTGAACACAACACGTCCTCCAAATACGAACCTGATTGAAAGTAAGAATGATAATCAAATCCTTGATGACAGCAACACTCATAACAGTCACAAAACAATTACATTGACAATCATCTTACGTTATTTTTAAAATGTTTCCTTTTCTTTTTCATAACTTCTTTAACACACTACTTCACCGCTGCGAAGCGCGGGTATTTTGCTATATATATATATGTCTATATATAATCTTCATTTGGATCTTGATCTTTGTTTGTCCGCGAATGATTTAGAAGAAGAAGCACTAGATGGCAGTAGAGAGACAGCTAAAACATAGGCATTGCATTAAGAATCTCCTCCAGGCTTATACTACTGAAGACTGTAGTACGCCAGTCACACCTCAAAACACAGACATTCAAACTAAACAAATTGTTGTGCTTTAAATTAACTAAAGAGATCTTCATTTAGATCTTGATCTTTGTTTGTCCGTGAATTCCACGCATGCGTAGGCCATCTTCCAGTTTAGTACGTTGATGTTACTCACGGATGTCAACAATGTGCCGGAATAACGAAAGGGGTGGTGGACAGTGTTACGCTGGTTAGCTCCTGAGGCCTGGTTAGAGAATGAGATTGCCGAAGATAAAAGGTACGTGCCTACGTAACATATGAATGAAAGAAAGACGGTGGGTAAAATGAATGACAACGTAACAGCACGTTCTGGAAATGATTATTGTTACGTTGTAGTCGGCGAGTGCTGCGTGTCTCACAGTTGTACCGTGCCTTGCTCACATGTCAGTGAAGTGATCCCTATTTATGCTTTAAAGAGCCTGGATACCTATGTGTCCCCCTTTTATAACCATTGCTCCGTGTATATTGCCTTACTCTTTGGATTGCCACAAAGCAACCTGCGAGATTGGGGAAAGGTTGAGAAGACATCGTGAGAGGAAACGATAGCGTCGTGAAAACGAGACGGACTGTGAACGGACAGAAGCAGAAATGCTCCTACACCACCACATAATTACTATTCGGACAGTGATTCCGAGTAGGCCGTTTCTATCGAATCAATGTCCAAGGGTTTTCTTTTGTAATTTTGTTTCCCTTATAAAAAATCATAATGCTGTGCGACGAAGGGCCCCGTTCACGACTGGCAGCCGCGTTTAAACAGGGAGCCCTTCACAGACAACTTTAACACGCGCAACGTAGTTGGGCACACATGGCTAGTATATATATATATATATCCATCCTTTATCCAACCCGCTATATCCTGACTACAGGGTCACAGGGGTCTGCTGGAGCCAATCCCAACCAACACAGGGCACAAGGCAGGAAACAAATCCCGGGCAGGGCGCCAGCCCACCGCAGTATATATATATATATAGTCACACACGTGCGATTGGGAGACCTCTGAAAGACCTTAAGAATAGTAATACCATGCCAGACCAGGGGGTGGCGAGCTGCACTAACTCTCTTTCTCAATCTTCTGCAGACCATCCATGGGAAATCTCGCCAGGTTCTGGCGCCCATAGACATATATATATAGACGCTGCATTCACTGTGATACGTCAGCGTGTCCGCCATATTGCGAGTGGCAAACGTGCCATTTAAACTAATACAGGTAGATGTGGAAATCGGGTTTTCTGATGAAATAACATTAATGTTTAAAACAGTATTGTTTACATACATGAACTGAGTGATCAAAGATACACTGACAGATTTTGGCAAATCATTTAAATGCAATTATTTATATCCATTTATACACTAATAATGGCAATTATTAAATAATAATAATAATTATTAAATAATTCCTCCCATATAAGTAACATTACTCGGACTGTCTTCTTCCATCTCCAAAACATTTCTAGACTTCGTCCTGTTCTTACGCAACACAGTACTGAAATATTGGTTAATGCCCGAGTCACCTCACGTATAGATTACTGTAATGCTTTTCTATCTGGCATCCCACAAAAATGTATCCATCGCTTACAACGTCTTCAAAATTCTGCTGCCAGGATAATAACCTGCTGTTTTAAATCCACTGAACATATCACACCTACTCTCTCTCAGCTTCACTGGCTCCCTCTTCACTACAGAATACGATACACAATCCCGCACTAAACATTTAAAGCTCTCCACACCTCACTGATCTCCTCCAGACTGGCACTCCTCTCGCTCACTCAGATCCTCCTCTGCAGCTCGACTTTCTGTACCGCACGTCAGACTCGGTGCTCTGGGAGCTCGAGCGTCTCTCCTGATGCTCCTCAACTCGGGAATTCTCTTCCCTCTCATATACGTCAGCTCGATTCAATAACACATTTTAAAACTGCCCTCAAAACGTATCTTTTCAAACTGGCACACCAGTTGTAAATTTTGCACTGTTACTGCCAGCTATCTTTGTTTGTTTGCTAATTATTGCTTTTTGATTTATCATTCTCTTGTTTTAATTTTACTAATGTTGTTTAATTTTATTGTAAGGTGACCCTGAGTGCTAAAAAATATGCCTATTAAATAAAATGTATTATTATTATTATTAATTATTGAGACGAAAACTTGACCAATGTCTGAAAGTCAAAATAGTACGACTGCAACTGGCGGTCTGGTCTTCGTTTTAACAGTAAAATGATCCACTCAATGACAAAAAGAAACAATTTTATCAAATACAAATTGGCTTAATAATTTCTGAAAACATTTCACTTATTCCTCTCTCAATCTCTCTCTCTCACGCACACACAATGTGGTTACTTAAATATATACAGGATAGGATCTCAAATCCTTGAAACAGAACTGTCTTCCATAGCTTTTTCCGTGTGTTGCCACTCTGTAGTCAGTCTGTCAATGTGGTGCCGCCTTAGTTTGTGGAAGACTAAAGACATGAGCATAAAATGATGGTTGTCAATTTCAAACTCTGTTTCCTCCATGTGCTCCTTGAGAAAAAAACACATCATCTGAACCAATCTCAGCCCGAACAAACTGATTGATCAAAGATACGCTGACAGCTTGCCGTAATGTCGTCTGTTGGGTAACACGCTCAGCTACTTTGACCACCTTGACTGGACCCCCAGAAGGAATCATCAGACCTCCTTTGTTTTTTAATGTCAGCGAGTGGTAGCTTTGATCATATGATGCCCGTACGGCGTCTGTCACCAAACTAGCACGGCACACGTCACAGGACAGCTTTCTCAAAATCCCGCCTGAGGGCTACCTGACCTCCCACTGCTTCCTGAGGTAGGAAACCTTCAAAATTTGAGAAATGTTAACAGCTAACAACAATCTGCATAGTCAGTAACTAAATACATTTAGCCTAAACGTTGTTTGGAGACTCACTTGAGCAGATAAATGCATAGTTTTGCTAGCTTAGCCTGGCGTAGCTAAAGTTAAGATTATAAAACGGGATTTTCTAATGGCCAAATATAACCAAAAAAATTGTTCAGCCTTACCTAATACCCCGGGATCTGGTTTGGAGCGTTCAGCGGTTTGTACAATCCCAAGCAGCACACGCGTGAGGCATCTTTATCCATTACTTCACTCCACAGCAGTGCCACTCGCAATATGGCGGCGACGTTGACGTACGATGCTGCCGGTCATGCAGCGTCTAGTAATTCTATGTCTATGGTGGATGTGAGTTCTCTGGAGGCGGGACCACAAGTGCACTCTGTGTGGGAGACTGAAAGTGTCGTTAAGCGGGTTTTGTTTCTGGGGACCTGCAGAGTGCGGATTTGAGGCGTAGGTACACCCTATCAGCCCTACCTTGGCTTCGCCCACCTATTAGTGACACAGGACAGTGAGGAGGCCCCGCCCAGCTCTCTACCCCTGACGTCACGCTTCCCGCTCCCCTCGGCCCACAGCCCCTGCCATGGATTAGCACGAATATATCGCTAGTGTAAACGGACTATGATACTTAGCTCGATGACAGAAGTCACAAAATCAACAGGAATGTTCAAGTAAATTCTAGAAAAAAAAAACGATCTAAATCCGTTAAGTAGTTCTGTCGTTCGCTAACTAAGCAGAGTTAAGGTTACGCTCCGAGGCAGACGCGTGAGTGAGGAGGCCCCCCTCCCTGCAGCCCGATGAGTGTCTCCCGGATTTGCGCTAATAAATCGGTACCGCAAGCGAACTATGATACTTAGCGCGATGAGAAAGTCGCAAAATCAACCGGAATGTTCAAGTAAATTATAGAAAAAAACCCGATCTAAATCCATGAATAGCGGACAGACATACAAACGGGTCTAAAAAGCAATAAGAAATTTTGCGCTTGGACCGCGATATTTTCTTGCGAGCACCTAGGAGCCAAGGGTAACCTACATTCCAAATTTCAAATCCCGAGTCCTCATGGTTCAGGAGATTTCGTGATGAGTGAGTCTATG
>JANRMT010062802.1:7325372-7335964 GCA_026402145.1 Polypterus bichir lapradei | reverse complement strand
CATCTCAGAGGTTTAAACTGTCAGTTTCAACTGTAAGGAATGGAATCAGGAAATGGAAGGCCACAGGCACAGTTGCTGTTAAACCCAGCAGGTCTGGCAGGCCAAGAAAAATACAGAAGCGGCACATGTGCAGGATTGTGAGAATGGTTACAGACAACCCACAGATCACCTCCAAAGACCTGCAAGAACATCTCGCTGCAGATGGTGTATCTGTACATCGTTCTACAATTCAGCGCAGTTTGCACAAAGAACATCTGCATGGCAGGGTGATGAGAAAGAAGCCCTTTCTGCACTCGCGCCACAAACACAGTCGCTTGTTGTATGCCAATGCTCATTTAGACAAACCAGATTCATTTGGGAACAAAGTGCTTTGGACTGATGAGACACAAATTGAGTTATTTGGTCAAAACAAAAAGTGCTTTGCATGGCGGAAGAAGAACAGCGCATTCCAAGAAAAACACCTGCTACCTCCTGTCAAATGTGGTGGAGGGTCCATCATGCTGTGGGGCTGTGTGGCCAGTTCAGGGACTGGGGCCCTTGTTAAAGTCGAGGGTCAGATGAATTCAACCCAATATCAACAAATTCTTCAGGATAATGTTCAACCATCGGTCACAAAGTTGAAGTTACACAGGGGTTGGATATTCCAACAAGACAATGACCCAAAACACAGTTGGAAATCTACAAAGGCATTCATGCAGAGGGAGAAGTACAATGTTCTGGAATGGCCGTCACAGTCCACTGACTTGAATATCATCGAAAATCTATGGGATGATTTGAAGCAGGCTGTCCATCAAATTGAACTGAACTGGAGAGATTTTGTATGGAAGAATGGTCAGAAATACCTCCATCCAGAATCCAGACACTCATCACAGGCTATAGGAGGACAGCGTCTAGAGGCTCAAAGGAGCAAAAGGAGACTCCACTAAGTATTGATGTCATGTCTCTGTTGGGGTGCCCACATTTATGCACCTGTCTAATTTTGTTATGATGCATATTGCATATTTTCTATTAATCCAATAAACTTCATGTCACTGCTGAAATACTACTGTGTCCATAAGGCATGTCAGATATTAAAAGGAAGTTGCTACTTTGAAAGCTCTGTCAATGAGAAACAAAAATCCAAATTATTAAGAGTCACTTTTTCATATGACTGTATATATATATATATATATATATATATATATATATATATATATCAATGCACTCCCTCACAGACTCCTTTTCAGTAGTGAGAAACCGCCCATTAAGGGCACCGAGACCTGCCCCTTCTGGTCGGACAGCTATGCGATGGCAATTGTATGATGTCGTGCCTACTCTCTCGCTGAACCTCGCCGAGACTGCTCAAGACTGTAAGTATCACAGCAGACAGTATATATATCACTCTCTCTATACACAGTATATAAATATATGCAGGCTTACTTGGCAGCCCACTCATCAGTAGTGCATCCATGGAAACGGAAGAGCCCAATGGGTGCAGGCACCAGGGGCATCACAGAGCGTATTCCACCTCAAGTGCATCCTGAGACGTGCCTCTGCTTTGGTAAAGATTATTTGTTGTGCAGCCACGTCAACTGGGAGCTGATCTCCCAAGTACAAGATAAGTGTCAAAGGTTTGTTGGTTCGATCATGATATTCAATATATTTCTTGCCGACTACGCCATTATTCAGAAAACCACAAACACAAAGAGTAGGTTGGGGTACAACTAAGGTAAAGACCTCATAATGAGAAGAAAAAAAGGGGACCATACAGGTCATAGTAAATCAAAGGTCCATCAATTTGGTCAAGATTTCCAATATATATCTTGCCGACTACGCCACTGTACACTGTTGGCAGAAGGGTTCATGGTAGAGGATGTGATGTGAGTAGTCTAGCGGCTGGTCTGTCCTGGAGACAAATGAGAAGAAGTTGTTACCAACAGCACCCTCTCATACTTATTACAGCCTCGTTGTTGTCATCTACTCATTTGTGTCTGACACATGAACTGAAAGACACCTGAGGTTTGTTGTGCAGCCACCTGGACTTGGAGCTGGTGGAGCTGATCTCCCAAGGATGATTAGTGTCAAAGGTCAGTCGGTTCGGTTACCATTTCCAACATAAGTCCTGCCGACTACGCCACTATTCAAATAGAGGGTTGGGGTAAAACTAGGGTAAACACCTCATAATGAGAAGAAAAAAAAGAGGGCCCTACAGTAAGGTGACCATCCGTCCCCATTTTCTGGGGACAGTCCCCTTTCTCGGACAACTGTCCCCACTCAGAAACATGTCCCCGTTTTGTCCCAGGTTTAAGATTTCGTCCCCGGTTTCAGCTGGTTCACTTTTTTGAATGTATCTCATCACCACGATAACTTGAACTTGGCGCGCGTGCGCAGTGTTTTGACGGAGGTTGTGCTTTACCGCATCCTGCAAGTTTGGCGAGAAATCACGTGATACGCTTTCACTTTGTACTCTGTAGTGTTTAGAGTCCCTACTAGTGATCTGTAGATTCTAAGAGAGGCACGCCATGCTCTGCCTCTGCCTGTGGCTCTACTGTATCTACGCGTGGCTTGCTTCTGGATGCGAGAGCAGCGTGGCGGCTCTTTTCTTCCACCTGTTGTTTCTGCATTTTGGGGCTGTGATCCCTGTGATTCAACATGAGTGCTAAAAGGAACTGTCAGTTCAATGATGGGCTTTAGCGTGAATTTTCGTATTTGCGTCTGACCCCGGATGCTTCTGTTGTGATCTGCAGCGTGTGCGACTCAAAGTTTTCCATCGGTAGTGGTGGGAGAACTTCAGTCACGGAACACAAGGCGAGTAGTCTACGCTCTTCTAGCCCCCACCCCCCATGTTCCCGGATTGGCCCAAAAAATTCTGGACACCTTACCTACAGGTTATAATAACTTAAGCATCTTTCAATGAGAAAGCTGCTGCTGGTTTAATAATCTGGCACACTTTGTTGCAATTTCCAAAGTGTATGGCATCTCCCGGTGTTGATTTTTCTTATATAGTGTCTGAAGCAGAAGGTTGATGGCTGAGGATGTAATGTGAGTAGTCTAGCAGTTGGTCTGTCCTGGAGACAAATAAGAAGGTGTTTTTTTAAACAGCGCCCTCTCATGCTTGGGAGTGGTATTGCTGTTCTTATTATTACAGCCTTGTAGTTGCCCCCTTAGTCATGTGTGTCTGACATCATTTATATCTTTACCTTTACATCGCCCTCTCTCTCTCTCTCTCTCTATGTGTATATATACAGTATCTCACAAAACTGAGTACACCCCTCACGTTTTTGTAAATATTTTATTATACCTTTTCATGGGACAACACTGAAGATACGACACTTTGATACAATGTAAAGTAGTCCGTGTACAGCTTGTATAACAGTGTCAATCTGCTGTCCCCTCAAAGTAACAACACACAGCCATTAATGTCTCAACTGCTGGCAACAAAAGTGAGTCCACCCTTAAGTGAGAAAAGTCTAAATCACGGGCGTCGAACTCCAATCCTGGAGGGCCGCAGTGGCTGCAGGTTTTCATTCTAACCATCTTCTTCATTAGTGACCAATTTTTGCTGCTAATTAACTGGACTCAGGCTCCTTAGTTGTTTCTTTTCCCTTAATTAGCAGCCAAACTGTAATGAGACGCAAAACAAGCTGCCACATGACCATCTTACCTGTGCCAATCACAGATTATCTTAAAATAAAGAAAGGTGATGGTCTTGGTAAAGTTGATTGCTCAGGTCACCAAAACATTTTGACAGTGTTCTTAGAAAAAAACAAAAAAATTAACAGTTTTGGAAATGTCTGCTGTGGCAGAAAGAGAGCAGCAAAAACTGATTGAATTAAATAACGGGTTTAATTATTAGGAAGAATCAGCTTCTCATTAAGAACTTGGTTGGAATGAAATTGGTTTAGCTGGTCATCTGTTAGCTTGTTTCACATTTCATTTCACTTCGGCTTCCATTTAATGAAGTAAGGAATAAATTCAGGGGACTGAATCCTTAAAATCAAGGAAAATTGAAGTTAATTAGCAGTGAAAACTGGTCATTGATTAGGAAAAGGGTCAGAATGAAAACCTGCAGCCACTGCGGCCCTCCAGGCCCGGAGTTTGACACCCCTGGTTTAAATTGTGCCCTAAGTGTCAATATTTTGCATGGCCACCATTATTTTCCAGCACTGCCTTAACTCTCTTGGGCATGGAGTTCACTAGAGCTTCACAGGTTGCCACTGGAATCCTCTTCCACTCCTCCATGATGACATCACGGAGCTGCTGGATGTTAGAGACCTTGCGCTCCTCCACCTTCCGTTTCAGGATGCCCCACAGATGCTCAATAGGGTTTAGGTCTGGAGGCATGCTCGGCCAGTCCAGCACTTTTACCATCAGTGGTCATCTTGGAGGTGTGTTTGGGGTCGTTATCATGTTGGCATACTACCCTGTGGCCCAGGGAGGGGATCATGCTCTGCTTCAGTATGTCACAGTACATGTTGGCATTCATGGTTCCCTCAATGAACTGTAGCTCCCCAGTGCCAGCAGCACTCATGCAGCACACCATGACACTCCCACCACCCATGCTTGACTGTAGGCAAGATACACTTGTCTTTGTACTCCTCACCTGGTTGCCGCCAGACACGCCTGACACCATCTGAACCAAATAAGTTGATCTTGGTCTCATCGGACCACATGACGTGGTTCCAGTAATCCATGTCCTTAGTCTGCTTGTCTTCAGCAAACTGTTTGCGGGCTTTCTTGTGCATCATCTTTAGAAGAGGCTTCCTTCTGGGATAACAGCCATTTAGACCAATTTGATGCCGTGTGAGGCGGGCATATGGTGTGAGTACTGACAAGCTGAACCCCCCACCCCTTCAACCTCTGCAGCAATGCTGGCAGCACTCAAAAGACAACCTCTGGATATGACGCTGCACACGTGCACTCAACTTCTTTGGTTAACCATGGCGAGGCCTGTTCTGAGTGGAACCTGTCCTGTTTAATCGCTGTATGGTCTTGGCCACTATGCAGCAGCTCAGTTTCAGGGTGTTGGCAATCTTCTTATAGCCGAGGCCATCTTTGTGTAGAGCAAGAATTCTTTTTTTTCAGATCCTCAGAGAGTTCTTTGCCATGAGGTGCCATGTTGAACTTCCAGTGACCAGTATGAGAGAGAGAGCGTGAGAGCGTTAACAGCAAATTTAACACACCTGAGACCTTGTAACACTAACGAGTCACATGACACCACGGAGGGAAAATGTCTAATTGGGCACAATTTGGACATTTTTCACTTAGGGGTGGACTCACTTTTGTTGCCAGCGGTTTAGACATTAATGGCTGTGTGTTGAGTTACTTTGAGGGGACAGCAGATTGACACCGTGATACAAGCTGTACACGGACTACTTTACATTGTATCAAAGTGTCATATCTTCAGTGTTGTCCCATGAAAAGATATAATAAAATACTTACAAAATGTGAGGGGTGTACTCACTTTTGTGAGATACTGCATATATAAATATAGGCGGGCTCACTTGGTGGCACACTTATTCGAGGTGCCTCCTCACAGTGCCATATGGGGTCTGCATGTTCTCCCCGTGTGACATCACAAAAGCGCAGAGTCAGTTTACCGAGCCACTCTAACATGCCTGACTCTGCCTGCAATGTGCTGGCATCCCATCCAGGGTTGGCGCCTGCCATGTGCCACAAATGCCGCTCTGACTGTCACGGAGCAGCCCGTAGATTTTGAACAAAGACGGATGGCCACATCTAAGCGCCCAGGCTGCACACTTTTAACCATTAACTCCTGCTTGTGTTTTCCTGCCTGACTTCAGAATTTCCGCTGGATATTTTCTCATTAACATCTGCATATTTTTTTTTCCCCTTCCCCTCCATCTGTAAACAATCATTCTCCTTTATTTATTTATTTATTTAGTTAGTTTATTTTCTTTTTTTGGGGTCGTAATTTAATGGCGTCATCTTACAGCTGTTTGAAGACATGGCCGCCTTGGCAGGTGTTTAATGCTTGTCACGTTAATTTCATCCAGGTTTCCTTGAGCAGTGACAGGAGCACAACGTCCCCCCTCAGCTCAGCCGCCCTCCTGCCAGACCCTCCGTCTTTTCATTCGCTGCCCGTCTCCCTCATTTCCAGTTTGTTGGTAACTTGATCACTCGGTGACCCCCTGACTTCTCGGAATGATTGATGGCTTCGCCGTAGCTGCTCTGACATTTTGGGTGGCACAGCGGTTAGTGCTGCTGACTCACCGCGCCAGAAGAGCAGGGTTCAAATCCCTGAGTGGAGTTTGCACTTTCTTCCTGTTTCCCCTTTAAATGTCGGTGCAGGGTAGTTCGGGTGGGGACTCCATGTTAGCCCACCGTGTGTCAGTGGGCCCTGAGAATGGCTGGGTGGGGTTTATGCCCTGCCTTGTGCCCAATGCCACCCCATCATTCCTGACTTGCACTATGTGTCTTGGGCAAGTGTGTTCAGACAATGGCATTGTGTGGCTCCATCGGTGTCAGCAGGTGGGCAAAGCAGCTGGCGGCCATCCCGAAGAGTGACAAGATAAATCTTGAGGTGTCCAAATGACTTAACATCAAAAGAGAATGAGAACATCTCACAATGATTAAAAACCTTCCCCGGTGCCGCTGATGACACCTGCTTGCTTCTCCTGTCATGGAATTTTGTTTATGTATTTTGCGTCACACATTTCACTTACTCCATTAGGTGGGCATTGTGGCTTAGTGGATTGGGCCCTGGACTGTAAACCTTAATGTTGCCAGTTCAGGCCCCACCTGAACGTCACATGCTGAAACTTACATTGTCAACTTTGGATTCTTCTAGCAGCACAAGTGGGGGCAAGGGGTAGTGAGGGTGCCAATCTGTCAAAAGACCCACTGACCCATGAAACCCAATCACAATGTCATTGGGCCACCTAAGACAGGCGTCTGTGGGCTGTGGGAGGAAAGGCCACACAGACACAAGGAGAACACGCAAAGCCCACGTAGATAGTGACTGGGGGATGAACCCAGGGCATTGGATTTGTGAGACCCTGGGTCCTAAAGGTCAGTTTGGCCCTTGTGAAAACTAAACCAACTGAGTCTTGGACACTAAACCCAACACAGCTGTACACGTGACAATGAGTGCCATCTACCCACCTGGCATGGCGAAGCTATTGGATTGTGTTTGATAGCCCAGAAACACACATTTGGTCACAGAAGGCACCTTCCTTCAGATGGTCTGTATGTTGACTTTTGCTGGCTGTAGGGGGGTCCCAATGTCTGGGCAGATCCAGGAACTCGTGGGCTGGAGCTCCAACCCTGCCTTTAAGTGCAAAGTGTGCTCCAGGGTACAGGAATGGTAAACCAGATGGCACCGACTCAGTCCCCACCCACCTGTGTGCCAGCCCTCCTGTGTATTAATAAAGTCGATTGGTGTCCTCCTGGTGGGTGTATTTATTAAGTATTGTAAGAACATAAGAGATTTGACCAATGGGAGGAGACCCTTCAGTCCATGTGGTCCTCATTTGTTTATCTAGTAGCTCAGTTGTCCCCAAGTCTCATCCACATTCTTCAGGTTTCTTCTTCAACTCCATGGCTCTGTAGTCTCACAAGAAGAGCCTTCTGGCCTCAGCCCCGAATGCTCTTCTCCTTGATGTCCACTGATGTCATCCAGTTCATGATTGACCCTTGAGCTGAAAGATACCTGCTGGATCTTCTTCATCGTCATGTCTTTGAGGATTCTGAAGACCCGGATGAGGTCCTCACACCATTTCACAGTACGCCATGTCCTTAAGTCCCATGATGCGCTTTGGCTGCTCTCCTCTGCCCACACATCAAGTGCTGCTGTGTCTTTCTTGTGGTGCGGTGACCAGAACTGCACACAGGACTCCAGAGGTGGTCTCACGAGTGCATCAAATAGTCTGAGCATGACGTCCCTTAATTTATAGTCAACAGTTTTTATGATACTGTATAAGCCAACATTTTATTTGCCTCTTTAATTCCTCCTGCACATTACTTAGATGGTAGCGTTGTGTCAGCATAGACCCCTAAATCAATTCCTGTATCTCAGCGTCACCCACCTGTTGCCCACATGTAGCACTTTGCACTTCTCTACATCCATTTTGCAAGAGTTTCCTCTTCTTGATGGCTTTGCCTACTTGTGCCCACATTGATGGCACTGCCTACCAGTGAGCACCTTGATGGCACTGTTTACCACTGCACCAACCTTAATGGCACTGCCTACAAGTGTGCACATTGATGGCAATGTCTACCTGTGCACCAGTCTTGATGGCACTAAGTGCCAGCACACACCTTGATGGCACGTCTACCTGTGTGCCAGTCTTGATGGCACTAACTACCAGTGCACGCCTTGATGACACTGTCTACCTGTGTGCCAGTCTTGATGGCACTAACTACCAGTGCACACCTTGATGACACTGTCTACCTGTGTGCCAGTATTGATGACACTTCCTTCCAGTGCACACCTTGATGGCACTGTCCACTTGTGCATCAATCTTTATGGCACTGCCTACCAGTAAGCACCTTAATGGCACTGTCTGCCTGTCTGCCAATATTGATGACACTGCCTATCAGTGATGGCATTGTCTACCAAGGTGCCAGTCTTGATGTCACTGCCTACCTTTACACCAATATTAATGGCACTGCCTACCTGTCCACACCTAGTTGGCACTACCTAACCATGCTCCTACCTTCCTGTTTTATTTATAAATCGAGTTTTGTCCCGGGGTCCCCCCTGGCATGTCTTACTTAATTGTGTTGCAGAGTTTGCCTTCATGCCAGTGAATTTATCAGGCTGCTCCACCAGTGCCAGCCATCTTGTCATCATCCGCACTTTCATTTCCTTCATTGTGTTGTTCCCTTTGTTGCCCTTTAGGAATCTCTCCATACCATACACAAGACAGTGCTATAGTGCCCCCTTGTGAGGGCACATGCTGTTAAGGCGCTATATAAAATACAGATTGTCTGGTGTTGGCTGAAGGTCTCTCTGCTGATGCTCTCCAGGCTTTGTTTGGCACAGTTTTCATCTTCCCAGCCCTTTTCATGTATTTTACCGTCTTGCGCCGAATGCTCTCCATTCCAGACTTGACATCTAAGATGAAAGTCTGCATTGTTGCCTCCGGCCTCAGACTAAAAAAGCGTAAATGTCATTTGGTACTTACTGCTCAGGAACGTGGAAGGCCTGAGACATCTGGCAGAGTGGGCGGTGGACTCCAGGATTTTGCTTTCTGTCTGAGTCATGCAGGTAAAATGGAGCCAGGAGCGGGGAGCCTTGTTGAACCGCCGCTGGTGCTGCTGCATCACGTGACGGAATATTTCACACAAGTGACAGAATCTGTCACCGGTCCTACTGTACTGATGATCTGCGCTGATGTGTTTTGTCTGTTTATCCATCCACCATTTTCAAACCCCTTTAATCCTATTGTGGCATCAGGGGTGCAGAGCCAAACCCAACTACATCAGGTGCAAGGCAGGAACCAACCTGGAATGGGACACAAATCCTGATTTCTGTCTTTGAGTAAAAATACGCCCCATTTCTTAAAATGATTACTGTTTCAGATGCAAAAATCTTGAAAAAAAATAAAAATAAAATAAAAAACTGGGGCGGCACGATGGCGCAGTGGTGCCTCACAGTAAGGAGACCCGGGTTCGCTTCCTGGGTCCTCCCTGCGTGGAGTTTGCATGTTCTCCTCGTGTCTGCGTGGGTTTCCCCTCACACTCCAGAGACATGCAGGTCAGGTGCATTGGTGATCCTAAATTGTGTGGGTGTGTGTCCTGCGGTGGGCTGGTGCCCTGCCTGTGATTTATTCCTGCCTTGTGCCCTCTGCTGGCTGGGATTGGCTCCAGAAGTCCCCCATGACCCTGTGTTAGGATATTGTGGATTGGATGATGACTGACTGACTAAAAAAACAGAGATTTTAGCAATCTGCTACTTGCTTTATTCAAAGTTTTCAGCCTCCAATGTCCCATCCATGTGGCACAAGGAGTTATAACTCTGTCACCATTGTCACCACCCAAAACCCATCAGCAGAACACGGTGTAGTGGTGAAGGCTTTGGACTTCAGACACAAAGGTTGTGTGCTTAAATCCCACTACTGACACCACTGTGTGACCCTGAGCAGGTCACTTCACCTCACCTGCCTGTGCATCAACTGGAAAAAAAACAAAAGACATTTGAACCAATTGTATCTCAAATGATGTAAGTTACTTTGGAAAAAGTTGTCAGCCAAGTAAGTAAATAACAAAATAAATAATAAATAAAAATGAGACAGGAGCCTGTCCACTCATTCCACTCGCTTCTGTAAGTTGGGGCCATGTCCGTCTCATCCAGCATCCCACTCTGAGGTTTCATTGTGGTCAGTCGCCTAACAACAGCCATTCCAGGTCACTTCTCGGTGTCATCGGGATTTGGGAACACACTGTTAGCTGGTGAATTGGGGGTCTGCGTGTCCAGGCAATATGGCCTGCTGAATAAGAAATTGGACTGAAACCCATTTGGTGAACTCCACCGACATCCTCCATCTATTATATGTTGCCTTTCACATCTATCTATCTATCTATCTATCTATCTATCTATCTATCTATCTATCTATCTATCTATCTATCTATCTATCTATCTATCTATC
>JANRMT010062802.1:7249183-7269800 GCA_026402145.1 Polypterus bichir lapradei | reverse complement strand
ATAGATAGATAGATAGATAGATAGATAGATAGATAGATAGATAGATAGATAGATAGATAGATCAGAATGACATAAAAGGAAGAATTGTTAAAAATGAAAGGAACTTCATGACTTGGCTGTCCCAGTCCCAGTACCTCTTACTGCTGGTATGAAGGAGCCCCCATAATGTTTCTGGACATACTACTGCTAAATAATTTTCTGGCTGAATGTCCTCTGTGTTGGTGTGTCACACAGTAGATGTGCAGCATTGTTCATAATGGTACTCAGTTTTGTCTTCATTCTTTCCTCCTCTATTCTCTCCAGGATGTCCAGAGTGTGTCCCATAACTGAGCCTGCCCTTTTAATTAGTCTATGGATTGGGTGGGCCTCTCTTGAAGTGATGTCATCAGCCCAGCATATCACACCAGCCATCACAGAGTTGTTGAAGACGTGCAGGATTTTACTTCCCACATTAAAGAAGTGCTGTCTTCTATGGTAGAAGAGCCTGCTCTGTCCTTTCTTCTATAATTCCTACGTGTTACAAGACCCATCCAACCTGTCAGTGATGTGGACCCCCTAGTATCCCTAGACCACCTCCACGCCCACTCCTTGGACAGTGACCAGACACAGATGCTCTTTAGTGCGGTGAAATTCAATAAACAGTTCTTTGGTTTTCCATATGTTAAGTTGCAGAAAAGTTCTCTTCCTGACTCCTTTCCTCTGTCTTGCCCCCCTTATGATAGGCAAACCATAGTGGGCCCAGGTGGTCTACCACAAAAGGACTCATATAGTCCCGGCCCAGCCCCTAAGAATGTCTTTGTGATGTGAGATGTAAGTACCACAGGTCTTTAGCCATTAATTGGAGAGGTGCTCATCTTCTTTGGACCATGAACAATGCAGGATGTTTCCACAGCCATGCAACACTTTCTGGGATCTTAGGGACAGACTGAGTTGGTTAGCAGAGGCCTTAAGAACTCAAGGAGTGACACCAAGGAGTGACTACATCTGGTCCAGCAGGTTTTTCATGTGAGTAGCTTTCTTAGTTGTCTCCTTACTTGGTGTTCAGTTATGGATGGCCCACACTGATGGTTAAAGGTGGGCTCATTGCTGGCCATTCCAGTTGATGTGATAAGAGTTGGTAGAACTTCACGACATTTCAGATACAAATGGTTATTATTATTATTTTTTTTTATCCTAGTTGGAGCACAGGCAGGTGAAGTGACTTGCTCAGGGTCACACATTGACGGCAGCAGGATCTAACCCACTGTGGCACACTGCCTTCCAATTAAGCTGATACAGAACCATTGGACAATGATCTACAAAGAAGAGCCAGTGGGCTGATTCGAGGCCACGAACAGAGACCTAGAAGGCACTATGACGCAGTCGGTCACTCTATACAGTATATAGTGCCTTTCATGATAAACAGGAACGCCAATGTCACTTTCTGATATATGTGCTATGACTTTACTCTTTAAGCACGACCACCAGTAGATATTTGAACTCACAGCTACTGCAAACACATTCTTTGGTCACCCAGGCAGTCCACCTATGAGGTGCTGAGGATGACACTACGTATTGCTGCTGTCCCTCATTTCCAGGGTCTTGGGTCCATCAGTCTGGAGTTTCCATGTCCTCCACAGATTAGACAAGATGCACTTCTGAAGATGGCAGGACACCTCAGCCTTTAGCTTTCCATTTTTCTGAAGCTCCCATGTCGGCCTTCCTCTCGTTGTGGATGTTATCATTGTTCTGACTCAATCAGGGAGATGCGCTCCTGTGTCTTCATTTTAGGATTTTCTTACCTGCTTATTTAAGCCTGAAAATTCTAGCCATACAGGACCGCCCGTACCGGCCCCCCACTTACCTCCTTTCTATCACCGCACGCACGCGCGCACACCTTTGTTTCCACGGCACGTCCCATTTATCACTCCAAGATCCTCAGATGTGGTCACCTCAAAGCGTCCTCAGTTCCAAGGAGACTTTGTCAGCCTTCCCCGTTTAATTTATTTATTTATTTATTTATTTATTTTTTTTTTTTTGTCGGCTGGTGTCAACTTTTGCCGCGGCGGCCTCTCAAGGGTGATAGCTTTGTCTTGGGGAGGATGCCACGGCCTCAGCGTTTTCTCTCTCTCTCTCTTCAAGGAGAGCCGAGCGGTCGCGGCGCTAATCGCTCAAGGGTCACCGCGCAACGCGACACGAACGGCCGTGCGCTGCCGCTCCTCGGCTTTTCATCCGCCTTTCACCTTAATCAGTGTCTACGTGAAGGGGCTCTGCGGGGCCGGCGCGGCTGACAGACTTGGAACCCGGCGAGCACGAGAGCGCGAAATCCAGCCGGTCCTCGGCGACTTTCTATTTTTAAAGCCGCTGACAAAAAAGGTGAAAGGGACTGCCGCACAAGCAACGAGCGAAGTCTTTCAATTGGGCTTTGATGAATAAGTCTGCTTTTGAGTGAATTATTGTGGGGGAAGATCAAAGGGGGCTAGTAACGCGTTCGGAAGGGTGCTGTTAAAATCAATAAACCGAGCATGTAAGGACTTTGCGCTCGGACACAGAGGGCGGCGTGGCCGTCTCGGGAGACCTGGGTTCAAATCCTAGTTTCGGTGATCTGTGTGTGGCGTTTGCCTTGCGTGTGTCATCTCGTCCTCTAGCAGACCTCATGAATGCAGCGGCTTGAATTCTCCCAAACTACACCCCCAGACAGAAATAAAATAAAATAAATAAATAAATAAAAGTATGCGAAAAATGACAATTAAAAAATAAGAATAACTATTTTACATGAGATAATCACTGAAACGAAATCTGTCACTTTCAGTCGCCAAAGCTGAGAGGGCGGGCTCTAGACCAGTACCGTTTTTTGATTGGTAGATCATCCTCAGAGTGGAAGTATGCGCTTTGCTTGATTGTCTAATCCCGTGGCTCCTGCGCATGCTCAAAGTTAAGACTGTGTGCATTGGACACGAATGCAAGAAAAAGTTACAGAGAATTACAGTGTGGAGTTGCGACTTTAATTCAGCACCCGTAGGGGCCATCAAGTGCTGCATTTACCTCACAGATGCAAACTCTTAATTATAAATTTGGAGCTTCTTCAATTAAGGCACAGCAGATGCCACAGGATTCCCACATCGATCAAACTGCATACGTCAGGGACGTGCGGTCAGGGGAGGCAGTCATCCTGAAAAGTACAAAAACTAATAATGATAACATAAAATAAATTTGTCCACTGGTGTGTGCTATTAATTGTTTTCTGTATTATTCCAATCATTTTGATCATTTTTATAATCAAAATCTGCTGAATTGGCGCATTTCCTTTTCAGCTACAGGGGAGAAACACGAGGCTGATGCGTGCGATTGGTGCGTGCCTGTCGCTGTCTCTCTGTATGTCGCCAATATAATGTTTGTAGACATGTTTATTATACACCCTGACTTTGCTAATAACTTTAATATATTTAGTCTTGCTGATCGGACATTGAAAAGGCACAAGGTGAGGCAGACAGTACCGTGCCGCCCTGAAGGAAGCGCATGCTGTTCTCCCACGCCGTGGCTCTGGGCGCCAATAAGCGATATCAGAAAGTCAAGTGCACTGCAGCGGTCTGTTTATTTTTATTTGTTGCTCCGACTCACTGCCAATATGGTAGATTAAGACTTTTAAAACTAAAAGAAAATAAGGAGGACTTTTACAAGAAAGTGACGGAGATTTTCGTGTACAAGGACTTCGTTTACAAATAAAGGTAAGACCATAAATGCTTTTCATTTTTATAAAAAATGGGATCAGACTAAGAAGAAAAAACAATCCAATATTTTAAAAAAAAATTTGACCTTAAATAAAATATTCTTTTGTTTTTCTTGTTATCCTTTTGTTGAACAGTCTGTATTAAAATTGATTAAAACAACAGAATTAAAAGCAACTAAACATTTCAATTAAGGTCAAAATTGACATCCGTTATTTTTGTACACCACTCTATACTTTATTTGTATTAAATTATGAATTGTGGAATTGCAACGATAAATTTAGAACACACTGACGATGAGGAGCAAATGCGCTCTCTCTCTCTCGCCGCTACATATGTAACTTTTTTCTTAGCCAATTATGCGCCTTACCTGTGTGTGTGTGTGTAAGGAATGCTGAGGAGCTATGAAACATAACCAGTAGTCAATGTGTATGCTGGCTGCCAATTGAATAGTGAATACTCTTTGGGGTTCATATATTTGTAAATCTCACTCTGAAGGAGTCACCAGTCATGAACCTCACTGCATGTCACTGGCATACGTCCACTCTGCTGACGATTCACCAATCGAAACAGAGTACTCAATAGAGCCCGCCCTCTCATCTGTGATGAGTGACAGTTTTCATTTCAACACTGTGGTGCGAAATATCCTAACATTGGTTCGGAGTTTGTTGAATGGTATAAAACATGTGAGGGACAAATACGTCCACTTATGGAAGAAAATGTATAGCAACAGGAGCAAAGATCCTGGAAGGCCAAAACTGCCTGCATTTTAATGGATCATTCGCTTTTATTGTGTGCTATAAACACCGCCACCTAGTGTTCAAGCGTGATCCTGCTGCGCGATCTCACACAGAAGTGGCTCTGAGGCTGAGGATTAGTGCCAGTATCTGAAAGGTTGCCGGTTTGAATCCTATCACTGCCACAAGGGACTCTGCTTTGCTAGGCCCTTCAACCTGAGATTGCCCCAGACGGCTGTACAATAGCTGACCCTGCGCTCTGTCACCAAGGGGTATGCGATTGTTACATCTTGTTGTACCTGCACAATGACAATAAAGTTGAATCATTTCATTTTTTTTTCATGTCATAAACTGCTTTTGGTGATTTAGGTCTGAGATCACAGGTTTAAAACCCTGGAAGCCATCATAGCACGTTCACAATGAACCGCAACGGACTGTGAGCTTTTCTCAGCCGTTATAGGGCGGAGGGCAGTTCCCTGACGGTGATTGGCAGGTCGCCCCGCCTCTGCCAACTACTAATAACACACATGGAACATAACAGAAGATACTTGAACACTTTGAAACTGCATAATCTACAAAGTTAATGTAAAAAATGAACAAAATTGACATTAATGAGATTCTTGAACACTAGCCATTGGGGGGACACTGAACACGACAGCATTATCTGGTGCCCCCTCCTTCACTGGGCTCCACATACAACACCAGAAATAAATTCTATGACCCCAAATACACTTAGAACAAGTGTAAGATCACTCAAATTGAGCGAAACTCATACTAAAATGCTAATAGGTATACCAAATGATAACCTCTGCACTCCCACACAGGCTTGAGCTTCAGCACTCCAAAGTAAACCCGACCCCAAAGATAAGCTGCAGGCTTACGGCCAGCACACGAAAAAAACAAAACGAGAGAATCACGAGAACATAAGAAAGCGGACAGACGGGAGGAGACCACTCAGTCCATTTGTAGCCCAGCCCGTCTGGTTAGCTCCTCCAGATTCTTCTTAGAAGTTCTCTAGGTTTTTGCTCCAACATGGCGGCTCAGTGGTTTGCTTCAGAGTCCCACAACTCTTTGCGCTTCCTGGCTTCAGTCCTGAATGCTCTTCCCCTTCATTTCCTTAAGTACGCTATTCGGCCTCCATTGGATCTCCGCAATCAAAAGCAAAGTCCTGAATCAGGTGGCCAGGTGGTCTCCTCTGCTCGAGGCCAAACAGGAGGAGTCTCCTGTCCTCAAGTCCCATGATGCACTTGGCTCATCTCTTCTGCACGGCTTCAGGTGCCGCTATGTCTTTTTTTTTTTGTAGTGTGGTGCCCAGAAGTGCACCCAGGACTCCAGAGGTGGCCTCACTGATGCGTATTGCAGTCCAAGGGTAACGTCAGTCAGTCATCGTCCAACCCGCAATATCCTAACACAGGGTCACGGGGGTCTGCAGGAGCCAGGGTAAGGGGCGGATCTTCCTAGAAGAGATGCGATGTCAGTCTTCCAGGTCAGATATCCTCACGTCTAAGGGCAGAAAGGGAGATGTCATTAGCGACTGCGCCACCTTGTGTATCAGAGTGGTATTACAGTTACAGACCTGGTGATGTCCCCTAAGCCATCCATCCATCCATCTATTATCCATCCCGCTATATCCTAACTACAGGGTCATGGGGGTCTGCTGGAGCCAATCCCAGTCAGCACAGGGTGCAAGGCAGGAACCAATCCCCGGCCAGGGCGCCAGCCCACTGCAGGGCACACACACACCACACCCAAACTAGGGACAATTTAGGATCGCCAATGCACCTAACCTGCATGTCTTTGGACTGTGGGAGGAAACCCACGCAGACACGGGGAGAACATGCAAACTCCACGCAGGGAGGACTCAGGTAGTGAACCCGGATCTCCTTACTGCGAGGCTACCACCAGGCCCGCCTGCAGAAATATTTGGGCCCCAGACAACTGGGTACGTGTGGGCCCCTCTGCCTCCCCCCAGGTCCCCACATGCCAAAACCTTCAAATACGTATACAAAATAAAAATCAAGCGTGAAGGGGCCCCCTTCCGTTAGGGCCCTGGACCAGAGTCCCATTTGTCCCTCCCTGTTGGCGGGCCTGCTACCACTGTGCCACCATGCTGCCCGGGGGTAACGTCCCTTGGTTTATTCAACAGTTCTTGGTGAGATTATCGGCATTTGTAATCATTTCTGCACATTGCTCAGACGATGGAAATGTGTTGTCATCATGAACTCCTATTCAGAGGTTCGGCGTCTCCCATCTTGTATTTATAATCGATGTTCCTTTTGCTCCCCACGTGTAGCAATTTGCACTTTTCTACATTAAACTCCATTTTCCAAGTGTGAAGCTTTCTGAATTCCTTCTGCTGCCTCCTCAGTGTCTGCAGGTCCTCCAGTTTTGCTGTCATTTGCAAATTTCACACCAGAATTAAAGTCATTAACATAAATCCCGAGAAGTAACGGAAGCAGGGCAGACCCCTGAAGGACTCCACCCATCATGAAAAGTACCGTATATACTCGCGTATAAGTCAGGCCTTGAAACCCAGAAAAAAATCGATCATAAAATCAGACCCCAACTTATACGCCCGTTCAAAAATGTGACATTTCATTTTTTTTTTAACATATTCTTGCCTCCTAAGATCTCGCACCAGTTTCTCAGACACATTGAATTTTGTTGCAGCAGCGCAGTTACCAGTTTCTTTCACTAATTTAACTCTTTGAGGGCCGAATATTTTTTCCAAAAAACAATGGTTTCACTCAGAAATCAACATAAAACATCTGTTGCTGCATGCTGTAGTTGCCAGCTTGCCAAGAATGTGCAGCAGGCTTGCTGCCAGTTTGTCTTTGCATTGGCTGGGACAGCAGCAGCGGTCACAGTCACAGTGCATTCCAATCTGGTTTCTACCTCTTATCATTAAGTGGCAGTCCTCCCTGGTGAACATTATCAGTACCACGACTAGCTGGGGACTGATCAGCTGAAGCTGGAACCTCACATTTGTTTTCAAACACTTGTATCAAAATCAGAGTCCAACAAGTCTTAGTCCAGTTCAGAGATAATAGGCAAAACGTCGTCCACGGAGTATTTTGTTTTATGCAATCGCTTTGATCTCTCCCCAGATGTCAGTGCCATTTTTGCCTTTGTGTGCGCCTTGCTACTCAGGAGAGCGCAGGGAATCTCGGTCAAACCAATGAATCTAACTTTCCTTCTAGCAACGAGAGTCCAACAAAAATGTAACGGTTGATTTTATCACAGTTTGCAGTTGATCACCATCATCAACTCCTCCTTTTGACAAATGTCGACATCAGCCCTGAAAGAGTTAAAACGAACTTCATATTTTCTTCTGATCGAATGCTCCATCGTAGATAAGGGATGCTCTTACGATAAAGGTGTATGAGGGTGTGAGATACAAAAAACACAAATCAGTGCAACTGTCGCTTCGGATTAGTTCGGGTATCACCGTGTGGGCACGTGGGCACAACAGAGAGAGAGAAAGAGAGGTTAGGGGCACACGCTGATACAGCACATTGCAGCAGCCACATAGAAAATAAAGACCGTGTGCTCATCATAGCATATCATAACCTCTTGGACCAACAGCATGAGCTTTCCGCATTCGACTTATATGATTGACATTATAAAATACCAGAAATTATACAGTAAAATCAAATCCTGACTTACCTACGGGAGAACGTATCTGTGAGTATATACGGTATATGTAGAAAATGCAACTGACGCCATTGATGAAATTCAGTAAATCACTGAGCCAACTGGCTGCACAAAACACACAGAGGCCAACGCTGATGCTGGCAGGCGAGTCTAGTGGAGCGGCTGAATCCCAGGGAATAATAGTGATGCTGATTCACTAGGGGGCGCCAGTGGTCATGAGCTGGCTGCTCAACAAATGTACGCCGTGGACTGATCTGCTGGCAAATTGCACTGGGAACCGACTATAGCTTGTTGCAGTGGTTTAAGGGCTAACACATGGGTATGCTAGGCAGTTGCCTGGGGTTCCCACGAGCATAAGGACCCCATGCTAATGTACAGTCATATGCAAAAGTTTGGGAACGCCTCTTAATTCTTTGGATTTTTGTTTCTCATTGGCTGAGCTTTCAAAGTAGCAACTTCCTTTTAATATCTGACATGCCTTATGGACACAGTAGGATTTCAGCAGTGACATGAAGTTTATTGGATTAACAGAAAATATTCAATGTGCATCATAACAAAATTAGACAGGTGCATAAATGTGGGCACCCCAACAGAGATATGACATCAATACTTAGTGGAGCCTCCTTTTGCTCCTTTGAGCCTCTAGACGCTGTCCTCCTGTAGCCTGTGATGAGTGTCTGGAGTCTGGATGGAGGTATTGTTCACCATTCTTCATACAATATCTCTCCAGTTCAGTTCAATTTGATGGACAGCCTGCTTCAAACCATCCCATAGATTGTCAATGATATTCAAGTCAGTGGACTGTGACGGCCATTCCAGAACATTGTACTTCTCCCTCTGCATGAATACCTTTGTAGATTTCGAACTGTGTTTTGGGTCATTGTCTTGTTGGAATATCCAACCCCTGCGTAACTGCAACTTTGTGACCGATGGTTGAACATTATCCAGAAGAATTTGTTGATATTGGGTTGAATTCATCCGACCCTCGACTTTAACAAGGGCCCAGTCCCTGAACTAGCCACACAGCCCCACAGCATGATGGCACCGCCACCAAATCTGACAGGAGGTCGCAGGTGTTTTTCTTGGAATGCGGTGTTCTTCTTCCACCATGCAAAGCACTTTTTGTTCCGACCAGATTACTCAATTTTTTTTTTTTACAAAGCACTTTGTTCCAAAATGAATCTGGCTTGTCCAAATGAGCATTGGCATACAACAAGCGACTCTGTTTGTGGCGTGAGTGCAGAAAGGGCTTCTTTCTCATCACCCTGCCATACAGATGTTCTTTGTGCAAATTGCGCTGAATTGTAGAACGATGTACAGATACACCATCTGCAGCGAGATGTTCTTGCAGGTCTTTGGAGGTGATCTGTGGGTTGTCTGTAACCATTCTCACAATCCTGCGCATGTGCCACTCCTGTATTTCTCTTGGCCTGCCAGACCTGGGTCTCCTAACTGCGAGGCAGCAGCGCCACCCATAAAAGAATTAATTGAAATCAATTAAAATGCATAGATTCCTTAAATGTTTCCAAAATAATAACTCTTGCAATCTGGAAATTTCTTCCATTATAACCCTTATCCTACATACTTTAACTTTTATATATGATGTGTCATTTTCTTTCCATATTTACGCTGGTTAGAATTTTCACTTTAACAAATCTATGCATTTTAATGCTGCCAGTCAGGTCCGGTTGAGGAGCATGCACTGGTACAGCGCGTTGCCGCACCCACCATAAGGCGAAACAGCTCGGGATCCCAGTTGGCAACCCCCCCAGGAAGACACACAGCCCAATCCCACTCTCTGGAAATGACCCTCTATCTGCCGCAGTCAGGTGTTATGTGGCCTGGTCCAGCAATGAGGATCCTGTGAGGTGGATCACCCTCGGGTAATCGCGCCACATGGCCAGAGTGCTGTAACTGACGCTCCCTGAATTCACTTCATTCTTTTATGGGTGCCCTGAAATTTTGTTTTTAGTCACATATGACCAACAAAATCTTAGCACAAGAAATATTTTTGAATAAAATCGTGCCACCTTAAAATCTTTTTTTTTATTATGTATACTGTTTACTGTCTTATTTTAAGACTCAAAAAAATTGGTTGCTGTTTGTTTTGTTTTGGGTTCATTATCAATTTTCGCTTCTCTTTTAAATGCTCAAATGCCTTTTTTTGATATCTTGTGTAGAACTGAACACAAGCAATGATAAAGAGTTCGGGCCCCACCTCAGTGACCCCGTATAATTAGAAGGCTTATAGCAACAAAAAATAAAAACAAAAAAAAAAAAACACACAAACAACTGCGGCATTGACTTCGTAGACGTGAGTTCATCACAGAACTACCAACAGCGGGGGGCTTCATGAAGGGGTGACTCAGCTGCAGTCCCTGCCCTTTTCATTTTCCTTTGTCTATTCTGTTATTGTATGTAAAAGACGAGACATCAGACAGACGAGCTCCTCTTGTGTTTGTAAGGTTCACACTCACGGGTTCCTTATTCTTCGTCACGTGTTCCAAGAGCCGAACTTCTGGAGGAGCGCTCATTGGTTGTCAGCTCTCGTGCAGACACAGGGCACCCCTCCGATCAGCGAGAAAATCAAACCTATTTGACTCTATCATCACCGAGTCATGACCATAATGAATAGGGTTTAAGACCCACAAAAAAGTACCACAAACCCAGAGTGGCATATTTACTGGCCTGTCCAAAACAGGCATTCCCCCCACAATTACCAACTGCAGGCTTTGGCCTAAGCAGAAACAAAAATGAGGACCCCCACTCCTCCAAAGTGGTGGGGCCAACTGGATATCATCACTGCTGAAAGACCACCCTCAGCATATAAATTTAAATATAAATAAACAGGTCTCTTAGCAGTTCATTCTGTCATGGACAGCAGTTAGGACAATAAAGTTAAGGGTCCGAGACCTTCAAGAAGTACCATAAAAGCAGACTAATATATTTACTAGCCTGTGCAAAATATTCTCACACCAATCCAACCAGCCCACCAACTACTAACTGCAGGCTTTGGCCTAAGCAGAAACCAAAATAGGGACCCACATCTGGATATCACCACTGCTGAAGGACCACCCTCAGCCTATAAGTCTGAAACTGGGAAGTGGCTCCTTTAGTGGTTCATTCTGTCAAGGGCAGGAGTCAGGACCATAAAGAAATAAGGAAAAGGGTCTGAGACCTCCAAAAAGTACTACAAAAACAGGCTAACCTGTGCAAAATATTCTCACATCAAACCAGTCAGCACCCCCAACTACTAAGTGCAGGCTTTGGCCTAAGCAGAAAAAAAAAAATAGTGACAAGCCATCACAAAAGAGGTGGGGCCATGATGATGTCACTGCCGAAACACCGCCCTCAGCCTATTAATGTGAAGTTTGGAAGCGGCTCCTTTAGTGGTTCATTCTGTCAAGGGCAGGAGTGAGGACCATAAAGAAATAAGGAAAAGGGTCTGAGACCACTAAAAAGTACCATAAACCCAGACTAGTATATTTATTGGCCTGTTCAAAACAGCCAGCCCCCCAACTAGTAACTTTCTATCGGTAAACTCGTATTCCAGATTTTGAGGTGCATAACAGCAGAAGGCCGCCTCACCACTTCTTTTAAGTTTTGGTCTCAGGAATAATAAGCAGACCCTCACTTGAAGAACTAAGGTTACGATTTGGAGTGTAAGGTGAGAGGCATTCTGGGATATAAGAGCAGAGGATTGAAGGCTTTGTAAACCATAAGCCGTATTTTAAAGTCAATTACCAAGATAGGTGGATTAGCAGATAATTTGGAATGCATTATATCATCACAGAAGGACTTGGATAGCAGACGGGCTTAAGGAGATTTGTGGCAGATAAAATTTAGGTCAGTAAATGTAAAGAATTACACATAGGAAGTAAAAATGTGAGATTTGAATACACAATGGGTGGTCGGAAAATCAAGAGTCCAGGATTTAGAAGCTGTAGTGGACTCTAAGCTATCGACTTCCAGACAGTGTGCAGAAGCCATTAAGAAGGCTAACAGACTGTCATATAGGTTATATAGCGCCTTGATGTGTGGAGTACAAGTCACAGGAGGTTCTGCTCAGGCTTTATAACACACTGGTGAGACCTCATCTGGAGTCCTGGGTGCAGTTTGGGTCTCCAGGCTACAAAAAGGACATAACAGCACAAGAGAAGGTCCAGAGAAGAGCGACTGGGCTGATTCAGAGCTACAGGGGATGAGTGATGAGGAAAGATGAAAAGAGCTGAGCCTTTACAATTTAAGCAAAAGAAGATTAAGAGGTGACGTGATTGAAGTGTTTAAAATGATGAAGCGACAGTCCAGTGGGTCGAGACGGTGACTTTAAAATGAGTTCATCAAGAACACGGGGACACAGTTGGAAACTTGTGAAGGGTCAATGTCGCACAAACATTAGGAAGTTTTCCTTTACACAAAGAACGATAGACACTTGGAATAAGCGACCAAGTAGTGTGGTAGACAGTAAGACGTTAGGGACTTTCAAAACTCGACTTGATGTTTTCTTGGAAGAAATAAGTGGACAGGACTGGTGAGCTTTGTTGGGCTGAATGGCCTGTCCTCGTCTGGAGTGCTCTAATGTTCTAAAATGGCAGCTGAGTGAAAGGCACTATATTAAAATAATCAAGCTGACTCGACAAACCAAATGGCCTCTTGCCCGTTTATGTCGTTTTTTTTCAGCATCCCGAGCGCTGGGCGGTCTCGGCCTCCATGACGGAGAAGCCCCCACAGGGACCGAAACACCGAGTGTCCGTGAAAGGGAAAGAAAGAGGCACAGAGCGTCCTGAATAAATCCCGACGGGATCTGAGCCTTTGTGATTCATCACCGGCACCCCGTGAGATGTTATTTCCAGTAATTTTAAACACAGGCCCCGGGTCACTTAATGAAGCCAAATGAAGAAATGAGTGGAACTCGAGCCTGGAGAAAAGACGGATTTGCTGGCCGGTGCACTTAAGCGATGGTTCTGGCGTAGATCACGAGAGAATTGCCATCTTAATGTAAGCTCCGCCTTGTTTGGCCTATTTGCATGCTCTTAATGGCGACATTCATTTTGCAAAGCGAAGGGTTAACGGCTTCCCTGCTCTGTATGGCGGGCTATAGATTTCACCTTTAAAAATGGTGCACCACTAACAGTTATTGTAGACTGGCTGGCAGACCATAGCCCGGCCTGTAAAATCTTTCAGGAAGGATCATTAAGGATATTTCATTATCTCCATATTGCCAAGGTCAGACTGGCCATATTTCCTCTTTACAGCTGCGCTGGGAATAAACTGCGACTGTGGTATAATAGAGCAGAAAATGTCCACACTGGGAATGATGGCAAATCAATAACGGCCCCAGCTCATCAATATAAACCCCATTTTCACAAGCTGGAGGCTGCAAATAAATAAATAAATAAAGAAATAAAATCAAATAAAGTCACACTTTTGGAATCTATTTTATATTGCAGAGCAGAATTTTTTATTAAGTAAATCCCCAGATCGTTTCAAGGGCGATTTTTGTTTTTTCATTGTGGTCCCCCCTCCCCCCTGTAAATTTTAGAAGTGCCATTAAACTTTTCCGTTATTTAAGTCATCGGCAAGAAGGTTGTTATTGGGAGCCACAGCCGGACCACCTGCTTACAAGTAAAAGGTGGGCTGAGCAGGGAACGCTTGATTTGATATAGTGCCCTTACTGTAACTGTCACTGCTAGAGAAGCCCTCTAGGCTTGTGCTTGTTTTCCCTTTTCTGCGTCTTCTTTGTTTTATTTTTCTGACGTTTGCTGCATTTGTACCTTTGTGTTACTGCAATTCTCCTTATTTATTTACAATCTATGTATTATGTGTTCTCCTTTCTTCTTTGTGTTTTGAGGAGGGAACCCCCTCCTCAAGAGGCGGGGCCATGATGATGTCACTGCGGAAGCACCGCCCTCAGCCTATAACAACAACAGCATTTATTTCTATAGCACATTGTCATACAAATAATGGAGCTCAAAGTGCTTTACATGATGAAGAAAGAGAAAAAAAGACCAAGCAAGAATTAAAATCAGAGAACACTAATTAACATAGAATAAAAGTAAAGTCCGATGGCCAGGGAGGACAGAAAAAACAAAAAACAAACTCCAGATGGCCGGAGAAAAAATAAAATCTGCAGGGGTTCCAGGCCATGAGACCACCCAGACAGCCCCCTCTAGGCATTCTACCTAACATAAATGATCAGTCCTCATGGTATTCAGGGCTCTCATGGAAGGACTTGATGATGACGGTCACGTGGACTTCTGGCCTTTAATCCATCAATGCAGGGACATCACGGTGCTTTGATCAGGTGGTGGCGGTGCAGGTTGCCACCACAGAAAACAGGAAAAAGAACAGAAGAGAGAGTAGGGGTGAGTACGGATATTGGAGCCACCATGAACAGTAACGATAATGAATTGAATACGCAGAGCATCAGGATTAAATTAAAATGAAGTTATGAGAAAGCCACGTTAAAGTAATGTGTTTTCAGCAGTGTGCTTCACCGTGTCAGCCTGGTGAATTCCTATTGGCAGGCTATTCCAGATTTGAGGTGTATAACAGCAGAAGGCCGCCCGCCCGCCCGCCTCACCACTTCTTTTAAGTCTTAGCTCTTGCAATTCTAAGCAGACCCTCATTTGAAGATCTGAGGTTACGATTTGGAGTGTAAGGTGACAGACACTCTGATATATAAGATGGAGCGAGATTATTTAAGGCTTTGTAAACCATAAGCAGTCAATCCTGAGTGACACAGGTAACCAGTGCAGTGACATCAAAACTGGAGAAATGTGCTCGGATTTTCTATTCCTAGTTAGGATTCTAGCAGCTCCATTCTGAACTCGTTGCCGTCGATTGATGTCTTTTTTGGGTGGTCCTGAGAGGAGAGTGTTACAGTAATCTAGTCGACTGAAAACAAAAGCGTGAATTAATTTCTCAGCATCTTTCAATGATATAAGAGGTCTCACTTTTGCTATGTCTCTTAAGTGAAAAAAAGCTGTCCTGGTGATCTGATTAATATGTGATTTAAAATTCAGGTCACGGTCAACAGTTACCCCTAAATTCTTTACCTCCATCTTGACTTTTAATCCTAACGCATCAAGTTTATTTCTAATAACCTCTTTATATCCATTATTGCCAATCACTAAAATTTCACTTTTTTCTTTATTTAGCTTGAGAAAATTACTACTCATCCACTCAGAAACACAAGTAAGACATTGTGTTAGTGAAACAACAGAGTCGGGGTCATCAGGTGCTATTGATAAATACAGCTGTGTGTCATCAGCAGAGCTGTGGTAGCTCACGTTATGCCCCGAGATAATCTGACCTAACGGAAGCATGTAGATCGAAAAGATAGGATAGAGCCTTGTGGACCACCATATAGAATATCAGCGGTCTTTGAAGTATAATTACCACAACTAACAAAGAATTTTCTACCTGCCAGTTAGGATTCAAACCAATTTAAGACCCTGCCAGAGAGGGCAACCACTCTCTATAAATCTGAAGTTGTGAAGCGGCTCCTTTAGTGGTTCATTCTATCAAGAGCAGGAGTCAGGACCACAAAGAAATAAGTAAAAAGATCTGAGGCCTCCAAAAAGTACCTCAAAAACAGGCTAACCTGTGCAAAATATTCTCAAATCAAACCAGTCAGCACCCCCAACTGCTAAGTGCAGGCTTTGGCCTAAGCAGAAAAAAAAATAGGAACCACCCATCACAAAATAGGTGGGGCCATGATGATGTCACTGCTGAAGCACCGCCCTCAGCCTATAAATGTGAAGTTTGGAAGCGGCTCCTTTGGTAGTTCATTCTGTCAAGGGCCGGAGTCAGGACCATAAGGAAATAAGGAAAAGGGTCTGAGACCTCCAAAAAGTACCATAAACCCAGACGAGTATACTTATTGGCCTGTCCATAACAGCCATCCCCCCAGCTACTAACTGCAGGCTTTGGCCTATGCAGAAACAAAAATGAGGACCCACACCCCTCCAAAGTGGTGGGGCCAACTGGATATCAC
This sequence comes from Polypterus bichir lapradei, assembly GCA_026402145.1. NCBI lineage: Eukaryota > Metazoa > Chordata > Cladistia > Polypteriformes > Polypteridae > Polypterus > Polypterus bichir. Next base: position 7,253,703 of record JANRMT010062802.1, on the reverse strand, counting down.
CACTGCTGAAGGACCACCCTCAGTGTATGAATCTGATGCTCCTAAACAGGCCTCTTAGCAGTTCATTCTGTCATGGACAGCAGTCAGGACCATAAAGAAAAGGGTTGGAGACCTCCAAAAAGTAGCAAAAAAGCAGACTAGTATACTTACTGTCCTGTCCAAAACAGTCAGCCCCCCAACTAGTAACTTTCTATCGGTAAACTCGTATTCCAGATTTTAGGTGCATAACAGCAGAAGGCCACTTCACTTCTTTTAAACTTTTTTTTAAGTTTAGCTCTCAGGAATAAGAAGCAGATCCTCATTTGACGACCTAACGTTTTTGAAGACCCTTGGAGTGGAAGGTGAGAGACATTCCACAATACAGGATCAAGCAGATTACTGAAGGCTTTATAAACCATAAGCAGTATTTTAAAGTCAATTCTAAAATGGCAGCTGAGTGAAAGGCACTATATTAAAATAATCAAGCTTGTCCAAAACAGCCAGCCCCCCCAGCTACTAACTGCAGGCTTTGGCCTAAGCAGAAATAAAAATGAGGATTCCCCCCAAATATGGGTGGGGCCGCCCAGATGTCATCCCTGTTGACAGACCCCCTCAGCCTATAAATTTGATGGCGGTAAACAGATCTCTTAGCAGTTCATTCTGTCACGGACAGCAGTCAAGACCATAAAGAAAAGGGTCCGAGACCTCCAAAAAGTACCATAAAAGCAGAGTAATATATTTACTAGCCTGTGCAAATTATCCTCACACCAATCCAACCAGCCCACCAACTACTAACTGCAGCTAACTAAATCAGCTAAATACAAACATTAGTGTTATGAATTGATCATTTTTAATAGATTGTTCCTGTGAAAGAAAGTTTACTCGATGAAAAATAAAAACCACGACTTTCTTGATATTTTAGTTTATAATTTGAAAACGGAATAAGAATCTGAAAATCTAACAACATCACATTAAAGTTCGATAAATTCTAAAACGGATAATACCAAACATATATATGTAGGCTGTAAAATAAGCCTGCCAAAAAAACGTGACATGGAAACGTCACATAAAATCGTTGCACTTTTAGGCTTAGGATTTTATATATAGAGAGTAGATATAATTCACTATATAGTTAACGAATTAATTCATACGTCATTACCCTGCAAAGCATGACAACACATTTACGGTGTAGAATTGTATTAAGACGTCACATTACAGAATTACTGTACAAGAAAATGAGAATTCAGGAATGAAATCAACGAGACTGAGGAGTCAGGAGGTTCTTGCGCACGCGCAAGGAATCGGTCGCGAAACGGAAGGCGATGACGAAGTCACGCTGGACACGCATGCGCGTAAGCACTACCGTCCCGTCGCGCTCCACTGTACCGATTCGTGCTCTCTAATCGATTCATATGAATCACTGAAAGGCTTGTTCAGAACGACCGTATCGTTCACGAGCCGCCCTTCACTGTTTAACTGGGCTGTTTACAGCCGACTTCGTTTTGACCCGTGTACACCTTTTTTCATTTTTTTTTCTGTGCCAGTTTAACGGGGTTGCCCAGCTGGTGCCCCCAAAACCGTTCCTAGCTCCATGAGGTCTGCTTACACAATGTTGAATCAGGTGGAGCCAAACAGATGAATTAAGTTAACCCTAAAAAGACCACATTGTATGCACGTGACTGTCCTATTTTTGCATAAAGACCCGCCCCTTTTGTTGCATTGTGGGAAGAAATTGAAAGACTTTCAGCAAATTCATTTTTATTTCCGAACGTCGTGAGATTTGAGTGGTTGTGGAAGATTATTTATAATAGTTTGTTCTTTTTTATTTTTATTTTTTGCTAAATTGGCCAATTTGTTGCCCACCCTTCATTCGAAAAGCACTTTTTTGTCTCCTTTACATCAGAAACGTTCAGATTAAGATAACACAGAATGTCATCCTAAATAAACAGTTCTTCTTGCAGATGTAATAGAAACGGTTCTTTTGAACAGTTAATTTACCTGCCTGTTAGTATTTCTATAAACTGTGAAGAAGACACTTCATAAAAATGAAACAAGTGCAACAGACAAATTCAATAGATTATAACTAAATAACTCGGCGATTACAAATTGTTAAAAGTATTACGTTTCATCGATATGAGTCATGTTGGTTTAACATCATGTTAATTTAACAAAACATGAAATAATGCACTCGTTTTTCATACAACTATTTAGATTGTTGCGACCTCCGGTTCGAAAAAGATAAAAAAAAAAAAAAACAGTCGGACGAAGTAAAGTAAATTTCACAAAACAGTTTACTTGAACAATAAATAAGTAAAAAAAACCACAGGGTTGTAACAGCAAAAAAATGAACGTCTTTGACTTTGACCTCTTTACAATCTCCTATATTTGTCTTATATTTGCGGCCCTGAGAGACGCCGTTAAAGAAAAGCAAAAACAGAAAAGAACCCGACTTCGTAACCCCACATCAGAACCTTCTAGCCCCTTCTCCAACGTCCCGGGTACCGCCCCCCGCCCCCCTTAACGTATCGATCATATCCCCGCTGTCGGTCCTCAACCCTCCCTCATTCGGACCCAACAGTCACTCCAAAGGGCCTTCAACCTGGCTGGGACGCTGCAGTATATTAAGCGATATTAAATTGTTTTTGATTAAATATTTTTACTACGCACGACAGATGTATACGTTATTTTATTTAATTCAAAAATGTCTCTTTTTTTAGTGCATAAACGTTTTAGAGACTCGTTGGCCATCTCCACATCACTATCAGCGCGTCCTGATCCTCCACGCGGTGAAGAAGAGCGGCTGCCCCGTCCCGCCGGACGCTCCTTTTCAAGTTTCTTCTTCGCCGTTCCGTTGAACTCCCTCCAGTTTGTCTATACATTCACATTTCCTTCGCCCGAGCTAACTAATAAATCCCCCATTGTCACTGCGCCTTAATGGTCCCCGCGATCCCACGCAGCCTCAGGTGACCAGCTGTAACACGAAATGGCGTTCAAGCCTGGCATCGTAAAAGCGGCGTGTCGCCCGCGCTAAGTGGGGCGGGATGCACTTAACCGATTTTCCGGCACAATGTCCGCCTGTTTTCTGGTTACCCCACTAAAACGCATGTGAATAAATATTGTTAAGAGTGCCAACATAATGCTGTGTCGCATTTTATCTTCCGTCTGCAAAGGCCTCTGATTTATAACTTATAGGATTTGAAGTAAATTTTTATTGGCATCACAATTTAAGTAGCCACTCTGGGCTTCATGTCCTCATCATCCTCTTTTTATTAGGATTTTTTTTTTATCAGTAGTTTTATTTTTTGAAGTCACTCCAGTTTCATTTTACTGTACTGCCTGTTTTATTATTTTATGGATGTGTGGTGGGTGCTGCGATGGGGGGTGGGGGGTCATCGGTTCAGGTGTATGAAATATTCATTCATTTCACGAAGCGTCGTTCATCTCATAAATTACCCTGACTTTTTCATGAAATCCTTATTAACATCTTCTGTATGTTAATGGCTTATTGACCAAATATGGTATAATTGGACCCCAGGAAGAGCGGCCACTTGTGATCTATAAGAAGAGCGTTTCACCTGCCTTTTACTGATGACCTATTTTAAAGATGGTGCTCGTACTTAAGGTGGCCAATCGAGTCGGCTCGGCTGGAGTCTGCACTGCTTGTCGGACGGTTCACGTCTGGGCGCCGTCAGATTTCAGAGAAAACCCCCGTGAACAGTACGACGCGCTCCGGCCGCTCCACGCCTGGAATGAAGCCCACACTAAGGGTGCTGCGGCAGCGCAGGGCGGGCAGCTCCGCCTTAAAATACTAACGCCCTTCGGAAGAGACTTTCATTCTTATTCCCTTTTTCACATTAAATCTAACCCTCGTGAAAATGGAGTCGTCGAGGGGAAACAAGAACATTTGAGAAAGACGGGACAGGTAAAGCAGACATAACGGAACGAAATAGAACAGCAAAACACACAACCGTCTAAGAAATCGAGTAGGCAACCAACTCCTCTTCATCCACCATATAGCGCCTTTCCTATTATGAGACCTAATGAAGGTCGTTTCAGTTTTACAGCACCTTTCTTAGTGGGCAGTGGCTGGAATTACATTTCAGGAATCAGTTCAAGTCAATCACCTCGTAACAGTCCGGAAAGCTCGGTCAGGACCCCCTTAGTGACTTCAAAGGTTAACCCGTTAAAACGAAAAGCAACGTGGACAGCAGTAAAGGAGAGGCGATTGGGTAAAAGACCGACATGTGCATTAAAAACAGAACCTGGCATCTCACCGGGTATGGCACCTGCCTGGCACCCGGTGTTTAGGAAATAATCCTGAAATAAATCTATTGATTTCTATTTACTATTTAGTGCCTGACACACTATCTCTATATCTATTATACAGTGCCTTTCACATCTATCTATCTATTATATAGTGCCTTTCATATCTATCTGTCTACAGTGTCTATCTAATGTTGTGATCCTGCTGACTACACTAAAATGAATATCTTTCTATTATATAGTGCCTTTCACACTATCTATCTATCTATCTATCTATC
>JANRMT010062802.1:7233461-7248581 GCA_026402145.1 Polypterus bichir lapradei | reverse complement strand
TATCTATCTATCTATCTATCTATCTATCCATCATAAAGTGCTTTTCACATCTATCTATCTATCTATCTATAATTATATAGCACCTTTCATATCTATCTATCTATCTATCTATAATTATATAGCACCTTTCATATCTATCTATCTATCTATCTATCTATATAGTGTCTTTCATATCTATCTATCCATTTTATTATATAGCACCTTTCATATCTATCTATCTATCTATATAGTGCCTTTCAATCTATCTATCTATCTATCTGCATATTTTAAACTAATTAATAAATTAGATGTATTTAGAGAAATCTGGGCTATAAATGATGTTTTATGCTCCATGGAAAATGAATGTCTAGTACTAAAGTATGAGTAGGAAAACTTTGTTATTAAATTTTGTTTAATTTTGGCTGTTAATTTGACTGCAATTATGTTATAATTGTTAATAAAGGTCTGTTTAAAATGTATCTATCTACAGTATCTATTAGTGTCTTTCATATCTATCTATCTATCTATTATATAGTGCCTTTCACATCTATCTATCTATCATATAGTCCCTTTCATATCTATTTGTCTGTCTATGCCTTTTGTATCTATCTATCTATTATATAGTGCCTTTCACTCCTATCTATCTATCTATTAATGCCTTTCATATCTATCTATCTATCTATCTATCTATCTATCTATCATATAGTGCCTTTCATATCTATCTATCTATCTATCTATCATATAGTGCCTTTCACATCTATCTATCTATCTATCTATCTATCTATCATATAGTGCCTTTCACATCTATCTATCTATCATATAGTGCCTTTCATATCTATCTATCTATCTATCTATCTATCCCTTTCATATCTATCTGTCTATCTATGCCTTTCATATCTATCTATCTATCTATCCCTTTCATATCTATCTATTATATAGTGCCTTTCACTCCTATCTATCTATTAATGCCTTTCATATCTATCTATCTATCATATAGTGCCTTTCACATCTATCTATCTATCATATAGTGCCTTTTATATCTATCTATCTATCTATCTATCTATCTATCTATCCCTTTCATATCTATCTGTCGATCTATGCCTTTCATATCTATCTATCTATCTACCTATTAATGCCTTTCATATCTATCTATTATATAGTGCCTTTCACTCCTATCTATCTATTAATGCCTTTCATATCTATCTATCTATCAGTGCCTTTCATATTTATCTATCTATCAGTGCCTTTCATATCTATCTATCTATGTTTTATAGCGCCTTTCATGTCTCTCTCTCCATCTGTCTATGCATTTTGTCTGAGACATGACTTTCCGGAGTGTTTCCCGGTCTGTGCTCTTTTCTTTTGTATAAGCACATCACGTTTAATGCCCTCATTCATCTGCAGTTCCTTTTTTATGTCAATGTTTACACAAAGGGCTGACTTTTGACTTTATAGAATGCATTTTGTCACAATCTGCCTTGAAAAACGACACAGTTTTATTTTATATAGTGTCTTTCATCACATTCATTATTACAATGCCGATGGTAGTCACGGAGTCATTTTTTATGTGAGGCAGGTCATATAAAAATTGCCGCGAAGTGACAGACATTAAATTTATAAAGCACATTTCATCAGAAATGTTACAAAGGCAGTCAATGTTTATTGGATATAGCGCCTTTCATAATAAGGGCTCTCACAAAACATTTTCGAAACTGATGATTCGGTCCTTATTCATTCATATAGCACTTTTAATTAGTCGTGGTGTCCATTTTATGTAGTGAACTCGTGAGCCATCTGTATATAGTGCCTTTTATATTAAGAACTATCCGTATAGCACAATATATCAAAAATAAATAAGGACGGTCACTAAAATAGAAACATGGAAGCCCACAGACTGTTGTTCAAAGGGCCAAGTATTACAAAGTAGACATGTTGCCAGTCCTACTTAGTGTGCTCACTGGTCTGCACAGCACCTATATAGCACCTATAAAGGCCTATATAGCGCCTTTCATGGTGAGGGCTGTCTCAAAACATTTCACAAATTGATTATCGAATCATTGATATGGCGCTTTTAATTATGGCTATTTCAAAGGTAATAATGGTGTCAGCTGAAAAGGAATTTTGTTTCAAAACAACCCATTTCTATCGAGTATCTTCCATAGTAAGAAATATCACACAACATTCTGCAATTCGACAATTCCGTCCCTATTTATTTATATAGCGTCTTTAATTACGGGCACTTAAAAAGTAGTAATGGTGTCCGTTTTATGTAGTGAGTATACAACTAACCATCTCTTTATAGTGCCTTTAATAGTGAGGACAATCACAAAACATTTTAAAAATGGGATTAATTCATGCATATTTGTTTATATCGCACCTTTAATTATGGGCAGTTTAAAAAGTCATTCATGGTGAACTCACTGGGGTATACAATAAGCCTTCTCTATATAGTGCCTTTCATAGTGAGGGCAATCACAACACATTTAAAAATTGATGATTCGGCTATTACTAATTTATATAGCGCCTTTAATTGGGCACTTTATAAAATCCATCATGGTGTCGGTTTTATGCAGTGAGTGCATTGTTGTATACAACTACCATCTTTATATAGTGCCGTTCATAGTGAGGACAATTGCAATATATTTTATAAATTAATAATTCATTGTCTGCGGTGGGCTGGCGCCCTTCCCAGGGTTTGTTTCCTGCCTTGCGCCCTGTGTTGGCTGGGATTGGCACCAGCAGACCCCCGTGACCCTGTTGTTAGGATATAGCGGGCTGGATAATGGATGGATGAATAATTCATTGTTATTTATTGCGTCTTTAATATGGGTACTTTAAAAAAGTAATCATGGTGTCGGTTATATAGTGAACTCACTACGGTCTACAATTAGCCCTCTCTTTATAGTGCCTTTCATAGAGAGGACGATCACACAGCATTGTATAGCAGCTGTAATGATGACTCCTTTAAAAGGTCCGTTTTAGGCACTGAACTCAGTTGTGTACAGAACGAGCCACCTTCATATAGCGCCTTTCCGTGCCGGAGAAAGGCCTTATCTTTCATTTTATTTGACTGGCGTGACGGCCCACAAGACGTAATCCGGGGCGCTTCTTTCAGCTCTTAACGCGGTCGCTTAAGGAGCGCCACACTTCATGTTAAGCCGCTCTGCTCTGCGCTTTTATTCTTTCACGAACGCACAAAATGTAAAGGTCTGTCATCCCGTGTTAAGGTAAAGAGGGCTCAGCAGCGCATTTGCATTTTGATATGGAATAGAAGACGAAGGGCACGAGACGCGCTTTCTTTTTCCGTTTTTCATTCATCTCGATTTTTCTGCTAATAGTGCGACTCGGACCTTATTTGGCTCAGGCTAACCTTCCGTACTCCGCCAAAGAGATCTGACACCAAGAGAAATCGGTGTTGTGTTAACCTTGGGCGCGATCTAAACAAACAGGAATAAATTACGGCCTCTTCACTTGGTGCCGGACTGTTTCTTTTTTTTTCTTTTTTACTGTTAATATTTTTTATTTTCTTACTCGCGTTTTAGAATTCGCGACTCGTAAAAGGAACATGATGGCGTTTTTAAGTAACATAGGCGGCATTATCCGAGGTTTGAAGGTGATGATCAGGTGGGTCAAAACGGGACTCGTTTGTTCTGTCACCTCCATAATAAAGTGCTCCACGCTGGCTGGCATCTCCTTGGTGACCGCGTTCAAATCCGCTCCGTCCTCTGCCTGTGTTTAGGCTTCCCGTTCTCTCCGCTGTGCACGAGACTTTTATCTTTGGACTTTTCGGACTTCATGTCAGGTTAACTGAAGACTCCATTCTGACCCAGCAGGTATCTATCTGTGTCCTGCCCATGCCTGGCTCCTGTTTTCCTTCTGACAGAACTTTAAGTTTGGTTTCAGCGGGGTCGAAAATCAACGGACTGATTATACAGCATTGTTTTTTTTTTTCACCGAGAAATACGTGGTGCTTTAAGTTTAATAAACCAGACAACTCTGTGGCTCGATTCGGACCCTGCCATTGCCCGCCGCCGTTCTGTCCGTGTGAGCTTTAGACCTCCGAGTACTCCGTGAACGCGAACGTCAGTTTAGCAAGCCATTCGAAATTGGCCAACTGGTACGGAGAAATATCCATCCATCCATCCATTATCCAGCCCGCTATATCCTAACTAAAGGGTCACTAGGTTCTGCTGGAGCCAATCCCAGTCAACACAGGGCTCAAGGCAGGAAACAAACCCCGGGCTGGGCGCCAAACCACCGCAGGGCACACACACACACACACCCACCCACACACACCAAGCACACATTAGGGACAATTTAGAAACGCCAATGAACCTAACCTGCATGTCTTTGGACTGTGGGAGGACACCAGAGTATCCGAGGGAGAACATGCAAACTCCACGCAGGGAGGACCCGGGAAGCGAACCCGGGTCTCCTAACTGCGAGGCAGAAACGATGCCCACCGTGCCACTGTGGAGAAATATTCCAGACAAAATCAAATAAATAAATTAAGTGCCACAATGTAACAATACATAAATAATAACAACATGAATTGAGTATAATGACGTGTCGTGAAATATATCCATTGTTGCTTATTTCGTTACGTATTTATTTCATTATTTATTCATTCATTTATTTCAGTGATACGCATGAAACACGAACGTGTAATGAAAACTGTCACATTCACTCGTCAAAGTCGAGAGGGCGGGCTCTAGCGAGTACTGTGCTTTGATTGGTGAATCGTCTCCAGACCTTAGCAATGCGCTTTTCTTGACTCAGGATTTCTCCGACTCACGCGCATGCTCAGCGCTGTGACTATATACATAAATAAATAAATAAATAAAAATAATAATAATAATAATACATTTTATTTATATAGCGCCTTTCCCATGTTCAAGGCACTTACAGAATATAAGAAAGAACGGCAGGGTATACGGTATATAGCATTGTACAAACCAAATAAATAAATTAAGAAGATTAAGACAGTAAATTTAGAAAAAGCCTAACAGACAACATAATTGATGGTCTCTCACACACACACACACACACACACACACACAGGTTACATGAGCATCTTGACAGAGAGGTAAACTGAGAGAAGGGGAATGAAGTCAAGTAGAGCTAAAAGCCTTCCTGAACAGATGAGTTTGGAGTTGTTTTTTAAAAGAATTCATGGAGTCAGCTGACCTGATTAATTTCGGTAGGTCATTCCAGAGTCTGGGCACTCGCCATACAGCTGAAGGCCCTGCTGTCACCCATGGAGTGTGGGGCGCAACAAGATTACCAGAATCAGAGGACCTTAGTAGGCGGGCAGGCACATAGTGATGGAGAAGGTCGCTGATGTAGTTTGGCGTGAGGTTATTTAAGGCTTTGTAGGTTATTAGTAGGATTTTATATTCGATTCTGTAAGACACGGGGAGCCAGTGAAGACGGAGCAGGATGGGTGTGATGTGCTCGCCGCTGCTGGTTCAAGTCAGGACTCTTGCAGCTGAGTTTTGAATAAGCTGGAGCTGTGATATAAGATTAGAAGGGGCACCTGCCAGCAGCGAGTTACAATAATCGATTTCTGGATGTGATAAATGCAGGGACAAGTTTCTCAGCATTAGAAAAGGAGAGAAAGGAGTGAACACGGGATACGTTACGGAGGTGGAAGTAAGAAAGTTTCTTAATGTGATTTGTGTGGGCGGAATAAGAAAGGGAGGAATCAAAAATGGAGCTCATTTTATTAAGTTGCATTTTAGTCTCAATTTGCAGGAGTTCAGTTTTGTTGCAATTCAATTTTAAAGAGTTTTGCTCCATCCAGGTCTTAATTTCACTAAGGCAGGTTGTGAGCTGAGAAAACTCTGATGAAGTTCCACTTTTAACATTGAAGTAGAGTTAAGTATCATCTGCATAAAAATGATAACCCAGTCCAAAACTACGAATAATATGGCCAAGGGGAAGAGGGCCGAGGACAGAGCCCTGAGGAGCCCCTTGTGTGACTGGCGCTGAGCTGGATCTGCTGTTGCCAAGACTAACAGACTCTTGCCTATCAGTCAGATAAGACTTGAACCACTAGAGGGCAGTGCCAGAGATACCCAGCATGTTCTCCATTCTGGACAGTAGAATGTCATGTCTGACCGGAGTGTCAAATGCTGCACTGAGGTCTAACAGAGCTAATATGCTGGTTTGTCCGGAGTCTGCTGCCATAAGCAAATCATTGGTTACCCGTAGCAGAGCAGTTTCACAGCTGTGCTGCACCCTGAAACCCGACTGAAAGGGCTCCATCAAATTATTAGTGGTTAAGTAATTGGTGAGCCGGTAGGCTACAACACGCTCAAGAGCTCTTGACAGGAAAGGTAAGTGGCAAATAGGCGGAAATTGTTAGGATTGTCAGCATCAAGACCAGACTTTTATAACATTGGGGTTACAGAAGCGATTTTAAAAGAGCCAGTGTTTAGGGATGAGTTTATTATTGTTGTAGCAGTCGGGATTATGGCATGACGGCAGGATTTAAGAAGTGTGCTGGGGATGGGGTCCAGTGCACAAGTAGTCGGCCTCGTCTTACAAAGCAGGTCATTAACAAAAGCAGATGTGACTGGTGAGAACTTAGAGAAGGAGCTGGATGGAGCGGGAAAACAGGGAGAGATATAAACAGATGATGTATTTATGTTATATATATGTTATATTCCCACTCTGCGAGTCAGTCGCTCCGTTAGACAGCCAATTAGAGTGCAGTTTTTTGTCACCTGTTTTCACTCCGGCTAGATATAGTCGGGCTCACCTCAACGCACAGCTTGGACTCTGGAACCAATCTCCTTGAGAGGGGCTGGACTCTCTACCACTCTGGAGTTGCCCCCGGTGAGAGGTGCAGAGCGGGTGTGGGCATACTTATTGCCCCCCAACTTGGAGCCTGTACATTGAGGCTTACCCCGGTGGACGAGAGGGTAGCCTCCCTCCGCCTTCGGGTGGGGTGACGGGTCCTGACTGTTCTTTGTGCGTATGCGCCGAACGGCAGTCTGGAGTACCCAACCTTTTTGGAGTCACTAGAGGGGGTGCTAAAGGGCATACCTTCTGGGGACTCCCTCATACTGCTGGGAGACTTCAATGCTCATGTGGGCAATGACAGTGAGACCTGGAAGGGCGTGATTGGGAGGAATGGCCCCCCCGATCTGAACCCGAGCGGCGTTTTGTTATTGGACTTCTGTGCTCGTCACGGATTGTCCATAACGAACACCATGTTCAAGCATAGGGGTGTTCATATGTGCACTTGGCACCAGGACACCCTAGGCCTCAGTTCGATGATCGACTTTGTGGTCGTGTTGTCGGACTTGTGGTCACATGTCTTGGACACTTGGGTGAAGAGAGGGGCGGAGCTGTCAACTGATCACCACCTGGTTGGCTAGTTGGCCTCGATGGTGGGTTGAGGATGCCGGTTAGGCCTGGTAGGCCCAAACGTGTTGTGAGGGTCTGCTGGGAACGGCTGGCAGAGTCCCCTGTCAGAAGCAGCTTCAACTCTCACCTCCGGCAGAACTTCGACAACGTCCTGAGGGATTTGGGGGACATTGAGTCCGAATGGGCCATGTTCCGTGCCTCTATTGTTGAGGCGGCTGACTGAAGCTGTGGCCATAAGGTGGTCGGTGCCTGTCGTGGCGGCAATCCCCGAACCCGTTGGTGGACACCGGCGGTTAGGGATGTCGTCAAGCTGAAGAAGGAGTCCTACTGGACCCTTTTGTCCTGTGGGACTCCGGAGGCAGCTGATAGGTACCGACAGGCCAAGCAGAATGTGGCTTCGGTGGTTGCTGAGGCAAAATCTCAGGTGTGGGAGGAGTTTGGGGAGGCCATGGAGAACGACTTTCGGACGGCTTCGAGGAGATTCTGGTCCACCGTCTGGCGTCCCTGGAGGGGGAAGCAGTGCAGTGTCAACACTGTATACGGTGGGGATGGTGCGCTGCTGGCCTCGACTCGGGATATTGTGGGTCGGTGGGGGGAGTACTTCGAAGACCTCCTCAATCCCACCTACATGCCTTCCAATGAGGAAGCAGAGCCTGGGGACTCTGAGGTGGGCTCTCCCATCTCTGGGACTGAGGTCACCGAGGTGGTCAAAAAACTCCTTGGTGGCAGGGCCCCGGGGGTGGATGAGATACACCCGGAGTTCCTTAAGGCTCTGGATGTTGTAGGACTGTCTTGGTTGACACGTCTCTGCAACATCGCATGGACATCGGGGACAGTGCCTCTGGATTGGCAGACCAGGGTGGTGGTCCCCCTCTTTCAAAAGGGGGACCGGAGGGTGTGTTCCAACTACAGAGGGATCACACTCCTCAGCCTCCCTGGAAAAGTGTATTCGGGGGTTCTGGAGAGGGGGGTCCGTCGGATAGTCAAACCTCGGATTCAGGAGGAACAGTGTGGTCTTCATCCTGGTCGTGGAACAGTGGACCAGCTCTACACCCTTAGCAGGGTCCTGGAGGCTGCATGGGAGTTTGCCCAACCAGTCTACATGTGTTTTGTGGACTTGGAAAAGGCGTTCGACCGTGTCCCTCGGGGAATCCTGTGGGGGGTGCTCCGGGATTATGGGGTACCGGACCCCCTGATAAGGGCTGTTCGGTCCCAGTACAACCGGTGTCAGAGCTTGGTCCGCATTTTCGGCAGTAAGTCGAGCCCGTTTCCAGTGAGAGTTGGACTCCGCCAGGGCTGCCCTTTGTCACCGATTCTGTTCATAACATTTATGGACAGAATTTCTAGGTGCAGCCAGGGTGTTGAGGGGGTCCGGTGTGGTGGACTCAGGATTGGGTCACTGCTTTTTGCAGATGATGTTGTCCTGTTTGCTTCATCAGGCCGTGATCTTCAGCTCTTTCTGAATCGGTTCGCAGCTGAGTGTGAAGCGGCTGGGATGGGAATCAGCACCTCCAAATCCGAGACCATGGTCCTCAGCCGGAAAAGGGTGGAGTGCCCTCTCAGGGTTGGGGGCGAGATCCTGCCCCAAGTGGAGGAGTTCAAGTATCTCGGGGTCTTGTTCACGAGTGAGTGAAAAATGTAGCGGAAGATCGACAGGCGGATCGGTGCGGCGTCCACAGTAATGCGGGCTCTGCATCGGTCTGTCATGGTGAAGAAGGAGCAGAGCCGTAAGGCAAAGCTCTCAATTTACCAGTCGATCTACGTTCCTACCCTCACCTATGGTCATGAGCTATGGGTAGTGACCGAAAGAACGAGATCGCAAATACAAGCGGCTGAAATGAGTTTCCTCCGCAGGGTGTCTGGGCTTTCCCTTAAAGATAGGGTGAGAAGCTTAGAGTAGAGCTGCTGCTCCTCCGCATTGAGAGGTGTCAGATGAGGTGGCTCGGGCATCTGATCAGGATGCCTCCTGGACGCCTCCATGGTGAGGTGTTCCGGGCACGTCTAACCGGGAGGAGACCCCGAGGAAGACCAAGGACATGCTGTAGGGACTATGTCTCCTGGCTGGCCTGGGAACACCTTGTGATTCTCTCCTTGTGATTCTCCCGGAAGAGCTAGAAGAAGTGGCCGGGGAGAGGGAAGTCTGGGCCTCTCTGCTCAAGCTGCTGCCCCTGCGACCCGATCTCGGAAAAGCGGAAGAGGCTGGATGGATGGATGGATGTTTCACTCGACTTGAGTCAGATAACTCCTCCTCCAACTGTAATCTTATCCCTTTTGGCCATGGATTGTACATTTTTATGGGAAAAATTGTTTTGTGCGATATTCTACCTTTGGGGTGTCTAGGAAGCTCAAAAATGAAAAAAACAAAACCACTATTATTATACTTCTTCCTCTTTCGGCTGCTCCCGTTAGGGGTTGCCACAGCGGATCATCTTCTTTCATATCTTTCTGCCTGCATCTTGTTTTGTTATATCACTATTATTGTACAAACGTTGCCAAATGCTTCCATCTTCTTGTGGAAATAAAGCTGAAAGTGGAGCTACTTGTTATGTGGTGCACAGAAGCGTTCATTTTCACTTTCGTGTTTCGCGAACTGTATGACACCAGGCGGCACCCAAAGCAACTGCCACCTCTTTCCAGTCTGCGCTAATAGTAGCACATCCGGTATCAACCATTGCAAACGTACCTGTGCTTTACAAAAATACTAGTAATAGGATGTCAGGGCCGAAAAGGTTAATCAAAGTGTAATTGGCGTACCACTGACGTATAATGTAAGGCGACAATCTCCTCAACAGAGTGGCTCTTTGGAAGTCCGCACATGGAGTCGTTGCGGTCCGATCCGCGCGTGCTTGCGAATTGAAAGCCAAACATGCCGTAAAGTCTTCACGCAGGCGTCAAACATATTCGGTGGCGCCTAAATGTTTTGCATATTAGAAAAACACTCATGCGCGTTCATTGAAGTAACCAGCCTGCATTTAAAACGGTACACTTGGTAATATTCCAGTTATTAAACGAGACGTCAGGTAATCCTAAACATATCTAAATTGTATTACAGTATATATTTTCAAAAAGTGAAAAGCACTCAGTAAACATTACATACCACGGACACACGTCGTATTTCATTTCGCTCTCTGACCGTTACATTGCTGTTAAATTCTTCCCGTAAAAGATATTCTTTCAAGTTGTTGTAAAATTCAAACGATTTCATTTTTTCAAAAGGAGCGAAAAATATTTTTCTTGCCGTAAAGAAATTCAATATGTTCTTGTTCTTTTTTTGACGTTCATCGTCTTTCTCCTTCTCACTCGAATGACGGAAGTTCTACTTGTTAATGCAGAGACTGGGAAATTCAAATCTCGTGGTCACTTTTTTTTTTCGTGTGTCGTATACCATTAGACATGCGCGGTACAAATCGAGAGTCATTTTTATTAAGCAGAGAGCGCAGGCGCGAGGCAAATCGCACGGCGACTCGTGTCGCAAAATAAAAAACCGCGGATCGGGCACCGACGCGACAGTAAAGTCCTGCGCATGCGCTCGAGGCTCGGGCAGTCATTGCGGATTGGGTAGCGACAAGAGTCTATTGTAATATTGCGAGTGCAAGAAAAAGTTCCTTGGAAACACAGCATGAAGTGACGAGTTTAATTCAAGAAACTCAAAGCGTATCTTCAGGGGTTTGAGGGGTCTGCTGTAAATGTGGCACTCAAAGTTTTTGTCCATGCTGCAGACAATTCACCAATCAGAAGACGATACTCGTTAGAGCCCACCCTCTCAACTTTGACGAGTGAAAGTGACAGGGCTTGTATCATGTTGTGCGGGTGAGGTGTTGCTGAAATAAATATAAATAAATACGCAATAGCAACAAAAATATATACTTTGTGGCCAATTTAATTATTTAAACTAACATTTTCTGTTATTATTTATTTATTGTCACATTTCAGAGTACTTATTTGCATATTTATTCATTCATCCATCCATCCATCCATTATCCAACCCGCTATATCCTAACACAGGGTCACGGGGGTCTGCTGGAGCCAATCCCAGCCAGCACAGGGCACAAGGCAGGAACAAATCCCGGGCAGGGCGCCAGCCCACCACAGGGCACACACACACACACAGGACAATTTAGGATCGCCAATGCATCTAACCTGCATGTCTTTGCACTGTGGGAGGAAACCAGAGCACCTGGGGAAACCCAAGCAGATACGGGGAGAACATGCAAACTCCATGCAGGGATGACCCGGGAAGCAAACCTGTCTCCTTACTGCGAGGCAGCGGCGCTACCACTGCGCCACCGTGCCGCCCTTATTCATTCATTTTTGTCCAAAATATTCCACCACCGGCTCCTGCCTTGCATCTGACACAATTTTATGGTTGGGTTAAATGAGTTCTGAAAATCAACAGACTAACCCTAAAGTATTGTTTTTCACAATGAAATATGTGGAGAGTCACATTTAATAAATCGGGCAACAGCGGGGCAAACGTCTACTGCCCATATGTAATTGGCACGTCCACTCCGTGTCTGTGTGAGGATTAAACCTCTAAGTACTCCATCAACATCAGCAAAAATGTGAATGGCAGTTTAGCAGGCTATGTGTGAAGGGGGCTGCAGTGTGTGTCGGTGGGCTCAGCGATGGGATGGACTGGCACACCACTCAGCATACCCGCTTTACAACTGCAAGGATCAGCAACCCTCCTTCGGACTTTGAAATGTTCATAGGGTTTGGGAATGGTTTGTTAAATTGTTTGCTTCATTCATTTATTAAAAAAAGATTTGGTGCCCACCGTACTACACGTAAGGAGCATTAAATGTGTCCATCAATTATTATTGGCATAGTTAAATACACAGACTATGAAGGCAGACCCTCTGTGTTCTTCCCAATTGATTCTGGGGTCCGTCACGGGTCTGTTTTGCTCCTTCTCTGTTCAACTTCTTTAATAGGTTTGATCACCCTAACCCACTCTCACCTCGGAGTACTGCATCCTCCAACCATCCTTCTGCTGATACCAGCATAGGTGAGACATCCCCACCCACAATTACAGCAGCCCATGTGAGCAGAGAGCTGAAAAGACTTCGTGCCAGCAAAGCAGCGGGTCCAGATGGAGTATTGCCACGACTGCTGAAGGCCTGTGTGTTGGAACTGGGGAGTCCTCTACAGCGCATCTTCAACCTGAGCCTGGATCAGGGGAGAGTCCCAAGGCTTTGGAAAACATCTTGTATCACCCCAGTCCCAAAGGTATCACGTCCTAGTGAGCTGAATGACTTCCGGCCTGTTGCTCTGATGTCACATGTGATGAAGACCATGGAGCGGCTGCTGCTTCACCACCTGAGCCCACAGGTCCGCCACGCCCTCGACCCTCTGCAGTTCGCATACCAGGAGAAGGTGGGAGCGGAGGATGCCATCGTCTATATGCTACACCGATCCCTCTCCCACCTGGACAGAGGCAGTGGTGCTGTAAGAATTATGTTTTTTGACTTCTCTAGCGCCTTCAACACCATCCAACCTCTGCTCATCAGGGACAAGCTGACAGAGATGGCAGTAGATTCACACCTGGTGGTATGGATCGTGGACTATCTTACAGACAGACCTCAATATGTGCGTCTCGGGAACTGCAGGTCTGACATTGTGGTCAGCAGCACAGGAGCGCTGCAGGGGACTGGACTTTCTCCGGTCCTGTTCAATCTATACTCAGCAAAAAAAGAAACGCCCCTTTTTCAGGACTGTGTATTTCAACAATAATGTTTTCAAAATCCAAATAACTTTACAGATCTTCATTGTAAATTGTTTAAACAATGTTTTCCATGCATGTTCAATTAACCATAATCAATTAATTAACATGCACCTGTGGAATGGTCGTTAAGACCTTAACAGCTTACAGAAAGTAGGCATTTAAGGTCACAGTTCTAAAAACGCAGGACACTAAAGAGACTTGCCTACCGACTGTGAAAAACACCCAAAGAAAGATGCCCAGGGTCCCTGCTCATCTGCGTGAACGTGCATTAGGCATGCTGCAGGGAGGCATGAGGACTGCTGATGTGGCTAGGGCAATAAATTGCCATGTCCACACTGTGAGACGCCTAAGACAGCGCTACAGGGAGACAGGAAGGACAGCTGATCATCCTCGCAGTGGAAGACCACGTGTAACAACACCTGCATAGGATCGATACATCCGAATATCACACCTGCGTGACAGGTACAGGATGGCCACAACAACTGCCCGAGTCACACCAGGAACACACAATCCCTCCATCAGTGCTCAGACTGTCCGCAATAGGCTGAGAGAGGCTGGACTGAGGGCTTGCAGGCCTGTTGTAAGGCAGGTCCTTACCAGACATCACCAGCAACAACGCCGCCTATGGGCACAAACCCACCTTCGCTGGACCAGACAGGAGTGGCAAAAAGTGCGTGAGTTTCTGCATGACAGCAATGTCAGTGTTCTGCCATGGCCAGCGAAGAGCCCAGATCTCAATCCCATTGAGCACGTCTGGGACCTGTTGGATCGCAGGGTGAGGGCTACGGCCATTCCCCCCAGAAATGTCCAGGAACATGCAGGTGCCTTGGTGGAAGAGTGGGGTAACATCTCACAGCAAGAACTGACAAATCTGGTCCAGTCCATGAGGAGGAGATGCACTGCAGTACTTCAAGCAGCTGGTGGCCACACCAGATACTGACTGGTACTTTTGATTTTAGGCCTCCCGTCATTCAGGGACACATTGTGAAACATTTTTAGTTTATGTCTTATGGTGTTGACTCTTTTAGTGTTCATACAAATATTTACACATTAAGTCTACTGAAAGTAAAAACAGTTGAAAGTCAGGGGACGTTTCTTTTTTTGCTGAGTATATATACATCAGACTTCCAATACAACTCGGAGTCCTGCCACGTGTAAAAGTTCACTGATGACACTGCTATGGTGGGCTGCATCAGGAGTGGGCAGGAGGAGGAGTACAGGAAGCTAATCAAAGACTTTGTTAAATGGTGCGACTCAAACCACTTACATCTTAACACCAGCAAAACCAAGGAGCTGGTGGTGGATTTTAGGAGGCCCAGGCCCCTCATGGACCCCGTGATCATCAGAGGTGACTGTGCAGAGGGTGCAGACCTATAAATACCTGGGAGTGCAGCTGGATGACAAATTGGACTGGACTGCCAATACTGATGCTCTATGTAAGAAATGTCAGAGCAGACTATACTTTCTGAGAAGGTTGGCATCGTTCAACGTCTGCAGTAAAATGCTGCAGATGTTCTACCAGACGGTTGTGGTGAGTGCCCTCTTCTACGCGGTGGTGTGCTGGGGTGGCAGCATAAAGATGAAAGACGCCTCACGCCTGGACAAACTTGTTAAGAAGGCAGGCTCTATTGTAGGAGTAAAGTTGGACAGTTTAAAATCTGTGGCAGAGCGACGGGCACTAAGCAAACTCCTGTCAATCATGAAGAATCCACTGCATCCACTGAACAGTGTCATCTCCAGGCAGAGGAGTAGCTTCAGTGACAGACTTTTGTCACTGTCCTGCTCCACTGACAGACTGAGGAGATCGTTCCTCCCCCACACTATGCGACTCTTCAATTCCACCCGGGGGAGTAAATGCTAACTTTTTTCATTTTTATTACTATTTAATTTAATATTGTTTCTTTGTATCAGTATACTGCTGCTGGATTATGTGAATTTCCCCTTGGGATTAATAAAGTATCTATCTATCTATCTATCTATCTATCTATCTATCTATCTATCTATCTATCTATCTATCTATCTATCTATCTATCTATCTATCT
>JANRMT010062802.1:7102616-7115429 GCA_026402145.1 Polypterus bichir lapradei | reverse complement strand
TCTATCTATCTATCTATCTATCTATCTATCTATCTATCTATCTATCTGTCTCTCTGTCTGTCTGTCTTTCTTTCTGTCTTATGAGTTTTATGAAAGTAGAGTCTGATCCTGACAACGACTTCTGTCTTATAATGGAGCTCTCTGATCCCGTCACACCTCATCATTGTAATATTCATGGAGTCTGATCTAGTCAGTCTCTTTCTATTTTACAACAGTAGGGTCTGATTTGTTCACTTCTGATCGGCTCAGATCTTGTCATGTTGTCTCTGTGAAGTCTGATCCTGTCAGCCAAGGCAGATCCAGCGGCATCTTCATCGGTGTTGTAATCATGGAGTCTGATCCCATCAGATTGCGTCTCTTTCATTAAGTCTCCGGTCCGACCCTTTCAGATCCTTTCAGCCGTGTGATTCTGGCGTCTGATTCTGTCTCGTCTGAGCGGTTTTGTAATTGTACGACAGTCTGATTCTGTCCAACTGTGTTAGTTTTATAATTGGGGATTCTGATCCTGTCAGACCACATTAGATTTAAAATGATGGAGGCTGTTCCTGTCAGCTCTGATCAGCTTTCTAGCCGTGGACTCGTGGCCACATGGTTTCCATCATCTTCATGAGGTCCCCCCTGTGGTCCTACTAGACTTCTGAATATCTCCTGATGTCTCCTCTTTACCGATACTGCAGGGTTGTCCTGTCAGATCCACTTTGTTTGAGCATCGGCAGCTTGTGTTCTTTCACACACACGTAGCCATTTTTTTTCCATTCCACTTAGCTCAGTTGTCGTCACATCTATAGAGTCAGATGCTGTCACGTTACGGCGGCTTTGATTTTGTCACATCAGACTTGTAACCGCACGTTTTTTGCGCGTCCAGATAATTGAATATTTGCCACTTCGTCTTGGTTTGTGTCAAATCTCATCCACTTCCTAATCCTTCTAATCCAGAACTTCTTGGTTCTGCTGTTTGCAAGTTAACATCTTTTCAAATCCATCCATCCATCCCTCCTACCGTCCTTTTTAATTAATTTGCCCCCAAAAACCTATGAATCTTATGTTTTACTCCGGTGAACTTCCACCAAACACTAAAGGATGAAAAAGTGTCTCCCTATGGGAAAGCAAATAATTTAATAGTTAAGACAGAAAAAGTCCAATCTGTTAATCAACAACAACAACATTTATTTCTGTCGCACGTTTTCATACAAGTGATGGAGCTCAAAGTGCTTTACAGGATGAAGAAAAACAAAATCTAAAAAAATTAAATTAGGTAACACTAATTAACACAAAATTAAAGTAAGGTCCGATGTGCCAGGGAGGACAGAAAAAACGAAAAAACTTCAGACGGCTGGAGAAAAAAAAAAAAAAAAAAATCTGCAGGGGGTCCGAGGCCACGAGACCACCCAGCCCCCCTACCATAAATGATCTCAATTAGTCCTCATGGATTTCAGGCTTCACATGGAAGAATTAGATGATGATGATGATGGTCATGTGGATATCAGTGCATCAATGTAGGGATAGCATGGTGCCCTGATCAGGTGGTGGTGGCACAGATTGGCACCACAGGAAACCAGAAAACAGAACAGCAGAGAAGAGTAGGGGTTAGTATGGATTGAGGCGCCAAGATAAAAACGATAATTAAAGTCATATACAGAATATCAGGATTACACTACAATGAAGCTCTGAGAAAGCCATGTTACAGTGATGAGTTTTTAGTTTCAGTTTTTTAAAGTGCTCCACCATATCAGCCTGGTGACTTTCTGTCAGTAAACTCGTATTCCAGATTTGAGGTGCATCACAGCAGAAGGCCGCCCGCCTCACCACTTCTTTTAAGTTTAGCTCTTGGAATTCTAAGCAGACCCTCATTTGAAGATCTGAGGTTAGGATTTGGAGTGTAAGGTGAGAGGCATTCTGGGATAGAGGATGGAGCAGATGATTGAATGCTTTGTAAGCCATCAGCAGGATTTTAAAGTCAATTCTAAATGGCACCGGTAACCAGTGTAGTGACGCTAGGACTGGGGTGATGTGCTCAGATTTTCTTTTCCTAGTTAAGACTCTGGACGCTCCATTCTGCACTCGTTGTAATCGATTGATGTCTTTTTTTTTTGGGTGGTCCTGTGAGGAGTGCGTTACGGTCATCTAGTCGACTGAAAACAGAAGCGTGAACTCATTTCTCAGCATCTTGCAATGTTATAAGAGGTCTCACTTTTGTTATATTTCTTAAGTGAAAAAATGCTGTCCTAGTGATCTGATTAATATGTGATTTAAAATTCAGGTCCGAGTCAATAGTTACCTCCATCTTGACTTTTAATCCGAATGGATCAAGTTTACTTCTAACACCCTCGTTCGGAAGGTTGCTGGTTCGAATCCCATAAATGCCAATAGGGACTCTGCTCTGTTGGGCCCTTGAGCTGCAATTGCTGAGTGCTTTGAGTAGTGAGAAAAGCACAATATTAATGCAAAGAGTTATTATTATTATTAGTAGCAAGGAAATTGAACTCGCACAGGTGGCATCCTATCACGTGTGAACTTTGCCCCGGATACACACAGACGGACATCGTTGGCTCCACCACACACTCTTCATTTACAATTATATTTACAGTTAGTCACGTGCACTCCCCAGTGCCTCTTGCACTGTTTCCCCAAACGTCCAGGCCACACAGTCACAATGCCTCTCTCTCTTGGCCGCCTCCAGTCCGTCCTCTCTCCAGCTCCGTCTCTCTTCCACCCGACTTCCGCCATCGACTGAAGGGAGGCGGCCCCTTAAATAGGAACCCGGATGGGCTCCAGCTGCTTCCCGGCACTCCTCCGCAGACACGCCCCAGTGTGGCGGAAGTGCCGGCTGCGCACCCGGAAGCCGTCCGGGTGTCCCCTGTCGTCTTCTCCCCAGCACTTCCGCCACACCAGGGTTGTTCAGGCACCGGGGCGCCGCCTGGCGGTGGCCACGGGTCCCTACAGGGCTGGGCTTCTAAGCCCTTTACCCGTGGCCCCCAACATAACCAGGGCGGACGCCCCCTCGCGGTCTGGAGGAGGCACAAGCCCTCCTCCGGTCCTCCTGGGCGCCCCGGCCGGATACCACACACGGTACCAGGTTTGAGCCCCTGAGAGCCCCCCATTCTGTCACAAATGTTTGTAGAAGCCGTCTGCATGCCGAGGTGCTCGATGTTATACACCTGTGGCCATGGAAGTGACTGAAACACCTGAATTCCAATACTTTTGGCAATACCGTGTATGTGTTGTAACAGACTGAGGAGGAGACAACAAAAAGGTTTAGGGTTTTCCAGCCCCTTATATTGTTTACAATCCAGAGTAAACAACAAAAAAAAAAAAACAGGTCAACAACAAAAGAAAATATGTCATCTGCGCGACGCCATACTAGGCGTCGGCGGCCATTTTATAGGGGAGGAGCCGGAAGTGAAGGAATGCTGGGAAGGAGGCGTGAGGGATGACGGGACTGCTGACGTCAGGGAAGATGGTGGAGGAAGGGCGGAAGTGAACGTACTGCGGTCAGGGTCCTTATGGCAGAGCGTCTTTCGTTCTGGAAAACAAAGAAAAAAGGTTAGTACCCCGCCACTCCCCGCTGGCGAACGACTTTCGAGGTGTTTTAAGGTCCCTCCGCAGCTTCCTACTCGCGCATGCGTGACAGTGTGTATGTACCACTACTGCTACCCACATTCCCACATTCCATTCCCACAATTTATTTAATTTTTGCTAAGTTACAGCAGCTGTAATAAAGCGATTAATAAAACTTATTACAAATTCCATTTAGGGCGATGGTTTGTTTTTCGGGCGGCATGGTGGTGCAGTGGTAACGCTGCTGCCTCGCAGTTAGGAGACCCGGGTTCGCTTCCCGGGTCCTCCATGTGTGGAGTTTGCATGTTCTCTCCGTGTTTGTGTGGGTTTCCTTCCACAGGTGCATTGGCGATCCTGAATTGTCTCTAGTGTGTGCCCTGCGGTGGGCTGGCACCCTGCCCGGGGTTTGTTTCCTACCTTGTGCTGGCTGGGATTGGCCGTGACCTGTGTTAGGATATAGCTGGATAGATGGGTTTGTTTGTCACCAGTGCCATCGTCATCCCTTGGTGTCTGCGATGACCTTGCAAGTTCCATTCCCTTCGACTACCACCGGCACGTGTGATCTGATAGTGACACGGTCCTGGACGCCGCTGCCCAGCCAGCCCAGTTGCAAATAAATTACTAAGAGTAAATGCCAGGAGGGGCGCTGCAGACAGGGGGCCTTCAGCAAGCCAGCTATGCCACTGCAGACACGGCACCCGAAGAGTTAAATTTAGTGTGCTAAATCATCGTGAAGCTGACATTGATTAATTAACAGCAGTATTTTATAATTATCCAGGAGCTGCAAAACTTTTGATGCTTCACTTTAATTTGTAAATAATACTTGTGAATTGAGTGCTACTATTTTTGTGTTTTGTGCTTTTGTTTAAGAGGTGCTAATTGAGAATGTAAATGATGCTAACAAAGCCCACCCCCCCCCCACCATCCCAATCCCACCAAAATAAAAAAAAAATTAAAATCCTGCTGATTCAGGATCCTTTAGGCTTTATAAAAGAAAATGAGGATAATGCAGTTAAACTCCAATGTGATGGAAAGGGGACAAAGCCCACCAGTGAAGGGGCAGCAAGGGGTCCTAGAGCTGAGCTGAGGGTGTAGTGTCACTACTAGGGGTGTAGAGGGCGCTAAGGAGCTCAGAAGTCAGAGAGGCTAAGCAAGAGCAGACAGAGCTGACCTCATGAACGTCATCCATTATCATTAACGATTTTATATAGCGCCTTTACATAGAGGGGATTTTACACACCTGGATAAAACAGCACAGCAATTAGGGTCACACCGCGGGGACAAAAGCTAACATGACAGCTCACTGGTTTAAGGCATTAATCTCTGTGTTCTCCAATCAGTTTACAGCTTTTATTTTATATAGCGCCTTTACATAGCGGGGAGTGTCAGTTGCAGCACTATGGCCGTGTGGCACAATTACCCGAGGGTGATCCTGTTCATTGTTGAGGACCTGAGTAGCCAAGGAGATGCCCACGTGACACCTGGCTGTGGCAGATAGAGAGTCATTTCCGAAGGGTGGGACTGGATCGCATGTCTGCCTGGGGGGGTGTCACCCACATAAGCTTAGATGGCCGTCAACAAGCCCTGAGGTGAGAGAGACATCGCGAGATGAAGGGTTGATTTATAGTGCTAACACCTCTCTCTCTTTCTCATCAGACCAAAAGAAGAAAAATAATTCAATTTACTCATCACTCAGACTTCCAGATTCAGAAGATGGCCGCCCCACGTCACTTCCATCATGGAGTTTGCATGTCCTCCACAAAGTCCAAAGTCGCGCCAGGCTGGTGACCTGGCATTGCCGTACTGACCCATGCGGGTGAGGGGCTGCCACCTTGTCCAAGTGCCCGCTGACTGCTGCCATTGACTCCAGCTGCCCTGAATCAGTGGCTTGTTAAAACAGACGGGTGATTCCTGCTCCCTCCCTGCAGCTCCCACCAGACAGACCCTTTTTTTACGATTCTCCTGAGTGAATCTGGGCTTTCTGTGGCGAGTGGCGAGTTTTTGACTCCTCATTAATTTTTTTTACAAGTTGCAATTTTTGTGTTAATTATTTCAATATTTTGACAGTCAGCTTTGGACAGAAAGTCGCCGGCGTTGGTTTCCTTAGCTGGCCCATCGAGGAGCCGCCCACAGCAGACGAAGGCTCACTCGTCCTCCCCGGTGCCCCCTCTCCACGCCGCTCGCCGCTGCGTCCCCCTGCAGCCACACAGCCGCCGGTCCAAAGGAGCTGACCCTGGCGCTCGGCTCGGCGTGTAATGAGGCTCAGTGCGGATATTGATATGACAGAACAAAAGGCCAAGGTGCGTTAAGGACAAGGAGCCACGCGTTGTGCACCATTTGTTTCTCCCACCAAATCCATCACATTAATGGGTCACCTTCCCGTGGCAGCTCATGATTACCTGTTTTATCCGTGGAGAGAGGCTGGCAGGCTGGGTGAGTGTTCTGGGGGGATGGGGGGGTGGGCTTGCTGTATTTAATGGCACCACAGCGGACTTGACGGGACACCTGACAGGCGGCGGGAGCTCTGGGTGACGACAGCAAACGTGACACTTGGGTCCCTGAGGAGTTAAACTGCGGACAGATGGAGAATCCGAGTGCCCAACCGGGAAGGGAAAACCGGAAAATTTAGAAAAAAATTCTATTTTTGCATTTTTTATTTATAAACAAAATGGTTAGTGACGAGTTAGCCTATGACATTCTTAAGATATTAAAATTAAAAGTCACCGTTAGCAACTTCACCTACTTCTGCTCCAATTGAAAAAAAAAAAAAAAAAAATATAAAAAATAAAAAGTATATCTCAAATGATAAAAGCATCAGCCAAATAATAATAATAATAATAATGATAATAATTAAAGGAGATGTTAAAATAACATCTGATCTGAGAGAAAATGGGATTCTCAGGTGGCAGCGA
The DNA here is from genome assembly GCA_026402145.1 of Polypterus bichir lapradei. Taxonomy (NCBI): domain Eukaryota; kingdom Metazoa; phylum Chordata; class Cladistia; order Polypteriformes; family Polypteridae; genus Polypterus; species Polypterus bichir. The sequence continues at coordinate 7,108,959 of JANRMT010062802.1, read as the reverse complement.
ACTTAACTCCCCCTTGCTGTGGGATGTGGCGGGGGGCTGATGGGGGGGGCTCAGATGTCCAAGCCCCTCCACCCTTATTCAGTAATCCTCTTGGGAGGGGGTGGGGTCAATCGGGGAGCCTGCGCATATTTAGTAATCCTCCTGCTTCAGGACACAAGATGGGGGCGGGGTCAGCTGTGTGATGCGATTTGGGGCGGGCACTAATGTGGGCGGGGTTAGACGTCAGGCCTTTCCCCATATTTAGTTATCCTCCCTCTTGTAGGACATCGGATGGGGTTGAGGACTTATGTGGATGGGGTCAGGTGTCAGAGCCTACTGACCCCCAGTAATCCCCCTGCTCGCGGCACGATGTCCGAGTGTTTGAAATTAATGAGGGTGGAGCACTCTTTGTGTATTTATTTAACAAATGATGCTAATACAAGTGATGTTCTTTACTTATTTAGTTCACTATGTCACACGTCCGCATGGGAGGCAGCCAAAGGGTCCAAATGGGAGTGAAAGTACAAGAGACAGAAGACTGGAAACAAACTGTAATGCCTTTTAACCTCTTTCAACAGAACTGGCTCTCAGATGACATCATTTCTGGCCCCTTTGATGACATCACCTCCAGCTCACATTAAAGAAACCACTTCTGTCACCCCCTTTGATGACATCACTTCTGGCTCACATCAGCGAAGCCACATTCGTTGCCCCTTTAATGACATCACTTCCGGCATACATTGATGATGTCACTTCCTTCGCCCTTTGGATGACATCACTTCCAGCTCACGTTGATGACGTCACTTCCTCTTGCCCCCTTTGATGACATGACTTCCGGCTTACATTGATGACGTCACTTCCCTCAGCCCTTTGATGACATCACTTATGGCTTACATTGATGATGTCACTTCCTCTTGCCCCCTTTGATGATATCACTTCCGGCTTACATTGATGATGTCACTTCCTTTACCCCTTTGATGATATCACTTCCGGCTTACATTGATGACGTCACTTCCTCTTGCCCCCTTTGATGACATCACTTCCGGCTTACACTGATGACGTCACTTCCTTTTGCCCCCTTTAATGACATCACCTCTGGCTCACATTGATGGCGTCACTTCCTTTGCCCCTTTGATGACATAACTTCCAGCTCACATTGATGATGTCACTTCTGCTTCCTCTGCTAGATGACGTCATTTCCACGTCCTCAAGTTCCCTTCCTGTCATTTCATTCTAAAATGTCAAATGTAATTTTTACAGAAACACAACAATTCATCTGCTTTTTGATTTTTTGCTCCAAAATATTAAACAGTGAAGGCCTTTAAATTTCTTTGGTCAATTTATTTCTTCACAGCTAGTATTTATATTGTTTTTGGAGTAATTCGTTATTATTATTATTATTTTATTATTTCAATTGTTTTTTTTTTCATAGTTATATTTTTTACTTGTACTCTTTAAAGACTATAAAGGCACAGAATTCCCATACTGCTCGGCGATTTGCATTCTTTACCAATCTCTGCTTTTCTCTGCTGCCTTTTCCAGCACTTCTGTGGTGGCGTTTTGTGCCCACCAGCACCTGATCAAAGCCCTGAGCAGCCCCCTGGGATCCACGAGACAAAGCCTGGAATACAACATGAGCAAAGACTTTAAAACAGACATGGCGGCCAGTGGGGGCTGGGTGGTCTTTTGGCCTTGGCACCCCTGCAGAGTTTGGTTTTCCAATTCAGCTGAACTGGAATTTATTTTTGTTTGTTTGTTTTTTGTCTTCTCGGCCATCTGACTGCATCAACCGACTCGTCTTTAGAGACTCACATGGTGCTCTTGAACAGAAGGACGCCACACTTTACTAGTTGGATATCTAAGTGGTGTTAGATTGGGAGGATTTGTTTTTTCTTTCTTACTTATTCATTAATAGTCTCCCTAAATGTATTTTTTTCTTTTCTTTCAACTTTGCCTTTGACATCTTGTAAAGCACTTTGAGCTCCACAGTTTTTATGAAAATGAGCTCTGGAAATAAATGATGTTGTTATTAATCACCACACGGGGTCAATGACATCCGCTATTGAGCCAGAATGGAGGAGCGTCAAGCGCAAAGCTGCAAAGGGGAGCAACGATGGAAATGGCTAAGCAACAGGAGCAGTACTGAAAACGGAAGGGGTCCGACATCCCACAGAGAGACTCCAACCAGCAGACTAGGAAGAAGGAGCAGAGCCCCTTGGAGAAGCTGGCCATAAAAGTGCCACTTAAGGTGACGGCACCTTCCATGACTTCTCATTGCAGGGGATGTCAAACTTAATGACTGCAGTTGCTGAAGTCGTCACCCTGTGGATGTCAGACTACAAGACAAAGAACTGGGAGTGAAGATAAATCTGACAACCCTCATCATCGAGGAGCTCAGCCCTCTTACTGACAACTGCCTGACAGAAGGTGCTGCACAAAGGGTTAACAGGCACAGGGGATTAGGCCACAATCTCGACCCCCTTTATTGAAAGGCATTATACAGATAGATAGAGAGAGAAATAGATAGATAGATATGAAAGGCACTATAGGATAGATAAATAGATAGATATGAAAGGTGCTATATAATAATAGATAGATAGATAGATAGATAGATAGATAGATAGATAGATAGATAGATAGATAGATAGATAGATAGATAGATATGAAAGGCACTATATAATAGATAAATAGATAGATATGAAAGGTCCATCCATCCATCCATCCTCTTCCGCTTATCCGAGGTCGGGTCGCGGGGGCAGCAGCTTGAGCAGAGAGGCCCAGACTTCCCTCTCCCCGGCCACTTCTTCCAGCTCTTCCGGGAGAATCCCAAGGCGTTCCCAGGCCAGCCAGGAGACATAGTCCCTCCAGCGTGTCCTGGGTCTTCCCCGGGGCCTCCTCCCGGTTGGACGTGCCCGGAACACCTCACCAGGGAGGCGTCCAGGAGGCATCCTGATCAGATGCCCGAGCCACCTCATCTGACTCCTCTCGATGCGGAGGAGCAGCGGCTCTACTCTGAGTCCCTCCCGGATGACTGAGCTTCTCACCGTATCTTTAAGGGAAAGCCCAGACACCCTGCGGAGGAAACTCATTTCAGCCGCTTGTATTCACGATCTCGTTCTTTCGGTCACTACCCATAGCTCATGACCATAGGTGAGGGTAGGAACGTAGATCGACTGGTAAATTGAGAGCTTTGCCTTACGGCTCAGCTCTTTATTCACCACGACAGACCGATGCAGAGCCCGCGTCACTGCGGATGCCGCACCGATCCGCCTGTCGATCTCACGCTCCATTCTTCCCTCACTCGTGAACAAGACCCCGAGATACCTGAACTCCTCCACTTGGGGCAGGATCTCACCCCCAACCCTGAGAAGGCACTCCACCCTTTTCCGGCTGAGGACCATGGTCTCGGATTTGGAGGTGCTGATTCCCATCCCAGCCGCTTCACACTCAGCTGCGAACCGCTCCAGAGAGAGCTGAAGATCACGGCCTGATGAAGCAAACAGGACAACATCATCTGCAAAAAGCAGTGACCCAATCCTGAGTCCACCACACCGGACCCCTTCAACACCCTGGCTGCGCCTAGAAATTCTGTCCATAAAAGTTATGAACAGAATCGGTGACAAACGGCAGCCCTGGCGGAGTCCAACTCTCACTGGAAACGGGCTCGACTTACTGCCGGCAATGCGGACCAAGCTCTGACACCGGTTGTACTGGGACTGAACAGCTCTTATCAGGGGGTCCAGTACCCCATACTCCCGGAGCACCCCCCACAGGACTCCCCGAGGGACACGGTCGAACGCCTTTTCCAAGTCCACAAAACACATGTAGGCTGGTTGGGCAAACTCCCATGCACCCTCCAGGACCCTGCTAAGGGTGTAGAGCTGGTCCACTGTTCCGCGACCAGGTCGAAAACCACACTGTTCCTCCTGAATCCGAGGTTCGACTATCCGACGGACCCTCCTCTCCAGAACCCCCGAATAGACTTTTCCAGGGAGGCTGAGGAGTGTGATCCCTCTATAGTTGGAACACACCCTCCGGTCCCCCTTTTTAAAAAGGGGACCACCACCCCAGTCTGCCAATCCAGAGGCACTGTCCCCGATGTCCATGCGATGTTCCAGAGACGTGTCAACCAAGACAGTCCTACAACATCCAGAGCCTTGAAGAACTCCGGGCGTATCTCATCCACCCCCGGGGCCCTGCCACCAAGGAGTTTTTTTGACCACCTCGGTGACTTCAGTCCCAGAGATGGGAGAGCCCACCTCAGAGTCCCCAGGCTCTGTTTCCTCATTGGAAGGCATGTTAGTGGGATTGAGGAGGTCTTCGAAGTACTCCCCCCACCGACCCACACCGTCCCGAGTCGAGGTCAGCAGCGCACCATCCCCACCATATACGGTGTTGACACTGTACTGCTTCTCCTTCCTGAGACGCCGGACGGTGGACCAGAATCTCCTCGAAGCCGTCCGAAAGTCGTTCTCCATGGCCTCTCCAAACTCCTCCCATGCCCGAGTTTTTGCCTCAGCAACCACCGAAGCCGCTTTCCGCTTGGCCTGCCGGTACCTATCAGCTGCCTCCAGAGACCCACAGGACAAAAAGATCCTATAGGACTCCTTCTTCAGCTTGACGGCATCCCTCACCGCCGGTGTCCACCAACGGGTTTGGGGATTGCCGCCGCGACAGGCACCGACCACCTTACGGCCACAGCTCCGGTCAGCCGCCTCAACAATAGAGGCACGGAACATGGCCCATTCGGACTCAATGTCCCCCACCTCCCTCGGGACGTGGTCGAAGTTCTGCCGAAGGTGGGAGTTGAAGCTACTTCTGACAGGGGACTCTGCCAGCCGTTCCCAGCAGACCCTCACAACACGTTTGGGCCTACCAGGTCCGACCGGCATCTTCCCCCACCATCGAAGCCAACTCACCACCAGGTGGTGATCAGTTGACAGCTCCGCCCCTCTCTTCACCCGAGTGTCCAAGACATATGGCCGCAAGTCCGACGACACAACCACAAAGTCGATCATCGAACTGAGGCCTAGGGTGTCCTGGTGCCAAGTGCACATATGAACATCCTTATGCTTGAACATGGTGTTCGTTATGGACAATCCGTGGCGAGCACAGAAGTCCAATAACAAAACACCACTCGGGTTCAGATAGGGGGGGCCATTCCTCCCAATCACGCCCTTCCAGGTCTCACTGTCATTGCCCACGTGGGCATTGAAGTCTCCCAGCAAAACGAGGGAATCCCCAGAAGGTATGCCCTCTAGCACCACCTCCAGAGACTCCAAAAAGGGTGGATACTCCAAACTGCTGTTCGGCGCATACGCACAAACAACAGTCAGGACCCTTCCCCCCACCCGAAGGCGGAGGGAGGCCACCCTCTCGTCCACCGGGGTAAACCCCAACGCACAGGCTCCAAGTCGGGGGGCAGTAAGTATGCCCACACCTGCTCGGCGCCTCTCACCGGGGGCAACTCCAGAGTGGTAGAGAGTCCAGCCCCTCTCAAGGAGATTGGTTCCAGAGTCCAAGCTGTGCGTCGAGGTGAGTCCGACTATATCTAGCCGGAACCTCTCAACCTCACGCACTAGCTCAGGCTCCTTCCCCTTCAGAGAGGTGACATTCCACGTCCCAAGAGCCAGTTTCTGTAGCCGAGGATCAGAACGCCAAGGTCCCCGCCTCTGGCCACTACCCAACTCACACTGCACCTGACCTCCTTGGCCCCTCCCATAGGTGGTGAGCCCATGGGAAGGAGGACCCACGTTACCTCTTCGGGCTGTGCCCGGCCGAGCCCCATGGGTGCAGGCCCGGCCACCAGGCGCTCGCCATCGAGCCCCACCCCCAGGCCTGGCTCCAGAGGGGGGCCCCGGTGACCCGCGTCCGGGCAAGGGAAAACGTTGTCCACAGTTTTTATTCTTCATTGGAGGTTTGTTGAACCGTTCTTTGTCTCATCCCTCACCTAGGACCAGTTTGCCTTGGGTGGCCCTACCAGGGGCATAAAGCCCCGGACAACATAGCTCCTAGGATCATTGGGACACGCAAACCCCTCCACCACAATAAGGTGACGGTTCAAGGAGGGGACATGAAAGGTGCTATATAATAATAGATAGATAGATAGATAGATAGATAGATATGAAAGGTGCTATATAATAATAATAATAATAATAATAATAATAAATAGATAGATAGATATTGAAGGTGCTATATAATAATAATAGTAATAATAATAATAGAGAGAGAGATAGATAGATAGATATGAAAGGCACTATATGATAGATAAATAGATAGATATGAAAGGTGCTATATAATAATAGATAGATAGATAGATAGATAGATATGAAAGGTGCTATATAATAATAATAATAATAATAAT
>JANRMT010062802.1:7066463-7078593 GCA_026402145.1 Polypterus bichir lapradei | reverse complement strand
ATAGATAGATAGATAGATAGATAGATAGATAAAGGCACTATATAATAGATAGTCAGATAGATAGATAGATAGATAGATAGATAGATAGATAGATAGATAGATAGATAGATAGATAGATAAAGGCACTATATAATATAGATAATTTCCACCCGATAGATAGATAAAGGCACTATATAATATAGATAATTTCCACCCGATAGATAGATAGATAGATAGATAGATAGATAGATAGATAGATAGATAGATAGATAGATAGATAGATACTTTATTAATCCCAAGGGGAAATTCACAAATTTATTTAACTTCATTAAAAGTGAAGCAGAAGAAGTTCATTAGCAGCAAAAACAATTAGCTTATTAAGAAGACAGTTAGAATGAAAACGTGCAGTCACTGCGGCTCACCAGGACCGGAGGTGGACACCCCTGGATAAGGGATCCATTTTTGGTTTTTGAAGGAATCCTTGTCATGAAGGTTCCAGAAAGAACCCTTATTTATTTATGTAGATCCATAATGGGCTCCATGAATGCACATGACTAGTTGATCACAGCTGCGGTGGGCTGGCGCCCTGCCCGGGGTTTGTTTCCTGTCTTGCGCCCTGTGTGTTGTTGTGGTGGGCTAGGATTGTTTCCATCAGACCCCCGTGACCCTGTAGTTAGGATATAGCGGGTTGGATAACGGATGGATGGCTAGTTGATCACAGATTTCTGAAATATCAGAGGGTCCCTGACTTTAGGAGGAATTTTACATGCATACAAGAACACAGGCCAAGCTCAGGTTTTCATGAAGCATCAGAATCCTGCTGGGTAGCTTCATCATCATCATCATCATCACCAGGTTTCTTCATGTCAAGCACTGACACATGAGGTGACAACAAGAGCTTTCCAGAGTGATCAGTCAATGACTTTCACATCAGACTGTTGTGACGGGTGGACAGACTGTGAAAGAGCCAGCAAGATGCAACCCGAGTGCGTGTGAGGACTTAGTCTGCACCTCCTGGCTGATAGGGTCCATTGGTCCAGGTCTCGTTCTCGGTTTACATTGGTTTTGGAGGTGTTTTCTGTCACCAATGAAAATGGGAAGTAAAATCATTGCTCTTGTTAGGCTCTTCGAATGCAGTGGCGCTGCTTATTGTTATTCAGTAAAAAAAAAAAAAAAAAAAAAAAATATTGGGTTGAACTTGGGACACAGCGACCAAGAAGACTGGCAGCAGGAGTACAATGGAGCTGATGGGAGATTGACACTCGTGTTAGAGGGAGTGGTGGTGGCAGTAATGCATTAGAGTGTCGAAACTGGCAGTGAAAGAAGAAGAAGAAGAAGAAAAAGAAGAAGTAAAAAGAAGGTGGTGGTGGAGGAGGAGCAGTAGTAGTAGTAGAAGAAGAAGGTGGAGGAGGAATAGAAGAAGAAGAAGAAGAAGGAGGAGGAGGAGGAGGACGAGAAGAGAAGAAGAAGGAGGATAAGGAGAAGAAGAAGAAGAAGAAGAAGATGAAAAAGAAAGTGGAGGAGGATGAGTATAGAAGAAGAAGAGGAAGAAGAAGTAGAAGTAGAAGAAGAAGATGGTGGTGGTGGAGGTGGAGGAGCATTAGTAGTAGTAGTAGTAGTAAAAGAAGAAGAATAAGAAAAAGAAGAAGCAGGAGAAGGAGAAGAAGAAGAAGATGAAAAAGAAGGTGGAGGAGGATGAGTATAGAAGAAGAGGTAGACGAAGAAGAAGAAGATGATGATGGTGGTGGTGGTGGAGGATGGGGAGCAGTAGTAGTAATAGATTAAGAAGAAGAAAAAGAAGGTGGAGGGGGTGGAGGAGGAGGAGGATAGAAGAAGAAGAAGATGGTGGTGATGGTGGAGGAACATTAGTAGTAGTAGTAAAAGAAGAAGAAGAAGAAGGTGGTGGTGGAGGATGGGGAGCAGTAGTAGTAGTAGTAGATTATGAAGAAGAAAAAGAAGGTGGAGGAGGTGGAGGAGGAGGGGGATAGAAGAAGAAGAAGAAGGAGGATGAGGAGGAGGAGAAGAAGAAGAAGAAGAAGAAGAAGAACAACAACAACAACAACAACAAGGTGGTGGTGGTAGAGGAGGAGGAGCATTAATAGTAGTAGAAGAAGAAGAAGAAGGAAGCGGTCAGCATATCGCCACAGAGACCTTTGACAGATGGCATTCAGTGCTCAGCTTCGTCAGAGGCGACCTCAAAATGCTGCTGTGGTTTTTGCATGCAGACTGGACACTCGTGTAAAATTCAGTTTGTTAAGCCTAAGATTTGCATGTCCTGGTAAGATTCTCCATGTCTAATTTATTGCGTAATTCCATACTACCAGAGTTGGATTTCAGCGTTCAGCCAAAGGGACCCCCAGTCACCATGGCGCACCGCTAGCCTATTAATAAAGATGTCCCAGGTGACCTCCCAGCAGCCTGACTCTGGCAGTAATAATCATAAGCAGTATTTGAACAGACGGGACTCGTGACCAATGACTGAGGGGGTTGAGGGGGACAGGCAGGTCTTCAATTCAACAGTGTACCTGTGTGTGAGGGGGCTTTCTGTTTTTTTGGACTACTTTCATCTTCCGGAGGTATTTATTTAACAAAATTTTAGACAGAGATGCACGTATTGGGCAGGTTATGAACATGTGACCGGGTGACTTGACCTGTGGGTTACGTGACCCGACGAATGTGAGATTTTTTTTTTTATGAATGTTTTTGATGTTGTTGGCTGTTGTCCGGCGGTGGACCTCATAGCTGCCCACTCCATCAGACACTTTGCTTTCTCTGTTCTTTACAGAATATTAAGAATAACAATTTCTCTGCTATCAGTGCAGACTACCAAGTAGCCTATAGAAGAATGCATCATTTCCTTTAAGATGGATATACGGTATGCCATGTTGGCCAATTTTCATTCAAAAGAAACAAAAACCAAAAGAGGAGCAATGAAATAGAGACGATGATCAAAGTGGGTGGGCTTTGGCCTACTCAGCCCTACTACTGGCCTTGAGAGCCCTCCAAAGCATGAATTAACAGTAGAGGGAATGTAAGTCCAGTGAGTTGCAGAGTAACAGACACAACCACAGTGGAGTCGCTAAAATGCTGGTGTGAACAAAAGACCAGAAGACATTTGACAAAAGGGAGGAAACCATTTTGTCCAGCAAACTTGTTTGTCCCAATTTCTTTTCTAGATCCTTCTTGAAGGTTGTCAAGGTTTGTGCTTCATCTCCACATGGTGGTAGTTTATTCCAGATCTCTTCCTGGCTCAAGTTCTAAATGCTCTTCCCCTTCATTTCTGCAGGTGTCCTGCACTATGCGATTCATTGTTAAGCCGTAAGAATTCTTCTGGATCTCCTTTATCGAAACCTTTGAGGATTTTGAAGACCCCGATGAGGTCCCCACCCAGTCTGCTCTGTTTAACTCTCCGAGTCTGTCACAGTCGGACACGTCCTTAAGTCTCATGATGCACTTGGTTCCCTGCACAGTTTCAGGTGCTGCTATGTGTTTCTCCTAACGTGGAGACCAGAAGTGCACACCGGACCCCCGAGGTGCTCTCACAAGTGCGTCGTATAGTCTGAGCATAACGTCCCCCGATTTATATTGAAGATTGTTTTTTATGATCTAACCTTTCATTTGATTTTCTGGACATTTCTTAGATGATGAAAACATTGTGTCAACAGAGACCCTCTATATCCTTTCTAGAGGTTTCCCCCTGTAGCTCAGTATCCTGTATTTATACAGTAGCTGATGTTCCCTTTTGCCCCACGTGTAGCACTTTGCACTTTTCCATACACTCCACACTCCGAAAGCTCTCCCAGGTCTTTCTGAATTCTTTTTGCTGTCACCTCAGTGTCTGCCATTGCCCCAGATAAAGTGTCACCTTTGAATTTCAGAATGTTTACTAGATATACCAGAGTCTGTGTCATTAATAGACCCCTCAGGGACCATACCACCCTGTATGATGCTTTCTTTGAGTCTCCTGGAGACAACTGACCAGCGGCACCATAGCACCACAAGCCCTCCCCATACGTAAAACCAGTCAGTGCTGGTTGATGCGTACTGGTGGGACAAGACACGTGATGAGCTTCAGGCAGACGATAAACCTGACCATCTGAGGCTCCTTCTTCATTTACGTGCAGGCCACATCTCAGCCTCATCCCCAGACCCTCGAGAGCGACAGTGGAGAGATGAAGTCAAGGACATTGAATTGTTAGACGTGGGGGGGGTTTGGGGGGGCGGGCGAGTGAATTAAAATTGATAAAGTTAAAGAAGCCTCATCATGAAATATATATGAGACTTAGTCGCCGTGCATTCTTAGGCGTTTTAGTTTTTAATTCATTTTATGCAAATATTGATTTTATTCTTGCTTTATGCTCTTAAATTATAATAAAACAACAACAACAACAAACATAATTATCTTTTAAAATGCATTAGCATCCCAAAAGCCCCCCAAGGGTTTTATTTATTTATTTCACTCTTATATTCCGCTCTGGAGAGGATCTGCCTGTCGTTATTCGGCCTTCGCTGAGGTTAGCACCTTGTCCGCGCATGCTCAGATGGGCACGACACGTGACTCCCTAAAGCCCTAACCCATGCTGCGACCCCTCAAGTAGAAGTTCTCGAACCCACCCCTGTACTCCCTTGGCAGAAAACTTTGTAAAGCTCCTAAAAAGGAGTGTCAAAGGCACTGTAATAAAAATCTGTTCAAGCGGATAAATGGATAAAGAACACAGCTGCCTCACGGCCGACCTGCGGTCCTCTCCCAACCTAGCAAATGTCACAAGTCGGTGATCGCGTTTAGACAGGGCGTCTTTGTCACTTTTCTTTTCTTCTCAGTCCCTTCCACCCTTATCTCCGTCCGTTTTCGGATGATCCTCTAGATTTTGCTTCCTGAGTGCGACAGTCCTCTGCAGTGTCGGGCACGAGCCGACGCTTGGGGGTCGCACTGAGAGGTGAGAAGTTCAAACTCCGAAGCCGCTGCTCTGATTGTTTTTGGATCAATTGGAGGTGCGCGCTGATAAAGCGCGAGGAAGGACGCGATCAATGGGCGCTGAGGTCTCAGGCCGTCCTCTCTTCTCCCAGACATCTACAATGTCTGCGCCTGTCGATACTTCAATTAATGCCGACAATGAAGCGCCTTGCGGTAAAGCGCCCGATTAATCTCCAACTTTGGCCTGCCTGCTTGATTTTTTTTTTCCTGATTGTCTGAACGTTTGCTGTTCATGAAAATTGCGAAAAATCATCTCCTGAACTGAAGTGGCCAAATCAGATCGATAAACGTTGAAAACGGGCTCTGTTGGCGCAGCACCGGGTACAAGACTGGCAGTATTCCAGAATGGGACACCAACTGAGTTCAGTGCACATTTAAGCCAGGAGCTCATGCCCGCTCGGTGTAGGAAGGTGTTGCCGTCAAATGAACTCGGGGACCCGGAGCTGCGAGACTCTGCCGAGCTCTGATGTCTGCGTTTGAGTTATGAAAAGACAGCCTTCATAAACGGCCATGTCTGAAATATGCGTGAAGAGCAGCACTGGAGTAACCAGCAGGCGAAATAAGCGCCTGCTCGGGGCACCACGGGAAGGTGGGCATCACTGGGCACACCGAGTCCAATTTTCTTTCTTTTTGTTTTGATAACTACCCTGACCTGCCGTGATCGACTTCAATCTGCATTGATAAAAAATAACATGCTGTTGTTAACAGCACATCAGATGTCAAACTTATTTCCGTCTCCTAGCGTAAGAATTTCGTTTATGTCGACAGTCGGTTGGGACAGCCTGCAGACATTGAACTCATCACCTAATTTACGTAGCGGACCCTTAACCCGTTTTGTAGTTATTTCAATTATTGTTTCTTCATCTATCAATCTGTCTATCTAATATTGTAATCCTGACAACTATCCATTCATCTATCCATTATCCAACCCGCTATATCCTAACTACAGGGTCACGAGGGTCTGCTGGAGCCAATCCCAGCCAACAGAGTGTGCAAGACAGGAAACAAACAGCCCACTGCAGGGCGCGCACACACACACCCACCCAAACTAGGGACAATTTAAGATCACCTAACCTGCATGTCTTTGGACTGTGAGAGGAAACCCACGCAGACACGGGGACAACATGCAAACTCCACGCAGGGAGGACCCGGGAAGCGAACCCAGGTCTCCTTACTGCGACGCAGCAGCGCTACCCACTGCGCCACCGTGCCCGCGCCGCCCCCTGCCAACTATACTAACATTAATATCTATCTATCTATCTATCTAGTGCATTTCTCTACTATCTATCTATCTATCTATCTATCTAGTGCATTTCTCTGCTATCTATCTATCTATCTATTTAGTGCCTTTCTCTGTCTATTAAATAGTGCCTTTCACTATCTATCTATCTATCTATCTGACTGCTCCCCCCATTATTCTGCTCCTGTCCACCCACTAAGGTCCTCCAATTCTGTCGCTGTCACTCAATCTAACTTGTGCCCATTGGGTGGCAGACCCTTCAGCTGCATCGCGCTACGATTGTGGAATGACCCCCCTAAATTAATGAGATCAGCTAGGTGAATTCATTCTTTTAGAAAACAATTTCAAACTCATTTTTTTCAGGAAGGCATTATACGTACCTAGCCATTCTGACCCTTCTTTTAGTTTGCGCTCTTTGCTCAGATGCTCAGGATGATTTGCGTTTTAGCGCTTTGTGCATTAGAAAGGCGCTATATAAATATCATGTATTAGTGTTATTTATGTCAGATCTCTCACGGGTCCCGCTGCACTGTAGTCAGTGTAACGATGTCTCCGTGAGCCCCCCTTCTGATTCGTAGTCGTACCCCTTGCGGTGAGGACGGTACCTGAAAACGTCGTCAATAGAGTTGGGTTTTCTCTCCTGGCCCCGCACGCCCACCTTGTCTCACATTTCATTTCTAAACTAGCCCCCACCCTGAATCTCCTGATAAATCAAGAAGCCCCCGTGTGCGCGGAGTCTTTTGCCTTTAAAACACCGCGAGTGTGTATGAAATGGCGGGCTAATCCTTTGAAATCTCATTTATGAATTGTTGGATCACACAAAGTCGCCTCTCTTCTTTTGTTTTTCTACTTCACTTCTCCATTTTTGGACCACTGATCAGGGAGCATAGCGGAGACTACAAGCCTCGGTGAACACTTTACCGATATTTCCCCCGTTTACCGACTGGATTTTAAGCCAGCTCCCCGTTAGCCACGCCCCTGCCTCTTGTGCCCCCCTCAGCGCCCCAACTCTGCCCTGACGACTTCGATGGCGGATGAAGTCTGAGGAAGCGGAGGCTGCTGGAAATTTTGCACGGGGGCATCTGCGATCCAGCTTAGCTAAATGTGACTGATTGCGTCTTTATCACTTCAGCCATCTTTTCCGTTCACTTCAACTTTCCGTAAGCGCTGCCACGCGGTGCCCCGCCGGGCTGACCTCTCCAAGTCAGCGGACTGATTTATTGGAGTTAATCTCGCCAGGCGGCTTCAAGAGTACAATTGACTTTTGGAAACTGAAGAGGAGGACCTCAGTGATCGGCTGATTAGGCCCTGCTGGTTCTCGACACTTTGCTGGAATTACCGCAATTTCAAATGCGTTCCGGTATATGAAAAATGCAAATAAAGGCAAACTGAAATAAAATAAATAACTGAAATAAGTGATTATTAAACCCATTTGAACTGTAAAAGTAAAAAAAAAACGAGGACTAGAATTCTTTCCCATATTAAATTAATTGTTCTTTTTATTATGACGAATGCCCGCTTATTTGATGGCCGCCACGCGTCAGGCAATAGTTTGGAAAGTAGCGCGTTAAGAGTTGCGCCACTTGACTTTACCCTTTCACGTCTCCCAGTAATCCTTCGGTAAATGAAAACGTTTTCCTTTTTTTTATTCTTCCTTGACATAACCCTTCAATTGCTCAGCCGTCGGGGGTCTTCTTTGTCATAATTTCCTCTTAATATGGCGCCACGCGCTTTCAGTGGATGGTCGGGGCGCGCAGCAAGCCGGTCAGGGTCACGTGCTCTCGAACTGTTGTGGCTGTTGACCTTCCCACTTAAGCGCATTCACGTGGGCTTCCGGTGTTTCGATTGGGGGAAAATGCGTTCGCTGTGAACTGGGAAGTGGGGATTTCCGAGTCCTTAGTCGCATTTTTAACAGGACCGCACCCACAAATTGAATTTCCGACTCGGAAATTCGCGCCTGGTTTGTCAAATCCGAGGTTGTCCGACTTCAGATTATGACGTCAATCCAAAATTGACAAACTCTACCGGGAGCTGTAGTATTCTTCGGTTTATTAGCAGTTAGGTGTATTGGTGTCTCATTAAACCAGTCGTACACACGGTACTGTCCAGCGTGTATCTGCGGATGTGTTGCTGCGGTGTTTGGATGAACAGAATGCCGCTCAGGTATTGATTACACTGTTATCAACTGGTATTCAGTCAGTCAGGATCGCCAATGCACCTAACCTGCATGTCTTTGGACTGTGGGAGGAAACCGGAGTACCCGGAGGAAACCTACGCAGACATGGTGAGAACATTCAAACTCCATGCAGGGAGGACCCAGGAAGCGAACGAGCTTACTGCGAGGCAGCAGCGCTACCACTGCGCCACCGTGCTGCCCTCAACTGGTATTCATCCATCCATTATCCAACCCGCTATATCCTACAGGGTCATAGGGGTCTGTTGCAGCCAATCCCAGCCAGCACAGGGCGCAAGGCCGGAAACAAACCCCGGGCAGGGTGCCAGCCCACCGCAGGGCGCACAAACACACACACACATACATCAAGCACACTCTAGGGACAATTTAAGATCACCAATGCACTTAACCTGCATGTCCTTGGACTGTGGGAGGAAACCGGAGCACCCGGAGGAAACCCACGCAGACATGATGAGAACTTGCAAACTCCACGCAGGGAGGACCTGGGAAGTGAACGAGCTTACTGTGAGGCAGCAGCGCTACCACTGTGCCACCGTGCTGTCCTCAACTGGTATTCATTTCGAGATAAAAACCTCAGCAAAGGTTTTCCTTAAGGCGCCCATATTGGTTTTCTGAACGTCTTACATGGCCAACGAGGGTGCAACATCATTCCCAGTTCCATACATACATCCATCCATTATCTAACCCGCTATCTCCTAACAGCAGGGTCACGGGGGTCTGCTGGAGCCAATCCCAGCCAACACAGGGTGCAAGGCAGGAACCAAACCCCGGGCAGGGCGTCAGCTCACCGCAGCATTCCCAGTTCCAACATAAATAAATGGAACGCAGCACTTGTTTGTCCAAATTGTGATTCTAAGTTTGTCAGACATTCGCGTGTCTTCCCGACTCACAGCTCTGATTTACTGCCGCACGTGGAACGCAGCGTGGGACCCTCTGATTACAAAGCCCCGCCGTCCTAAAAACACCCAACCTATGGCCCGCCGTTGCGTTTCCGGAATAACCGATCCTGTCTGAATGAATTCGGGAGCATCGAGTCTCTTAAACTTAAAAATCCTCAAAACGAAGCCTCAGGTTGTTAAAACTCGCTGTTTGTCTTAGAATTAGAAGCTGATGTGATAGCTGTGGCTTAGATGAATTGGTCCAAACACAAACCGAGACTTTGGATAATTGAATTGATAATTCATCCAATCACCTGTACCGTAAATCAGCTGAAACTGCGTTTCTGTGATATTAAGCACAGTTTCTTAGTGAGATTATAACTTTTTTTTTTCAATCATGAAGATATCTATTGGAGTTTTTAATTCATCATTTTGCTTACGCAACCTGGATTTGGATCACATGACTACATTTGTCACCTCTGCGACGTCACAGGCAGCGATATATATGGTGACGGTTCTGGTCTACGTCAAAATGAAAAACTTTACCGTGGGTCACTTTTTTTTTTCCTGCAGCGGTCCAAGTGCGCCAAGTGTTACGATCGCAAACTTTTTTTTACATTTTTTGTGTACATTCTTGCACAGTTCCCTTCAGTCTATGTATTAATTCAGAGCCAGTCAACATTTCAACTGAAAAATGACGTTGTGTTCTGTCTGGGATGTTTGAAACTCGAAGGAGGATCCGCCTTCTGATCTAATGTTAGTAAATCATGGACGGTATAATCTCGCCTCTTTTAAGAAATCAAAGTTAAATCCAGGGTGGCGGCACTTAAGGATTTACACCTCAGGCACTGGTTGAACAAATTAAGGTACCGAGTAAATAAGCTTCTTGAAGTTTCCACCTCTCAGGACCTTGAAGATTTTCTCAGTCGTCTGGTCCACAAGTCATAAAAGTTTGAAAACGATTTTAAAAAAAATAAGAGAAAATGAACTTCACGTGTAGCATTGGCATAGCTAGTGGCGGGCAGAGGGGGCGGCACATTTTAGGGGGGCGACATTATTGGCCAAAATGCTCAGTACAATATGTGTGTAAGCAGCAGCATTCGGAAAAATATCACTCACGAATGAAAAAAGTCAAATTCTCTGATTTTTATCCACAAAGGCTTCAAAAATCATTTCAGACTGTCCTTCTGGCATCAGACACAGCAGTAGAAATTGATGAGGCAATAACAAAAATAAAATAAATATTGCACAGATAAGAATTTCTAGGAAGATAAACAACTAATTTACAATTTATCTTTTTGTTTCATTATCAATCCGAATGCGTTTTTGCTCATCCCCACCTATCACTTGTACACTACACTGGTTTTGGTTTTTGCAGCGTAATTATATTAAACTAATAATTAGAACACGGCTCCTCAGGGCGTCTATAGTATATTCTTGTCTAGTTGATGCTTATAAATAATTATATGAGAAAAATTATTGTTGTCTATATATGAAAACATCTATGCAAACTTTATCTAATTTTTCTCTAAACAGCATTTTAATTTTCTATTTAAATAGGTTAACATATTCAGATATGTTGGAGGGCAGCAAATTGAAGCTCCACCCCCGCACCACCGCCATTGGGGCACAAACTGGAGCTACGCCACTGGCCTGTACACACGCATGTCAGCTGATACCAGCAAAACTAAATCAGTGAGCATTTTAGATGTCTCCTAGGAATCAAAGATACCAAAAGATACTTCTAACACTCACAACATGTTCCTTTAATTGAGGTGAACAAATTCCAATGAATCAATCGAAAATCTGTCACATGATGGCATCAAAACTGATTGCACCCCAGCTTTTACTGTTAGCCATTTTACTTTTACTGTTTAACAGTTAGCCATTCTTTCTTAAGTTCTGTATTTCTTTCTTTGACCAACAGTCTGCCTGTTCATCAGCACGTTCATCAGCACCTGATTGGGTTGTCGTTCTGATGCGCCACACCAACTGGCTCTTTGCTAGTAGTGCTGAGAGGGCAGGCGCTCACAGGCTGAGATGGCCGACGCTGCTCTGTTTCATTGGCTGGTGACTACATTTG
The DNA here is from genome assembly GCA_026402145.1 of Polypterus bichir lapradei. Classification (NCBI taxonomy): domain Eukaryota; kingdom Metazoa; phylum Chordata; class Cladistia; order Polypteriformes; family Polypteridae; genus Polypterus; species Polypterus bichir. The sequence goes on along the minus strand of JANRMT010062802.1, from coordinate 7,067,244 downwards.
GACTTGTGCTTTGTATTCTGCTTTGGCTCGCACTCTCATGTTGACCTGTTGTAACCCGACTCACATCACCACAGGCATTCAGAGCCTACCTGCCACCAGCAGAACACATGAGTAAGACTTCCACCCCCCCGTCCACAGTGGAATTTCAAAATACATGGGATGGGATGGGAGAGCACAATGTCTGTATTAGGACCACTTCTAGGGTCTGGGAACTTTTAAAAGGTCTTCAGGCAGCCTCAAGAAATCCTGTTGTGGATGTTCACTCATATATACAGTAATAACATTTACATGAATGGCACTACATAACGTATCATCAAATATATAAACCAAAGATTGATGGGTGCCACGTCTGTGCAGTTATAAGCACCTTTGCAGGAAGCTTTGGTAACTCCCCTTGATAATTCTGTTCCTTTGTGGAGATTACACTGTTCATTTGTGCCTTCGGAGGCAGCTGCCATGAAAGGCGCCATATGAAAGCAAGGCTGACTGCTTTTGTATTGGAATATAGACAGACAGACAGATGGACAGACGGATATATTTTAATTTTAGTATAGTCGGCAGGATCACAGCATATAAACAGATAAATAGATATGAAAACACTATGTAATAGATATATAGATTTGCACAATATAACAGATATATAATCAGACAGGTTTGAAAAGAACTACATAACTGATGGATCCAAAAGACACTATATAGTAAATAACTATAAATCATTATGATAGGCACTATGTGATAGATAGATAGATAGATAGATAGATAGATAGATAGATAGATAGAT
>JANRMT010062802.1:7034680-7047122 GCA_026402145.1 Polypterus bichir lapradei | reverse complement strand
TATCTATCTATCTATCTATCTATCTATCTATCTATCTATCTATCTATCTATTATATAATGCCTTTATCTATCTATCTATCCATCTATATCTTCAATGTGGGAAACGGATGGCCATCGTCTTTATTGACTTTCGATCTGTGTTCGACTGCATCGATTGGCCAGTACTTTGGATGACGCTGGAGACCGAGCACATCCCACCAAAAGTCATCAAGCTACTGCGGGAAAATTACAACGGATCATCGAGCCAAATACGCATCCGAAACAAGTTGTCGACTGAGCTCGCCATTCGCACTGGAGTTTGCCAGGGAGACGTCGCCTCACCGCTGCTCTTCAACATCGTACTCAACGCCATTATGAGGAAAGTCTTCGGGGGCAGACGCGGAGTCCAGTTCGATGAAAATGGCACCGTGACAGATCTAATGTTTTCAGATGACAGCAGTGTGCTGGCTGAGGATGACGCCAAAGCCACAGACGCTCTCTACAAGATCGCCTGTGTCGCCCAGTCATATGGATTGAAGATAAACATTGAAAAGACGAAAGTGCTGACAACAGATGGATCGCCTGCAAATGTCCACCTTGACGGCATCCAAATACAACAAGTTCAGCAGTTCAAATACCTTGGCTCACTCATCGAACAGAAGAAAGTCGCGTCCACGGTGGAGATCCACAGTCGAATAGGTCAAGCAACCACAGCATTCACTTCTCTAAAGTGGTGCTTGTGGAAGCGAACAAATATTTCCACTCTGACCAAAATCCGCCTTTTCCGGACGCTGATCCTGCCGATTCTACTTTATGGATCCGAAACATGGACGATACTCAAGGCAGACCTCAACAAACTCAAAGTTTGCCAGATGCGTTGCCTCCAGCAGATATTACGAGTATCACTCTGAGACCGCCTTCGAAATGAGGACATCCAATGGAGATGTGACAACCTACCACCAATCGAGGAACAAATTTAAACACGTCGACTGCGATGGTTTGGCCCTGTATGTCGAATGGATGCGAGCCGACTACCACACCAACTCCTCTGGCGTGAACGACCCACTCAGTGGCGAATCCAACGAACGGCACCGAGAAAAACATGGCTAAAACAGGTCGAAGATGACATCAGAAATTGCAGAGTAAATCTCGACGAGGCCAGAACAATCGCCAACGATCGTCATGCATGGAAGCAAGTTGTGAAGGAGATCCGAAAACCATTGGCACCCACAGCAGCGTATGAGCTTAGGAGCCGATCTAGACCCAACGCCAGCTAGGGATCAGAGAGAGAGATCTATCTATCTATCTATCTATCTATCTATCTATTATATAGTGCCTTTCACATCTACCTATCTATTTATCTATGTAATATTGTGATCCTGGTGACTATACTGAAATATCTATCTATCTATCTATCTATCTATCTATCTATCTATTATATAGTGCCTATCTATCTATCTATCTATCTATCTATAATATAGTGCCTTTCATATCTATCTATCTATCTATCTATCATAAAAAGTAGAGTAGCATGTGGGATGAGATCCATTAATATTCCAGCACACATCCTTATTCATATCCCATTCTCCATCTTCTTGTGTTTCTGTAACTCCTTGCATCCTAGATGATTGCGCCTCTACCGTAGTCTAACATTGTCCTTACCACTTTGGGGTACTACGTACAGCATTGATGGTCCAGGGTACGCCAGGTCCTTATTCATATCCAATTGTGACATCATAAAGATGATTGAGCCTTTTCCTCACTTTGGGGGTACTATGCCCTCTCTGTGGTTGAGGTTCTGGATTAAACAGGTCCTTATTCAAATCCAATCCTCCATTTCTTATGATTCTATTACTCTTTACACTACAGAACATTCTTCCGCTACCTTAGTCTAACATTGTCCCTACCACTTTGAGGTATAACGGCATCTCCGTAGTCATGGTGCAGGGTCCACCAGGTCTTAATTCATTTTAAATTCTTCATCTTGTTGTGATGTTCTAACTTCTTACATCACTGCTGATTTTGTCCCCAACCTCTGTTTAACATAACGCCTAACACACTTTAGGGGCACCATGGTATTAATGGGGTACCATTGTGTTAATGATCCAGTACACACCACATCTTTATTCATATCTCATTCTCCATCTTCTTGTGATACTATAACTCTTTACACTCTGTCATGGTCCCTACCGCTTTGGACCACTATGCCCCCTCTGTTTTCAAGGTGCAGGGTACTGTGATGCCATAACTATTTAAATCATAGCTGATTATGCCCCTATGTGACTTTAACGTCATCCTTACAACTATCTGTAGTCATGAGTCAGGACACAAGAGGTCCTTATTCATATCTGTGATGTTCTAACTCCTTACATCACCAATGATTTTGCTCCCTACCTCACTTTAACATAACGCCAAACACTGTAGGGCTCCATGGTATTAACGATCCTGGACACACCAAGTCCTTATTAACATTCAGTTCTCCATCTTCTTATGATGTTAATACTCCTTACACTGGAGATGATTTTGCCCCTTCCTCAGTCTAACTTTGCCCTTACCCCTTTGAAGTATTATAGCTTCTCTGCAGTCACGGTCCATGGTACAGGAGGTCCTCATGTTGACCCCTCTGTAGTCATGGTGCAGGGTCCACCAGGGCTTTATTCATTTTGAATTCTCCATCTTGTTGTGATGTTCTATCTCCTTACACCACTGATGATTTTACCCCGAAACTCACTTTAACATAATGTCTAACACTTTAGGGCTCCATGGTATGTCCTTATTCACATTCAGTTCTCCATCTTGTTGTGATGGTATAACTCCTTACACTGGAGATGATTTTGCCCCTTCCTCAGTTTAACTTTGTCCCTACCCCTTTGGGGACACTCCAGGTCCTCATCCTGACCCCATTTGCCCCTTTCCTGTGACCCTATAATGCCTTACACTAGAGATGATTACGCCCCTCCCTGCTAGGGTGCTATAGTCGTCATGTTTCATTAAAGACCACTCATCTCAGAATGGATATATCTTCTCATGTATGCTTCTTTGATGTCCTGTACTGGACAAAGACCCCAACCCTTACCCCCGGGGCACCGTCCATGCCAGCCTTCAGCTCTCATGCCTCCTCCTGATGAGCACCAAAGGCGAAGGGCACCAACACTGGCACAGTCCAATCACATTGAGTGGCAGCCTGCTGGCACCTCTCTCTGAATGTGAGCGTGTGAAAGGCGCTTTATGAATTAAACAAATGGCCGGTCACTCCCTTGTGCCACCTCAGTATGCGATGCCTCTGGATGTTTTTTTTTTTTTCACGCTCTGCCCAAATCAGAAAAGGGGACTTTTTTTTTTTTTCTTCTTTTTTTTTGTTAAACTTCAAACCAATTCCGGCGAGTTAACTTCTAATTAGAAAAACAAAGTGATAACAATTAATGAGGAGCAGCCCTTTCTTACTTTCCCCTAATTAACACTGTCACAGCTTGTTACAAAGACCTTTGATGTCATAAAGCGTAAAGGAGCTCACAACTGGATATTTGCCGGATTTTAAAGAATTGCCAACGTGGTAATTAAATGTGCTTGCAAATTATCCCAAACTCATCAACAAGCGCCTTTTTAATGAAATAACATCTTTCAGTGAATACAGACGGAAAGTGAAAAAGTGAGCAATGGCTTTTCACTGGAGTTTGAATTTTTAATTGCCTGTCGGGAAAATATTAAATAAAAGCTGATTGGAAATAAATTAAAAAAAAAAAAAAAACTCCAACAAAGCGTTGCCACCGATACGATTGTTAAGCAGGACTGGCAGCGCCCGTCTCATGAAGATGGGCGCCCGTTTCTGGAAAGTAAAAGAAAAAGACATACAAAGCAACTGGCGGGAAGATAAGGAGCCGGGACGAGAAGATGCCACCCACTGACCTGGAGATGGGTGGCATAGCTGGTGTGGCAAAGTGCCCGGTGGGAGCTGCAGTTGGACTAAACCTCAGAGTAAAGGCTGGGATTGTTTTAGCTCCACCTTTTAGTGGCGTTGGCATGTAATGTGATTACAGAGCACCTACTGTGGTTGCCATCTGAATGAAATAGCTAAGCTCCCGGTGGACCGATTTTGTTCAAATTTGATGGGCTTATGCTTCTAGGAAATCTGTTAGGAAAGTCCTCAATTACAGCCTGGTGGTGTACGGTTTTAAAATTTCAAAAACTCCCAAGGTATAGTCTGGGTGAATTTTCAAAATTGTCTATCAAACAGAGAAAGCTTCTGTGTGACTTTGATTACAGAGCTTCACATTTGCCTGCTCTAATGGCTTCCCCGGCTCATATTATTTTCAATTTATGCTAATTATGCTCTAGGATTTTTTTTTTGTCTTATGTAAATGTATGAAATTTGATCATTTTTGTTAATTTTCTATTGTTGGTTAATAACTCGATGTGTGTGATGTGACAGCTTGTAGTTCTGATTGGGAGGAGCCTCACCCTCTGATGTCACGGCTGAAGGACCGCCCCCTCCCCAGCCTATATATTCCAGATGAGGCTCTTCAGAGTCACATTGTGAACATTTTGTGATTTGAACCCCCTTTGTGAGATGTTGCTGTCGTTCAATTCTGTCCTTCTGTGGAAGGGTAGTCATCGAGGGGCGGGCCTGTCCTTCTGTCACCTGTCGTAGCACAATCCCTGTTGTCATCCAGGTTTAGGCTCCCCTGTCGGTTTGATCTGACCCCTTCATCATGTAGCCATCGATCTGTTGAAGGATGAGTACGCAGAGCTCACAGGTCAGCTGTATCCTTCCCAGCAGCTTGCAGATCATCAACCTGAGGGTCTCACTGTTGGATGAAGATGTCTCTGACCGAAAAATTGTATTCATCCACTCACACCCTTAGACTAATAAGGTGGTAGGCACCCGACTCTTTACACCTCACAGTTAGCAAGCCATTTCCTGATTAGACCAAGTACTAGCCCTGCTATTGGCTCTCGTTGGGCCATTGCATCCTCAAGGTTGTCCTCCACCCAACAAGACACAAGAACCACAGCTGCCAGAGCCTTCGTTGCTCTCATTGGCCTCCTAAAAGTGGTCTTCCGCCCAACAAGCTGCCGCTCCAGTCTTTGCTGCTCTCGTTGGCCTCTAAAGGTGGTCTTCCACCCAACAAGACAAAAGACCCACTGCTGCTCCAGTCTTTGCCACTCTCTTTGGTAACCTCAAGGTGGTCCTGTGCTCAACAAGAAACAAGACCACCTGCTGCCCAAGCCTTCGCAGCTCTTGTTGACCTCCTCAAGGTGGTCCTTCACCCAACAAGACACAAGACCCACTGCTGGCCCAGTCTTCTCCGCTCTCGTTGGCTGCCATTTTCAGGCTTCCTGTTGAGCCTGTCCACCTCGCGTAGCACCTTAGGTGGTACTTGGGTCACTCGTCACCACTGATGGCACGCTGAGGTGAGAGTCAGCCTTTCAAGGAGCATTTGTGAGAACTCTTTGGTATTTCTTTTTTTTTTTTGTTTGATGTGTTATGGCTTCATCAGGACTCTACTCCTGGTCTCCGATTTCTATTATTAAATTTATAGGTTTTATTTTTTGTTATTCTTCGCTGATTATTTGAGGTTATTTTGTAATATTAATGTTTCTGTTATTTTGTAATGTGTGCTGGGCTCTGAGACATGTCTTCACAGTGTGTGCACAGTTTTTATAGTTTAAGATTGCGCTATATGGGCCAAGAGTTGGTGGACACCTGGCCATATAAGAGCTTGTTGGGCATCTCCTTCCATACTTAATGCGGAGTTTGGTCCTCCAGAACAGCCTCCATTCTACTGCCCACTGTTACAGTGTCTGTAGGGATTTGTGCCCATTTAGCCAAAAACCCACCACATGCCTTGCAAAGGGCATCAAGAAGTGGTATTGAGGATAAACCAGGCTGAGAGGAGAGAGACACAGACCAGACATTACAAAAGTGATCAGTTCTTCATTAAAAACAACGGAGTATGGAAATATCAGTTCTTGTGAAGAGTCAAAACTCTCCTGTGAGTTCGGAAAAACAAGTCAGCCACAAGCACAGCTCCTTGATGTGACTAACTCTGATTCCAAAACAAAGTCACAATCCTGGAGACCTTGGCTAAACGGCCGCTCCTGGGTCTTCCTATAGAGGAGTCTGTGCTGGCCGTCCAGTCTGAGGACAGAATCTTTCAATCCAATGATGCCAACTCTCCTTTATCCACGATGACCTTTCCCTATGCAGGAGAGTAGCCTGGCAGTAAAGCGTTGGCACCAAGTGATACCGAGAAGTGAACCAGAATAGAGGAAGACTCCTAATGCTTCGAAAATATTGTGATGCTTGACTAACAAACAGAAATGTGCAGCTAATCAGCAGCTCTAGTCAGGGTATCCCGGACTAAAGTTGTGAGACTTCAGCTGGAATTTAAAAGCTGAAACCCAAAAGGGAACCTCTTATAGTAGCCGGCAGATCATTCCACAGCTTTGGGGGTCCTGTAAGTAAAAGCTTGACCTCCCACTGTCATTTTATTAACTCTTTGAGGGCTGAATATTTTTTTGGCAGCTGGCAGAAATGTGCAGCAGAGCAGCTGCTGGCTGCCAGAGCTAAAGGCGGCAAAGCAAAATACACAGTAGGCAACATTTGTGTACTATTGCAGAATCAGAATCTGACTTAATTGCACTCTGATTTTGATGTAAGTGATCTGGAGATTAAAAATGAAAGTGATGTACCAGCATCAGCTGATCGGTCCCCATCTGATCATAGTGCTGAATGGGTTTGTGTAGCGGCCAGCAGCTGTGTACCACTACATGTCGATATAAGTCTATACCCGCGTCAAAAGAGACTGAAGTAGGCTGGCATCTTGAGATCTCACCGTGAAGTCTGGTTTGTAATGATAAGCTCAGATAAGTAAGCAGGGCCTCGGCCATTTAAGGCTTTTTATGTTAAAAGGAGGATTTTGAAATTTGCCCTAAAGTTAACCGGGAGCGAGTGTAAGGACTCTAGGACTGCAGTTATGTGTTTGTACTTTGTAGTTCTTGTAATGACTCTTGCAGCAATTAAATGAAAGCTGCATGAAGAACGATTTGAACAATGCATTGCAGTTCTCAGTGGACTTAGAAATGTCGTAATTTTCCAACGTTTTTAAGATAAAAGGAAAAAAAAAAACACCACCTTGGGGAGGTGTCCTAATTAGATGCCCAATTCACCTCAATTGGCCCCTTTTGGTGCACAGGAGCACCAACTCTACTTTGAGCTTCTCTCAAATTTCTGCATTCCTCACCCAGCGTCAATGGTTCAGCCCAGACACCCTGCAAAGGAAGCTCAATTTCTACCGCTTGTATCCATGATGTAGTTCTGTCTGCCACTACCCAATGTTCTTGGCCATGGGTGTTGGAATGTAGAATGACTAGTAAATCAAGAGCTTTGCTCTGTTGGTTCTGCTCTCTCTTCAGTGTTACTGACCGGTACAACTTCCAAATAACTGCTGATGGCGCTCTGACCCACTTGTTCATCTCCTGCTAATCGTGAGACATTTAAACTCCTCCCCTTGTGGCAGTAACTCCTCCCCAACCTCGTCTCCCCTTTTTTCCAGCTGAGAGCCATCACCTCAGATTTGGAGGTGCTGATCCTCATCCGTCCTCATTAATGTCTCTCATTGTTTTTTTGTCATATATGGAATATAGGAAAAGTATTGTAATCATCCAAAAATTCAATTTCAAGATTTTGATGAATCTCCACGTTTTAGACCTCCCTGGTTTTCTCGTATATGAAGTAAATGGAAAGTTTTGGAATCGTCCAAAAATTCTACCTCAAATGTTATCGTTTAGACCTCCCTGTGTCTGATTTACTTTCTCGTAGGGAAAGTATTGTTAAAAAAAATAATTGATTTCAAGATTTTGATTAATCTCGACATTTTTCACTTCCCTGCCTTTCTTGTATATGAAGTAAATGGAAAATATTGTAATCATGCAAAAATTCGATTTCAAGATTTTGATGAATCTCAACGTTTTAGACCTCCCTGACTTTCTCATATATGAAGTAAAGGGAAAGTATTGGAATCGTCCAAAAATTCGACCTCGAACTTTATCGTTCTGGACCTCCATGAGTCTACTTTCTAAAAAGTATTGGAATCGTCCAAAATTTTGATTTTGAGATTTTGATGAATCTCAATGTTTTAGACCTCCCTGACTCCGTAAATATCATTCTTGGAATTATGTGTGTGTGTGTGTGTAAACAGGATAACTTAAGTATGCTTTCATTTGGGTCAATCAAATTTTGCATACAAGTATTAGGTACAAAACACAGATTTCTGTCAACTTTTGGGCTATTTCCGCTAACCGGAAGTGGTACTTTACTTTTTATTCATGCAGCTGCAGATTCCGATTTTATTTAACTTTTATAATAATTGTTCAATATGCATTATTAATTTGATTTGATTTGTTGGTGGTGGTTCTTTAATGTACATGATATAAAAATAGAATCCTTGTCTTGCGGTTTACTCCTCAAATATCCATCCCCCATATCTGAGTATACAAGTAAGTCGAGGGGAGAGCACTCCCGAGTTTTTTTCTCCTAGCCTTCCCTGAACTAACTATCACAGCTCCTGTGTCACACGCCTTTTTTGTTTTAATCACGGAGAAGCCCCTATAGTTTTGGGCGGTGCTTTTCCCAGAATCCTTCGAGCGGATCGCCGACACGTCCCGTTATTGTGACTATTTTTATAAAGTCGGATTCACTTCCTTCCGTGCTCCGTACAGTCGTTCATATTTTCTCTGGCGGGGCTTCTCGCCTCTCCGTGGTCAGCATCACTTTCTCATGTTATTATTTTGCCTGCCGTTATTAGGGGAAGTACGGCAAATGCATTTTTCTCTAATTTACTTTGTTCTCTACCCCATTTTTAAGACGAGGTGTATGACAGCCTGTCAGTGCCTTGTAATTGACAAGCAGTGATGCGAGCTTTTACAAACAAATGATAGCGCGAAGATTGGCGCACCGAGTCGGTCTCATGCAGAAACAGGCAGCTCTGATTAATTATGCGCCTGCATATTATAACTAATAAACTCACCCAGACTGCGCGTGCGAGGCTCTACAATTTATTTCAGGTTTCGGGTGGCTTTTTATGAAAGACTGGAGTCGGCGTTCCCACTTGATTTATGCGTTCAGAAACCTCCATGAATTTTATAGTCTGCCGGAGTGTTTGGTGCGGTTTATTTCTCCTATTATGAGCTGCATTACTGTTCACGCTTCTGAGGGGGGTTCCGGCGCGTCCACGTGTGTGTGTGCGCGCGCGCCCCTGTCTTATCATTAATAATCCGATTGCTATTATTAACATGTAAAAATATTACGTGCGGCTGACAGATCGTGCTTATGACTTTCCTAGGAGTCAATCTTCGGCGGCCCGGAGGTGCGCCCTGCGCTCGCCGCACGTACAGGCGGCCTCTCTTGTTTTCCTTCTCATTCTCTAACTGGGATCTATTTCTTCTCCTTCTAGTTTGGGAGGGGGCCGCCGCAGTCTTTTCCGCTCTTCTTGACACATTGATCAGCAATCCAAGAACCGATTCTGCCATTTTCTAGGTTTGTTCTCGTTCATCCTGGCAGTTTTCACTCATTGCAAAAGTCAAAACTTGACGCCAAGGAAGAGAAAAGAGTAGGAAGAAAACAAAAACACTCGCTTTTCTGAATGGCCAGCACACATGGCAAGCCGAATTACCCTTCAGAGATATCCCAGCATGCATTTTAAGATAACTGGGAATGCATTTAAAATAAGTTACAGATATCCGAAAATACGCCTGATACGGTGCAGGTCGGCTGTAGCTTCCCGCCTCCCTTTCCTGGGGGACTCTCGAACCCGACACCGTCAGTAGTGTAACTGAGATGAGCCGGGAAAATGAGGACACACTAAGCAAGGGGACGGCAAAAAGTGCAGAGCCCTGCCTTCAAGGACTCGACTGGTCTTCACAGGTCAAGCTCTTCAGCCTTTAACACCTGAGAGCAAAGACCAAAGTCTGGCAAGTCCTCATTAGGGACATTCTGTAGGCTAATGATGCTGCACTGCAGAGATTGCACTGCACAGTAGGCAGAATCACAACTATAGACAGACAGATTGATAGATAGATAGATAGATACCGTATATACTTGTGTATAAGTCGGGTCTTGAAACCCGAAAATTCGGTCATAAAATCAGACCCGACTTATACGGTCGTTCAAAAATGCTTCCTCTAATTTCGCATCAGTTTCTCAGACGTATGGAATTTTGTTGCAGCAGTACAGTTGCCAATTTCTTTTGCTGCTTCAACTACGTTTAATTTAAAACTAGCTTCATATTTTCTTCTGAACGAACGCTCCATCATAGATAAGGGATGCTCTTATGATAAAATGTATGAGGGTGTGAGATACAAAAAACACAAATCAGTGCAAATGTCACTTCGGATTAGTTTGGGTATCAACGTGTGGTCACGTAAGTACAATGCATAGAAAAAAAAGGCTGTGTGCTCTGTGGTTACTCTCTCAGGTAGGTATAGCATATCATAATTTCTTGGACCAATATTGTGAATTTTCCACATTTGACTTATATGACCGACATTATAAAATACCAGAAATTACACAATAAAATCAAGTCCTGACTAATCTGCAGGAGAACTTATCCGCGAGTATATACAGTATTAATTTTAACATAGTCAGCAGGATCACAACATTAGATAGATAGATAGATATTAATTTTAGCATAGTTGGCAGGATTACATTAGATAGATAGATAGATAGATAGATAGATAGATAGATAGATATTAATTTTAGCATAGTCGGCAGGATCACAACATTAGATAGATAGATAGATATTAATTTTAGCATAGTTGGCAGGATTACATTAGATAGATAGATAAATAGATAGATATTAATTTTAGCATAGTCGGCAGGATCACATTAGATAGATAGATAGATATTAATTTTAGCATAGTCGGCAGGATCACAACATTAGATAGATAGATAGTTAGATATTAATTTTAGCATAGTCGGCAGGATCACAACATTAGATAGATAGATATTAATTTTAGCATAGTCGGCAGGATCACATTAGATAGATAGATAGATAGATAGATAGATATTAATTTTAGCATAGTTGGCAGGATCACATTAGATAGATAGATAGGTAGATAGATAGATAGAACTTTATCCCCAGGATGAAAGTTATATCCAGAGTGATTGAAGTAATGAAGTAAATAACGGGGCACCTGGAGTGGGCAGACTGCCTCTGTCTTTCTCACAGGTATAGTATGTTGAGTGGGACACCCCAAAAGAAGTGGACTTCACAGTTAGAGCAAACACATCACTAGTAGCTGAGGGGTTTTAACCAGGGTGTGCCAGCCTCCAAATGTCCCAGGTATATCTGGACGAAGCCAGTGAGTCCCTGTGTGGAGTGATGAAGAGTGACAGGCAGTGTGGGCATCACTCATATTTAGTACTTAAATGTGATGAGTCAGTCTTTGTTTGTGTGTGTGTGAAGGTTAGGGTGTGAGTGAAGACCAACCCAAAAAACAATTTAGCGAGTTCCTCTCATCCCATGATAGTACCTGTGGATTTCGCACAAACTTTAGAATGATTTTCATCACTTCATTGACCAGGTGGTGTGGTGGACACTTGGACTTCTGAGATTTTCAGAACTGGACTTTAATGTTATTTGGAGAAGTTAGATTAGAAGGATTTATAAGGTTCGTTGAGCTGAATTATTCCTTTAATGCTATGGTGTGCCCACTGTGCCACCCATTATGAATACTTTAACCTCAGAATATTGAACTCACTGGAACAGCTTGGAAACTTTGAAAAGTCCTGGCGTGAATTTACAGTAATAAATGAACAAAAGAAAAATCAGCTCAAATCAGCATCAGGCTGCCAGCTCAGAGCTGAGATCACAACTGAAGTTTCTTATCATTAACCAGAAAATTATGCAGCTGTACTAATTAAAGATGTCTGTGTTTATTAGTGTAAAATGAAATTATGATTTTAATAATCTAATTTTAAATATCAGGAACAGGAACTGCTTGAGATAATCGTATTAATTATTATTATTATCATCATCATTGTCAGGCAACTAATGCATCCTGTGCCTAGTGATCGTCCATGTGGTGTGTGGAGGTTCTCCTTGTGTCTCTTTGACTTGTCCTACCACCACACCCCAAATACCAGGGGAGCAGGTGAATCTGAAATGTAAGTGAGGATGTGCCTGAACAGACCCCATGAAACTGGACTGGCAGGGCTCGCTTCCAGCCTTCTGTCTGATGCTGACTGGAGAGGCTCCAACCACCCTGAGACCCTGAAGTTTGAAAACAAAGCCATCTGCCATTACTCCGCCCCATCTGACTGCCTCTCTTTGTCTCTCTCACTCTGTGTGACTCCTCTCCTTCCAAGAGTAACTCTCTCTCTCTCTCTATAAATTTTCTTTCTCTTTCTCTCTCTTAGGCTCCTCCCCTTCTCAGAGAACCTCTCTTAGAGTGGCTCTGCCCC
>JANRMT010062802.1:7012903-7028826 GCA_026402145.1 Polypterus bichir lapradei | reverse complement strand
TATGTGAGGGTGGATTTGCATGAGGACAGTGAGCCTGCGGTGAGGTGTGACATCCTAGTTCAAAGTGACAGTGGGATTACATCAAGGATCAGCTCTGAGTCTTGTCCTGCTGGCAATGGTGATGGACAGGTTGTCATATGAGGTCAGCCAGGAGTCTCCGTGGACTGTGATGTCCGCAGATGACATTGTGATCTGTAGAGAGAGTAGACAGCATGTGGAGACGAACCTGGAGAGCTGGAGGTACACACTGGAGAGGTGGGCAATGAAAGTCAGTAGGAGTGAGACGGGAGTACATGTGTGAGTGAGAGGGAAGGTGCGAGGAGCAGAGATGGTGAAGGTAGACGAATTGAAATACTTGGGTTCAACAATCCAAAGCAACAGAGAGTGAGGTGGGGAGGTGAAGATGGGGGTGGACTGGGTGGAGAAGAGTGACAGGAGTGATTTGAGGTAGAGGAGTGAAAGGGAAGGTCTGTAAAATGGTAGTGAGACCAGCAATGTTGTATGGTCTGGAGACGGTGGCACCTATGAAAAGACATTAAGCAGAGCTGGAAGTGGCAAAGCTGAAGATGCTACGGTTTTCGCTTGGAGTAACGAGGATCAGGAGTGAGGATAGAGGGGCAACACGGGTAGGACAGTTTGGTGACCAAGTGACAGGGACTAGAGATCCAGAAGCTCCACAGAGCTCCATTGTGATTTGTGGGGTTCATTCCTGGCAGTTCATTTCGGATGTGCCAGGTTGAGTGTTGAGTCTACTTGTACCTTTTTTTGTGGAATTTCTGGATTTGGCTCAGTTTCTGACATCATAGTTTGACTTGCTACCGTTGATTGCTTTGGTGTTTTTGGGCCACACCTTTGCTTCCTGTGATCCACGGAGCTTCTTTGTCATGGAAGAGCAGCTTGAGAATAAAACTTTCTTATTTTTGTAACTCATTCACAAACAGGTCAACAACGCGGGAGCTGTTCATGTGGACCTTTATGCAAATGAATCCGTACGAGTTGCACGATTCCCATTCACTCGTGAGTCTGTGATGAAATGTCTTATTTTATTGTTTTATTTATTTTATTGAATTGATTGAAAGCAAGCAATATTCCACACAATCAAGCCAAACGTAACAAAACTAAATTCCATTCAACATCCACTCTTGAGAAAGAGAGGAAGGCCAACAGCCCGAGTCAAACTTTAAGAGTAGAAACGATGAAGGAGAAACCTTTTCCCCAATATAAAAGCTTAAATAAGCTATATATACAGGTGCTGGTCATAGAATTAGAATATCATGACAAAGTTGATTTATTCAAAAAGTGAAACTTGTATATTAGATTCATTCATTACACACAGACTGATGTATTTCACATGTTTATTTCTTTTAATTTTGATGATTATAACTGACAACTAATGAAAGTCCCAAATTCAGTATCTCGGAAAATTAGAATATCAATTAAGACCAATGCAAAAAAAGGATTTTTAGAAATGTTGGCCAACTGAAAGGTATGAACATGAAAAGTATGAGCATGTACAGCACTCAATATTTAGTTGGGGCTCCTTTGGCCTGGATTACTGCAGCAATGCTGCGTGGCATGGAGTCGATCAGTCTATGGCACTGCTCAGGTGTGATGAGAGCCCATGTTGCTCTGATAGTGGCCTCCAGCTCTTCTGAATTGTTGGGTCTGGCATATTGCATCTTCCTCTTCACAGTACCCCGTAGATTTTCTATGGGGTTAACGTCAGGCGAGTTTGCTGGCCAATCAAGAACAGGGATACCATGGTCCTTAAACCAGGTACTGGTAGCTTTGGCACTGTATGCAGGTGCCAGGTCCTGTTGGAAAATGAAATCTGCATCTCCATCATCATGGAAGCATGAAGTGCTCTAAAACTTCCTGGTAGACGGCTGTGTTGACCTTGGACCTCAGAAAACACAATGGACCAACACCAACAGATGACATGGCACCCCAAACCATCACTGACTGTGGAAACTTTACCCTGGACCTCAAGCAACGTGGATTCTGTGCCTCTCCTCTCTTCCTCCAGACTCTGGGACCTTGATTTCCAAAGGAAATGCAGAATTTACTTTCATCAGAGAACATAACTTTGGACCACTCAGCAACAGTCCAGTCCTTTTTGTCTTTAGACGCTTCTGACGCTGTCTCTTGTTAAGAGTGGCTTGACACGAGGAATGCGACAGCTGAAGCCCATGTCTTCATATGTCTGTGTGTGGTGGTTCTTGAAGCACTGACTCCAGCTGCAGTCCACTCTTTGTGAATCTCCCCCACAGTTTTGTTTCACAATCCTCTCCAGGGTGCGGTTATCCCTATTGCTTGTACACTTTTTTCTAGCACATCTTGTCCTTCCCTTCGCCTCTCTATTAATGTGCTTGGACACAGAGCTCTGTGAACAGCCAGCCTCTTTAGCAATGACCTTTTGTGTCTTGCCCTCCTTGTGCCAGGTGTCAATGGTCGTCTTTTGGACAACTGTCAAGTCAGCAGTCTTCCCCGTGATTGTGTAGCCTACAGAACGAGACTGAGAGACCATTTAAAGGCTTTTGCAGGTGTCTTGAGTTAATTAGCTGATTAGAGTGTGGCACCAGGTGTCTTCAATATTGAACCTTTTCACAATATTCTAATTTTCCGAGATACTGAATTTGGGACTTTCATTAGTTGTCAGTTATAATCATCAAAATTAAAAGAAATAAACATTTGAAATACAGCAGTCTGTGTGTAATGAATGAATCTAATATACAAGTTTCACTTTTTGAATGGAATTACTGAAATAAATCAACTTTGTCATGATATTCTAATTTTATGACCGGCACCTGTATATGTTGTGAAAGGATTCGACAAACACAGGAAAAGGTTTTAGGGCAGCCGCCCGTAGGCTTGAAGTAGCTCTGCCAACAATTGAAAGTTTGGGTTAATGAAAAACAGGTCTCAACAGACTTCAGTCCAACAGTAGACCAATACAGACAGGCAAACATGGCAGTTTTAAAGCCAGGCTGGGGCAGTGATGTCATCGGGGGCCGGAACCGGAAGTGATGTCATCGGACCTTGGGCCAGAAGTGATGTCATTGGGGCCCCAGAACTGGAATTGATGTCATACTGGTGCTAAACCAGAAAGTGCCATCATCGGGGCTCAGAGCCAGAAGTGATGTCATCGATGGCTGAACCAGAAGTGACGTCATCGAGTCCAGGCGACATTTCCTGTGGTTGGTCTGCCGATGAAAAAAGAGGAAGAATCAGTGCACTCTGCCAGCCCCTGGTTTGGCATGGAATTATCCCTTTGTGAGCCATTCAGCTGCATCCCATGTGCCCGCGTGTGACAATAATTGGTTTGCTGTGCCCAGAAGAAGAGGTTCTTCCTCAAAAGGCATCGGCCAGATCTACACCTTCGGAGTCCAGTGACCCTTCAATTCTTTTTGATAATTATTGTAAACTGCTGGGCTGATACTTCTCTTTCCAGTTGG
The DNA here is from genome assembly GCA_026402145.1 of Polypterus bichir lapradei. Taxonomy (NCBI): domain Eukaryota; kingdom Metazoa; phylum Chordata; class Cladistia; order Polypteriformes; family Polypteridae; genus Polypterus; species Polypterus bichir. The sequence goes on along the minus strand of JANRMT010062802.1, from coordinate 7,025,371 downwards.
CTCACACTCACATTATTTTTTTTGATTATTGTTTGTATTGTTTACTGTATGATTATACTGTCTTTGTATACGGTTTTTAATTGAATTTTTTATACAGTATTTATAACATAGTCACATTGGATTTTCTTCTGTGGTCTGTTGGCATGTGTAGAACATCAAGTTTTGTTTTTTGCAGTGTTTGCAGATTTTATTGTATTACACGTGGGATATTAAATTTAGTTGGTGGGGTTATTCTGTTTTTCCATATGTTGATTGCATTGTGTTTACTTCTTGCAAATGTTTTTGTTTTATTCACAGGACTTCAAATATAGAGTGTAATCATACACTTTGACTACTTTTTCTCTTTTCTTTTACATACATAGAGAGACTTGTTTTGGGTTCTGCTTACTTCATCTTTTGGTCTGTCATTTTCTAAGTCACTTAATCCTGGCCAGGCTCATGTGGGGTGCTGGAGCCCATCCCAGCTGGCACAGTGCAAGGAGCAAGGCAAGAACAAGCAAACAGACCCTGGACAGGGCGGTGGTCCGACACAAGGTGAACTTACACACTCACCAAACACACCATAAACACTCAAACATTCACACAGATATAGACACACCAAACACTCAAACACTCTCTCACACACACACACACACACCATACAAACACATTAGGGACAATTTAGGGTCGCCCATTTACCCAACCTGCATGTCTGTGGATGGTTGCAAGAAACCCGAAGACTCGGGGGACGTCTAGGCAGGGATGAACCGTGACACAAATACTGGCCTCCTTACCGTAAGGCAGCAGCGTTACCACTACACCGCTGTGCCAACTTTTAATTACAATACCATTTTTTTTTGTAGAGCTCAAAAATCACATAAGAAGTGCCACAATGGGCTTTAACAGGCCCTGCCTCTTGACAGCCCCCCCCAGCCTTGACTGTCTAATGAAGACAAGAAAAACCTTGTAGGGAAAAAATGGAAAAAAACCTTTGGAAAGGTAGTTCAAAGAGAGACCCCCTTACCAGGTAGGTTGGGCGTGCAGTGAGTGTCAAAAAGAAAAAGGGGGTCAATACAATACAATACAATACACGGAACAGAACAAATCCTCAATACAGCATAAAAATAAACACTTGAGAAGTACGGAGTAGACTTTAACAGTAGATGATATCACATAATATGATTTGGATTTGTTTAGAGTCCTGGAGACCTCGGCCATCAAGCTGCCTCCCCCATTTGGCTATTCCACAGCTGAAACAGCGCTAATCCGATGACAGGACCCCTCTACCCCACAATTCCTGTGATCCTCCATCAGGGATGACTTTACCTTAGGCAGGCAAAACAACTTGGCAGGTGGGCCGTGGGCACCGAGTGCCACACTTGAGTACCAAGTAGAGAACAGAATAGGTGAAGGTTAGTAACAAATTCTAACTATCACGTTACTTATGTTTTAGTGCTAATGACTGACAACAGAGATGCAGTCTGTACAGTTAATCAGCAGCTCTAGGCAGGGTGTGCTAAACTGAAGTCGTGAGTCTTCAGCCTGTGACCGAAGAGGCATCTCTTATAGTAGCAGGCAGACCAGTCCACAGTTTAGGGGCCCTGTAACTAAAAGCTCGACCTCCCACTGTAATTTTATTAATTGTTGGAATCACAAGCAGACCGGCATCTTGAGATCTTGATGTGCGCTCAGGTTTGTAAGTCATGATAAGTTCAGACAAGTAAGCCAGACCTTGGCCATTTAATGCTTTATATGTTAAAAGGAGGGTGGCACGTTGGCACAGTGGGTAGCGCTGCTGCCTCACAGTTAGGAGACTTGGATTCGCTTCCCGGGTCCTCCCTGCGTGGAGTTTGCATGTTCTTCCCGTGTCTGAGTGGGTTTCCTCCCACAGTCCGAAGACATGCAGGTTAGGTGCATTGGCGATCCCTGGTGTGTGGGTGTGTGTGCCCTGCCCGGGTTTTCTTTACTGCCTTGTGCCCTGTGTTGGCTGGGATTGGCTCCAGCAGACCCCCGTGACCCTGTAGTTAGGATGTTGCGGGTTGGATAATGGATGGATGGATGTTAAAAGAAGGATTTTGAAAGCTGCCCTAAACTTAACCGGGAGCCACTATAAGGACTTGAGGACTGGAGTTATGTGTTCGCATTTTCTTGTTCTTGTAATCATTCTTGCAGCAGCATTTCAGATTAACTGGAGGCTGTATAATTAATGACCTATAAATTAATTAACAAATACACAGACATACATTCATACAGTACATCAGTATAATGTTTGAATTATTAAGTTATAATTTGTGAGGAGATCAGTGGGACCCCCATATAAATCAGAATCAAATATCGAAATGCCCATCACTAATGAATGTGACTTCCAGTCAGCAGGTGATTTACATATTTGTTGCAGATGGAAGAGGCGGGGCTAGTGATGTCACAATGGAGGTGATGTCAGCAACGGAGTCTAGCTGTGGACCTTCAGAGCTCCGCCCCGTGGAGGGGGGTCTTTGCTGCAGACACTGTAAGCTGTGGAGCTCCATGCCAGGCAGGAAACGTGACCTCCAACACCAGCTTATTTTTGCCACTTTGAGTCAGCCAACCCTCATCTTGACCATCGTGTTAACCGCCCACAACCCTAATCTTAACCGTAGTGTAAGAAGGCACATTATGGAACATCATGATTTTGAGTGGGGAGGTCACAGGTTTCCCCTCTAATGTGTATGTGGATCGAGCATGTGGACCTCCAGACCTAACAGTGGAGTGTGGGGGCCACGTTTCCTGTTTAGTGTGGTCCTGCAGACCTTACAGCAGAGGTGACGTGTGTCCCGTCTAGCATGGACCTCTAGACATGACAGTGGAAAGTGGGGACCACATGCTTCCCATCTAATGTGCATGTGGACCTCCAGACCATTAAATGGACTGTGGTGGTCACATGTTTCCTGTCTGGCACGGACCTCCAGACTTTACAGTGAAGGTTGTATATTTCCTCCTGTAGTGTGGACCTCCAGATCTTAAAGTGGACAGTACAGGTCACATGTTTCCCCCTTTAGCGTGGACCTCCCAGACTTTACAGTGGACAGTGGAGGTCATGTGCTTCCTGTCTAGCGTGGAGCTCCACATCTTCCATTAGCTGCAGCCAGATCTTCTTCAAAGTCAAAGTGAACTTTATTGTCATCTCAAACATATACAAGTATACAGACAGACGAAATTGAGAAGCTCAGGGTCCACAGTGTAACAACATGATGTGCAAATAATGAATTAAAAATAGAATTAAAATTTAAATTTAAAATTAAAACACAAACAAGACAAGACATTATGCAAAGACAAGACAAAGAAGTAGCAGCAATATTCTTGCCCTCCATTGGAGAAGTTGTGGCTTTGCCTTATGCGTCAGTGATGTTATGTGAGGCTCCCGTTTACACTACGGTTTACTGTTTTACGTATTAGGATTACCGGAGGGCCAGCTGACTCATATTAATGACGAACTGTCCAGTAAGCCAATTGACATAATGGGACAATCCAATTGGCTGTTCAGAGGAGCTCCTGAATCATGGTGGTCTGTAGCTGGACACTTCTGGATGTCTACAATAGGACCTCCAGAGCTCCACCCCACTGAGGAGGTCGTTGCTTTCTATTATAACATCTGGTGACGCGGCGGTTAAGATGAGGGTTGGGGGGAGGAGTTATCTGACTCAAGTCAAGTAAACCACGTGACAAAACCTTGCAATCCAATTGGCTGTCCAGCGGAGCTACTGAATCGTGGAGGTCTGCGGCTGGACTCATCTCCGAATCTAAGGGCGGAAACAGAAGAGAATTTCACATCGATGTGCCCCCCCCCCCTCCCCCCTCCCCGACTACCAGTCGCCCCCCTCTTTTTTATTTCTCTGATAAAGTCCAAGTCTGTTATTTTTTGTTTTCTCAGCTCGTGCCTAATGAAATACTAAGGTAGAAATAAAAAAGTTAATGAGAAACACAAGCTTGCTGTGGAAGCTGGCACTGGCCGACTCCCTCTTATTAGACGTGCTTGCCCATATGTGCTCGGGTGAAGTGCCCATTAGGGCTTCGGCTAATGGCTCTTTGCGCGCGCAGCGCTCCGCCATCCGCGGCGCGCCGCTCTGCAATTTTAAACTTGGCAGGCGAGAGGACCCGCGATGAAATTTCTTAGCCTCGATAAATATTTTATGCAAATTAAAATTTAATTCTTTGCTTAGTTTAAGCAATTTCCCCTGTAAATAGTGTGTCTGTGAAGGAGATTACAACATTTGCCGGTTTGTTTATAATTTAATTTTTTATGTTGTGGCTGGCGGTGAGGAAAGAAAGAACACCTGTGAGTGTTTATAATGTCCCATCTCCCTCACAGCTGCTCCTTTTCAAAACACCTCACTGGCGTAATAATTTCATAAAATTTCATGATTTACCATCTGCTAGACTGAGCTATAAGCACATGCAATAAGCATTTGTATGGCGCCGGTCCCAGAAAGGTACAATAACTGTATATTTTAACTTAATGGCTTTTCGGGGCATGCAAATTTCCTTCGAGCAGATTGCGCCGAAGCTGCAAGGCTCTGCTCTGCCTGGCCGCCTGTGTTTCTTTCTTTCTTTTTTTTCTTTCTTTCTTAATTTTTTTTTATTATTATTTATGGATGCTGTTGCTTGTACTGCCCCCCGTCCACCCCCGTCCTCTCCCGTACCCATCGAGTGCCCCCTCTTACCCCCTCAAAGACGGGAGACAAGGTAGGAGGTACGAGCCGCCGATTTTCCTTTTAGCATTTGATGTCTGTGCATTTGGGTAATTAAAATGATTACTACAACAATTAAAGCAAGTAATTAGAAACTAATTACACCAGCATTTTTTGTGATTACAGGAGCAGATGAAAATAGTGTTCAAAATTAAATTCATTGCATATTCATGGAAATGAAATTAAATACTGCTGGGTGGATGAGATAATAGGAATACGGAAGGGAAAATGCCATTTAGGGGATTCGCCAAGCAGTCTGTTACTGGCACTCGGAGCACACATTTGCTTAAATCAGTGATAATCTTTTAATGGCCTTAGAAGGAGTTAATATTTGGAGTCGAGTCAAAAGCAGCGCGAGGTTTGTGTTTCTCTAACCAAACCCCCCCCCCCTCTCTCTTTCACGGAGTGATAATGCATAGCAGCTGTAATACAATAGCAAACATTTAATCATTATCTACTCAAATGGAGGCGCAAGAGCTCTCTGCGCCTCTTTTCGGTGTGCTGTTGCTTCATGCACGACCATAAATTAAATTAAAGAATCTTCCAAAGCCTTCTCCTTTAATCCCTAAGCCCCCCCCATCTCACCCCCGCCTCACTCCCACCCGTCTTTTTTTTCCCTATCGAGTACCTTCAAGCCTTTTACCCGGGTGATGATCATTTAATGAGATTCTTCAGATTAAATAGATTTCCTGTTCAACTTGGAGTTGGGCAGATAAGGTGTCAGGACTGACTGGTTATTAACATTTCAATATTTCACCAAATTGAGGATTTTTTTTTGGTTGGGGGGGTGGTGTTCCTGAATTGTATGCATCTCCCGTTTATTTACTCATTTGTGACTAACGGGGATAGCGGAGACTTCTCTGCCATTCAATTGCGTCGCCGTAATTCATGGCGGCCTTTCAGTCGGTCCTGCCGATTACCTGCTGGCCACGGACGCGACTCATAGATTATTACACAAGATTAATAATGTAAATTTTCCAGCGACTTCAACCACGGAGAAAGTCTGCCTTTACAGATTGATGGCCTTGCAATTTATCACCTCCTTTTTTTCTCTCTCTATCCGGTTGTCTGTTTTCATTTCTCATCTTTCCTTTTTTGAGAAAGAAGTAAAACAGAAAGTGTTATGACTCCTGTGTGCCAGGCTGTCATATGCCCTGTGGTCGAGCACCAATAGGGAAGGAGTCCTCACAGAATATTGGGGATGCCAATTGGGTCACCCCGTTTAATGCTGGCAAGAAAATAAAAATCAATAACTAAATAAATAAATCGATGGGCTTCTGAGTTTTTGAATCTGACTTTTGGCGGAATTCTAAACTCTTGGCTGCTCCTATCGGGACGCCTGGTTTTATACTGTCTGGACTGTAAGGGGCGGGACCTCTCCGGCTCTGTTGCTCTCATTGGGTGTCTTCTCAATACTGTCAAAAACAAAGGAGACAACACTGTTAGTGGCCACGCCCCCTCTTGTCCTGAGATGGTATTGCATACCTGGCAAGATGTGGCCGTCTGCACAGACAAGGGGGGAAAAGTAAATAAGTAAGTAAAATTTGAATTATAAAGTACATTCGAAAACATGAGTGTCATCCAAAGTGTTATAAAGCAGTGTTTCTTAACATTCTGGTTTGGTGACCCCCCACCCCTTTCTTACATGTAAACGTCCTCATGACTCAAAGGGGTGTCCCCCTAGCTGAATTGAGTGCATTGTTTCGAGTGGATATGGTCACTATTAGTGAACCGAGCTTGAATATCTGAGTAGGTGGGTGGGATCGAACGAGACCCTTCCTGATTACTGGATTCAGATTTGCAGCTTTCTAGTCCTCAGATACGTGTCTTTTGTCAAATGACTGCTCACACGTTCCTAATGATGACGTCTTTCATTTCTTTCAATATAATTGGTACAATGCCACCCGGTGTAGGGGCTTTATTAGTTTTTAAAGTACTGAAGCACATCTGACTCTCCTATTTTAAAATCTCTGAGTTTGCTTTTACTTCTACATTAGGCTTTCTTTTTATTTTTTCCTTTACAAATACTTGGGTGAAATATTCATTTAGTTCATTTGCCATTTCCTTCTAATTTTCAATGATTTCTCCTTTTGTGTCCCTGGTGTGTGTGTGTGTCGGGTTGGGGTTCTTAAATTTACTTTTATGTTTTTTCACTGAAGATGTACTCCAAAAATTGGTTGATTTTGTTTCTGGCCTCACTAGCAATTTTATTTATTTATTATTTTCTTTTTGGTTTCTCTTTTGATCTTTTCTTTTGATGTATGAATATTACTTTGGTCTCCAAGAATATTCTAATCAAATTGAAGGGTGATTTACCATTTGGTTAGAGCCAGTTTGCCAGCTAATGATTTCTCCCTTCTACCGGACTCTTCCTACTGTTGAGTGCCCACCTCAGCCTGATAAACCCATCAGATCTGAGCAAATAGCAGTCTGCCCTACACCTGGTGCCCTCATATTTGCTTGATTATTTCAGTTGGTTTTACAGTGTAAAATGTTGTGTATAAGTTGATAAATATTTTGTATGTCCATCCATCCATCCATCCTATATCCTAACTACATGGTCACGGGGTTCTGCTGGAGCCAATCCCAGCCAACACAGGGCACAGGGCAGGAAACAAACCCTGGGCAGGGTACCAGCCCACCACAGGGCGCACACACACACACACACACACACCAAGCACACACTAGGGACAATTTAGAATCATCAATGCAACTAACCTGCATGTCTTTGGACTGTGGGAGGAAACTGGAGTACCAGGAGCAAACCCACGCAGACACGGGGAGAACATGCAAACTCCATGCAGGGAGGATTCAGGAAAGCGAACCCGGGTCTCCCAACTGCGAGGCAGCAGCGCTTATTTTGTATGTCTTTATTTGTAACTTAGACGTTAAGGTTTGTCACACACGTGCAATTAGGAGGCAGCTAAAGGGCCTGAGTAACTGTAATACCACCACTGACCAGGGGATGGCGGAGTGTGCTGACTGTCTTTCTCAGTTACATGCAGTCCATTCCCGGGAAATCCCCAGATGAAGTCACTTTCAGTCCCGATGACATCACTTCCAGGTCCGGGCCTAGAGATGATGTCACTTCCGGTCCCCACAGACATCACTTCCAGTTCCGGCCCTAAGGATGATGTCACTTCCTGACCGGGCCTTTAAAGCGTCCGTCTTTCTTGTCTTAGTTCAGTTCTGTTTTGGACTCAGACTTGTGAATCTCTCTGTTCAACAATTTCAATGTTTAGTATAAGGGTGGCTGCCCCAAACCTTTATGATGTCTTTTGGTATTCTTTATCACATGTTATATCATTGATAAGAAAAGCAATGGTTTGATGGTTAAGAATACCGTTTGTAATTTTACGACAGGGTTGGGGGGAGGGCCTAAAACCAGTTTGGCCAGTGATTCTCTGCAGGGCTCTCTCAATCAAACACCAGCATGGATGCCAACTACCCGGCCGGCAAGCTTCACCTTAACAAATGGTATTGGGGGCAGGTGAGAGACCCATTGTTTCTCCAGAATTCTATTGGTGTAAAGTTGCCTGAAGCCATTAAGTGACATGACGCCCTATTGGCTGTAGGGTTTGGGCAGAGAGCCTATAAAATTGCTTGCTTTACCCCTCCCTCTCTCTCTTACCAACTGATGAAGGAGCATCTCACACACCATGAACTGTAAAGCAGGCACGTCAAACTCACTACCATTTGGTGGGCCGCTTTGACTGCCATACGTGCGTCAGCGGGCCACACTGTAACAAATACTGTTATACTATTACACAAAGTTACTGTAGCTTTCTTTCCAATACTGAAAAATGTAACACTTAAATTTTAAAGTTTAAAGAAAAGCAATTTATTTCCATACACTCTCCGTACAACAATTAGAGTACAATTAGAGTCTTATCCTCTTAGCTAGGTCTTTATATTATTATATTCATTGCTTATATAGGAGTCTTACAGTGTGAGATCGATTTCCTTTGTCCCGACACTTGGCATCTCTTGCTAGTAACCAGTTCATCAATATCAGGCTTGAAATCTTGTGCAGCTGCAACTTTTATGAGGAATGAAAGGTGCTCGACGGTAAGTCTTGAGTGATGTGGGGTTTTGGTAGCTTTCATTAACGAACACAATTTCTCACAAAGGTAAGTGCTTCCAAACATAGACAGTACTAAATAATAAATAATAATAAGTAATAAATAAATAAATACTCTCAATGCCAACTTACAGATCTGCATATACGAGGGTGGCAGGTAAGCATACAAGCCTGGCACACCAACTTTGTTGTATTTTGCCTTCAGAATAGAATTTGACTGCAGTTCAGTCAATTCCATTTGGATATTCTCAGGCGCATTCTCAACGGTGTAAGAGAACAGCGCAAAGTCCTGTTCGTGTGAACTGAAATCACGAAAAACGTTCACTGAATTCATTGCTCAGTAATTCAAGTTGGAAAACAAATCCTCCAAAAATCAAATTTTACTTTACTAAGTTTACTTCAAAGTTTATATTGTAAAATAAGCCGATATGCAAAAAAGCCACCTGACCTACACTAATTTTACAAACTCAAAATCACAAAAATATGTTAATTAACAACTCACCGACTTCTCGCGTCCACTTCAGATCTTCAGCTGCAGTCTGCACTAACTGTTCGTTACAATACTAGCACAAAATTACATAAAACTAGAGCAAAAAATGTGAAAATATGCGGGCTATTACTACTCGTGATGGTCAGTTCTGCCCAGTGGCCAGTCTCAGCAGCCCAGCCAGTAGTGTAGCCTAGCAGGGGCGGCTCTAGGCTCGTGGCGGTCCTGGGCAGAGAAAGAAACAGTGGCCCCTTCGCCCGCCAATGTCAATATGGTATCTTATGCACGGTGGATGGCCACATCCATTGCGGACACTGCATAGCCGCCTGGTGCTCATGACACACTTCTATATGCGCGTGTCCATAACTTGAAAACCAAGTGGTGGCCCGTGATATTCTCAATACGGCAGAACGTTATAATACTACATATAGCTTACTGCTCTGACTCTAGCGACATTAATAAATACAGCGTACTAATTAACAAGAAACAATGTTTTTCGGCCACATTGCTGTCAGCTGTGTCGTTATTTTCTCTTTCTGTTTTATATTCAATAGATATTGGCGTGGCGACCCACGGCAGGTGCACAGTTTGCCCATGCCTAAGGCCACCCCTATGCCAGGCTGCTGCAGCCTAGCAGTACAGTTGTGACGTTGCGGCTCATTAACTTTTGTCAAGGCTCGTGGCTATACTAGCAGATGACGTTTCCGGTACTGTAATGCCATGGGAAGACGCGCTTTTGTCAGAAGGCAGAAGTAAGAAAAGTCAATAAGTAACGCCGAAGATGCAGAATGATTCAATCACAAACAATAGTAATCATTTTGTACAAGTTTAGTGCCAACTAGGATCTGTCATGCGGGCCGCGTGTTTGACATGCCTGCTGTAAAGGACAACACAATGAAGAGCACAGCTTGGCAGCCATATTGAGACGGGCATGCGGCCTGTTGTGAAGAGAGCTGACCACAAATGAGGACTTAACTAGAGACAAACAAGTCTGTGTGCCGCCTGACACTACACATCAGCACTTATCAGGTGGTGTGGTTGCCAATATCAACTTGTACTTTGCTTATTATTATTATTATTATTTAAGAATATTATCAATAATTCTTTATTTAACTCTTTGAGGGCTTTACATTTTTTCCAAAAAACAGAAAGCAATGGTTTCACACAGAAATCAACATAAAGCATCTGTTGCTGTGTGCTGTGGCCGCCAGTTTGTCAGGAATGCGCAGCAGGCTGGTTGCCAGGCTGTCATCACAAGGCGGGGTGCGGGGGTGGCAGTAGCGTTCACAGTGCATCACAATCTGGCTTATACTTCTCGTCATTGTAAATGGCGGTCCTCCCAGGCGAATGTTGCTGTAGGTGCGTCAGCTACACAAACCTGTTTAGCACCGCAATCAGTTGATGCTGGTACCTCACATTCATTTTCGATCACATGTATCAAAATCGGAGTCTGACAAGTCAGAGTCCAATTCAGCGATAATATGCAACACATCCTCCACCGAGTATTTGGCTTTATGCATTCGCCTTGATCTCTCGTCAGATGTCGATGCCATTTTTTGTTTGCGCCTCGCTACTCACACATGTGTAGGTAATCTCGGTCAAACCAGTGAAGCTAACTTTCCTTCTAGCAAAGAGAGTCCAACTAAATTATAATGGCGGGTTTTGTTACCATTTACAGTTGATTACCACTGTCAAACCCTGTTTACAAAAGTCGACATCCACCCTGAAAGCGTTAAGTTGTAACTTAACTCCTGCTTGTCTTTTACTACACCTAATTGCCTGAGGTTATAAATGTAGAAGGGAAGGTGGGGGGAAGTTATAAAGTACAATACCTGATAGACAATGGCAAGTCTGTGAGATTAGAGGCATTCTGACAAAGGCTACACAATGAAGAATACAAAAGAGGAAAGGAGAGTCATAGAGATCTCTACCAGGACAAAACAGTTTCTCTAGATATAAAGACAAAGTATACAAATTTAAACACAATATGGAGTTTATTAAAGTATAATAATACTGATAGAAAAATATAACAGAAATATAAATTGAATAGCTGTGCCACCCAACTTTACTCAGAAAATTTCATAAGACGAAGGGCATCAGTTACAGTTGGGTGTAGCAGAATCACTACTGTTGTGATGTGAGATTTTGCATATAACTTGATAAATATTTTGTAGATCTTTATTTGTAATTTAGGCAAAGCAATGTAATATTAGTGAGAAGCATTCATGGTTACAACCCAAGGAATGGGTCTCTTTGAATTTTACGACAGGATTTGGGGGATGTGCCTTAAACCAGTTTGGCGAGTGTTTCTCTGCTAAAGTCTTTCAACCCCTGCAAGAAAGCCAGGTTATGTTAACATATGGTTTGGGGGGGTGGCAGGTGTTAAGATGTTCTATTTCCCCCATTGGTCTGAAGTATGGCTATTTGGAATTGGCTTGGATCAGAAGCTTTTAAGTACCATGATGTCCTATTGGCTCTAGGGGTTGGACAGAATGTCTATAAATTTACTTGTTTAACCTCACAATCTCTCTCTTGCTAAGCACTGATGATGAAGAAGTATCTCTCTCTTACTAACATATGATGAAGAAGACAACACAATGAAGAGCACAGCTTGACACCCATATTGAACAGGCTTGCGGCCTGTTCTGAAGAAAGCTGAGCACCAATGATGCCTTAACTGGAGACATTTTAAATAACTAACAAGTCTGTGTGCCGCCTGAACTACACATCACCATTTAATCAGGTTGTATGGTTGCCAATATTCAAATGTACTTTGAATTTTGTTATTATTTATGAATATTATCAATAATACATTATTTTATGTGTAACTTAACTCTTGCTTGTCTTTTTACTACATCTAATTGCCTGAGGTTATAGATATAGAAGGTTATATACGATAATACCTTATAAACAGTGGTAAGTCTGTGAGATTAGACATTCTGACAAAGGCTACATATTAATAACTAGCAAAATACCCGCGCTTCGCAGCGGAGAAGTAGTGTGTTAAAGAAGCAATGAAAAAGAAAAGGAAACATTTTGAAAATAACGTAGCATGATTGTCAATGTAATTGTTTTGTCACTGTTGTGAGTGATGAGTGTTGCTGTCATATATATATATATATATATATATATATATATATATATATATATATATATATATATTTACACACACACACATAAACATATATATATAC
>JANRMT010062802.1:6976670-6998495 GCA_026402145.1 Polypterus bichir lapradei | reverse complement strand
AGATAGATAGATAGATAGATAGATAGATAGATAGATAGATAGATAGAAAAGGCGCTACATAATAGATAGATTAAAATTAAAATGAAACAAAAAGAAAACATAAGCCAATTACAAATTAAGAATACAAATACAAATAAGAATAAAACAAAATGAAGAGTATAATTATTAAAAGCTACCAATATATAGTATTAACAACCAATAAACTTGAAAATATAAAGAAAATAAAGTTTAATATAAGCCATGCAGATTTTAAATAAAACTACAGTGTCACAAGGGGGCAGCACCATACTTTTTTGCTTGAATCTTTGGGGGTCAAAGCACCTTGAAGTGTAGGTGACATAATATCTGGCGACACGAAATGCCCGCCCCATGCTTCATTATATGATATTTTTGGGGCATAGGTGCCCACCCAGCTGATGGTGTAGTAATGGATTAAGCTACAAGGTGACTCCTTGAATGAAACTTTGGGGCAAAAGCAGATAGAGGAGCAGATGAAGTGGCAACCTCATGCTTCATTACATAAAAACTCTGTGGCCTAGGTACCCACTCAGCTGATGCTGGAGGGAAGAGCGGGCATGGCTGAAGCCACAAAGAGGCATCACCAACTCATCACTACATTAAGTATCCAATAGACAGGGTTTTGGGGAAGGTAATGGATGAAGTCACTAAGTGGCACACCATGGATTCTTGCAGGAAACGTTAGGGCACAGGTGCCCATCCGATGACTGGAGCCTCAAAAGAACAGCATCAATCTCCACAATATGAAAGCTTAGATATCCAAAGAGTAGCATGTGCTGAGGTGTAGTAATGACTAGAGCCACTAGGGGGGCAACATCAAAGCTCCATTATATAAATTTGTCAGTCTTAACTTCTCACCACTAGGGAGCAGCACTGTGCTTTCTTTGGTGACCCCTTTAGTTTGAGTGCCCAACAGGTAGCCTGCAAACAGACCGAATGTGGTACCCCCTACTGTGGACCCGGATACCCCAAATGAAATGGCAGACCACAATAGACACACTGGTAGATGAAGTGTGCGTGTTGAACATGTGTCTGGGTTTGGGTGGCAGGAGTGCCCTCTAGTGGCCACACAGTGTTTGGGGAAGGCGCTATAATGGATGAAGTCACTAAGTGGCACACCATGGATTCTTGTAGGAAACATGACGGCACAGGTGCCCATCCAATGACTGGAGCCACAAAGGAGTAGCATCAATCTCCATGATATGAAAACTCAGACCTTAGATATCCAAAGAGTAGAATGTGCAGGAGGCGCAGTAATGACTGGAGCCACTAGGGGGCAACATTAAGCTCCATTATATGTATTTGTAAGCCTTGACTTCTCACCACTAGGGAGCAGCACTGTGCTTTCTTTGGTGACTCCTTTATTTTGAGTGCCCAACAGGTAGCCCACAAGCAGGCCAAACTTGGCACCGCCTACTGTGGACCCGGATACCCGAAATGAAACAGCAGACCACAACAGACATGCTGGTAGATGACAACAACTCCAGCAAACGGCAATAGTGCTGAACAGCTGGCAGTTTCGTGTTTATGTCTGACTGAGCTGCCCAAACCTTGATGACCCTGTGTTGGGCACGGTGAGCTTGAGTAGGGAGAGGGGTGCCAGCCATGGAGTGCCAGTAGGGGAGGGAGGGGCACAAGCATCATGAAGCAGATTAGCCAGGCTGCCGTTGTCGTGCTCTGCTCTTTTCAGAGTGAGTGTCCTCCCCTTCATTGCAGGGGCCACGTCCATTGTGTTTGAGGGCCGCCATGGGGATGGCCTTCCTCCGTGTGGATTTTCATCAGTGTCAGAGATTAAGGCCGCGTTGTCTACTTGGCAGCACTTAGCAGAGGGAGCACGCGTTAGGTGGCAGGGTGGAAATTCATCACTGCCTGTCTCTCGATTGTTTGTCGTCCGACTGGCACACAAGGGAAGTCAGAGGTGTCCCCGGCTTGGGAAATGGGAGCTGTCAGCCGTGGAGAAAAAGATGCAGCTCTCCGAACAGAAAACAAAAAAAAAAAAAGAATAAAAGGAATGAACACTCGGTGATGCTCTGTGATTGATGCTCCTGGGTTTTCAGCCCCTTGAAGCCGCGACCCCCGTGTTCAGACAAAGAAGGGTTCAGCCAGACACACACGTGAACCTGCCGAACTAAAAGAAAACCATCCCAGTCAGCAGAAAACTGAGCGTCTGTACCGCCGAGTCGAGCGGGTGGGATGCTCCTCGCTTGATCCCAAATACCGAGATCCAAAACCAACTAAAGAATGAGGAATACAAGGAGCAAAAGGGGTACAAGTGGGCACCTGCAAAGTGGGCGATGCCCTCAGGTGACTGCACTTGAATTAGAACAATAGAACACTCTGGACGAGGACGGGCCAGTCAGCCCAGCAAAGCTTGCCAGTCTTGTCCACTTCATTCTTCCAAAAAAACATCAAGTTGAGTTTTGAAAGTCCCTAAAGTCTTACTGTCCACCACACTACTTGGTCGCTTATTCCAAGTGTCTGTCATTCTTTGTGTAAAGAAAAACTTCCTAATGTTTGTGCGACATTGACCCTTAAGATTTCAACTGTGCCCCCGTATTCTTGATGAACTCATTTTAAAGTCACCGTCTCGATCCACTGGACTAATCCCCTTCATCATTTCAAACACTTCAGTCAGGTCTCCTCTTCATCTCCTGTAAAGGCTCAGCTCTTTTAATCTTCCCTCATCACTCAACCCCTGTAGTCCTGAATCAGCCTAGTCGCTCTTCTCTGGACCTTCTCTAGTGCTGCTATGTCTTTATGGAGACCCAAACTGCACCCAGGACTCCAGATGAGGCCTCACCAGTGTGTTATAAAGCCTGAGCAGAACCTCCTGTGACTCGTACTCCACACATCAAGGCGCTATATAACCTGACATTCTGTTAGCCTTCTTAATGGCTTCTGCACACTGTCAGGAAGTTGATAGTCCACTGTGACTCCTAAATCCTTCTCATAAAGGTGCACTCTTAATTTTCAGACCTCTCCTTGTGTATTCAAACCTCACATTTTTACTTCCTATGTGTAATTCTTTACATTTACTGACATTAAATTTCATCTGCCACAAATCTGCCCAAGCCTGTCTGCTGTCCAAGTCCTTCTGTGATGATATAATGGATTCCAAATTATCTGCTAATCCACCTCTCTTGGTATCATCTGCAAACTTAATCAGCTTGTTCCTTATATTCCTATCTAAATCATTTCTATATATCTCTATATATAATCTTCATTTGGATCTTGATCTTTGTTTGTCCGCGAATGATTTAGAAGAAGAAGCGCTAGATGGCAGTAGAGAGACAGCTAAAACATAGGCATTGCATTAAGAATCTCCTCCAGGCTTATACTACGGAAGACTGTAGTACTCCAGTCACACCTCAAAACACAGACATTCAAACTAAACAAATTGTTGTGCTTTAAATTAACTAAAGAGATCTTCATTTAGATCTTGATCTTTGTTTGTCCGCGAATTCCACGCACGCGTAGACCACCTTCCAGTTTAGTACGTCGTTGTTGCTCACGGATGTCAACAATGTGCCGGAATAACGAAAGGGGTGGTGGACAGTGTTACGCTGGTCAGCTCCTGAGGCCTGGTTAGAGAATGAGATTGCCGAAGATAAAAGGTACGTGCCTACGTAACATATGAATGAAAGAAAGACAGTCGGTAAAATGAATGACAACGTAACAGCACGTTCTGGAAATGATTATTGTTACCTTGTAGCCGGCGAGTGCTGCGCGTCTCACAGTTGTACCGTGCCTTGCTCACATGTCAGTGAAGTGATCCCTATTTATGCTTTAAAGTGCCTGGATACCTATGTGTCCCCCTTTTATAACCACTGCTCCGTGTATATTGCCTTACTCTTTGGATTGCCACAAAGCAACCTGCGAGACTGGAGGTTGAGAAGACATCGTGAGAGGAAACGATAGCGTCGTGAAAACGAGACGGACTGTGAACGGACAGAAGGTTTTCCTTCCAACAAGACAATGACCCTAAGCACACCGCTAAAATGACGAAGGAGTGGCTTCACAACAACTCTGTGACTGTTCTTGAATGGCCCAGCCAGAGCCCTGACTTAAACCCAATTGAGCATCTCTGGAGAGACCTAAAAACGGCTGTCCACCAACGTTTACCATCCAACCTGACAGAACTGGAGAGGATCTGCAAGTAGGAATGGCAGAGGATCCCCAAATCCAGGTGTGAAAAACTTGTTGCATCTTTCTTAAGAAGACTCATGGCTGTATTAGCTCAAAAGGGTGCTTCTACTAAATACTGAGCAAAGGGTCTGAATACTTAGGACCATGGGATATTTCAGTTTTACTTTTTTAATAAATCTGCAACAATTTCAAAAATTCCTTTTTTTTGTCTGTCAATATGGGGTGCTGTGTGTACATTAATGAGGAAAAAAAATAATTTAAATGATTTTAGCAAATGGCTGCAATATAACAAAGAATGAAAAATTGAAGGGGGTCTGAATACTTTCCGTACCCACTGTATATATTTTTATTTTTTTACTGAACCTTATTTATAGTTTTTTCTTTGTTTGGGTCTCCTTGAAATATTTTGGGTTAATTCCTTATTTTATTGAACATCCAGTTTTGAAAAGTACCACAAGTGCGCCATTTTGTTTTGCTATGTGGGCGGCCATTTTGGGCACTGTTGGTCAGGCACGTGGGGGGTGGGGGGGTGCAGCTGGTACATCGCTCCGGGGTCTATGAAGCTCAGGGGGCCCATGAAGCCCAATGCGTCCCCTAATTTTTATTATAATTTGAACATTTATTTATTTAATTCATTTAAATTTTATTGTATTTTTTAAAATTTCGCAAGTCTTTTTAGTTTCAAAATTAAAAAGGCACGTGGGCCACAGGGTACTTAGCAGCGGTCAACAGTTTACGACGTAAGAGACATTCTTCCGCCCTGGGAGAGAAGTCACGTGGTCTTGGTGGGAAGTGACAAGGAGGAGGGGGTTCTGGGCGCAGTGAGAAAAAAGTCATCAGCCGGCAAACAAGTACGTCACGTAGTCGCCGCGTTCTAAAACACGAGGGCACACACACCTTTCTCAGCACCGGAGCCCGGATTTTTCTCAGCGGCCCTGCTGTTGGTTACTAGGGGCGTGTCTTCTGGGGAGTGGTGGCACACTGCCTGACGTCACACCTGCAACACCTGGCAACAGGGCCGTCTTAACAGTATTATAGGTCACCCCGGGCGGGTAAAGCAGTGCGCTGGTATCCCTACCTACACAAACACTCACAGGAATAACAATTTAAATAGTCAATCCAATTAAACATACAGTCATATGAAAAAGTCTGGAAACCCCTCTTAATTCTTTGGATTTTTGTTTCTCATTGGCTGAACTTCCTTTTAATATCTGCCATGCCTTATGAACACAGTAGGATTTCAGCAGTGACATTAAGTTTATTGGATTAACAGAAAATATGCAATATGCATCATAACAAAATTAGACAGGTGCATAAATGTGGGCCCCCCAACAGAGATATGACATCAATACTTAGTTGAGCCTCCTTTTGCTCCTTTGAGCCTCTAGATGCTGTCCTCCTATAGCCTGTGATGAGTGTCTGGATTCTGGATGGAGGTATTGTTCACCATTCTTCATACAAAATCTCTCCAGTTCAGTTCAATTTGATGGACAGCCTGCTTCAAATCATCCCATAGATTTTCAATGATATTCAAGTCAAGGGACTGTGATGGCCATTCCAGAACATTGTACTTCTCCCTCTGCATGAATGTCTTTGTAGATTTCCAACTGTGTTTTGGCTCATTGTCTTGTTGGAATATCCAACCCCTACATAACCTCAACTTTGTGACCGATGGTTGAACATTATCCTGAAGAATTTGTTGATATTGGGTTGAATTCATCTGACCCTCGACTTTAACAAGGGCCCCAGTCCCTGAACTGGCCACACAGCCCCACAGCATGATGGAACCTCCACCACATTTGACAGGAGGTAGCAGGTGTTTTTTTTGGAATGCGGTGTTCTTCTTCCACCATGCAAAGTATTTTTTGTTCTGACCAAATAACTCAATTCTTGTCTCATCAGTCCAAAGCACTTTGTTCCAAAATGGATCTGGCTTGTCTAAATGAGCATTGGCATACAACAAGCGACTCTGTGCTGTGAGTGCAGAAAGGGCTTCTTTCTCATCACCCTGCCATACAGATGTTCTGAATTGTAGAACGATGTACAGATACACCATCTGCAGCGAGATGTTCTTGCAGGTCTTTGGAGGTGATCTGTGGGTTGTCTGTAGCCATTCTCACAATCCTGCCTCTCATATGCCGCTCCTTTATTTTTCTTGGCCTGCCAGACCTGCTGGGTTTAACAGCAACTGTGCCTGTGGCCTTCCATTTCCTGATTCCATTCCTTACAGTTGAAACTGACAGTTTAAACCTCTGAGATGGCTTTTTGTAGCCTTCCCCTAAACCACGAGACTCAACAATCTTTATTTTCAGATCTTTGGAGAGTTGCTTTGAGGATCCCATGCTGTCTGTCACTCTTCAGAGGAGAGTCAAAGGGAAGGAAGCCCAACTTGCAATTGACCACCTTGAATACCTTTTACCACTCATGATTGGACACTCCTGTCCATGAAGTTCAAGGCTTAACGAGCTCATCCAACCAAGTCATCAGCATTGAGCAGTGACAGGCATTCAAATCAGCACAATGACAAGGGGACCCACATTTTTGCACAAACAGTTTTTCACATTTGATTTCATTTCATACAACTAAATACCGCGTCACTAAAAATCTTCGTTCAGAAAACACCCCAGTGCTCAGATGTTCCTAGGAAATGAAAGACACACCACTGATATCTTTTTTGTTGAAATAAGAGTCAATTATTATGCAGGCTGAGAGGGGTTCCCAAACTTTTTCATATGACTGTATATTTCCTGTATTGGTACTTCCAACTAAATGAGTGTTTAAACATTAAAAGAACCTGCCGTACAGCAAAGATTAATCAACACAAACGTTTGAACAATACAACATGAGCCTTGAAAGACACACATGATGTTCAATTGGTAAACCATACAGCATGGTGCCCCTATACTCGGGGGGAGGGGGTCCCCGGGCAACTGCCCAGCGTGCCCATGTATTATGACTGCCCTGCCTGGCAAGCTGGAACTTTGGACGTACCAGTAGCCGAGTTTGCGGTGAAACAGAATAAAGGAACAGAACAAACAGACCAAGTGTTGGGGGAATTCCCCGTATAATGACGGTGATCCTGAGATGTTGTGAAAGACTGAAACAACGGTCAGCATTGGTAAGAGCAGACATTTTACACTGAGATGGTAGTCCACAGGTCTTTTATGTACAAATGACAGGACATTACAGGAAACGGAATTGAGTCGGGGAGGAAATGATGTTGGTGGTGTTGGGACGGAAATGACCTCTTCGTCAGCGGCCAGAAGTGACGTCGCTGATATGGTGCCGGAACGTGAAGTCATCAAGCAGGGATGGAAGTGGAGTCTTCAGGGAAGCAGGAAGCGGTACTGCTGCATATCCAGGGTGGGCCACGGAAAAATAACGGTGCCACGCTCTTTGGAGGAGGCCGCAGCCAATTCACAACCAGAAAAGTGGCGTTTGGTACGCGGTGTCAGGAACACAACAACAACATTTATTTCTGTCGCACGTTTTCATACAAATGATGGAGCTCAAAGTGCTTTCCAGGATGAAGAACGGGAAAAAAGACAAAATATAAAAATAAAATTAAGTAATACTAATAAACATAGAATAAAAGTAAGGTCCAATGGAGATGGAGGACAGAAAAAACAAAAAAACTCTAGACGGCTGGAGAAAAAAAAAATAAAATCTGCAAGGGTCCTGAGGCCACGAGACCACCCAGCCCCCTCTAGGCATTCTACCTAACATAAATGACCTCAGTCAGCCCTCGTGGTATTCAGGGTTCACATGAAAGAACTTGATGATGACGGTCATGTGGACTTCTGGCCTTCAATCCATCAATGGAGGGACATCACGGTGCTTTGGTCAGGTGGTGGTGGCGCAGATCAACATGACAGAAAATCGGAAAAAGAACAGCAGAGAAAGTAGGGGTTACTATGGAGTGTGGAGCCACCATGAATAATCATGATAATTAATTGAATATACAGAGCATCAGGATTAAACTAAAATGAAGCTCTGAGAAAGCCATGCTAAAGTAATGAGTTTTTAGCTTCAGTTTTCTAAAGTGCTCCACCGTAATAGCCTGGCAAATTTCTGTCAGTAAACTTGTATTCCAGATTTCAGGTGCATCACAGCAGAAGGCCGTCCGCCTCACCACTTCTTTTAAGTTTAGCTCTTGGAATTCTAAGCAGACCCTCATTTGAAGATCTAAGGTTACGATTTGGAGTGTAAGGTGACAGACATTCAGAGATATAAGATTGAGCAGATTATTGAAGGCTTTGTAAACCATCAACAGGATTTTAAAGTCAATTCTAAATGGCACAGGTAACCAGTGCAGTGACGCTCACACTGGGGTGATGTGCTCAGATTTTCTTTTTCCACTTAAGAGTCTGGCAGCTCCATTCTGCACTCATTATAATCGATTGATGTCTTTTATTGGGTGGTCCTGAGAGGAGTGCGTTACAGTAATCTAGTCGACTGAAAACAAAAGTGTGAACTCATTTCTCAGCATCTTTCAATGATATAAGGGGTCTAACTTTTGTTATGTTTCTGAAGTGAAAAAATGCTGTCCTAGTAATCTGATTAATATGTGATTTAAAATTCAGATCCGAGTCAATAGTTTCCTCCAAATTCTTTACCTCCTGTCTTGACTTTTAAACCTAATGCATCAAGTGTATTTCTAATACCCTCATTATATCTATTTTTGCCAATCACTAAGATTTCTATTTTCTCCTTATTTAGTTTGAGAAATTCACTACTCACCCACTCATTG
This sequence comes from Polypterus bichir lapradei, assembly GCA_026402145.1. Taxonomy (NCBI): domain Eukaryota; kingdom Metazoa; phylum Chordata; class Cladistia; order Polypteriformes; family Polypteridae; genus Polypterus; species Polypterus bichir. The sequence goes on along the minus strand of JANRMT010062802.1, from coordinate 6,989,581 downwards.
GGAGGTCAGTGAATCAGGAGAGTCGGGGTCATCAGGCGCTATTGCTAAATACAGTTGTATGTCATCAGCACAGCTGTGGTGGCTCACGTTAGGCCAGTGGTTCTCAAACTGTGGGGCGGGCCCCCCTGGGGGGGGGATGCAAAGTAACAAAAAGGGGGGGCGCAAAGATGTGAAGAAAAAAAAAAAAAGAAAAATACATCTATTGAAACCAAAACAAATTAACTTTACCGACATTCTGATACTAGAAAAATACACTCACCTAAAGGATTATTAGGAACACCTGTTCAATTTCTCATTAATGCAATTATCTAATCAACCAATCACATGGCAGTTGCTTCAATGCATTTAGGGGTGTGGTCCTGGTCAAGACAATCTCCTGAACTCCAAACTGAATGTCAGAATGGGACAGAAAGGTGATTTAAGCAATTTTGAGCGTGGCATGGTTGTTGGTGCCAGACGGGCCGGTCTGAGTATTTCACAATCTGCTCAGTTACTGGGATTTTCACGCACAACCATTTCTAGGGTTTACAAAGAAAGGTGTGAAAAGGGAAAAACATCCAGTATGCGGCAGTCCTGTGGGCGAAAATGCCTTGTTGATGCTAGAGGTCAGAGGAGAATGGGCCGACTGATTCAAGCTGATAGAAGAGCAACTTTGACTGAAATAACCACTCGTTACAACCGAGGTATGCAGCAAAGCATTTGTGAAGCCACAACACGCACAACCTTGAGGCGGATGGGCTACAACAGCAGAAGACCCCACCGGGTACCACTCATCTCCACTACAAATAGAAAAAAGAGGCTACAATTTGCACAAGCTCAGCAAAATTGGACAGTTGAAGACTGGAAAAATGTTGCCTGGTCTGATGAGTCTCGATTTCTGTTGAGACATTCAAATGGTAGAGTCAGAATTTGGCGTAAACAGAATGAGAACATGGATCCATCATGCCTTGTTACCACTGTGCAGGCTGGTGGTGGTGGTGTAATGGTGTGGGGGATGTTTTCTTGGCACACTTTAGGCCCCTTAGTGCCAATTGGGCATCATTTAAATGCCACGGGCTACCTGAGCATTGTTTCTGACCATGTCCATCCCTTCATGACCACCATGTACCCATCCTCTGATGGCAACTTCCAGCAGGATAATGCACCATGTCACAAAGCTCGAATCATTTCAAATTGGTTTCTTGAACATGACAATGAGTTCACTGTACTAAAATGGCCTCCACAGTCACCAGATCTCAACCCAATAGAGCATCTTTGGGATGTGGTGGAACGGGAGCTTCGTGCCCTGGATGTGCATCCCACAAATCTCCATCAACTGCAAGATGCTATCCTATCAATATGGGCCAACATTTCTAAAGAATGCTTTCAGCACCTTGTTGAATCAATGCCACGTAAAATTAAGGCAGTTCTGAAGGCGAAAGGGGGTCAAACACCGTATTAGTATGGTGTTCCTAATAATCCTTTAGGTGAGTGTAAATATAGAGTTAGATAAATGTCAATAAAAGTTAAGTAGGTATAATAAAATATGCATCTATGATATATCATTAATTAAACAAGAACAAATTGGTATTAGTGGGCTCCTTTCACAAAAATGTTAGGGGGGCACGATTAAAACTGTTATGAAAACTCGGGTCGCAAATACTTAAAGGTTGAGAAACGCTGCGTTAGGCCTTGAGATAATCTGACCTAACATAAGCATGGAGATCAAAAAGAGAGATCCTTGTGGACCACCATATAGAATATCAGGGGTCTTCAAAGTGTAATTACCACAACTAACAAAGAATTTTCTACCTGCCAGGTAGAACTGAAACCAATTTAAGACCCTGCCAGATAGGCCCACCCATTGACTAAAGCAATTTCTAAGAATATTGTGATCACAAACACGAATAGTGGGCCCAATTTTCTTCCAATCATCTGTGAATATGGAGGTTCACCTGGACATCTTTGAACAGTTTTACAACCAACCAGAAGAGAAAACGTATTACTTTTTACAACAAGGTGGGGCAACCTGCCACACCTCACGCGACTCCCTGGCACGGGTTCATGAACTGTTTACAGAGGAGCAAACTGAGAACAAGAGGGGTCATGGCCAACACGTTCCACAGACTTGTCCACATACGATTTTTATCTGTGAGAAAATTTAAAGCAGAAAGTGTACGTCAACAATCCACATACCCGGGATGAACTGAAGGAAAAAAATCACAAACACAATCCACAGCATCACATTCGACGTTGCCAAAGGTGCATAGACGTGAACAGGGGCCACTTTCAGCTTCTGTTGTAACTTTGTGGGTGAGTGAATTAAAACAATCCACTGGCTCGTTCATCTTGTCACGTTATCACCGGAGGCGGGCTACTTTTCCGTGGCCCACCCTGTATTTTGAGGTGGGATTGGGATTGTTAATCTTCTGTTTTAATCTGTTGAGAAAAGAAAAAGGCATTAGCACTCTGTTCCAGTCCTCGACCTTTTGTTCTTTCGCGCTCATTTAGGCCCTTTGTCTGCCCCATAAGTGCACGTGTGTGACAGCCGATCTTTGAGTTTGTCTCCGGTTAACTGTTTGGTTTTAAGATTCCCGCGTTCCTCCTTTTGACTTTGAACTTTGCTTTGGCTTCGACACTCGGTTTCACTTTGCAGTTGACTACGATTTGGACTCATCCGTCACTCGCCGCTCTTTCCCACGTCAGCTTGACATAACGGTGCAGCAAGGCACAGTGAAGATCAAAGATGAAAAAGGGGAGAGGGAAACTCTAAAAACCCCTGGCCTGAAATAACAAAACAGCATAATAAATATTATTAATCCAGAAATCAAAATGGAGCCAAAGTTCAGAAACAAAAGATGAAGAGTGAAACGTGTGTAGAATGCCCTCAAAAAGCATTAAAAAGTTTTGCACTTTTTGCTATGTGGCATCCTTGTGCTAAAATTCGTTTTTTTCCCTCATCAAGCAACAATCATGAATTGTAGAAATATTTGCAATTGTATGAAAAATAAATAAAAATCTGAAATATCCCATTGAGACAAATACAAAGTACCAGAAGGTACCAATAAATTCCATAAGCACTTCCAAAAATGTCCACTAGAGGGGGAAATCTGTGTCAAAAACCCCAGGCTAGATACAAAAAGGGCGTTGCCGAATCTCGATAAGATAACCGATTTCTTCTTCACAGTCACTGCCCAGTCACACTGTGAAGCTCTGAAGAGCAGAAAATGCATGTGATGCCCTTTAAAGGCAATTCCAAAGAAAAAACAAAGCCCTCCTGTGGAATCCAACGAGAGGTCAAAAGAACTGAGCAGAGGGTCACAAATTCCAAAAATATCAAAAAGGATGAAGGGCAGCAAAACACCAGGAAGCTCATCCAACTCCAGAGCGCATTCACAATGAACCACCAGGAACTGGTGCCCTCACATTTCCTGCAAGAATCCATGGTGTGCCACTTAGTGACTTCATCCATTATAGTGACTTCCCCAAAATCCTGCCTGTTGGACACTTAATGTAGTGACACTTTGGTGATGCCTCTTTGTAGCTTAAGTCATGCCTGCTCCTGCCCCCAGCATCAGCTAAGTGGGCACCTATGCCACAGAGGTTTTATGTAATGGATCATGGGATTGACACTTCACCTGCTGAGGCTTTCCTGAACTTAAATAGGCTCGAGGATGGCTACAAAGGTGCAGTATCAAGCGGGGGGCCTGCCCCCCATGGCTCAAAACACAAGGAACATAAGAAGAATGAAAAGGATCATTATTATTAAGGTTATTATCATAAACCAAAAGAATATTCACAAAAAGACAACAAAAACATATTCGGCAACAATATTTACAAAATAACATTTAAAAGTCCATAAAAAGATTACATAAGAGAAAGGTGATGAGACCCTCGTTGTAACATTGGCCACCTTTGGATTTGGATGGTTTTGCCAGGCTTCTTCGAGGCGTCCATTTTGTATTTGTGAAATTCATTCCTGTCCACCTTTTTCTGTCCCTTGCTGAGTAAACATCACTACTTTTGTTATTGCAAAACTGTTTCATTCATTGGGCCAGGGGTTTTTACGGTTCTCCTCTCCCTTGAGATTGTTGTAGGCTTGGTCTTGATTTGTAGCGAAGGCCACACAGCCTGCTTCTTGAGTTTGAGGGCTAAGCCTGCCTTTTGTTAGTGAGGGTTGCCTGTGAGCCTGATTTGGAAGTTATACGAGCCGAACATCATCACAAAAACCCAACGCTTTATGAAAGCACGACAGCAGAAGGAGTCATAAAGATGATGTTTCTTGTAGTAAGGTGAGCCTCAGGAGCTTCACCTGACGTGGGTTTTGATTTGCTCAGCAGAGACGGACGGCCTGCTAATCATCAAACTAGGACATGGCCTGTCTGCCTCTGCTGCTCTTTATCTTACTCTTTATTTTTAACCCTCCTTCATGTCGCAATGCCCAGCTGAGGTTTTCCTGCACGGCCGCACGATTCCCCAAGCCAGCACAAGAGGACCAATGATGGATCACACCTTCTGTCCCCATCACTCACTGCTGCTATTTTCTTCTGCCTCATGGGCTGTAGACATGTCCGCCGAGGCCCCACTGGATGTCTCACCAAATGACGAACTTTGCCGAGTAAGTTGGTTTATTCCCTTCCCAGGAGTTGTCAGAGAGGTGCAGTGGACCCCCATACACCCCTGTGGAGCACAGGTCAGCAAGAGAGACACTAAGACAAAGAGCAGTCCTCACCTCTAGGGAGCACACAGATATCCTCTGTGGGGCTCTATGTTGAGGTACAGAAGCTTCTAGAAGAAATGGGACCAGACCTCCATGGAAGGTGGACCTTTCACCTGCACAGCTTTCACTGCTCCATCTGGTTTGTTTTAAAAAAAACACAACCCCCTTTTAGAGACGGTCAGTGTTTCTGTGCGGGGGTGTGCAGGCCACAATAATGACCGCTCCACAACCCGCCTGCCTGCTGGCTCATAAACAAGCTGGCGAGAAGAAGCAAACTTCCAAAACTTGCATGTCTATACAATACATACAGAAAAATACCCACTCATGCGAACATACACAATGGGATCAGGGTGGTCCCTGGATTTCCACACTGGGACAACAGGACTGGGTCCACGGCGCCCGTCTCTTGGAAACTTTAAGCAGATTGTCGATACGCACAGACTGACAGGCTGAGCATGTGTCCTCTCTTTCTGTCTATCTGCAACTGTGAGGACCACGACCCGGAAGAACTCCTCTAAACCCGCCTCTGACCTGATTGAGGCTCCGCCTTTTCCAGTCTCTGGGATTTAAAACCCAACGGAACATCAAAATGGGCATCTTTATGGACCAGCAAGTCTCACAACCCCCTCTATCATATAGTGCCTTTCAACTCTGTCTAGCTATCTATCTATTATAGTGTCTTTCATATCTATCTATCTATTATATAGCGCCTTTCATATCTATCTATCTATCTGTCTATCATATAGTGCCTTTCATATGTCTATCTATTATATCTATTATATCATCTGTCTATCTATTATATAGTGCCTTCCAGGTCTATCTATCTGTCTATCTATCTATCTATTATATAGTGCCTTTCATATCTATCTATCTATCTATCTATCTATCTATCTATTTATCTATCATATAGTGCCTTTCATATCTATATATCTATCTGTCTATCTATTATATAGTGCCTTCCAGGTCTATCTATCTATCTATCTATCTATCTATCTATCTATCTATCTATCTATCTTATAGTGCCTTTCATATCTGTCTATCTATCTATCTATTATATAGTGCCATTCATATCTATCTATCTATCTATCTATCTATCTATCTATCTATCTATCTATAAATCAAACTAACTAACCAACTTAAGATCTTCAAATTCAATTGCATTTCTCAGAGCTCAGCTCTCTGCAGATGTTGATCTTGGAATGCAAGTTCACTTCCAGTGGCCTCATTGTCTTTATAGAAGATTCTAGGAAGTGTCAAAGCCTTGATGTAGGAATATGGAAGTCAAGTCATCCTCCCTCCAGCTGGCATCCCTCCCAAGTACAGGTGAAAAGGAAGACGAAGTTAACAACAACAGCGCCCCTTGAGACTCTGGATGGTATTGCTTACTTTTTAGAGCCTTGAAGATGTCTGATATACAGTATATATATATATATATATATATATATATATATATACTGCTCAAAAAAATTAAAAACCACTTTGTAATCCAAGTGTAGCATTAAGTCAATGACACTTCTGGGCTATTGATCTGGTCAGTGAAGTAGCAGAGGGGCTTGTTCATAAGTTTCAGCTGCTTTGGTGCACTAGAGGGGCAACAATGAGATGACCCCCAGAACAGGAATGAATGGTTTAACAGCTGGAGGGAGCCCCCTGACATTTTTCCCTCCTCATCTAATTTGTCACTCATTTTACATTTGGCTACAGTCAGCGTCACTACTGGTAGCATGAGGCTATACCTCGACCCTACAGAGCTGGCACAGGTAGTCCAACTTCTCCAGAATGGCACATCAATACATGGCATTGCCAGAAGATTTGCTGTGTCTCCCAGTACAGTCTCAAGGGCATGGCGGAGATTCCAGGAGACAGACAGGCAGTTACTAGAGCAGAGCTGGACAGGTCCATAGAAGGTCCTTAACCCATAAGCAGTACCAGAGAGATGAGGATGAGCACTGGCAGAGCCTACAAAATGACCTCCAGCAGGCAGGGAGAACACTGGTGTGAATGTCTCTGAGCAAACAATCAGAAACAGACTTCATGAGTGTGGCCTGAGGACATGACAACCTCTAGTAGGCACTGTGGAGCTCGATTGGCATTTGCCATAGAATACCAGAATTGGCAGATCCACCACTGCCAAGTGCCCTGTGCTTTTCTCAGATGAGAGTGGGTTCACGCTGAGCACATGTGACAGACATGAAATGGTCTGGGGAAGCCGTGGAGAACGTGATGCTGCCTGTGACATCATTCAGTGTGACTGGTTTGGTGGGTGGTCAGTGATGGTCTAGTGGGGAGGCATATCCAGACCTCTACAGGCTAGACAATGGCACATTGACTGCCATTAGGTATCGGGATGAAATCCTTGGACCTATTGTCAGACCCTATGCCCAGCCTCATGTGGCGAGAGGATCAAGGAATTGATACCATTGAGTGCCCCCACCAAACCCTAAAACACTCACTTTCCTGACCTCAATCCAATAGAACACCTGTGGGTGGGACATTAAGTTTCGGTCCATCTGACACCTCAGCCTGTCCAGGAGCTCAGTGATACCCTAGTCCAGATTTGGGAGGATATCCTCCAGGACATGACCTGTCATCTCATTAGGAGACTGATATCCCTGAAGCTTCAATGGCTGGGATGAATAAGTGCTCTCTTCATTTTCCTGAACAGTGTTCTTGTATATATACAGTACAGTAAAAGAGGAAAGGACAAAGAAAAAGATTTTGGGTGACATGACAACTCCATATATTGTAAAGGCAAATAAATTGAAGTTTTTCAGCAAAAAGAACATCACTAAGGACACGGGTCTCAGATTAGACAAATGAAGAGGGCAACACTTCAGGTTCAATACCAGCCAGGCAGTAAGAGCCAAGTCCAGGTGGATGGACACAGGAAGTGACATCAGAGGTGGTGAGGCTGTCAATCATCCTGCCTGAAGAGGGAGGAGTAGGACAGGCATTAGAATACAGCGCCACTGTGTGGATTGCTGGTGAATTACCACCACCAGAGCCTTAAAAGCTATCTATCTATCTATTATATAGTGCCTTTCCCTATCTATCTATCTATCTATCTATCTATCTATCTATCTATCTATCTATCTATCTATCTATCTATCTATCTATTATCCAACCCACTATATCATAACTACAGGGTCATGAAGGTCTGCCGGAGCCAATCCCAGCCAACACAGGGTGCAAGGCAGGAAACAAACCCTGGGCAGGGTGCCAACCCACCGCAGGACACACACACACACACACACACCCACTAGGGACAATTTAGGATCGCCAATTCACCTAACCTGCATGTCTTTGGACTGTGGAAGGAAACCGGAGCACCCGGAGGAAACCCAAGCAGACACCGGAGGAGAACATGCAGAATCCACGCAGGGAGGGCCCAGGAAGCGAACCCAGGTCTCCTAACTGTGAGGCAGCAGCGCAATCTACTGCACCACCGTGCCTCCCATCTATCTATCTATCTAATAATTAATATATAATATATAGATATACAGACATAGACTTTATATACAAACACATACGTATAGATATATAGTTTTTTTAATCTTAATTTCTTTCTTTCAGCTTGGGGGTCCACTCTAATTTTACACAGACACACACACACCTATATATTCTTTACATACACATACATCCATCCATTATACTATACTTATAAATATGTATGTATAGTTATATATATATTTGTATTTATTTATTTTTTAATTTTAATTTTTTTCTTTCAGTTTTGGGGGTCCACTCTAATTTTACACAGACACACACACACCTATATATTCTTTATATACACATAAATACTATACATATACATATTTATATATAGTTATATATTTATTTTTTTTATTTATGTATTTTTTAATTTTAATTTTTTTCTTTCAGTTTTGGGGGTCCACTCTAATTTTAGGGTGGGTGCCGGATGGCTCCAAGAATCTCCCATACTGACCACCCTCAACCTCCTCCCCCCAATCCATCCCTGCTTTGTGCATAGCTTGGCGCCCATATACCTGCGGGACGTTAATTGCATGCGACATGACTCGGGGGTCTTTGTCGCTCCCGCGCCGCTATCCGTGTGCCTCGGTGACAAAGCGCCTGCTAAGATTACATCCAAACGTGCAATAACTGCCAGCGTTACACGGCTCTTTGACAGGAGGCCTCAGGTTCGCTCAGGCGGCCCCTGGGTGGGCTTTCCGTGTCACAGCGCCTAACGCAGCCTGTTGTAATAAATGAGCTCCCATATCCTTTACGTTCCCGTTGAATTGAAGCTCCTCGTCTACACGGGCCGACGTGGCGTTGTGTGTTAAATTGTCATCTTGCATTGCCGCTCAAGTCACATTGCGGGTTCGCGAGATAAAAAGAAGGGAGGGAAAAAAAAATGATGTATACAATTCAAAATTTGATCTGGTGATAGAATTAGAAAGGGTTGTGACCTGAAAATATTCCCTGGACCCCCCAGGCGTGTTTATAATATGAAAGAACATCTCTGATAAAATGCTGAATTAATTCTGTTTCAAATAATAATAAGAGATCCTGAAAACTCACTGGACATGAAATTAATGCAGTGCAGAATTATCATATTTCTCATTATGTTGTCATCTCGGTGCAGTTTGCTGGTTACCTGTAAAGAAAATAAATCGCGAAAAAGTTTTAATGGAAGCAAATGAGATCTGATGAGGACTGCGCGCGGCGTAATTGAGACGTCCGCGGTTAACCCTTTCGCTTTCACTCCCGAGCCGCGCCGTCGCCTCCTCCTGCAGTTTTTTCTCACGAGTTGGCGTGGCGGGCGGAGAGGATCTGAGAAACAGACGAGCAGGACCACCAGGGCAAGCACGTGATCATGATCATATATAGCGCATTTCACAGCATCGGCGGCAAAATGATCTTACACTTCTTTTATAGCATCTTTCACAAACTTCAACTTAACAAAATAAGGAGAGCATCAGCAACATCAACAAAAACCTTTCCTAATACTCACCTTAACAAGACCAAGAGGGCACTAGCAGCAAAAATATATTTTACTCCTTATCTTATGTAGCACATTTCACAATACTCCGCAAGATTTGCATATACAGAATAACTCTTTCTCTTATACAGCGACTTTTCCAAATACTTACCAAATCAAAATAAAGAAAATCTCTTATTCTTTTTATCTTATAATAGCCGTTCCCTGCGGCTCCGCCAGCATAGCAGTGAAACAGGACAAACTTTAAAAATCAATAAACTAAAAAGCATCGCTAGCGAAGCGGAAGCAAGTTACGCTCCAAAACACGGCGGTAGACCGACGCCCCACTCCTGACGTCACGCTTCCCCCTCCCTTCGCCCACAGCCTCTGTCTCGGATTAGCGCGATTATATCTCTTAACGCGATGACAGAAGTCGCAAAATCAACCGGAATGTTCAAGCAAATTCTATAAAAACAAAAACCCGATCTAAATCCCATAAGCAGTTCTCTCGTTTGCTCGCTAAGCAGATGTAAGATACGCCCCGAGGCCCCGCCCCTTTATCGAGGCCCTGCCCCGTCCCTCTCGGATTCGCACAAATAAATCGGTACCGCAAATGAACTAATATACTTAGCGCGATGAGAGAAGTTTCAAAATCAACAGCAATGTTCAAGCAAATTCTAGAAAAAAACCCGATCTAAATCCATTAAGTAGTTCTCTCCTGAAAAGCGAACAGACAGACAGGCAGACGTTGGATTTTATATATAGGGTGTCCCAAAATTCACGCAAGAAGTAATTTTGATAGAGAACACAGGTTTTTAATTAAAAATTGTAAATTTTTAATTGATTCATAAAGTATAGTGTATAGGGTTATGTATGGAATAGCATATCAGGTAAATGGCCTCCATGGCTTAGCTGGCACATACGCAATCTTTTGTTGAAATTTTCCATGACCGTTTTGCATAAATGTGGCTCAATTTCCTCCTTCATGGCGTGGGTGGTCGTGGGTTTGATGGCATAAACCTTAGACTTCAAAAAACCCCAAAGAAAAACGTCCAACGGCGTTAAATCGCATGAACTGAATGTTTTAATTAACCTCTTCACTTTTGATGAAGTTAAATCACTATTCCGACCATATTTTGTACGAGAAATCGCGAACTGTAGCTGCCAAACCTTCATTATTTTTAAAATATTGCTCAACAATGAAAACGCGTCGTTCTTTCGTGTAGCGCTCCATTTTTAATAACCCTAAACTGTGAGCTGTCACGCTGTCTTTTTTTTTCGTTGGCAACACTTTACCGCACAAATGGCACCAAATTCAAATCTTGCATGAATTTTGGGACACCCTATATATACAGGCCTATTGTAGAGACAGCACCTGTCACAGTACTGAACATATCAAGATATAGAGAAGCGTTTGCTACAAAACAATTGGCCTTTCCCTTATATAGCGCCTTTTCCAATACTCACCAAAACAAGACAAAGAAGGCACCAGCAGCAAATAAATCTTTTACTTTTGATCTTATATAGTGCCTTTCAAAGTGCTCCCCATAAAAAAGATAAAGAGGGCACCAGCAGCAAAAATATCTTTTACTGTTTATCTTATATAGCACCTTTCACAATACACAATAGGATAAAGAGAACATTTGCAACAAAATATAAATTCTATTCTTTACCGTATGCAGTGCCTTTACAAGTTCCATTGAGTCTTCACCTTATACAGCACCAGCCTTTCACAATACTCAACATAACGAGATAAGCCATGATCTGCAACAAAAAATGAACTCTTTTTCCTATATAGCGCCTTTTCAGGTACTCACTATATCAAAATGAAGAGAGGATTAATGGAGAGGGTATCTGATTCTCTTGATCTTAAATAGCATCTTTGACAATAGATACAAGATATAGAGAAGCGTTTGCAACAAAACAATTGCTCTTTTTCTTATATGGCGCCTTTCCCAATACTCACCAACACAAGACAAAGAGCTTTTCATCTTTATCTTAACTATAGCGCCTTTCACAACACTCAACATAACTAGATAAAGAAGGCACTAACAGCAAAATATCTTGTGCTCTTTATCCTATATAGCGCCTTTCACAATACGCAATAAGGTAAAGAGAACATCAGCAACAAAAAATAAATTCTATTCTTTACCTTTTGTGGTGCCTTTACAAGTTCCATTGAGTCTCCACCTTATAGAGCACCTTTATTAAGACTCACAACAATAAGGTAGCAGGTACTCACAGCAAAGAACAAAATCTTTCTCATTTTTGCTTTTTATTAACATGTTGGTTTTGCACTCGGCTTACGTACTTCCCAAAGTGTGCCAAGAAAATACCCCCCCCATCACACCACCAGCACCAGCACCAGGCTGAACCGATGATCTGATGCAGGATGGATCCAGGCTTTCATGTTGTTGACCCCAAGAGCAGCATTTGGGGGCCCCGGTTTTGAGGTCCGCGTGCCCCGTTTGAGCAGATTTGTCAAGTTCTATTCTCCAGTATATACATATTTGAGATGCTTCTAAGAGGAACCCTTTTAAAATCCCTCTTCCCACCTTCATCGTCCGAAAAGGGTCGCCAGTATAATCCCACCCTAAAATAGGTAGAGCCCATTAGTCGCTGGCTTGGCTTCTGGTTTGACGGCTTGTCGCTTACGACTCCTTCGTGTCCGGAGAGCCCACCATTACTGTTTCTTAGTCGAGTCTTTGGTTCAGTTTGCTACGGTAGGCCGAGCTGAAACAGTGCGGGAAGTGTTTGTTAGAGGAACGCGCAGCGATGTTTGATTACTGTTTTGGCCGTATTGCCGTCGACGCCATGAGTGGAAGAGATCGTGGTGCACTTTTTTAATAGATCATATCATCATATTGTTATCTTGCAAAAATGTAGCTGAATACTGTAATAAGAAAATCCGGTGTATGTTAACATTATTTTTATACAGTCCACACATACCGGTAACAGAGTTTGACGTAACCGGTCCTGCGTGGTGTTGGTCAGCCCTAACGGTGCACACCTCTCTGTTTTTTTTTTTTTTAATTTTTAAAATAACCTTTATTGTAAACATAATAAGAAACATGAACATAACAATATACACAGTCAAATGACAAAAAAGCCAAATTCTAGAATAAACAAAAGAGCCATACATCAGATCCCTACTACTCCCCCTTTACACTCCTCCTACTCCACACATTAATAAGAAAATCAACAGTTAATAATTCATTATGACACAAAGACCCCCATTACTCCCCCTTTACACTCATCCTACTCCGCACA
>JANRMT010062802.1:6873452-6917034 GCA_026402145.1 Polypterus bichir lapradei | reverse complement strand
GATAGATAGATAGATAGATAGATAGATAGATAGATAGATAGATAGATCCTCCATGATTGACAGGAGTCTGCTCAGCACCCGTCGCTGTACCACGGATGTCAAACTGTCCAGCTCCGTGCCTACAATAGAGCCTGCCTTCCTCGGCGTGAGATATCAATTCAATTCAGCTTGTGGGGGTTATAAGACCCTCCCATATGCTATGCACTCATTAGACATAACTAACAAAATACTTCTGTCAACGTAACATGAGCTAAATAACCGGCCAATGGCTCTTACACCATCCATGACGTCACTTCCGGGTACCACCCAACTGTACTCACCTCTTCCTCCCATCTGGAGACACAGCAAACCTTCTGGCAATGGCACATATTTATATGCCTGCCATCTTGGAGAAGCTGGACTACCTGTGCCACATCTGTAGGGCCAAGGTATGGCCTCATGCTACCAGTAGTGACGCTGACTGTAGCCAAAAGCAAAACGAGTGACAAAACAGATGAGGAGGGAAAAATGTCCATGGCCTCCCTCCAGCTGTGAAACCATTTATTCTTGTTTTGGGGGGTCATCTCATTGTTGCCCCTCTAGTGCACCACAGTGGCTGAAACTGATGAACCAGCCCCTCTGCCACTTAACTGACCAGATCAATAGCTCACCAGTCTCATTGACTTGATGCTAAACTCGGATTCAAAAGGGTTCTTTTAATTGTTTTGAGCCGTATATTTAAATATCAACAAAAAGACAAAGGAAGCAGGAAATCATCTCGAGTCAGGGCTGAGCCGTTATACCCACGGGGAAAAATTTGGGCCGCAAACCAAAATTCTGTTGACTAAGCCCGCTGCGGGGACCAACATGGTCTACCTGTGCCAAGTCCCAGAAATGCCTCCCTAATAAAGCGCAGGTGCCATCGTCAGTGTTTGAAGTTCCCTAAAGGGACTCGTTTATTGGAACACAATGCAAACTTGCGGTGCTCCCCTTTACGTTTTGGAGAAATCGGCACAAAAAGCGAGGCAAAGGTCGGATTGGCCTGCTGGACAAACCCTCGCCCAGCGTGACCTGTCAGAGATGGTGGCCACGCTGGCTGCACTGGCTGCACTGGTGTGTTCTGCTTCTCCAAAAGAATCCAAAGCCTAAAAAGCAGGCCTGGGACTCCCGGCGAAGAGGAAAAACAGCTTTACGCAGCAGCATCATCATCAAGACGCTCCACATTTGGCAGAGGTATCCTCGGTACATGATTGCTTAGTAATGGAGATCAATTAGAGAGGAAAAAAAACGTGGCGTCTTCAGGGAAATCTTCAAATATGAATTCTGGATTGACTGTGTTTTCATAATTAAGGGAAATCAAATTTGATAAAATACACTGTCAGTGGTGTTGTGCGTTGAGAATATTTTGTGTTAACATGTTCTGGTCTGTTCACCTCTGCCCCGCCGCCATCTTGTCGCAACGTCTCATCTCGCTGCCCCGTTTCCTGGTGGTCCGCACCCCTCTGCCATGGCCACTTTCTAGAGGTCCAATGCCAGCCTCTTGAACTTGTCTTATTGTCCATCCATCCATTATCCAACCCGCTATATCCCAACTACAGGGTCATGGGGGTCTGCTGGAGCCAATCCCAGTCAACACATGGCGCAAGGCAGGAAACAAACCCTGGGCAGGGCGCCAGCCCACCACACTTGTCTTATTGTCTCCATTGTATCCCATCTCAAATGTAAAATGAGAAGACAGTGACGGTCCAAGGTCAGCTCTTCAACCTGAACTGAGATGAGCCGGGCAAATGAGGACACGCACACACACACACACACACATACACACACACACACGCACACTTAGAGCAAGGAGAAGGTGCAATTAAATTAAATTATTAAAATTTAAAGAACACATCAAAAAAATGCAGGGCATCATCCATAATAAAATAATCCATAAAAAAGATCACAGTGTCCATGTGGAAGTTAAAATGCAATAAATACTGTAGTTCTTTAAAACACACACAAGCCCTGGGGGGCCTCCTTCTAAAAGTCAATTTCTCCCCAACTCCCCCCTTCGGACCCAGCACCGCTGCCACTCCTGAAAATCCAGGCTGAGGACCCTGGCAGTGGCATCACAACGATCTTCACTTCTCCAAATCCTGGTGCCACCCCTCGGCCTTCTGCGGGTGCTCACCCAAACAACGGGTCACTCTGAGCTACCTGATGACGCTCAGCCGGGAGTGACCTTCTTCAGCCCCTTAGAGCCCCCTGCCATGCGCTCGTCCTCGGAGGCTTTTTATCCGACTGCCTGCCTCTGCTCTGCCGCACCCTGGCTTTTCACGCTCCTGCCGTCTCCGTCATTCCTTCCTTCTTTCCGTCCCCCTAAATCTCCATCTCTCTCTCTTTCTGTCTCTGGTGTTTCTATTTCTTTTTTTCTTCCCACTCCTTTATACGTTCTAATCGGGTGAAGATGAGACCCTGCACCCACTCTGAGGTGTGAATGTGACTCCTGATTGATCTGCCCATATTTGCACGTGATCGTGTGATCAGCCAAGCGCCGTAATCCACACCGGAGTAGTGTGCCCACCTGCACCCGTTCTGAGCTTGCATGCCCCCCGGGACTCGATTATTTATTTACAGGCCTGCTCCACACAATGACAGAAAATGGAGAAAGGGTTGGAGTTCTGGGTGATATGATGTGCTGGCTCACTGAACTCTAAAAAAGGTTTTAATTCCAAAACCAGACTTCTTAGCTGCTTGTAAAGCCTAGGAACAAAAAAAAACAGTCAGCCTCTAATACTTTAAATATCCCAAAAAAAGGGGGATGCAGGCCTCAAAATAAAAAAAAAACGAAAAACAAAACAAAAGCCAAACCTTCACTCTTTAACGGGTCTGGGACCCTGTGACGTCTGGGTTGCCCAAAGCTGGCATCACCAATAGTCATGACTGAGGATTGAGTGGGCAATGAGGATGCATAACACAACAAGAGACGGGGCAAAATGTGCATCGTGCTTTTATTGGTGTCCAAAGCTAAGAGCAGTGCAGACACAGCAAAAAAACACGTCATCTCTATATATGTAAAATCCAACATCTGTCTGTCTGTCTATCTCTCTGTCTGTCTGTCTGTCTGCTTTTCACAAGAGAACTACTTCACGGATTTAGATCAGGTTTGTTTGTAGAATTTGCTTGAACATTCCAGTTGATTTTACGACTTCTCTCATAGCACTAAGAATCAGAGTTCGCTTGCAGGAGCGATGTATTCCCGCTAATCCGAGAGAGAGGCTGCAGGCCGAGTGTTGGGGGAAGCTAGACGTCAGGAGTTAGGAGCCAGGCAGGGCCCTCCTCGCTTTACTGTTTCAGTACTATGCGGGTGGACGGCTAGTCACGAATCAATGGAGAGTACGGCAGAGCTACAAATCTGCTAGAGCAGGCCATCCACAAAAACTGACTGATTGTGCAAGGAGGGAGGCCATCAAGACCAAGAGACCTTTGAGAACTCGAAAGGCTTTAGAAGTTCCGGTTGATTTTGCGACTTCTCTCATCACGCTAAGAATCACAGTTCACTTGCGTTACTGATTTATTTGCGTGAGACACGCGGCTGGTTGAGGGGAGGGGGCGGGGCCTTGGGGCATATCTTACCTCCACTTAGCTATCGAACGAGAGAACTACTTAACAGATTTAGATCAGGATTTTTTTCTAGAATTTGCTTGAACATTCCGGTTGATTTTACGACTTCTCTCATTGCGCTAAGAATCAGAGTTCGCTTGCAGGAGCGATGTATTCCCGCTAATCTGAGAGAGAGGCTGTGGGCGAAGGGAGGGAGAAGCTAGACGTCAGGATTTAGGAGCCAGGCAGGGCCCTCCTCGCTTTACTGTTTCAGTACTATGCGGGTGGACGGCTAGTCACGAATCAATGGAGAGTACGGCAGAGCTACATATCTGCTAGAGCAGGCCATCCACAAAAACTGACTGATTGTGCAAGGAGGGAGGCCATCAAGACCAAGAGACCTCTGAGAACTCTAAAGGCTTTAGAAGTTCCGGTTGATTTTGCGACTTCTCTCATCACGCTAAGAATGACAGTTCACTTGCGTTACTGATTTATTTGTGTGAGACACGCGGCTGGTTGAGGGGAGGGGTCGGGGCCTTGGGGCATATCTTACCTCCACTTAGCTATCGAACGAGAGAACTACTTAACAGATTTAGATCAGGATTTTTTTCTAGAATTTGCTTGAACATTCCAGTTGATTTTACGACTTCTCTCATTGCGCTAAGAATCAGAGTTCGCTTGCAGGAGTGATGTATTCCCGCTAATCTGAGAGAGAGGCTGTGGGCGAAAGGAGGGGGAAGCTAGACGTCAGGATTTAGGAGCCAGGCAGGGCCCTCCTCGCTTTACTGTTTCAGTACTATGCTGGTGGACGGCTAGTCACGAATCAATGGAGAGTACGGCAGAGCTACAAATCTGCTAGAGCAGGCCATCCACAAAAACTGACTGATTGTGCAAGGAGGGAGGCCATCAAGACCAAGAGACCTCTGAGAACTCTAAAGGCTTTAGAAGCTCCGGTTGATTTTGCGACTTCTCTCATCACGCTAAGAATCACAGTTCACTTGCGTTACTGATTTATTTGCGTGAGACACGCGGCTGGTCGAGGGGAGGGGGCGGGGCCTTGAGGCATATCTTACCTCCACTTAGCTAGCGAACGAGAGAACTACTTAACAGATCTGGATTTTTTTCTAGAATTTGCTTGAACATTCCGGTTGATTTTGTGACTTCTCTCATCACACTCTCATCATCAGAGTTCGCTTGCAGGAGCGATATATTCGCGCTAATCTGAGGCAGAGGCTGTGGGATGAGGGGAGAGGGAAGCGTGATGTCAGGAGTGGGGAGCCAGGCCACTCTTGTGCCAGCTTCCATTCAAGTCGGTCAGCCTCTGCATTTTGGAGCGGACCTTATCTCCGCTTAGCTGGCTGTAGCTGTTTGTTTGTTGATTTTTTTAAGTTTGTCCTGTTTCTCTACTACATGGGTAGAGCCGCGGAGGATGGCTAGTCCAACATAACAGTAAAAGTGCCATTGTGGAGGTTAAATGTCAATAAAAATAGAAATAAATAATCTAAATGATTAAAACTGAGGTTAAAATCACCACCAGAACCTGTCCATAAAACCAGTCAAAAGCTGCACTGGACAGCCACCATTTTTGACCAGGGGTATCCATTTCCTGTTCTGGTGAGCCGCAGTGGCTGCAGGTCTTCATTCTCTCCCTTTTTACTATTCAGTGACCAGTTTTCGCTGCTAATTAACTCCTTTACCCTTCATTTTAACAGCCCTGTTTTTAAGGATTCAGTCCTCTGAATTGATTTGTTTCTTCATTTAATGGCAGCCAAACAGAAATGAGATGTTAAAAGAGCCAACATATAAGCAGCTAAACTGGGATTTCAGACTCCAGCCAATTTCATTCCAACCAGTCTCTTAAGGAGACGCCGATTCTTGCTGTTAATTGAAGCCGTTGTTGAATATCAGGACTTGCCGCTGCTCTCATTCTAGTGATTTTCTGCTTTTTTCTAAGACCACCATCAAGATGTTTTGGTGACCTGAGCAGGCCGACATGACCGAGACCCTCACGTTTCTTTATTTTCAGATATTGTGTGATGGGCACAGGTGAGCTGGTCATGTGGTGGCTCGTTTTGTGTCTCATTATTGTTTGGCTGCTCATTAAGGAAAAAGAAACAACTAAGGGGTCTGAGTCACGTCAATTAAAACTAAAGCAAAACAAGTTAATTAGCAGCAAAAATGGCTGACTAATTAAGAAGATGGATAGAATGAAAACCTGCAGCCACTGCGACCCACCAGGACCAGCGCTGGACACCTCTGATTTAGAGGGTCTCCTCAGAGAGCGGAGACGTCCACCGGCGAGCTTAGTCATCCTTCTGTCAGCTATCTGGAGACCCCTTGAGCTCTGCTCCACCATCCCTCGACATTCTGTGTGGGACCACAACTCCCTCGGTGCTCAGCAGCATTGATCCAGCCTCATGAGCGCTGACCACTCACTCCATACTGGGCCACTCAAACACTCGGACCACCCTGACCATTTCCCGACCGCAATTTTCTTTCTCCTCATCCTTTCTTTTAACCTCCAGCCTCTCTTTCTCGGTTCATTTTTTTTATTCTTTCTCTCCCTGTAAGGCCTACTCAGGCTCTCATCACACAAAGGTGGACACAGGTGCTTCGATTATACTCCCCCTATGTGTTAATGAGGAGACCTACCTTCTCCGCCAATTCCCTCATCAACAACCCGAGGCTCTGTCTGATTAAAAAACCTGAGTTTTACTTAAAACTTTCACACTGTCACAGACCCCTCAAGTGATTTTCCGCAGGCCTCACCCTGGAATCCTGCCCCCAAACTCACAAAGCAGCCTTCTAGCCCAGACAGGCCCAAAATCTTTTTAAATTGTAAAATTTCACAATTCCCTCCAGAAAAAGAGCAGCGAAAACTGGGGAGACCTCTGGATTCAACACAAAAAACAATGTTGTTTTAATATTTAATTATTTATTATAATAAAGGATTCACCCAAACTAAGGCCAGCACAAAAAGAGGGAGGTGCTTTGGAGTCGATGAGTTCTTTGTGTTTTTGCTGTGCTTCTGCCATTTTAAATATTTTAGAATTTTGCGCCTCCTCTTCCTCCTCCTCTCTGTGGATTCTGGATTGGGACTTTTCTCTGACGTCACATGTGATGAAGACCATGGAGCGACTGCTGCTTCACCACCTGAGGCCACAAGTCCGCCACGCCCTCGACCCTCTGCAGTTCGCATACCAGGAGAAGGTGGGAGCAGAGGATGCCATCATCTACATGCTACACCGATCCCTCTCCCACTTGGACAGAGGCAGTGGTGCAGTAAGAATTATGTTTCTGGACTTCTCTAGCGCCTTCAACACCATCCCATCTCTGCTCCTTAGGGACAAGCTGACAGAGATGGGAGTAGATTCACACCTGGTGGCATGGATCGTGGACTATCTTCCAGACAGACCTCAGTATGTGCGTCTTGGGAACTGCAGGTCTGACATTGTGGTCAGCAGCACAAGAGCGCCACAGGTGACTGGACTTTCTCCGGTCCTGTTAAGCCAACATACATCGGACTTCCAATACAACTCGGAGTCCTGCCACGTGCAAAAGTTCACTGACGACACTGGAGTGGGCAGCATCAGGAGTGGGCAGGAGGAGGAGTACAGGAGCCTAATCAAGGACTTTGTTAAATGGTGCGACTCAAACCACCTACAACTGAACACCAGCAAAACCAAGGAGCTGGTGGTGGATTTTAGGAGGCCCAGGCCCCTCATGGACCCAGTGATCATCAGAGGTGACTGTGCAGAGGGTGCAGACCTATAAACACCTGGGAGTGCAGCTGGATGATAAACTGGACTGGACTGCCAATACTGATGCTCTGTGCAAGAGAGGACAGAGCCGACTATACTTCCTTAGAAGGCTGCCGTCCTTCAACATCTGCAATAAGATGCTGCAGATGTTCTATCAGACGGTTGAGGTGAGTGCCCTCTTCTACAAGGTGGTGTGCTGGGGAGGCAGCATAAAGAAGAGGGACGCCTCACGCCTGGACAAACTTGTTAGGAAGGCAGGCTCTATTGTAGGCACGGAGCTGAACAGTTTGACATCCGTGGCAGAGCGACGGGTGCTGAGCAGGCTCCTGTCAATCATGGAGAATCCACTGCATCCACTGAACAGGATCATCTCCAGGCAGAGGAGCAGCTTCAGCGACAGACTGCTGTCACCGTCCTGCTCCACTGACAGACTGAGGAGACCCCACACTATGTGACTCTTCAATTCCACCCGGGGGGGTAAACGTTAACACTATACAAAGTTATTATCTGTTATACCTGCATTGTTATCACTCTTTAATTTAATATTGTTCATTATCAGTGTGCTGTTGCTGGAGTATGTGAATATCCCCTTGGGATTAATAAAGTATCTATCTATCTATCTATCTGTCTATCTATCTATCTTTCTATCTATCTATCATATAGCGCCTTTCCTATCTATCTATCTATCTATCTATCTATCTATCTATCTATCTATCTATCCATACATGGACTGCCATTGTTACTGGTAATTCTATTTGGCCTTTGTGCTCCACGGAGCTTCATTGTGATTGGAATACCTTTCTTGAGAAGAATAATTCTTGATGTCTGTCCCAGTAGCACTCATAGAGAAGGTAAGATTCCCATCGTCCCAAGACATTGATTTGCTTATTTGATTGCGAGGGCCCCAGGGATACACCCAGCCTTAATGCAGAACACACACACATACCAAGACATTGATGAGTGGCTCAATGAATCAATGGATAAAAAATATATCGATCAAATACTGAGGGGAAACAAAACAATTTTACACAAAGAAGCATTCGCAGTAGCCGTCCACAGTTTTCTCTGACAGAGATAATTATTTACATACGCTTTACCGGAAACAATCAACTCAAACAACACAAACCAACACCGTCCAGTATAGCAGAAGCAGATGACGATGGTGTGTGGAATTAAAAACAGCCCTCTGAAGAACCAGTAAAGTTTTGTCCTACCAGGTTCCTTATGCAGTGTGAAGATTTGAGGTGACTGGAAGCATCCCATCCCGGACGAAGACAAATCCAAACAGACAAGCGGGCACAGGACAGCACATACATCCAGACCAAACCGTAAAATAATGACGAGTGGGATATATAGAAACAATTACTGACTGCTGAACTCGATCCTCTTCGCGTCTTTTTCGGCACCCTTTTTAAAGAGCCTTCTTAATTATCCTTCTTCCAAGGAATCCCTGCACCCTCTGAAGCTGCCCAATGATATAATACTGCTAGGGCTGCTGGGAGTTGTAGGCAATTTTAAGCAGTGCTGCTACACACTTATTACAAGAAAGGGCTTTATTGGAACTCTTTAGTGCTTGGAACTCCTAATTCACAAAATTATATATGTTTTTGCCTTCATTTTCATTTTAAGAGTATAGTTTATTACTGCCATGTTGTTTTATTTGTTAATTTGGCTTCATATTTGCCACAGATTGTTATTTTCCTTGTTGTTCTTCTTTTTCCTTCGGCTGCTACTGTTAGGGGTCACTATAGCGGATCATCTTCTTCCATCTCCTCCAGTCCTTGTCATCTTGTTCTGTCACCCCCATCACCTGCATGTCCTCCCTCACCATATCCATAAACCTCCTCTTAGGCCTTCCTCTTTTCCTCTTCCCTGGCAGCTCTATCCTTAACAAACTTCGCCCAATATACTCAGCATCTCTCCTCTGCACATGTCCGAACCAACACAATCTCGCCTCTCTGACTTTGTCTCCCGCCCATCCCACCTGAGCTGACCCTCTAATGTCCTCACTTCTAATCCTGTTCATCCTTGTCACCCCCAATGCAAGTTTTAGCATCTTTAACTCTGCCACCTCCAGCTCTGTCTCCTGTGCCACCGTCTCCAGCCCATATAACACAGCTGGTCTCACTACCGTCCTGTGGACCTTCCCTTTCACTCTTGCTGATACCCGTCTCTCACCAATCACTCCTGACACTCTTCTCCACCCTGCCTGCACTCTCTTCTTCACTTCTCTTCCACAATCCCCATTACTCTGTACTGTTGATCCCAAGTATTTAAACTCATCCACCTTTGCCAACTCTACTCCCTTTATCCTCACCACTCCACTGACCTCCCTCTCATTCACACACATGTATTCTGTCTTGGTAGTCCTACTGACCTTAATTCATCTGCTCTCAAGAGAAGATCTCCACCTCTCCAGTGTCTCCTCAGCCTGCTCCCTACTGTCTCTACAGATCACAATGTCATCAGCAAACATCACAGTCCACGGGGTCTCCTGTCTAATCTCGTCTGTCAGCCTGTCCATCACCATTGTAAATAAGAAAGGGCTCAGAGCCGATCCCTGATGTAATCCCACCTCCATCACTCCTACCACAGACCTCACCACGGTCACACTACCCTCGTTCATATCCTGTACCACTCTTACGTACTTCTCTTCCACTCCCGACTTCCTCATACAATACCACAGCTCCTCTCAGTCACCCTGTCATATGCTTTCTTGAGGTCCACAAAGACGCAATGCAACTCCTTCTGTTCTTCTCTAAACTTCTCCATCAATATCCTCAGAGCAAACATCACATCTGTGGTGCTCTTTCTTGGCATGAAACCATCCTGCTGCTCACTGATCACCACCTCACCTCTTAAATGGGCTTCCACTACTCTTTCCCATAACTTCATGCTGTGGCTCATCAATTTTATCCCGCTGTAGTTACTGCAGTCCTGCACATCCCCCTTATTCTTAAATATCTGCACCAGTTCACTTCTTCTCCACTCCTCAGGCCTCCTCTCACTTTCCAAGATTTTACTAAACAATCTGGTTAGAAACTCCACTGCCATCTTTCCTAAACACCTCCATGCTTCCCTAGGCATGTCATCTGGATCAACGGCCTTCCCATTTTTCATCCTCTTCATTGCTGTCCTTACTTCTTCCTTGCTAATCCTTTTCACTTCCTGATTCACTATCTCCACATCATCCAACCTCTTCTCTCTCTTGTTCTCTTCATTCATCAGCCTCTCAATGTCCTCTTTCCATCTGCTCCACACACTCTCCTCACTCATGAGTACGTTTCCATCTTTATCCTTTATCACCCTAACCTGCTGCTCATCTCTCCCAGCTCGACCCCTCTCTGTAGCCCACCGGTCCTTTTCTCCCTCCTTAGTGTCCAACCTGTCATACAACTCATCATACGCCTTTTCTTTGGCCTTCACCACCTCTCTCTTCACCTTGTGCCTTATCTCCTTATACTCTTGTCTACTTTCTCTCTGACTATCCCACTTCTTCTTTGCCATCCTCTTCCTCTGTATACTCTCCTGTACTTCCTCATTCCACCACCAGGTTTCCTTTTCCTCCTTCCTCTGTCCAGATGTCACGCCAAGCACCCTTCTTGCTGTCACCCTTACTGCATCTGCTGTAGTTGCCCAGCTGTCTAGTAACTCTTCACTGCCACCCAGTGCCTGTCTCACCTCCTCCCTAAACTCAACCTTGCAGTCTTCCTTTTTCAACTCCCACCATTTGATCCTTGGCTCTGCCCTCACTCTCTTCCTCTTCTTGATCTCCAACGTCATCCTACAGACCACCATCCTATGCTGCTTAACTACACTTTCCCCTGCCACCACTTGGCAGTCTTTAATCTCCTTCAGATTGACTCCTTTGAATAGGATGACATCTAGATGTGTGCATCTTCCTCCACTCTTGTATGTAACCCTGTGCTCCTCCCTCTTCTTAAAATACGTATTCACCACAGCCATGTCCATCCTTTTGGCAAAATGCACTATCCTCTGACCTTCTTCATCCCTCTCCTTGACACCATACCTACCCATCACCTCCTCGTCTCCACTGTTCCCTTCACCAACATGTCCATTGAAATCCGCTCCAGTCACCACTTTCTGTTCATCACTTCATCCAACTCACTCCAAAAATCTTCCTTCTCACCCATCGCACACCCAACTTGCGGTGCATATGCACTAACAACATTCATCATCACACCTCCAATTCCCGTCTTCATAATCATCACTCTGTCTGACACTCTTTTCACCTCCAGAACACTCTTGACATGCTGTTCCTTCAGAATAACTCCTACTCCATTTCTCCTCCCATCCACACCATGATAGAACGATTTGAATCCCCCTCTGATCCCCCTGGCCCTACTCCCCTTCCATTTAGTCTCTTCACGCACAACATATCAGCCTTCCTTCTCTCCACCATATCTGCCAACTCTCTCCCCTTACCAGTCATACTGCCAACATTCAAAGTTCCTACCCTCACTTCCACTCTCTTTACCTTCCTCCTCACCCGTCTCCCCACCTATTGATCCAAAACCTAGTGTGGCACTGGTGAGTTATGGCAGCATTGGCACTCACCTAGCAACAGACCAATAACAATTGATGCAAATGAGCGCATCCCACCATAAGTGGTGAGGTAACAGATTAGCATGACTACTCAGTTCAACCCAGCAACAAACGCAAGAAATCACAACAACAAGTCTTACTTTCCAGCAGTCATCTTGAAGAGAACTGATCCCCATAGTGGGATCCCCATTGCAACAGACGGATTACAGTGGTGGGTCTTAATCAAGAAACAGTGGCCGAGTGATGTAACAGACAGCTAGGAGTGAACAGATGCTGTCAGGCACATAGCAAAGTGTCCTGCCTAGAAACAGTTACCTAGCAACCAGTGCATCACAGCATTGCATCCTACTCAGCAACAGACTATGCATTGCAACAAGTGTTACCTAGCAACTGTCAAACAGGACAAAACCATCCCATTGGATGAACCAACATAGATGCAGATGCCTTATGTCACAGTAGCGGCTCCACCTGCCAAAAGTCAATAAGGACAGGGCCATTGCAGCAACTGATCCACGTTAGCAACAGTTACATAGCAATGTGTGTTGCCAAGAAATGGCTACCTAGCAACAGATAGATCACAGAAATCCATACACCTAGAAACAGACAATTCATGGTAACAGGTGTCACCTAGAAACAGTCAAACAGACAAAACCATCCCATTGGATGAACCAACACAGGAACAGATGCCTTATGTCACAATAGAGGGCTCCACCCCTCCAACAATCAGTAAGGACAGAACCATTGCAGCAACTGATCTGCACTAGCAACTGTCACATAGCAACATTTGCTGCCTAGAAATGGTCACCTAGCAACAGATACATCACAGTAATGCATCCAGCCTGGCAACAGGCTAATCATTGTCATAGACTGCATCATGACAGTGGCAATCATCTAACAACAGCTGCATATCTCACAGCAATGGGTGCAAAACTAGCAAATCCCACCATAAACTCTGTTGTGCCCTTAACCTGTAAACTACTCCTGGGGTCCTATACAATGACTGGCCCTGCCCTCTGACCTCCAAATGTCATGTGAACAGACAATTTCCCCTGAGGGATTAACACAGCTCATCAAAAATAAAAAATAAAAGGTCACCTAACAGATCAGCAAACTACTCAGCCCAACTCAGCAACATGTTAAAGAACCCATCACGACAGCAGATCCTACTCTGCAGTAGCCACTTTGGAAAGAATTGATCACCTTAGTGGGATTCCAATAACAAGGGATGGGTCTGGCCGAGTGGTGGAACAGTCAGCTTGGATAGAATTAATGCTATCAGGCACATAGCAATGTGTCCTGCCTAGAAATGGTTACCTAGCAACAAAAGCATCACAACAATGCATCCAACTCAACAAACATTGAAGTCATGGCAACCATTTTCACCTAACAACAGTCAAACAGAACAAAACCATCACATTAGATGAACCAGCTTAGGAGCAGATGCCTCATACTAATTGGTCCTAGTAAGAAATTGTCAGCCTTGACAAATCCATCTCAGTAATGTACCCCCAGAAGGGTCTTATCTACTTCATTCATTAAGGATTAGAACCATCACATCACCCAGCCAGTGATGCATAAGCAAAAGACCCTTACTGAAGGAGGCAACAGAGAAGTCTATCTTACCATAAAGGGCCACCTAACAGATTAACAGAGTAATGTCACGGCAGTTGGCGACACAAAGCAGCATGACCTAACCAGATATGGTTACCTGGCAACAGATGCATCACAGCAATGCATCCTGCCTAGCAACAGGCTAATCATTGTAATAGACAGCATCACAGCATTGTCACTCACCTAGCAACAGTTGCATAAGCAAAAGACCCTTAGCAACGTAAGCAAAAAAGCTGCATATCCCACCATAAATGGTCACCTAACAGATTAGCAGAGCAATCAGTCCAAATTTTTAGCAGATACAGTAACCCATCATAACAACAGGTGCCACTCTGCAGCAGCCACCTTGGAAAGAGCCAATCACCTTAGTTGGAACCACATAGCAGCAGACGTATTACAGTAAATGATCTAATGGAGAAATACCATGCCCTCGTGATAGAACATTCAGCAAGGACAGAATTGATGCCATCAAGAACATAGCAACGTGTCCTACCTGGAAATGGTCACCAAGCAACAGGCCAGTCATGACAATAGATGTCACTTGCCAGCTTTCAGTTGAGACGTATCCATCACATGAGTTATTTCAACAGATGTATTATAACGATGGGCACTGCCAAAATAACAGCCAACTAAGGATGGATGCATCACAGTGGTGGGTCACACCTTATAACAGCCAAATAAGGCAGAACTGTCATAGTAATTGACCCTGCATAGCAAGATGTGCCACCTAGAAATGGTCGTCCAGCAACAGATGCATCCCAGAAAAACTTCCTGCCTAATCATGGCAACACGTGTCACCTAGGAAGGGTCATATGGGACTAAACCATCACATTAATTGGACCCCCAGAGCAAAAGATGCCTTATATCACACTAGTGGGTCTCACCTAGTAACTGTCAGCTATGATGGAGCCTTCACAGTCATTGACTCCTGTCTGACAATGGCTCCTGCCAAGCCACTGATGCAATACAGCGAGATCATGGCTATAGGTGCCACCAAGAAAGAGTCATTGAGGACAGAATCATCACAGTAACAGGTCCAGCATATCAACAGTTCTTCAGTAGTAGCAGTCGAATTGCCAAATTTATAGAGTACAGTGGAATGTTTACTTGCACATCCAAACTAAATACAACATGTCACCACACTGTGGATCTATTATGATGCAGAAATTTATTGTAGCAACAGTAGCCTAGAGAGACAACTTTCACATTAGAGGGTCTCACCTAACAACAGATGCACACATCACCTAGAAAGGGTCGCCTAGCAACAGATGCATAACTGCAGCTTCATGCACCTAGCAACAGACCAATCTTGGCAATAGGTGTCACCTAGCAACTGTCAGCCAGGACAGAATCATCACAGTAATTGATCCAGTCTAGAAACAGACCCACAGCAATGTGTCCTGGACACCTAGCAACAGCAGTTTCACGCACAACAAACCAAACATAGCAATAGGTGTCACCTAGCAACGGACCGCTAGAATAAACCATTACAACAAGAGAGCCATTTCCAGATGGGTCATAACATAGCAACGGAGATTACCAAGCAACCATCACATTATTGGGACCCACCTGACAACAGATGCAGTATACCAATACATCCCACCTAGAAGTGGTCACTTAATAATACATGATCCCACCAAGAGTCCCATAGTGATATATCAGAGTAATGGGATCTATCTTACAACAGTCAGCTAGGATAAAAACATCCCAGTAGCTGGACCCTCATAACAACAGCGTGATTAATATCACAGTGGGGTGGGTCCAACCTTGCAACAGACAGTGAGGAATTAATCCTCTGTAGCAACAGACACAACATAAGGGGTCCCAACCTAGAAATAGTCACCTAGCAACAGATGTATTAGAGCGAGGTGTACTACCTAGCAACAGAGCAGTCATGGCAACAGCCGTCACCTTGAAACAGCCAGCAAGGAAATCATCAAAGTAATTAATTGCATCTAGAAGCAGACGCAGAGTAGGTTTTACTTATGATAAATGGTTACCTAGCAACAGATGCTTTTGAGCTGTTTGTGCTACCTGCCAACAATCCAGTTATGGCAACAGTTGTCACCCGGCCGCAGTCAGTGAGGACAGAATCACCATAGTAATTGATGTGATTATGGCAATATGTAGAAATGGTCACCTAGCAACAGATGCCAACCACAATAGTTTCATGGAAATTGGTACCACCTAGTGACATTTCTCAGCAACCTCGTATGTCACGTTCTTCAAATTTTTCGGCAAACTGAGAAAATTATGTCACCCATATAATAGATTTCATTTTTCCTGAGCTTCACGTACACAATATTGTTTTTTTTTCACAAATCCAGCGTTTTCATTGGTAGGTGGTCTTTCCTCATTGGTCAGTGGAGTTACTAGGTTTTTGTCTTGCAGTATGTAAAATACGATGTACATACCAGCTTCTTCCATTGTGCTATAACCGGAATGAAGACATCTGTGGCCATCAACACTACCTTAAAACATCAGGAAAGACCTGGTAACTTCAAAAACTATAAAAAACAACCACATTTTGTAATAAAATGCATTTGTTAGGTTTTTCCATTGCAGGTGAGATTGACCTCAGACCAGACCACCCTATCAGTTGAACCCATATAGCAACAGCCTAATTATATCCCAGTAGTAGGCCAGTGAGGACAGAACCATCAGAGGTCCACCCCAACAGAAGGCACATAGTAGAGTGTCCCACCTTTGAGATGGTCACCTAGTAACAGAAGCATTAGAGTAACGTATTCCACTTAGCAACAGACAAGCCATGGCAACGGATGTCACAAAGTAACAGTCACCGGGGACCAAACCACACCATTAGGCCTCAAACTACACAAAAAGCCTAAAATGGTCAGCTTTAGGAAGAGGCCTCACCCCAGGCAGCCGCATAGAAACAGATGCCTTTAATTACAGAAGTGGATCAGCAAGGACAGAAGCATCACAGTAACAGGTCTATTTATTGGGGGGGTGGGTCATATCATGGCAAAGTGATGTAGGAAAAGAGCCATCAGAACAGAAGCAGCCCAGCGTATCCAACCAAGAAGTTCTGTGCCTCCGAGCGATGTATTTTAAAGTTTAGGTAAGTTTAAGGTCCTATTGTTATAATTTAGGACTCTACTTTTGTTTTTTGATGTGCTTTTTTGTGAGATCTAGCACTCATTTTAGTTTTTTTTTAGGTCACAGGTTACGATTTTGACATTTTTTCGCTTATTTTGTTTTCAAATACTTTGAGCCATTTCATACTCCATTTTGATTTGTTACAATCGTCACCAGTTTAGAGCTCCTGTTGTTAATGTAGTGCTACACATTGTCACGGGTGTGTCCTCAGAGGCCGAAATGAAATGAGAGGCTAAAAGTTCATCAATTCCTCGTCGAGCTTGCGGACAACCTAACAGTTTTTGCTAAATGTCTTCTTATGAACATCCTCCTGGTTTTCGTCTCTCATTTTGGGTTTTTTACACTCTTGCTTTTCATCTCCTATTTTCAACGTTCTTTTCTGTTTTCAGGTTCTCTTCAAAACTTTTTGTCACTTGGCTGACATAACACCTACCAAGATGCAGTCTCATAATGACAGATGCATCAGAGTACTGAGCCATTACTTGGTTTTAGGAAACTTACCTTGTTGAGTTTCTTTAACCCAGCCACAGGGGATGCACAAGCCAGTGTGTTTCTTCGTGCCGGTCACAAGCCTGGATAAATGGGGAACGTCAGGAAGGGCATCCGGTGTCAAATTTTCCCAAATCAATATGCGGACAACAAAACAAATTTTAATACCAGATCGGTGGAGCCCCGGGTTAACAATGACTGCCACCAGTACTGTTAGCCAATAGGGTTCTGGTGGAAATTGGGCTACTGTTGGCCAAAGAAGAAGAAGGAGGAGAAGAAGAAGAGGGGGAGACGTGTCCGGAGGCAGGAGGAGAGAAGAAAAATAAAGAGAGTGGAACTGAGGGTAGGAACTCTGAATGCTGGCAGTATGACTGGTAAGGGGTGAGAGTTAGCAGAAATGATGGAGAGAAGGAAGGTTGATATATTGTGAGTTCAAGAGAGTAAATGGAAGGGGAGTAAGGCCAGGGGGATCAGAAGGGGATTCAAATTGTTCTATCATGGTGTGGATGGGAGGAGAAATGGAGTAGGACTTATTCTGAAGGAACAGCACGTCAGGAGTGCTCTGGAGGTGAAAAGAGTGTCAGACAGAGTAACGATTATGAAGATGGGAATTGGAGGTGTGATGATGAATGTTGTTAGTGCATATGCACCGCAAGTTGGGTGTGTGATGGGTGAGAAGGAAGATTTTTGGAGTGAGTTGGATGGAGTGATGAACAGAAAGTGGTAATTGGAGTGGATTTCAATGGACATGCTGGTGAAGTGAACAGAGGAGACGAGGAGGTGATGGGTAGGTATGGCGTCAAGGAGAGGTTATGAAGAAGGTCAGAGGATAGTGGATTTTGCCAAAAGGATGCACATGGCCGTGGTGAATACGTATTTTAAAAAGAGGGAGGAGCACAGGGTGACGTACAAGAGTGGAGGAAAATGCACCAGCCCACCACAGGGCACACACACACTAGGGACAAGTTAGGATCGCCAATGCACCGAACCTGCTTGTCTTTGGACTGTGGGATGAAACCCACGCAGAGAACATGCAAACTCCACACAGGGAGGACCCGGGAAATGAACCCGGGGCTCCTAACTGCGAGGCAGCAGCGCTACCCACTGCGCCACTGTGCCACCCGAGATAGGGGATTATTATTATTATTATTATTATTATTATTATTATTATTATTATTATTATTATTATTATTATTATTATTATTATTATTATTATTATAAGATTTTTTATTTTCTCAGGACAGTGACCTCAGTATTTCTAAAATAGAAGAATGCTGGAACCACCAGGACTCTTCATAGTGTTAGTTTGTTCGGCCAAACCGAGTAAGCAGGGCCCTGGCACAGGGAGGTGGCAAAGAACCTAAATGGCCACTCACTCTAACAGAACTTCAGAACTTCCCTGCTGAGATGGGAGATCCGGTTGAGAGGACGACCGCCTCATCGGCGCTCCATCAACCAGACTTTTATGGTAGGGTGGACAGAGGAAAGCCACATTTGAGTAAAAGATATGTAAAGGCCTCTAAAAGCATGAAAAAGATATTTGATGAGACAATAGCTGAACCCTTTGGGCAGAACTCCAGGCACGATGTCTGTTGAAGAGCGGGCATTGCTCATCACCTGCCTAATACCACCAATAGGATGAGGAATGGTGGTGATGGCATCATACTTTGAGGGGTTTGGTCAGAATTGAGGGAAGGATGAATGCAGCCAACTACAGAGTGGACCTTGAAGAAAACCTGTCACTGAGTGCAGACCACCTCAAATTGGGATGATGCTCTTCACAGACAAGACAGCACTGGAGTGGCTGACTGTCCTTGAGTATCCCACCCGAAGGCCAAACTTAAACCCCAACAGAATCTGTGTGGAGAGACCTGAAGATGGCAGTTCACAGATGCTTCCTATCCAATGTAATGGAGCTTGAGATGATCAGGAAGGAATATTGGAATAAACTGGACAAATCCAGGTGTGGAAAGCTTGTAGAGACTAAACAAGAAGACTTGAAGGTGGAAAGTGCTGGCAGAGGGGTTTCTACAAAGTACTCAAAGAGGGGTCTGAATACTTCCAGGGGTGCGAGATTTCAGTTTTTGACTTTTAATACATTTGAAAAGCTTTCTCAAAACACATCTTCACTTCGTCATGATGGGTTATTGAGTGTGGAT
This sequence comes from Polypterus bichir lapradei, assembly GCA_026402145.1. Lineage (NCBI taxonomy): Eukaryota > Metazoa > Chordata > Cladistia > Polypteriformes > Polypteridae > Polypterus > Polypterus bichir. The sequence continues at coordinate 6,897,764 of JANRMT010062802.1, read as the reverse complement.
TGATGTCAAAAATGGCAACGCTATCCATTTATAATGAAATCTACAATTCAATAAAGTGTGCAGAAAGTGAAGGGGTCTGTAAATTTTAAAAAAGAGGTGTCCCCAAGTTCTACTCATGTCAGGTCTGCAGGTCAGGCTGGGGGGCATGTACCGGTACAGCGCGTTGCCACACCCACCACACGACGAGACGGCTTGGGATCCCGGTTGGTAAACCCCCAGGCAGACATGTGGTCCAATCCCACCCTCTGGAAATGACCCTCTATCTGCCGCAGCCAGAGTTCTACTCAGGTCAGGTCAGATTTTAGACCTCAATGTGATGTCCTAACACAGTCAGCCATTATTCTCCATGGTGCCCACCATCTACAGTTGGCTTTCATGCTGCTAGGACACCTGAATGTCTCCGATGAAAACCCGCAGGCTTGGCCTACCCAGGGTCAAACCCTCACGGCACTGCCTGTGTGGAGAGACCTGAAGATGGCAGTTCACAGACCCTTCCCATCTTGAGAGGATCTGGAAGGAAGATTGGGATAAACTGGACAAATCCAGGCGTGCAAAGCTTGTAGAGACTTACCAAGGAGACGTGAAGGTGGAAAGTGCAGGCAGAGGGGCTTCTACAAAGTACTGAAAGAGGGGTCTGAATACTTCTAGGGATGCGAGATTTCAGCTTTTGATTTGTTTTTTAGGACATCTGAATGTCTCCGACTGAAACTCGCAGGCTTGGCCTACCCAGTGTCAAACCTGGCACTGCCTACATGGGGGCTGACATGGGTGGTCCGCCGTTCTTGGGTGCACTTCACAATCATCTCGCTTGGTTTTTTTTTTTATTTCTTTCTTTCTTTTTTGAAATTGACTTTCTGAATTCAAGAGCTTTCAGCTGAGGGGGGAAAGGTCAAGGCGGGCGCCGCTGTTAAAATCTCATTTACCCCGAGAGCCTTGCCGTGTCAAACGGGAGAAGAAAATGCATTTCAGAGCGGCGGCACACTAAATGTCAGCGTGTAATGGACAGCTCCGCTCCGCCGCATCTCCACCAGAGATTTTTTTTTTATGATTTTTTTACGACTCTACTCGGAGGACACAGATGGGCTCCTGCTTTGCAGACTCCGTCTGCCATTCCTCGCGTATAATGTGCTGCAACGAGAGTGTTGGTTGGTGTGATGGGGGGTCACATGCCACCTCCGCCCTACCAAACGTCTATTTTTCTGATCTCAGCTGCAGGGGGTCCGAGCCGATCAGAGAGCAGCGGGCGCAAAGTGTCACAGCGAGATAATTAAGAGCCACCGGGTGACACAAACTAGGATGTGGGAAGAAGATCACAGTGGTCTGGATATGAATCAGGGTCCCGAGAGCGGTGAGGCTCTGGCACTAACCACTGTGCCATCCTTGGAATTCTGGGTAAAATGCAATTTTTATAATGGGGTAAAGAAAAAAATGATTAAAAACACAAACTCAAAAGTCGTGTACAGAAAATACTGGCACAGACGTCCAGACACGTGTGGACTCAGCTCTTGTCATATTTCTGCATGTATTTAATTTTTGGGCTTTTCTTTTCTTTTCTTAAGTTAACTTTAAATCTAAAATGCCACCCCATGCCAACCTTAAATGGAGTTGGAGGAGTCACACCCCCGTAGGAGCCAAGCAATCACAATGTCCAGCAGAGCCATTCAGGGCGAGCAGACGCCTTAGTGATTGTGTCCTGGGGTCAGCAGGGGGCGCTAACAGTGGGGGTCCTGAGAACCTTTCAGAAAGTGATCTATTAAAACATTACAGAAATAGAAAAACTTATTAAAGCATTCCCTGGTCCCTAAAATGATCTCCGTTTTTGTTCAGATAACAGCAAACGACATGGAAACTGTCAATAATAACAGTAGTCATCAATACAAACAGTAAGGCATCGCCCATCAATAAATCAAAACTAATAAAGTGCTTTACCTTGACCTTGAATGGCCATTCAGCTTTCTTAGGCTTTTCAAACTGTTTCATGATCTGCTTTAGGGTCCGTGATGCCAAATAAAGCGATAAGACGCATGTGACGGGGTGAGTGACCCACAGCATGTGACACACAAGCGCAACTCACTGCAGACTAGAGATCAGTCCCAGCCATTCAGCAGGCTTCCACAAGCACAGTGTCTGAATACCAGGGCTCAGCCGTGGAAATAATTGAAAAACAACGTTAAGGGCCACCCCAAACATCCAGCCACGCCCCAAACATCCAGCTCCGCCTTGCTTGGATGCTGCTGGGAGGACTCAGCATCAGCTCTGAGAGTTACTGAGACTGGGATTGAGCGTCCAGCTCCGCCCCATCATAAAGCCCCATATACAGTGGTGTGAAAAACTATTTGCCCCCTTCCTGATTTCTTATTCTTTTGCATGTTTGTCACACAAAATGTTTCTGATCATCAAACACATGTAACCATTGGTCAAATATAACACAAGTAAACACAAAATGCAGTTTTTAAATGATGGTTTTTATTATTTAGGGAGGAAAAAAAAAAATCCAAACCTACATGGCCCTGTGTGAAAAAGTAATTGCCCCCTGAACCTAATAACTGGTTGGGCCACCCTTAGCAGCAATAACTGCAATCAAGCGTTTGCGATAACTTGCAATGAGTCTTTTACAGCGCTCTGGAGGAATTTTGGCCCACTCATCTTTGCAGAATTGTTGCAATTCAGCTTTATTTGAGGGTTTTCTAGCATGAACCGCCTTTTTAAGGTCATGCCATAGCATCTCAATTGGATTCAGGTCAGGACTTTGACTAGGCCACTCCAAAGTCTTCATTTTGTTTTTCTTCAGCCATTCAGAGGTGGATTTGCTGGTGTGTTTTGGGTCATTGTCCTGTTGCAGCACCCAAGATCGCTTCAGCTTGAGTTGACGAACAGATGGCCGGACATTCTCCTTCAGGATTTTTTGGTAGACAGTAGAATTCATGGTTCCATCTATCACAGCAAGCCTTCCAGGTCCTGAAGCAGCAAAACAACCCCAGACCATCACACTACCACCACCATATTTTACTGTTGGTATGATGTTCTTTTTCTGAAATGCTGTGTTCCTTTTACGCCCGATGTAACGGGACATTTGCCTTCCAAAAAGTTCAACTTTTGTCTCATCAGTCCACAAGGTATTTTCCCAAAAGTCTTGGCAATCATTGAGATGTTTCTTAGCAAAATTGAGACGAGCCCTAATGTTCTTTTTGCTTAACAGTGGTTTGCGTCTTGGAAATCTGCCATGCAGGCCGTTTTTGCCCAGTCTCTTTCTTATGGTGGAGTCGTGAACACTGACCTTAATTGAGGCAAGTGAGGCCTGCAGTTCTTTAGACGTTGTCCTGGGGTCTTTTGTGACCTCTCGGATGAGTCGTCTCTGCGCTCTTGGGGTAATTTTGGTCGGCCGGCCACTCCTGGGAAGGTTCACCACTGTTCCATGTTTTTGCCATTTGTGGATAATGGCTCTCACTGTGGTTCGCTGGAGTCCCAAAGCTTTAGAAATGGCTTTATAACCTTTACCAGACTGATAGATCTCAATTACTTCTGTTCTCATTTGTTCCTGAATTTCTTTGGATCTTGGCATGATGTCTAGCTTTTGAGGTGCTTTTGGTCTACTTCTCTGTGTCAGGCAGCTCCTATTTAAGTGATTTCTTGATTGAAACAGGTGTGGCAGTAATCAGGCCTGGGGGTGGCTACGGAAATTGAACTCAGGTGTGATACACCACAGTTAGGTTATTTTTTAACAAGGGGGCAATTACTTTTTCACACAGGGCCATGTAGGTTTGGATTTTTTTTCTCCCTAAATAATAAAAACCATCATTTAAAAACTGCATTTTGTGTTTACTTGTGTTATATTTGACTAATGGTTACATGTGTTTGATGATCAGAAACATTTTGTGTGACAAACATGCAAAAGAATAAGAAATCAGGAAGGGGGCAAATAGTTTTTCACACCACTGTATGCAGGGGTGGGCAAAAGTAGGTTTACATTTGTGAGTAGGCAAAGCGCGCAGTCTATTCTATTATTGTTATTTAATTATTATTATTTATTTATTTGATACACATGACCTGTATCTTAAGTGCACTGTGCCATTGTGACATTCTTTTGAGTTAATAAAGCTATTGTAATAATCAAAACCTGCATGTCCTTATCCATAGAGAGACGGCCGGCAGCCTATCCCAGCCCACACATCCAGGCCGAAAGATGGAGTCCTCTCTGCAGCATAGAGGTGCCCTGGATTCCCGCATGGCATTATGGGAGATGGAGTTCGACTTCACAGCCCTGTTAGGTGTCGTGGATGCCATTGGGTGACACTGCAGGGAGACATAGGGATTTTTATTTTCCCTTTAGCCCAGAAATACTCCCAAGTCACAGGGACAGAAGAACAGAAGTACTTCCAGGCTGAAAAAAAATATAAGTCTTCATCTGACCCGGAAGTGCTATGAAATCAGATGGACAGAAGGACAAAAACACTTCCGGGTCAAGGACTATATAAAGGACAATGTGAGACCCAGCAAGCTGAGCTTGAGTTGGGAGGGAGAGTGATGGAGCTGCTGGGAGGAGAGGAGGATTGTATTATTAGGATTGATTATTTGTATTGGATTATTGATTATTGTGGCGTGTGTGGTGTCTACTGTGGCACAATATCAAAAGGAAAAGAAATTAAAATTATTTCTAGTACTTTTACTTGGTGTCCTGGACGTTTGTCTGCGGGGTTTCACGGGGCAACAGCAACCACTAGTGTCACTATATATATATATAAAGTGTCAAAAACTCGAGTGCTTATGAGGCAACCAACGAACCCTAAAGTGAGGGATACTACAAGAGTCAAGGGGTTGATTGAACGTGCTAATGCCCATCTCTCTCTCTGTCAACAGGAATAAAGAAGACACACAACTTACCATCCTCACATCCCGTTACTCAAAATGGCCTCCATTCCATAATCCCGGCTCCGTATCTCAGGAATGACATCACTTCCAATTCTGCCAAGATGACGTCACTTCCGGCCACTCACAAAAATGTCACTTCCGGCTCCGCCATGATGACGTCACCTCTGTCCATCTGCTGTGATTTCATTTCCTGTATATCTCATTTCCTGCAACCATTTTGTCTGTATAAACCCACTGTATTCAATGCTATGATGTCAAATGTTCTATTTTTGATCACATTTCGCTATTTTCTGAACCCTTCTTGTCTGGATATTATACGGGGTCATTCCCCAACTTTGTGGAATTCTTTTCCTATCATAATAGGTACATCTACCAGGCTCAGGCAAGGTATGCATTACTCCACCAGGCCAGGAGGAGGCGTCACTGTTAACAATATGGACTCTTTTCTCCTCTGTAGCTCCAAAAAAATGGCACACAGTGAGGGCACCTGAGCCACACCCATTGTCAGCTAAACCCCGCCTCTGCTGGGCGTGGCAGTATCTATTCGGAGGCTCCCAGAAGATGGTGGCTCAGTCTGAGGAACACAGGGCTTGCATGATGGATCCCTCAGGCCCAGGGCCAGTCAAGAGAGAGATGACTTACTTGAGAAGACTCACACTTTAAGAAGGCAGTTGGTACCTCTGATTTCTGTTGTGCCACCACACACTCATTTTTCTTCTGTGTTTTGGATACTAGCAGTAAATGTCTCATTTGCACCTCATTATATACACACAGACACAGACACACACACACATATAAATATACTGTATATAAATTTATATAAATATATATATATATATATATATATATATATATATTTAATAATAAAAAAAATCTTAGGATGAGATGTGGCTTTCTGAAGAGATTTTTTGGAATAAAGTCCCGTGAGACTTTTAACATGAGATTCTTTCAAGTCACGTCATAAGTACAACCTTTAGAAGCAAGTCCCGGTCATCTAACTTCTCAGTCATGCGAATGCTTTGAGCAGACACACTTCCTGCACCCTCAGCTCTTATAAATTTTATCAGGACAATAATTCTATACATTCCCTATGACACGTCAATGACTAAGCGAAGAAGAAAGAGCAGCGCATTGAAAAGAGACCCATAAGCATTGGAAAGAAAAGAACAATAATAATCCAAGTGCAAATTCAGAAAATAAGGAAAGTAATAATCAGCCTGGACCGAGTGGAATTTAAAACCTCACAAGTCCAACCTGGGTCAGAAATAAAAGACAAAGTGTAAAAGACAAAGTAGAACTTAATAAAGACGTTCAAAAACGTTGACGCATTACAATAGCTTTTGCTGTGACAATTAATAAATCACAGGGACAAACAATTGAAAAAATCAGTTTATTTATTAAAGAAATGATATTCACTCACGAGCAGTTATACATCGCGATGTCACAATGAAAGTCCAAACACAGAATCAAAATTCAATGCGATCTTGAAGAAAAATTAATTCAAAAAACATTTTTATTGAAGTTTTAAAGTAAAAGTGAAAACAATGCATATGTAACAATAGCCATGAAAATAACAATCTCTTTAAATTGTATATCCAGGTAACCAAACCCAGGGGTTGGTGAGTGAAGCGAGTAGGGGTCTCTCTCTCTCTCTCTCTCTCTCTCTCTCTCTATATATATATATATATATATATATATATATATTTTAAGTCTGACTCTTAACCTGATCATTAGGTGGTGACCTACCAGGTAACACTTGTGGTTGGTTGGCCAGTTGGCAAAGGTCAGCCAAGTCTTCTCAGTTACTGTATCATTCATATATATATATATATATAATAATAATAATAATAATAATAATAATAATAATAATAATAATAATAATTTTATATAATATTATATATATCAAATTTGTATGTTGTTTCTGGCAAATAATAGCCAATCTACAGAAAACAAAGGAAAATGAAAAAACAACATTTGAACCAAGCAAAAAGAATTGTTAAACTATGACTATAGCATGATAATAATAATAAATCAGCAATAAAAACAAAAAGAGAAAAATCATTTTAACCCATGTCTAGGTCATGATAACAAAAAATAAATATCACATAAAATATAACCGACTACATGACGCACTAGTGAGACCACATCTGGAGTCCTCTGAGCAGTTCTGTTCACCACATTAGGTTCACATGCAGACATAGCAGCACTTGAAGCTGTGCAGTGCAGAGGAGACCACCCAAGTGCATCATGGGACTTCGGGACATGGCGTACTGTGACAGACTCAGAGCATCAAACCTATTTAGTCTCAAGCAGATTTCAGAGTCTTTGCACCCTCTTTGATTTTCACACAAGTTCAGTTAACAAGAAAGAATTTTAATGGGGGAGTCCCCTTTGAAGTTTGATGCACGTTTTTAGGCATAAATAAATTTGAAGAGGTGGGGGTCCCGCTTGGGATCTCCTGCATGTTGATACAAAGATATACTCTTTGATCAGAGGATTCATTATATATAGTGGGAAAAACATTTGGGGTCTTGGGCTTCCTGCACTAGTCAGTCTCTGAAGCTTCCCCTCCTGAAGCTCACTAATTGGCAGTAAAGTTCCACAATGTGTGAAAATCTGAATAAATAAGTGCATATCTGACATTGTACCTTCTTTATATGGTAATACACAGCCATTTTGCCCCACCTACATCTGACTCCGCCCCATTGTGTGGTGTATTTGCTTCAGTCTGCAGACGTTTGTCTCTTTGCCTGCAGGAGCAGCTGATGACAGAGAAAAGCAAAAAATAATAAAAATGTCCAAATTGAAGTCACCGCTCTCAAGAGAAACCTGAAGCAGCAAACTCATTTTTTGTTGAATTCGCACAGAACTTTTAAGACAGACGAGTTCACATATTCACCAGTGCTTTCCAATGAGAAATTTTGACATTTCTCAAACAAAAAATCATATATTGCCATAAATTTAACAAATTCCCATAAACAATTAGTGTGCCAAATCTAAACAAAGTTGTTACATGCAGACAGATGCTTATGGCAATTGCTGCTTTTCCCCATTGCATGCGAACGCACCTAAAAAAGTGATGAGGTGCGAAAAAAATTATTAATTTTTCAGTTGATAGAAACAAAACGCCAGCTTACTAACAGTGCTCTGGAAAGATTTGGAAAAAGGCCGCATTTATTTTGTTGTTCTTTATTTTGAACCGTATGCAAATTGGCTCGTGCGCGTTCAAGTCTGCTGCAGGCGCCAAGTTCCGCCCCGAAGGAAATGCGTGTTGATTGCGTGGGGCGTCTAATTTGCATGAAGGCGGGAGCGCGCGCTATTCTGGGGGCCCGCAGAGATTGCGAGGAGCGCAGTTCTGATTAGCACAATAAAGATGGTTGTTAAGATGTTTGCAAGGGGGTGGGGAGAAGAAGAATAAAAAATGAATGAATGAAACGCGATTTACCTGCAGCTCCGAGCTTTTTGCGGAGAGATTTTAAAACATTAAAACTCGCCTGTCTACCTTGATGTGCCGCACTTGTTCGTCGGTCCCTGGTGGCAGTGAATTCATCGCGCTGTATATGAAAAGTGCATTTAAATGTCAAAACGTAAGTAGCAAAACAACGGGTCTTTAATGGTTTATCAGTTAAGCACAGTTTAGCAACAAAAGCCTGCATGGAGCCGCCAGGGAGCGCCTTAAAAAATGAGAGAGAAAAGCAAAAAAAAAAAAAAAAAAAAACACAATTTTATGTTCCGCAGGTTAACAAATGTAAAGATAAGCGTTTAAGTTTAAGGGACTCGCCCACTTAAGACTCTCCACATGTCAGTTGCGTGTTGCTGGTCATTCAGCTGGCATCGAATTGCCCTGAGGAGCGTCAACAATAAAATGTGCATGGCAAGATCCCCAGTGTAGAGCCTGAAAGAAAGAAAGAAAGAACTTGGTTGGTTAGAATTCAAAGAGTTACAAAACCCACAGGACATGCCAGGACAGACCAGTACCATGCAGTCGGTCCAAGATGTAACTAAAGGACCCAAACACTCCAGTGAGCCTGATCCGTGATATTAGGATTTTTAATTGACCCCTCGGGCAAAGGCAGGGTGGCCTTTACCCAGTGGGATTCCAAGAATGCCAACATTATGTGCCCATCTGATATGCACATGCAAGGGAGATGCAAAATACAAAGCAAGAGGAACAAACAACACCATATTGTGTGTGTGTGAAAGGCACTACATTGAATAAGCTATATGTAAATGGCACTAATTAGATAGATAGATAGATAGATAGATAGATAGATAGATAGATAGATAGATAGACATGAAAGGTAATAAATGATAGAAGATAGAATATATGTATAAGGCACTTAGTAACAGGTAGATTTTGAAGGCACCATATTGGAAGATTATCTGAAAGACTCTCTGTAGCAGGTAAATAAACAGAGAGATGTGAAAGGCACTATATTATAGAAGATATATGTGAGAGGCACTATATAACAGATAGCCAAATAGATGTCAATTGATCTTCAACAACATAGATAAGCATATATGAATGGGACTACATAAATAAATAGATGTGAAAGGCACTATATAATAGAAACTTATGAAAAGCTTGATATAATAGGCAGATGTGAAAGGCACTATATTGTTCAAGTTAGACTAGATAGATAGAAGGCACTATACAACAGGCAGGTAGATTGATAGATACTATACAGGGTGGTCCAGATCTAATTATGCAGATCCAGATCGTCTGGATGGCTTTGATTTATGCGGGGACGATTCCATTTTGGCGCGAAAACGATTCTTCATGTCGTCAGTTCGCACACTTCTTGATGGTCCGGGATTTTTTGGGTGATTTTCTATGTAATAAACTTAATAAACTATAGCGTAGTGAAAATTGCATAATTAGATCTGGACCACCCTATACAAGTGAATGGTACTTTACTGTACAAGAGTTTTATGAATCACACTGTATGAGAGATACTAAAATTGATAATATGGGGGCACTCCTTTTGTTTTTCTCTCTTTCCTTTTTATTCTTTCTCTGTCTTTCTCACTCTTCTTTTCTTTTTTCCCCTTCCCCTTTCTGTCTTTCCTTCTTCTCTCTCGTTCTTTCCCTCCTTATATTTTTCTCCCTTACTGTCTCTTTGCCTCTCTTTTTATGTCTCCTTTTTGTTTCTCATTTTCGTATGTTCCACTTTTTCTCCATCTTCCTTGTCTTCCTTTTCTTCATTCTCTCTTTCTCTTTATTTTACTTTTTTCTTTTTTCTTTCTCGCTTTTCTTCTTTCTCATCTGTTTTCTTTCCTTTTATGTTTTCTTGTCTCTCTCCTCTGTTTTCTATTTCTTCTTCCCCTCTCTTAATCTTTCTCTTTTTTCTTTCTTTTTTAATCCCCCCCTGTTTTTACTCTTTTGTTCTACTCTTTCTGTTTCTTCCTTGTCCTTCTTTCCTTTTTCTCTTTCTCTTTATTTCCATTTTTCTCTCTTTCTTCCTTGTCATCTCTTTTCTTTCCTTCTTCTTCTTTTTGCTCCTCTCTTTCCCTGTGTCTCTTTCTCTTTCTTTGGCTCTAATTTCTTTCTCTCATTATCTTTTTTAATGTATCTTTGTTTTAATCTCCCTCTTTTTCTCTGTCATTTTCTCTTCTTCCCCTCTTTCTCCCTCTTTGATGTCTTTCCTTCATCCTCTCTTTCACGTTCTTTAACTCCTTTATTTTTTCTTCATCCTCTCTTTCCTTCTTTCTCACTGGGTTTCTTTGCTTTTGTTTTTTTGCTTCTGCTTTTTTCCCCACTTTCTTATTTCTTTGACTCTTTATCTTTTTATGCCTTTTCTCTTTTGTTCTCTCGTGTTCCTCTCATTTGCTCTCTTCTTTGCCTTTTCTTCCATTCTATCTCTTTGCTCTCTTTGTCCTTACATTTGTTTCCTCTCTCTGTCTCTCTCTTCTTTTTCCACTCTTCCTCTCCCTTTTTCTGGTCACTATCCTTAGGACCCTTAGCTCATTTGCCCTCTCTGAAGGTCCTGTCACATCACATACCTTTTCCTGCGACTTTAACCCATGGACTTCATGTACATAATCTTACATCCCCAGTGGCTCAGTCCAGTTACTCCTCGGCTCACACCGATAAACATCGCCGGTTTTGTCTCAAGCCTTAGGGACGAGTTCTGTTTGTACACGAGAGATGAAAGCTAATGAGCACTTAGCCAGAAGTGCAACACACTCCATGTGTGCCCCAGAAAAGAAGAAGCAAAGCGTCTCGTCTGTCTGATGTCTTGTGTTTTATGTACATATGGCGACAGAATGGATATAGAATAAAAAATCTAAATCAAAAACGGTTTAGAGATTGCAGCTGAGCATTCATACATCACCGGCGTAGTAAGGTAGCACCTTATCAGAAAAAGGCACAAGCTCCAGATACTTCAGGAATGTGAAGCTCTCCTGGAAAGTCATCAAGTGGTCGTGTAATTTGACATCCTCAGGTAACAAGATCATCAATGGCAGTCATCAAATGTGTCATCCCCTCCAACTAGAAGTCATGTAGTGTGTCGCCTGCATCTCAGCCTTCCATGCTTTCCCTTCCACTTAAATGCCCTTATTCATCTAAGCTGGGGCAGTCCTAGGACTCATTATGCTTATGGGCTCACTCACCCAGGTGCCAGTCAAGGTGCCAGTCAGCATTTGTGCTTCACGGTCATCTTCCGTGGCCGCCTCTTCCTCCACACATCATCCGATCTGCAGGGCTGCTCAACTCCTCATTGCCGATTTGCGTGGTGTTGCCTTCCTCTTGTAAAACTCTCTCGCTAGTTTGACACTTGGAATGACCAATTCCTCTTTGGTTCATATAGTGCCTTTCACAGGAAACATCCACTGGAGGTGATTTTCCATGCTGTTTCTATCTTGACTACATCACATAGCCTGACGCTCTCCTCCATTGTCCAGCCCTGTTATCCCCCACCTTACTTCCCTCTTCCACTCATACCTTTGGGTGCCATCTATGATGCCACCCCATCTTTTCTCACAGGTCTGTGGACCTTTGTGGCATCAGCAGCCTCACCATTGAACAGGTTTGTTTCATACAGTGTCGCTAGTACCCTCTGGTGGTCCCTAGTGTTGCTCATGCCCTCAAGTGACCCCAGTCCTTGTTCTCTCATTTGCATATGTGGCATCAGTGGCTTTTTCAGGTTGTATTCCGTTGATGTGACATTTTTTTTTCCTAAATTGGCACTAATGTGTCACACAGGGCTTAGTCAGGGTGGCAAAGTGTGGTATGGTGGCATCTGCTAAAAGAAAGTGGGGCTGGAAGTTAGACAAAAAAAACACTTTGGATTTAACAAAAATGTCCAAAGAGGTCAATTCTGGGTATAAAATGGGCAATTGAGTGGAATGTCAGGCAGCCAGATCTATGCCAGCTTCAGTGTTTTCTGTGTGCCCACCCAAGGTTGTTTATATTGCCATTTTCCAGTAACATGCCATTCTGACCTCCAAAAAATGACCGGGTGCCACAAGATGTCTCCAAAGCTTCCTTGCCCCTTTGTTCTTAGTCGCTGATTGTTCTCCCACCGACACTTCAGACTCATTGAAACTTGATGGCTCCTCAGAGGTGCTGCCCCCTAGTGGCCCCGGCCATGTATGCTCTTCTAACCTCTTCACCCACTAATAGTTCTGTAAATCCTTACAGACCTGTGGCTAGTCTGTGCCCGGGTGGTGCCAATTGCCCACATGCTGGCATTTCAACAATGCCCACTTATTAGGTTGTGTGTGCTATAAACTTATGGCATCCTGGGAGATATCCATCCGTCTCAACATTTTCTGACCCCTCTTTTCCACTACATGGCCACACAAAAGGAGTTTGTGTCAGGAATTACAGTAGGAGCCAACTCTGGAAGGGACAGTGCAGGACACACTCTTGAGTTCACCCCCTGGTGGCCATTTGGACTTCCTCAGCCATCAGATATTGAAAAAGTTCTAAAGAAATTCTCCTTAACATTTCACTGGACTCTGCCTCTGTCCCACTGGGGGGAGTTGACATCATCACTGAGTGACCATAGGGTGAGGGGTGACAGCATCACTGCAATGGTGACATTGTCACTGAGTGACCATAGGGTGAGGGGTGACAGCACTGCTGAGTGACCATAGGGATTTTAGGTGACATTGTCACTGAGTGACCACAGGGTTGAGCTGTGACAGCACAGGGATGAGGAGGTGACAGCATCCCTGAGTGAATATCGCTGCCCTGCGGCCCCGGCAATGTCACTTCGTTCTGCCACCTCTCCGGGTCAAGCAGGTCCTTCTCCGCTGTCTTTAATTTAATCATAAAGCCAAGCTCTGGAAAATAAGAAACACCAGCAAGCCGCTTCTCGCTCGTCTCTGGTGGCGGCGGCTGTCACCCCTCCAAACCGCCCACCCCCTCCAACACCCCTCTGACAGCAGCAGCGGCGGAACCCGAGCGAGACTGCAGCCGTCCGCCCGTCCGTCTGTCTGTCCCTCGGACTGTCCTCCGGGCTGGCAGCGGTTGGCTTCGTCGCCGTCACTTCACTGTACCACGGGGCCCCTGATGGGCAACGCTTGGCTGCAAAGGAACCTGCACAAAATTAAATTCTCCACTTGGCTGGCTCGGGTGACTCGTCCTGCTCCGCCGGCTTGTTCCTTCATTATTCCTCCGCCGATAACTGACTGCGAGGATGTCTTGTCTGTTTAATGCCAGCTCAGCTGCTCCCCGGGAAAAACGTGCTTGTCACTCCGCGCCATAACACACCGCGTTACTGTCTGCTCTTCATTTACTTCAGGCCGACTTCACGAGGCACGGCACATCCATCACGGGGAAAGCAGCCGCCTGCCTGTCTACGGTATACGCAGTATAGCGCCTTTCGCGTCTCATACTGGTTATAGCTCCTTTATCACTCTCGGGCAGACGGGGGTCTCCGTCACATTAGTCTCATTTATACTGCAGGGTTCGTAATTTGCTGTTGTGTGTCCATCCACGGGGTCTGCCGAGTGGGATTCCTGCCGATCCGTCCGCTTTCTATAGCGTCTTTCGTTTCTAGCAGTTTCTCTAATTTGTACAGTCGGAGTTAAGATTTTAATTTACGGCCATATTTATCTATTCGTATAGTATATCATGTTTTTTAATATCTGTACAGCTGCTACTATATTGCATCTTTCATTTCAATCACTTTTATTGCCTTACACACCAATACACTTTTTATTGCTGTTTTCATTTTTCGGTACCTGTCAGGTAGATGTGCAAGGCACTATATATCTGATTATGGTACTTGTCACATTTCTGCTTTCATATTGCACATCGTATGATTAAATGAATTTATAGTTAACTTCCATCTGTCTGTCAGCAGTACGTATCACTTCTCGTTTCTATCGGTTTCTCTAATGTTAACATTTTCATGTTACAGTATACTCATATTTATCTATCCATATATTGTATCTGATATCTCTGTTTAACTGCTAGGATCATATAATGGCCGCTTCATTTCACTCTGTCTATAATATCGATCTACTTTATAGTGCCTTTTACATCAATAACTTAACCATATAGCTCTTTTCATTTTTCTCTTCCTGTCTGGTAGATGTGGAAGGTGCTATATACCTAATTACGGCACTTGTCACATTTCTGCTTTTATAGGGCACCTTTCATAATATTCTGTCTATTAATTATATTTGTATATAACATTGTATCGTCGGGCGAGTGCAGAACAGCACTCAGTTGGAATGCTGGGATGCCAACCAGGCCACCCAGTTTATTTGAAAGAAAAAAATAAACAGAACAGAAAATTACCTGCGGTGGGCTGGCGCCCTGCCAGGGGATTTGTTCCTGCCTTGCGCCCTGTGCTGGCTGGGATTGGCTCCAGCAGACCCCCGTGACCCTGTGTTAGGATATAACGGGTTGGATAATGACTGACTGACTGACTGAAACTTACAGGCGCAGGATAGAGCAAGAGTTAACAAAACTAAACTTTTAGCCGTTGGCTTTAACATGGTAGGCTCTGGAGGGCGGTCTTGTCACAGGGGTCGCGCACTCATCTACAGTACTGAATGTGACGCCACCTTGCGCATTGCCTCGCTTGACCCGAAGGGCTGTGGCCAGTTGCCTTCACTGGGCGTCATCTCCGAGCTGTGGGTGATAACAGAAATACAAAAGTTAGCAATCGCGCCCCCTGGTGTCCCGGAGTGGTAGCGCTTACCTCAGATGAGCGAGGAAAGTGACCCTCTGACACACACGCGTCAATAGTCATATTCCATCTGTCTGTCAGCTTTATGTAGTCCTTCTCATTCCTGTCAGTTTCTCTAATGTGTGTAGCCCTAGTTATAATTTTCATTTTACAGTCTTATATTATCAGTCACTATATTGTATAATGCCTTTCAAATCAAGGTATCAACTGGTATCATGTGATGGCATTGTTCATTTTCTATCCATAGTCTTTCACATCCTTCTATTATATAGTGCCTTTCACCTCTATGTACTTTCTATAGTTGTTTTTATTTTTGTTTACCAATGTGGTAGATGTGCAAGGCACTATATAACTGAGTACAGTATTTGTCACATTTATGCATTTACATTGAACCTTTCACAATTATTAAAAATACATAAAGAAATAAGCAACAAAAAATGTATCACCTGAAACAGTTAAGTATTTACGCTCACATATTATTGTGCTTTTATTAATTTATTGTCATGTTCCACAATACAATCCACAATACATTTAATTACCTCTCTATTCATCTATTTATTTAATTTTGTTCAAAATATTTCCCCATATCAGACATCATAAAGAAGAATCTTTATGTCATATTTTTAATTAAAAAACAACAAGCAAACTTAGAAATAAACGATGACAGATGCTTTACATGTTGCCTCATAGGATCTTACCTGACTTTTTATTACTTCTACTCATTATTATTATTATTATTATTATTATTATTATTATTATTATTATTATTATTTTTTTTTTTTTTATGATGTCAGAGGCTGAGAAGATGCATGACACTCCTGACACTGATGACATCTGAGACACCTGTCTGTCTGTCTGTCCGCCTGTCTGTCTTTCTGTTTGTCTGTCTGTCTGTCTGCCTGTCTGTCTTTCTGTCTGTCTGTCCGTCTGTCTGTCTGTCTGTCTGCCTGTCTGTCTTTCTGTTTGTCTGTCTGTCTGTCCGCCTGTCTGTCTTTTCTCAGTGGAGTGATGTTGTTGAGATCTGGTGCACTTGCTCCTCAGCAGACGGCGTCAGTAGAGCTCACTATTCACAGACATATCCTTAAACACACCGGAATGTTACGCCATGCAGACATTTTGTGACTTGTTCAGTTTCTTCAGTCTTGAGTGTGCCCAGCTGGTAGGTGTCGATGGTGAAAAGCACATCTGAGACACGTAGTGTGGAGCTCAGGGCGTCACTGGAGGGGAGGCAGGCAGATGCACACTCGCCCAGTTTTGCTTTTTTCCTGCCCTTATTTACTCTCTCTCACTCCCTGTCTCTTTCTGTCTTTCTCAAGCTCATTTTCACACTTTCTCTCACTCTTTTACTCTTTTACACTCTCTTTCTTTCTCTCCCTTCGCTCATTCCTTTTCTCTCACTTTTCTTACTCTTTTCTGTCACTTTCTCTCTCATTCTCTCACCCTCCTTCCCTCACTCTCTTTCACTGTTTTTCACTTTTTTCTCTTTCTTACTCAATTATTTTCTCTCTAATTTTCATTTCACTCTTTCTTTTATGTGCTCCCCTCACTTTTTTCTTTTGTTCAGCTTTTCTCTCTCCTTCGTGTTCTCTCACTCTCATGTACCCATTCTCTCATTCTCTTTCTTACTCTCTTATCCCTCCATCTGTCTCACTCTTGCGTAATTGTTCCCTCACCCTTTCACTTTCCCCACTCCTTGTCTTTCACTCTTTCTCTTACACACTCTTTCACACACATTTCCCAGTTCTCTCAGTCTTTTGCTTTCTTTCTTGCTTTCACTTTTTCTCATTTTCTCTCCCACGCTCACTCTTTCACTTTTTCTCATTTTCTCTCCCACGCTCACTCTTTCACTTTTTCTCACACTACCTCACTGCCTACACTGTTTCTCACTCTGTTTCTTTCACTTCATGACTCTTTCTTTGTCTCATTTTCATTTGCATTCTCTCACTCTTTCCCTTTCTGTCATTTTATCATTCCCTTTCTCTCGCTCTCCCCACACCTCATGCTTTCTCTTTCTCTCCTTGTTTCTCTTGGTCTCATTTTTTTCACTCTTGCTCATTTTTTCCCTCTCACTTTCTCACTTTCTCCTCCACCTTTTCTCATTTTTTCCTCTCTCACTCTTATTTTCTTACACTTTCTCATTCAATTATTTTCCCTCTCCCCCTCCTTCTCACTCTCTTGGTTTATTGTAGGCTTTCTCTCACTTTTGTATTTTCCTTTTTCTCATTCTCATTCTGTCTCTCAATTTTATCCTTCTTATTCCCTCACTTATTCGGTCTTTCTCATTCTCACTCTTTTTCTTTCACTCTTTTACTCTTTTTCACTCAGTTACTCTCTCTTATTCTTTCAACTACTGCTTCTATCACTCTTTCTTCCATTCTCACTATCACACTTTCCCTTACTCTCTCTCTCACTCTCCCTTCCTCTCACTTTATTGTACTCTTTCTCTCACTCTTGTGTACTCTTCTTTATCACTCTCTTCCTCACTCTGTCTCTCAATTCTTTCTCTCTTATTTGCTCACTCTTTCTCCCTTTCCCTCTCACACTCTCACTCCCCCCCATTTCCCCACAGGCGCCACTGGGGTGGTCCTGGGACCCCTGCCCTGATTTTGCCGTCCCGCTCCTTCCCCAGTCGTGTTTCTGCGCGGTGGCCGCGCCGGCGTCACCGTGTAAACAAAGCGGGCTCAATGGTAATAATTAATAACCGTGCAGTGCAATGCAGCATTTTGTAATTAATCTCAAGTGCATATGCTGGCATGCAAGGGGAAGACAATGACCAAGATAAGGATGTAATTGTCTTCTACAGCTAATTATCTTATGCAGATAATTGCTAAGGATGCCACAGCAAGTGCGTGCGCCAGCTTTCTGAGTGCCACGGCTGCGTCAGGTTTGTTTTGCTGATGTGCTGCTGCTGATCCTCGTCCTGCCAGAGGCGTCACTGGCAGCTCCAGTCCTCCTGGGGTGGACCCTCTGAGGGGACAAATGAGTGAATGTGGAGGAGATAAGCAGAGAGCAGCTCAGATCTGTCCTCAGGCCCGAAGTGCCCACCCCGCTGTGCCACATCCAGCCCACAGGGACACCGCCCTGTTCTGAAAGCCCTCCATGACCATCCGTGAGAGAAAGACAAATGGAGAATGATGGAGGAGCGCACCTGGAACCCCACTGCAGCCCCTCAGGCCTCCTCCATGTACTTCTGAGGTTCACCAGTTCCTTTCTGATCAGAATGTCAGGGGCAGAGGTGTGGACCACCGGCTGCAGTTGGTTCCAGATGAGCCACCGCACTGCCACTGGAAAGCAGCTCTTTGTGTTTCAAGACTCCTGGCACCAGAAGAACATGGGTGCAGTCCATTCTGGTGGCACACGACAATCAAGGGAGCAGGGGGTCCCATCATCTCCCAATCGGGTGGAGATGAACAGGTTGGCTGCAGCGGGCGTCTCTCCTTGAGTCCCAGGAAGCAGCAAGCTGGTGGCAGGAGCTATTAGACCGACAGCAGTGCAGCCCACCGCCTCGCCAACATGGCCTTCCATAAGCGATTCCCACACACATTCTCTTTTTTCTCTTTGAGGAGATGTGACCATCTACTTCCATCTTGTTCTATCATCAGCAGCATGTTGTTCTTCACCCCATGTGAGGTGTGAATTCGCTCAGTTCAGCTTCTACAGTCCTCCTCCAGGTTGTTTTCGACTTCCCTCACTTCCTTTTCCCAGGTGATGTCCAACTCCTATCTACTTTCAGGATGCGCTTCTGGTCCATCCAGAGGATGTGCCCAAGGCATCTCAATCTGTAGCACTTGATCTCCATCACCATACTATGCAAGTTGGCCTTCATATATCACTCAGCACACTTTAATTCATGTCTTTAGGTCCAGCAGGATAAGCATCTTCTACCATTACGAGTGAGACGTCCCACGGTTCTCCACGGACCTCATTTGGTTCGTAGGGGAAGAACAAGCAGGGAGAGTTCAGTTGTGGACCTGTGGAAACCAAAGACTACTGACAAGTTCATCAGCCACCGCCACGCTTCATGTCACCATCTCATGGGCCCTCTTTCCGTCACTCGTGAAGAAGATTCCAAGATACTTGAACTGTTCCACTAAAGCAGGTGTCCACCCTCCAAGATCCAGGAGAGATCAATCCAGAGCTGTCTTAGCGCATGGGCATGCTGGGCAGTTGTCTGGGGGGCCTCACCAGCCTAGGTGCCCCATGTTAATCTCTGTATGCTGTGACTTGATGAGTGATTGTGTAGGTAGGAACCCCAGTGAACTGCTTTGCCCAGGGGGCCTCCAGGGTCTCTACAGATCACTACGTCACCAGCAAACATCACAGTCCAGTAGGGACTCTTGTCTAATCTCATATGTCAACAGTAAAGACACCAAAGCTGCGTCCCAGCAAGTTGATGCCCAACAACATCTTATATGGGGTGACTGGGATGAGGGTCAGCACTTCCAAGTCTGAAGTTGTGGTTGTTTCTCAGAAAAGAGTGGATTGATCCAGGGCTGTCTTAACAGCATTATAGGCCCCCCGGGAGCAAGGGGGTCCCTACCTACACAACCACTCAGCAAGTCACAACATACATAGAGTATCATGGAGCCCTTATGCTGGTGGGGCTCCCAGACAACTGCCCAATGTGCCCAAACGTTAAGACGGCCCTGACTGTCGGGTAGAGGGGTCCTGTCATCGGATTGGCTGGATCAGCACTGATTCAGCTGTGGAATGGCGAATAGGGGGAGGCAGCTTGATGGCCGGGGTCACCAGGACTCTGGACAAATCGGAATCCTCTTATGTGATGTCATCTACTCTTGAATTCTGCTCTGTACTTGTGATATTTCTATTGTACTATTGTATTGTATTGTTGTATTGACCCCCCTTTTATTTAACACCCACTGCACGCCCAACCTACCTGCAAAGGGGTCTCTCTTTGAACTGCCTTTCCTGAGGTTCTGTCCATTTGTTTTTTCCCTAAAAGGGTTATTTTTTCTTGTCTTCTTAGAGAGTCAAGGCTTGGGGTCTGTCAAAAGGTAGGGCCTGTTAAAGCCCATTGCGGCCCTCCTGGTGTGATTTTGTGCTCTACAAAAAATAAATTGTATTATATTTCATTGATGTGTGTCTTAGTCGAGGTGCAGATCTCATTAAACAGTATTGCAGTCGGATGACTCCATCTTCTTTTCTGTTGCTTTTGATGCTTGCACCTTCTAATCAGTCCTGTATGGATTATGACTTGCTTTGTAAGTTACCTTGGATAGACGCGTCCACTATAGTAATAATAATTTTCTCCTAAATTATGCTATGCATCTTATTCTGGACCCCTGGTCCATTTAGAAAGGTTCTTAACCTGTGGTCCATGGACCCCTATGGGTTTTGGGGGGTCCATGAGAGTCAGTTAAATATTAACATTTATATTCACTATACAGCCCAGTACTGTTGATCCAGAGTAGATGTAGTAGTACGTAGTAATGTATAGTAGTAGTAGATCTGTTTAATTTGCACAAGAGGATTGTATTTCATAAATATAACAAGTGGCAATTACTTTTTGCATAAAAAGGAGTGTTTTTTTTAGATTGCTCACTTTAAAGTTTAATAATACTTTGTGTATATCATAAATGTATAAGACAATCAAATCTCAATAAATAAAGTACATTATATTCATTGCATGCAAAGTTGTGTTTATGTTAATATTATTGGGGAAGGGGGTCCACAGCTCTCATCAGATTTTTAAAGTGGTCCGTCACTCTAAAAAGGTTAAGAATCACAGCACTAGTTATGACGTAGGTCAGGGAACGCCCACAACGTCAGTCACGACACGCCCTCTGAGTCAGAAAACCCTCCCAAAAGCCTCAGCATAAGCCAGCGTTTCTCAACCTTTACGTATTTGCGACCCGAGTTTTCATAACAGTTTTAATCGCGCCACCCTAACGTTTTTTTGAAAGGAGACCACTAATACCAATTTGTTCTTTTTTAATTAATGATATATCATAGATGCATATTTTATCATACCTATTTAACTTTAATCGACATTTATCTAACTCTATTTATTTTTCTAATATCAGAATGTAGTTTAAGTTAATTTGTTTTGGTTTCAATAGATGTATTTTTCATATTTTTTATTTCTGTTTTCTTTTTTATTCACATCTTCGCGCCCCCCTAGGGGGGGCCGCCTAACAGTTTGAGAACCACTGGCATAACTAGAGTGTAATGGGATCCTAATCTTAAGCGATGGGCGTCTCATGACTGAGGCTGAGGCTGAGGCTGTGCAAGTTCACACCTCACAAGAACGAGCTCAAAGTTCAGTTCACACCGAATAAAATGAACACATTCACGTTCATAGATCACCATTTCAATGTGTAACTAGTTCATGTTTAGTTCATTTTGTATTTTTTAAGGAGTGAGAATAAATGACCCATGAGTTTACTTTTTTATTTTGCATGTCTTATACTATAGTGTGGGGCGGCACGGTGGCGCAGTGGTAGCGCTGCTGCCTCGCAGTTAGGAGACCTCGGTTTGCTTCCCGGGTCCTCCCTCCGTGGGGTTTGCATATTCTCCCCGTGTCTGCGTGGGTTTCCTCCCACAGTCCAAAGACATGCAGATGCTTTGGCGATCCTAAATTGTCCCTAGTGTGCGCTTGGTGTGTGTGCCCTGCGGTGGGCTGGCGCCCTGCCCGGGGTTTGTTCCTGCCTTGCACCCTGTGTTGGCTGGGATTGGCTCCAGCAGACCGTCGTGACCCTGTGTTAGGATATAGCGGGTTGGATAAAGGATGGATGGATGGATGGATATTATAGTGTTCTTGAATAAAATACAATAATTATGAAGACTTTTTTTATTTAAGTACACTTTATTGAGTTATACCCAGCAAGAACACGTATAACCATACATGCTAATATCCTCCCGGGCAGAAAAGAAATTGAATAGATTCAAGTATCCATATACATTTCCGCTCTATTTACAACCGTGTGACACAAATGGTTACTGTGGAACAGCATGTAGGTGAACTAACTTATTACGCTGCCGGTCAAAATTCGCGTCACATATTGCGTGTCCAACGGGGAATAACATAAAGTGGCCTAGCGAAGTCAAACGTTTAACTAAAAGCGAAAGCGGAGCTTCAACGCGTGCTCGTGTCAGAGGGGGTGCAGCTTAAGCACAAGCAGGCAGACACCGACAGCGCC
Source organism: Polypterus bichir lapradei (assembly GCA_026402145.1). NCBI lineage: Eukaryota > Metazoa > Chordata > Cladistia > Polypteriformes > Polypteridae > Polypterus > Polypterus bichir. The sequence continues at coordinate 6,875,584 of JANRMT010062802.1, read as the reverse complement.
GATTTGATTTTAAGTCATTTTTCCGAATACAAATAAATTGCAAAAAAAATTCGTACGAAATAAATATTCGTAAAAATCCACTATTTGTGCTTATCCGAATACCTTACTTGGATTCTTGCTCCACCCCTACATTGCAGGGTAAGGCAAAGCGTTTAATCCGGACCGAAATGCAGACCCAGAATGTCACCAAAACTGAACTACCGCAGCTCACGTTCAAGTTCTTCACTTGTAAATGCGTTACGTGAAGTTCACCGTGAGCTTGTTCAATGAAGGCTCTCTTTTGAACTCGTTCATGCACAACACTGATTACAGGACTGACCTGATAGGCATTGCGGTCTCGACATTTGACGCTCTCTTTGCAGACTTTGGTCTTCCCACCGCTTGGGGGCGCCACAACATCCCACTGGTTATAAGGTGTGAGATGTACAATTAGAAGCCTGAGACATCATGTCGTGTGAAAAGACCACCTTACGTCGAGAGAGAGGTGGACGAATGCCGCTGACCACAGTGCTGGCCAAGCAGCCTTCTCGACGTGACAAGTGATTACACTTTGAGGCAGTCAGTGTCTCGTTTCATAATTGGTTCCATTTTTCACAAGCACTTCGATGTCACGGGAAGGCAGGCAGAGGTACCGTGACCCTAATGCACTATCCCTGCAGTTCAGCCGCAGATCAATAATTCTATTAAAGCCACAGCTGATTAAAATAAAATGAGGTCAGCACTTCAGAGCTTTTATATGCCTTCAAATAAAAAAGAATTAGCAAGATCCCTCGGCGGGGGTGTCCAAGGGCAGCCACCCCTTGTAATATTTCAACCAGGCTGAGGTCTTGTCCACGTGCCAAAGATCTCTGATTTTGGTACCTTAGTGATTGTACCCTTCAGGATTATAGTGTAATGTTTTGGCCAAAATTAAATAAATACATACAGAGACAAATAAACTTATTTTAAAATGTGACAGTATATAAAGAATAAATGCAAGGTGTCACCATACCTAATTAAATGTGAAATATGCCTTTTGTTCTTTATTTATTCAATTACGAACGTCATTCGCCAAGTGAAGGCAATTTGAAAATGACGCGGTAACCTCGTAGACGCACGTTCGCGATGGCTTATGGGTAGTTCGAGCACGCGCCGCGCTCAAACACAAGGCTTCCCCACATAGACTGGAAGATCACGCAGCGCATCCTATTTGTTATATATATCCTATATATATATATTAGGAGTTCATTGTTATCCATCGTTTGCAAAATATTTCGCGTTTCCGGAGATCCTTTCCGCAGCTTGTAGCGAGTTAGTGCTGCTGATGAGTTCTCCCAAATTCAGTAGTTAGCAGTATCTTCCTAAATTAGCGCATGGTTTTATTATCACTCCTAAGTGTGGGACCACATGTGCGTCACTGTCAGATTTCTGAGGCCGTTAGGAGCGTTTTCTTTCTCTGAGATGCTTGATAAATACGGACACAGATTTAGGTGTCAGTCACGACGTCTAGTGACGTTCGCTCAGCGCGTGTTTACTTGAAATGTGCGGGCGCTTCGTAGCTGGCGGGACTTGCGCTTTACATCGCAGACTCACAAGGACCTGCAGCCCCTCATTGAGGCGTCGGGCGCAAGGCAGGAAGCAAACCAGGACAGGGGGCCAGTCGGCCATGGAGCCAAAATTAGCCCATTATTAAATGATAAGTGCGTATTTCTCACACTTTATACCTGAGCATGAGGAGAATATGATCAGATTTTGAAAGAGCCAAGACGAAGCGGTCTGGATGGGCGATACACACGAGTTGCATTTTGCATTCAGTTTCATATGATGCATTTCTATTCTGTTTTGTGTTTTATTATTTTAAAGCTTATATTTCCATTGCTTCACTTTTTTTTTTCAAAAATATCAGCTATTAAATTACTAGCTGTGCTAGACAGGACTGAAGTCTAACTAATCAACGTTGACCTCAACGTTAACGTTTGCAGTGCACCATCCATTGAAATGTATTGTGTAATGCGAAAGAAATGAATTGCATTTATCGTTCCAACAGATGACACACCACAAACATTACTCTGCTTTTACAAATCCCATACCAAATGGCATTGAAAAGACACATATGCATCGCATTTGTCATTCCAACAGATGGCGCTTATCAA
>JANRMT010062802.1:6835095-6847360 GCA_026402145.1 Polypterus bichir lapradei | reverse complement strand
TCTATCTATCTATCTATCTATCTATCTATCTATCTATCTATCTATCTATCTATCTATCTATCTATATATGATGTTTTTGTCATTTTGCCCATTATGACAGACGCCATATCATAGTAAAGTTCTGCTGATGGCTTCATGTGTTGGTTTTCTTCAGCTCTTTCCTTTTTGTTTTTGGCGAGCAGCCCTCGAGACCTCAGCACTGACTGACCGTCTCCTTCATTCATTTAAAGCGCCTTTCCCTTCATCTCTGTTTAAACAGCCCGCCGGCTGAGCAGCTCAGATCTGCTTGTAGGGCCGTTAAGGTGACAGATCAGGCCGAGGCAGTGAAGGCTGTGAGGCCGAGTGAAGTTTAATTATCAATGACGTTATCTTTGGTCATCCAACAACTGGTCAGATCATCACATATCAACTACAAATGGCCGAGCAGTAACCTGAAAGAGAACTTTAATTAAACTGCTAATTGCGCATCAATTAAACACTTACTGATACCACAGGAAATGGCGCATTAACAAACTCCAGATAAAACTGTTTCATCTCAATCTTTTTTTAGATAACTAACCTCATGAAGGTGGTGTGGAGAGCGAGTTCGTGCCCCAGTTTATATAGCGCCTTTCAAGGCCAGCAGTATCCCAGAGTGCTGACACATATTAAGCACAAATGCACAGTTTAGTGTTGCATGACGTTCACACGGGGTCCACCAAGGAGGATTGAACTGGTGGCCAGCAGGACGTTTGTCTAATCGTCACTTCGATTTTTCCACGTGTGACTCCCAGCCATGTACGGAGTCGAGTCCCTTTTTGCACTGTAAGGTCTTTATTGGTTGTACAATACTCTGAATTCATCATTAGTTAAATCTCAAAGTCTTCACCTAAGAGTGGGCAAATGAAGGGGGTACGATTAAAGGACTTGCAGTCAGCTGATGTTGACAGTCTATATAGCGACTTTCACGGTGAACGCAGGTGTACTGGATAGCCGGGGTAGTGAAGTGGTGTGTGTGCTTAGGTTTACAATGAGAGACAATCAGTCAGGCTAACTGCAGTGAAGGATTTGAACCCGGATCCATCTACATTCAAGTTTTCCGTGAGCACTCAGCTCTTCACTGTGGTGAGTCAATTCTGCACTATAAATATTCATGATGAAGAGCTTCAGGCAGTTGTGGATAAGCACAGCGTAAGCCAAAGGGCAAATTAACTGACATACTGAGAAGCATGCAGGGAGGCAGCGGTGGGATTTCAACCTGTGACCTTCCACATTTAAGATCAGTTTCACAGACACAGACTGTAGAGCTTCCTTAATTAAATCTTAATTTTTATATAGTGCCTTTCATGACAAATAGCTTTACACAGTGCTGAGTGGGCACAGCATAAGCCAAATGCAGATTAAATGACACAGAAAAGTCACATAGGGACTCAGCGGTGGGATTTCAACCTGTTACCTTCCACATTTAAGAACAGTTAAATAGATACGGAGCAGAGTGTTTTCTTAATTAAATCATAATTTTTATATAGCGCCTTTCATGACAAATATCTGTATGCAGTGCTGAGTGGGCACAGTATAAGCCAAATGCAGATTAAATGACATATTAAAAGTCACATAGGGAGTCAGCGGTGGGATCAGAGTCTGACACCTTCCACATTTAAAATCAACTTCACAGATACGAGAGCAAGGACCTTCCTTAATTCCACCAGGATGCTTTTATTTCATATAGTGCCTTTCATGGCCTACAACATGGCACAGTGCCAGGTGTCAAAAGTGACGCAGATGAAGTGGCGCGCTGAGGGTTACATAGGGAAAAGTACTGGGATGTGAATTTGTGTCTTTCTACATTTAAGATCCGCTTCATAGAGCTGATGTTTTTATTTTATATAGCGCCTTTCATGGACCTCCACACTGCACAGTGCCTGGTGGGTACGACACACACCAACTGCAGCTTAGGTGAATACTGAAAGTCACACACGGAGGCAGAAGTGAGATTTTAACCTTTTGACGTTCAACACCTTAAGAGAACTCAAGGCCTTCTTACAGCAGGAGCCCGATGAGGACACTAAGAGAAGTGTTGAGTGAACGGCCATAATGTTGGTTACACATGGAGCCAGCGGTGGGATTGGAACCTGGGACCCGAGAGCACAGAGCTTTCTCAACTCCATCATGGGGTCTTGATTTAAAATAGTATCGCCTTTCATGGCTTACAGAACACAATTTAGGTTTGATGTGATGGAGAAGAAATAACTTGGTGAGGTTCAGACAGGGAAATCACGGTGGGATTTCAACCCGGGACCTTGTACATTACATCTACTTCATCAATGTCTACATTTTGTAAATCCTTTCATGATGTCTTATCCAACTGGCCCATTATGCCCTTGTTATTTATAACTCCCTTCATGGTAAACAACATCTCACAGTGCTGGGTGTTTGCAATAAAAACCACATGTGGATTAAATCACTCAGGAAGACAGCGGTGGGATTTGAACCTGCTGCCTTCTATACTCAAAACCTTCCAAGACATGAAAACATGGGATCGGCTTAGTCCTATCAAATGCTGGGTGTGGATGGTAGCAGAGAAACAGACTGAAGGTACATATTGATGTTCACATGTGGAGGCAGTGGTGGGATTTAAACACATTTAATCACAACTATACAGTCACGTAAGTACAGAGCTGTCCGTGGTGCTGAACTCGTCCTGGACACGTCATTGTTTGATATCCAACAGCATCTCACAGCGCTGGATGGTTGCATTATAAACCAAATGTGAATGACATGAAATACTAAGGGTCACACAGGGAGGCAGTAGAGCAATTCAAATCAGGGACCCACAACACTGAATGACACCCTCCTAGACATTACTGCACCGAGCCTACTTAAACCCACTGCCATTTCCTTGCTGTTTACAGCTCCCTTTATCTCTCAGAGCTGAGTGACTGCAATTTAAACCAAATGTGGACTGAGTTGCACAATAAGAGATTGAGGTCATTTGAACCCATGACTGTCTACATTTGAGACCTTCATAGGTATGAGAATGCAGAGTCTGCTGAGTCCCCTCAAATACCAAGTGTGGATAGTAACAGAGAAACAAAGTGAAGGTGTGTATTGATGTTCACATGTGGAGGCAGCGGTGGGATTTAAACACATTTAATCACAACTATACAGTCACGTAAGTACAGAGCTGTCCGTGGTGCTGAATTCGTCCTGTGCAAGTCCATCCATTATCCAACCTGCTATATCCTAACTACAGGGTCACGGTGTCATTGTTTGATATCCAACAGCATCTTACAGCGCTGAATGGGTGCATTATCAGCAAAATGTGAATGACATGAAACACTGAGGGTCACACAGGGAGGCAGTAGTGGGATTCCGACATATTTAATCACAACTACCCTGTAGTTAGGATATAGCGGGTTGGATAATGGATGAATATACAGTCACGTAAGTACAGAGCTGTCCGTGGTGCTGAACTCGTCCTGGACACGTCATTGTTTGATTTCCAACAGCATCTCACAGAGCTGGATGGGTGCATTATAAACCAAATGTGATTGAAATTAAATACTAAGGGTCACACAGAGAGGCAGTAGTGGGACTGGAATCAGAGACCCACAACACTGAATGACACCCTCCTAGACATTACAGTACAGAGCCTACTTAAACCCACTGCCATGTCCTTGCTGTTTACAGCTCCCTTCATCTCACAGAGCTGGGTGACTGCAATTTAAACCAAAATATGGTTTGAGTTACATAATAAGAGATTGATGTAATTTGAACCTGTGACCTTCTACATTTAAGATCTTCATAGTTATGAGCACACAGAGTCTGCTGAGTGGATGGTAACAGAGAAACAGAATAAAGGTGCATATTGATTTTCACACAGGGAGGCAGTGGTGGGATTTAAACTCATTTAATCACAACTATACAGCCATAAGAGCACAGAGCTGTCCGTGGTGCTGGACTCATCCTGTACACGTCCTTGTTTGATATCCAACAGCATCTCACAGAGCGGGATGGGTGCATTATAAACCAAATGTGAATGGCATGAAATAATAAGGGTCACCCAGGAAGGCAGTAGTGGGATATGAATCTGGGACCTAAAACACTGAATGACAGCCTCCTAGACATTACAGCACAGAACTTACTTTGGTTTGGACAGGTGCAGAGGAGACATGCTGAGTATATTGAGAGAAGGGTACTAAGGATAGAGCTGCCAGGCAAGAGGAGAAGAGGAAGGCCTCAGAGAAGGTTTATGGATGTTGTGAGATGGTGGATGTGACAGAGCAAGATGACGAGGACAGGAAGATATGGAAGAAGATGATCCATTGTGGTAAACACAAATGTGAGCAGCCAAAAGAAAAAGAAGAAGACAGTGCAGAGCTTTCTTAACTCCATTGTCATGTCCTTGCTGTTTACAACACCCTTCATCTCACAGAGCTGGGTGATTGTAATTTAAACCAAATGTGGTCTGAGTTACACAATAAGAGACTAATGTAAATTGAACCTGTGACCTTCTACATTTGAGACCTTCATAGGTATGAGCACGCAGAGTGTGTTTAGCACCCTCAAATGCTGGGCGTGGACGGTAACAGAGAAACAGACTGAAGGTACATGTTGATGCTCACACAGAGAGGCAGCGGTGGGATTTAAACACATTTAATCACAACTGTACAGTCACATAAGTACAGGGCTGTCCATGGTGCTGAATTCGTCCTGTGCAAGTCCATCCATTATCCCACCTGCTATATCCTAACTACAGGGTCACAGGGTCATTGTTTGATATCCAACAGCATCTTACAGCGCTGGATGGGTGCATTATAATCCAAATGTGAATGACATGAAATACTGAGGGTCACACAGGGAGGCAGTAGTGGGATTTAGACACATTTAATAACAACTACCCTGTAGTTAGGATATAGCGGGTTGGATAATGGATGAATATACAGTCACGTAAGTACAGAGCTGTCCATGGTGCTGAACTCGTCCTGGACACGTCATTGTTTGATATCCAACAGCATCTCACAGAGCTGGATGTGTGCATTATAAGCAAAATGTGATTGAAATTAAATACTAAGGGACACACAGGGAGGCAGCAGTGGGACTGGAATCAGAGACCCACAACACTGAATGACACCCTCCTAGACATTACAGTACCGAGCCTACTTAAGTCCGTTGTCGTGTCCTTGCTGTTTACAGCTCCCTTCATCTCACAGAGCTGGGTGACTGCACTTTAAACCAAAATATGGTCTGAGTTACACAATAGGAGATTGATGTAATTTGAACCTGTGACCTTCTACATTTAAGATCTTCATAGGTATGAGAATGCAGAGTCTGCTGAGTCCCCTCAAATACCAAGTGTGGATAGTAACAGAGAAACAAAGTGAAGGTGTGTATTGATGTTCACATGTGGAGGCAGCGGTGGGATTTAAACACATTTAATCACAATAATACAGTCACGTAAGTACAGAGCTGTCCGTGGTGCTGAATTCGTCCTGTGCAAGTCCATCCATTGGAAGAATATGATATGGAAGAAGATGATCCATTGTGGTAAACACAAATGTGAGCAGCCAAAAGAAAAAGAAGAAGACAGTGCAGAGCTTACTTAACTCCATTGTCATGTCCTTGCTGTTTACAGCTCCCTTCATCTCACAGAGCTGAGTGACTGCACCTTAAACCAAATGTGGACTGAGTTGCACAATACGAGATTGAGGTAATTTGAACCTGTGACCGTCTACATTTCAGACCTTCATAGGTATGAGAACACAGAGTGTGTTTAGTCCCATCAAATACCGAGTGTGGATGGTAACAGAGAAACAAACTGAAGGTGTGTATTGATGTTCACATGTGGAGGCAGCGGTGGGATTTAAGCCCATTTAAGTACAGCCGTATAGTCTCGTGAGCACAGAGCTGTCCATGGTGCTGGACTCATCCTGTACACCTTGTGGAATTTCAGCTCATTTAAGCCTTGAGAGTACTGAGCTGTCCATGGTGCTAACGTAATTCATCTATGCCTTGTTTCATGTCCAGGTGTATTCACAGTGCTTGGTGAGTGCGTCATAATCCAAATGTGAATGAAGTGCTATACCAAGGGTCAGCAAGGGAAACAGAAGTGGGATTTGAACCTTTGACCATCAACATTGAAGTACCCCTTCATCAACAGTACAGTATGGCACTGTGCAGGATGCTCTCACTGTATATGGCACCTCTCTAACTAATGAACATCTCACAGCGCTGAGCAATTACTCAATGTGCATTAATTTACACAATAAGGGAAAAAGTGAGATTTGAACCTGAGGCCCTCTAAATTCAAGATCTTCACAGACATGAGAACACGGGGTGGGGTGGGGGTCCTCACTCTAGATATCACCTTTTGTGATGAGCGATAGCCCAGAGTAACACAGAGGGACACACGTGGTTGGCTTTGAACCTTTAAAGGGACAGTCATTGGAGGTGTCACAATCTCTCCTATAAAGTGCCTTATGTGCTGAATGCTAGCCCATAATGCATTGTGATTGCAAGTTCGCTCTCCTAGTGTGAGACATGAGTATCAAGCGGTAAGCTCTTGAAGGTCCTGTGGATTGGAGCCAGCGGTGGGATTTGAAGGGACCACCTTCTAGTCGGCTCTGGCCCAGGTATGTGGAGTAGTTATGGGGTACGCCATTCCCGGTTGAGGTGAGCTGGTAGTGTTCACCCGTCTCATCTGTTATTCAAGACTGCTGGGAATTTGTCACCTTGGCAGGAGGAGGTCCCTCGGGCTCTGAGGTGGGCAGTGGAGGGGGGATTGCGATGCACGTCAGGAATTCCATGGCTAACACAAGCAGACAGATGATAATAAGAGTGAGAGGCCGGAGCTGTCTGGTGTCATGCTGAGAGAGATTAGTTCCCCTCCATGATACGTAGGTCATTTCCTTTGTGAAATCCATTTGTTGAGGGGATGACCGGGCTTATCCAGCTTAACAATTCAAATATGCCCGCCGCAGCACTGGCATCAGGACTGCCTTCAGAAATTTCCATCCTAACGTTTCCCTTTTGATCGGCCACCTTTTCTCTTGGCTGTCTTTGTTTCTTGTTTCAAGTCGGTGGTGGCCGGTGGGTTTCTGGGTGCCACACGGAGGTGATGTCGCCTCTACTTGGGCACGTCCTCATCCGTTTATTTGTTTTTGAATGCGCCACGCCGGATGTCGGCAGCTAATTTCGCGTCAGATGATTGAGTGCAACTTAATTCAAGCAAGCGATAAACAAACAGAGAAAGGTCAATATTAATGCTTGAACAAGCGAGACATTTGTGCGGAAACACAAGGCATTAGTGCCCGCTTAGGAGCGTTAACTCGCCACTGGACGAGACAAGATGAGGCAGGGCACCTCCGGCGCCAGGGAAGATACAGCCTGATGCCCATCATTAACTCAGATGGGTTACACTTAATGCCCAGACATAGTCGACGTCATGCCATTGTGACGGGCATAAGGATTGCCCATTGGCATAACTAAGATGACACACCTGGGTCATTATGGCCATGACGTTCTCTCTCTGATGTCACATTTGTTGTCACCATTCTTTCCCATTTGCGATGTTCTTTACATTCATCACCTAACTGTCTTGAATTCTTCACATAATCATCATTGTTTACGACAGCTGGCACTCTCCAGCAGTTACTCCATTGTTGGCCATCACCCTGTGTGAGTGTGTGGCTATCGCCCCCTACAGCACAGTCTTGTATCTCACAAATTGAGTTCAAGGTTATGGGAAGCAGGAACCTTCCAGCCACATTAGGCACAATACAGGACCCAAAGGATGCCAGTCTTCAACAGGGCACTTGCTAATATTACACTTTAGAGTCAAATGGTAATTTATACGATGGGCAAGATGTGATGAAAAACCAGAGAAGTTACCAAAAAACCCATGAAGACCCGGGGAGAACATTCAAACTCCACTCAGGCCATGTCAGAGAAATGAACCACAAAGTGTGGAGTTGAAAGGCTGCAGGGCTAACCACTGTGTCACCATGCCACCCCACGCTATAGTCCAGAAACGTATACCCTAATGGGGTCACATATTGGGCCTGATGCAGGGATCAGTCCTGAATTTCAGCACAGTCACCTTCTTGGATTCTAAAGCAGATGGGTAACATCTACATGGACAAAGGGAGAAGTGCAAACCCCGTACAGAGAGGACAACTAGCCGAGAGCAGTCAGACAGCAGTGATTACCTCCGTGCCACCATGCCACCCCTTCACGACAGTCCTGCTTTATTTAATTCATTTGTTCACTGAAGCTGAGGCTTTAGGCCAGCTCTGGATGGAAGATTACTTGTACACGGCCATCTTAGAGTTACCAGTCTGTCAAACTGGCATATTTTTCGAATTGTGGGTAGAAAACTAAAGCAACCGGTGAAGAACATGGAGAGAACACACAAACTCCGCATGAGCAGTACAAAGTAAACCCAAGTGCCTCAAGAAATTATGTCACAATGCTTACTGCTGTGCCGCCATGCCACCCTCACCACAGTCCTGCTTTATTTAACTCATTTGTTCACTGAAGCTTTTTATACCATTATTGAGTCATGAGGAGCAGCACATGACGGAGGCTTAAGGCCACCTCTGGATGGGACGTTACTTGTGCACTGCCATCTTGGAGTTACCAATCTGTCTGATTTGCACATTTCTTGGATTGTTGGTAGGAAACTAAAGCACCAGGTGAAGAACACAAAGAGAACACACAAACTCCACCGAGTGCCTCCAGATATGAGGCCACAGTGCTTACTGCTGTGCCACCATGCCACCCCACACCACAGCCCTGCTTTATTTCAGCCACATTATGGAGTCACGTGGAGCAACACAGGCCTGTGGCTTCGAGCATCTGGATGGGACACCATTTGAAGTCTGCCATTGTAAAGTTAACTAACACATTTCTGGATTGTTTGTCAAAATGGAGACCCACACTGAGACAGAGAGGGCAGAGAGGACACGCCAACTCCACACAAGCACTAGAAATTGAGCTTGAGTGCCCCGAGATCTAAGGCTGCAGGGTTTACCACTGTGCCACCCTGCCACCCCATATTTCCTGAAGCCTTTTATTCCATTAGGGAGTCATGCGGAGCAGCTTGTAGCTGTCATTTTGGGCACAATGCAGGGACCAGGATTGGACGGGATGCCCCTTAGACATGGCTGTCCTGGAGTTAGGAGTCAAGCGGACTTTCATGTTTTTGGATTTGGTGTGAAAAAAGTGAAGTAGCCAGGAACAACCCCACATGGACACAGAGAGAACACACCAACTCCACAAAAACGGTACAAGCTGAACCCCCTGAGCTGCAAATCTGCAGTGCTAACCACCTTGACCCCCACCAAAAGCCCCTCACCTACTGCATTTTTCAATAATCCGCCTGCCCTAAATCTCCCTAAGTTTAAATTGCAGATTGCAGTTCAGGCAGCAGACCACCTTCCGTAGCCCCTCGTTCACCTGAAACACGATCACAAATCACAGAGCGAGGGGGTCAGACTCTCAGTTTAGACTTGAAGGGAAAGGAAAACGTTGACTGAATGTCTTTGTGTTAGGGGGGCTTCCACCTCTGTGCCCCTTGAAAGGCGCTATATAATATATCGACTGGTCACAACTAAACCCTTAACTGCAGATGCCGAAGATCCCGTCAAAGTCGGAGAAAATAAAAACCCGAAATCACCCACAAAGTGGCCGTCCGCGACCCCACCGACAAGTGACGAACCGGCATGTCGGGAGCCCCGGAAGATCCATCAGCCTGAGGTGGAAGACGCGCTGCTAATTGCGTGAAGGATAAACGCATCTGAAGGCGTGATAAATAATTATTATATCACAAATGAAAGCAACATTTAATGCAGCCGGTGGGAAACTCCGGGGTGCGCCCGAGCAAATTGTGATGAACGACCCCAAAGGGAAAAATATCCTCTTAATAAGCCTTCCTCTCCGAAAGGCTCCCAAATTACACGAAGATTTGTTGTCCTCTTTGAAAGGTGCAGCTGTTCTCAGTTAAGCCCGTCTCTCCGAGGCTTTGGGAACGAGCGTCCATCATCTTTAGACCAGCCGCGAGGTGAGCTCGCCACGGCCATCTGGGACCCCCCCTTTCCCGATCGCTCGACCACGTGACAGCTGGATGGCTACTGCCCCCCTCTGGTGTCGACGGGTATGCGCAGCTCAGCTTCGAGTCCCGTCGTAAAGTAGCGGGAGTGGCAACTGCCTGACCGCGCAGGTCACGTGTCAGTGGGCGTGTCACAAAGGGGTGTGTCTCATGCAGAAAGCTGCTAAGTGTCCGACTCGGTGTATGCGTGTGTTTGTGTGTTTCTGTGTTAGTAAAGTGTGAGGAAGTGTGACTGGTGTAGCAGGTGTGTGTATGCTTGAGATCATCCTAGTGCATATATGTGGATTCAGTGAGTGACACACTACGTGATTGTACGTGTTAAACACGTGTGACCTACTGTGTGTTAGAAGAAATGTGTGTGCGCGCGCCCGTGTGTGTGTGTGCTCGCGTGTGCTAGTGTTCAATAAGTTGTGAGGAGCTTTGTTAAAAGACAGCCTGACCCGGCTGTGTGTTTGTGTGAGTGTGTCTTTACTGACTGACACAGTGTTTATGCAGTGCTTATATGTGGTAACCACCTGTGTGTGTGTGTGTTTAGGCGTGACAAGTACCCAGGTGTATTAATGTGGGTGCAACTTGCCTGAATGTGTATAGAAAGACGGTATGTGCCGAGTGCCTGTGAGCGTGCAAGCCATTATTTGAATGTGCGCTGTGTGACAAGTCTGTGTGTGTGTGCACGCGCGTGTGCGCGCGCTTGTGTGTGTGTGTGGAGCACCTGCCCAGATGACAAGCATGAAGATTTGTTGCGAATCGTTTGGCAACCCCGTGTCTGCGTGGGCTTCCTCCCACAGTCCAAAGACATGCAGGTTAGGTGCACTGGCGATCCTAAATTGTCCCTAGTGTGTGTTTGGTGTGTGTGTGTGTGCGCGCGCCCTGCGGTGGGCTGGCGCCCTGCCTGGGGTTTGCTTCCTGCCTTGCGCCCTGTGTAAGCTGGGATTGGCTGCAGCAGACCATTTAGTTAGGATATAGCGGGTTGTGTGTGTGTATTTGTGTGTAAAGGAGGGCAGCAGGTGACTGGCAGCTGTCTGCGTATGTGTGGGCACAGTAAGTCCCAGGATGTGCCCAGCAGTGTGTTAGTGAGTGAGGGCCACGGGCACCCGGTGTTACTTTTATGGGAATGCAATGTGTGTGACAAACACGTGTGCAGCAGACGACCAGTTCTATGTGCGAGTGTGTTTGCCTGTGTGTGTGTGTGTGTGTGTGTGTGTGTGTGTGTGTTTGCGTGTGCGCGCGCGTGCTCAGCTTCTTGACCTGTGGGGCTGGCGTCCTAGCCTGATACGTGTGAGTGTCTCGTCTAACACAATGTGTATTTTGTGTTGTGACTCTGCGTTTCAGGACACGGTTGACGTGGTGAGTATATATGTGTGTAACACACTGAGTGACAAATTAGGTGTGTGTGTGTGTGTGTGTTTGTGTGAGAGACAGTATTGACCCCGTACAGTATTGACCCCTCTTGGTAGACTGTGTGTGCATTGTTGCCCACGACGCACGTGTGTGTGATGTTGTGTTGGTGTCGCCGTATGTGAATTGTGTGACTCGCTGTGTTGGTGTGTTTTGTGTTTATTTTAAGTCTTCTTTGTTTGGTGTGTGTGTGTGTGTGTGTGTGTGTGTCTGTAATGCAATTTTTGTGGGCAGCCAAGGCCCCCATTGTGTCGGCATGTGTGTGATGTTGCATCGCTGTAGACGTATGAGAATTGTGTGTGTGGTTTTAATAGAAGTCCTCTCTGTGTGGTGTGTGTGCATGTGAGACACACTTTCATGAACAGTTATTGAAGCCCCCGTTGCATAAATGTGTGCATTGCATCAATGTGTGTGTATGTGTGTGATGTTGTGCTGATGTAGACACGTGACTTAGCTAAGTGTGTGTGTGAGACACAATTTTCACGTGCAGTACAGGCCCTCATTGTGTAGGAATGTGTGCATTGTGGGCCATGATATGAGTGTGATGCCTTATCAGAAGTGTTTTATGTTAAGTTGTGTGTGTGCGTGTGTTACACACCTTCATGTGTTAAGACCCCCATTGTGTAGAAACGTGCACTGCGGCACATGACGTGTGTGTGTGTCAGATGTTGTGTTGATGTGACACACTGCATTTACGTGTGTTGTGTTTATGAGAAGATAGATAGATAGATAGATAGATAGATAGATAGATAGATAGATAGATAGATAGATAGATAGATA
>JANRMT010062802.1:6820386-6835085 GCA_026402145.1 Polypterus bichir lapradei | reverse complement strand
ATAGATAGATAGATAGATAGATAGATAGATAGATAGATAGATAGATACTTTATTAATCCCAAGGGGAAATTTACAAAAAGAAGTGTTCTGAGTTAGGTGTGTGTGACCCCATGTTTACGTACAGCCCGGACCCCCATTGTGTAAGCTTGTGTGCAGTTTTGCACTGATGCAGACATACGTGAAATGTGTGTGTGTTTGTGTGTGTGTGTATTGTGTGATTTCAAGTCTCCTCTGTCCTGCTTGTGCGCTATGCGTGTGTTCAGCGCCGCTCCTCTGCCGCGTGTGTACTCGTGTGTGGCTACATGATGTGTGTGTGTGTATGATGTCGTGTTGATGACAGACCGCTATGTCACATGCGTGAGTGTTATGCGTGACACACTTTGATGTATACGGTGTGTGTGTGTTTGTTTTATGACACCCCGTATTGTGCACTTGCATCTGTCGCGTGTACTGCAAGAGTTAGACGCGCGTGCCTTTGATGCGCGCACCTCCGTGAACTTCGCGCGCCGGCCTAATGACGTGGGGCTCCCCGTCCGCGGCTCTCCCTCCGTCCCCCTGCGTCTGTAAACAATAGCCGAGCGCGCCTCACCCCCGTTCTCGCCGTCGCCACCGCCGCCGCTGAGGTCCTTAATATGCAGGCGACGTTCCAAATACAATTTTACATCCACTTATGGAAATTCATTGTTCCCTGACCACGTCCCCATACAAACCAATATCTGCTCCTGCAAAAGGTCCGAGACCTCAATTATATCAAAGGCACCGCGTGGCAGCGCGCCGACACCGGCTAATGGCTTCGCTGAGCTGTGTCAATGCCTCCCCCTTGTGACCAAACGTGACGAAGCAAGAAAGCGCAGCCGTCAGGTGGCCGGGGCTCAGAGCGCCACGCTGGACGGGAGTGCGGGGCTTTGGTAGAACCGAACGACTGAACCCTATGCCAGGATGCCCGCGGAGTCTGTGACCACCTTGGCTGGCTATCTTGTCTCAGGGTGGTGACAATGAGCTTGGACGTTTTACAAAATGTCACCCACTTGGCATAGGACTGTTCAGGGTGTCTGAAAGGCCATGATGTAGAAGGGTGGCACTTTGTTGAATTTTTAACAGCCACTTTCACAGGTGGCATATTCCTGTGAAGGTACCTGTGCCCATGAAAACTTAAGATTTAATGCCAGAGATTTGCCTCACCCAAGTGTATTTGTCCAATATTCCTTCCATATGCCAGTTTGAGCCAACGCTGCCAGAATGGCCTTTACCACGACTTTATGTCACCCACATCATTACATATGTGATTGTGTAGGATCAATGGCACATTACTAATGCCAGTGATGTGTGCCAGTTGTCTCCCATTGGCAGTAAACATTTATACCATACACCTGGTTACTTGAATTTAATGCTTGCAGGTCTGGCCCAGCATTATTTTTTCCAGGCCTGGCATACTGGCACATAGAAGAGTGACACATTTTCACACACCTATCTGGAGGTCTTTAAATCAGTAAAGATGTGCCAGTGTGGAAAGCTCCATTATAGACTTGCCACCACTCGAGTTACACAGTGACTGTCATGTACCCCATGGCACCCTGATGGAAATTCTTTCCAGGTTATTCTGATATGGGTGGCATGAGGTTCATTGGTTCAGATGCCAGACCTGCTCGCTGTGTTTTATTTTTTTCCTTTGGATACTCTGATTGTTTAGCCCACATCCAGTGTGGGTGGGGTGGTCCTTCACGGATGATGTGAATCAGTCACTTTAAATTGACGCTCTGTCAGTGTGGGTAAGGGTGGGCCCTGCCTGTAGGGTGGATTTGTGCTGCTGGGGGTCCTACAAATCTGAAGTGGGTTTTTACACTGGAATGTCATGCTCATTTGTAGCAGGGGTTCCAAATGGTAAGGCCCCCCCTGGCTACCCCCACACACACACACCTATTAATATATACCCAATGCTATGAGAGCAGAGAGTCATCTTAGATCTCGATGGCTGTTGTCACCCAGCGTGCTTCTGGGAACAGCGGACTTGCTAATCAAAGGAAACGAGTGACCAATGACATACCAGCAAGGCCAGGGCTCCTCAATCTTTCTTGATGTACCCCCTCTGGGTGTTGAAATGTGTTAAAGTGCCCCCATTTTATTTTTTTTGCTATTAAATTATTAAGTCCTGAACTCCTACTACACAAAACTAAAGGTGGGATTCTCTCCCCACCCCGCCACTTATTGCATTTGGGGATTTCTAAGAAGCAATTCCAGATACGTATTTATTTGAGTTGGTGTCCTTTCACTTTTTCTTTTGCATGCCTGATTCTTTTTTAATTATCTATTTTTTTTAAGTAACAATAATGGTGAGGTCTGCTATGTGATAAAAACGGACAGTCCAAAGATAAATACTTTTAATTGACAAAAATGATACAGATAAACTAAACTGCCCAAAGTCTGAGGACAAATGGAGCTCAGGTATTTCATTGTTAAAATTGAACACAGCCATGCAATCTCCATTGACACACATTGAGTCCTACTGAAGAGCTCAGTGACTGTCACAGATTGTCACTGTGGTCACAAGTCTCCACTGCTAGATCTGCCCTGGCCAGCTGTAGGTGCCATCACTGTGAAGTGGAAGCGTCGAGGAGCAGTGACAGCTCAGCCACAAAGTCCACCCCATTTCTGCTCTTTGATCAGCTGTTGACATACCCTGATGTTTGAATGTCACTGTAATGCCACAAAGAGTGATTTGGTGTCCTAATGCACTAATGTTCTTTCTCAATCCTGCTGACTACGCCACTGTAACAAAGATAGAGACATCAAAGGTTTGGGGCAGCCACCCGTACAATACACCCAGGCTGCAAATGGCTATTATTGTTTGAGTTGTGTTCAGAACTGACTTGAGTGGGAAAACATGGTGGCTTTAAGGGCCGTGACTGGAAGTGACGTTATCAGTGGCGCCGGGATCTAGTGGGATTTCCCCAGGATGGTCTGCAGAGGATTGAGAGAGAAAGTTAGTGCAGCTCGCCACCTCCTGGTCTGGCGTGGTACTGCTATTATTCAGGCCCTCCAGCTGCCTCCCAGTCGCACCTGTGTGATACCGTTAACTTGACCAGATGTTTCCTGTTGCCATTGCAGCGAGACGGTGTTTCTTCTGAATGTACGGCGGTGGATCATTCATCTATACTAATAAAAGGCAAAGCCCTCACTGACTCACTCATCACTAGTTCTCCAACTTCCCGTGTAGGTAGAAGGCTGAAATTTCACAGGCTCATTCCTTACAGCTTAGTTACAAAAGTTAAGCAGGTTTCATTTCGAAATTCTACGCATAACGGTCATAACTGAACCCTACTTACGTACATATATACGTCCATAGCCTGCAGCTCGGTCGCCGTGTGAGGCGGCGTTACGTCCTCCCCCATCCCCACACCTCCCACGTAGTTGGCTGCCTGCCCATATAAGGCCGTCCGTCGCTTCGGTCTCTTCATTCCCTTCTTTGCTTCACCACGGTATTCATGTCTTCCTGCTGATAACTGCAGCCTTTTTATTTAATCCATGGCTTCTCTGCTGTTTTATTGTTCGTTTATTATGATTATAGTTATTGTGTAGGTATTTTAGACTTAGTTTACTGTTCAGGTATCCATTTCCTTTATCGTTCCAACCGTACCCCCATTAACATGTCTATTGAGGTGGTCACCATCGATCAAAGAACTGTCACCGAAACTCAAACCGATTATGACAGCAGCAATCCAAGCTGTGAGAAAACAGTAAAAAGGAGGCGTGTCCGACGTCGTGGTACGTGTTCTGATGCAGCTTGACAAAAACAACTTCGTGACGCTGCCGCCAAATACTCGCAGAAAAATCCACAAGTTAATAGACGCGCTGTCGCTAAATACTCGCAGGCAAATCTACAAGTTCATAGAGACGCTTTCACTAAATATTCGCAGGCAAATCCACAACTTAATACCGGGAATGCCTGTTAAACATCTTAGATTCACGAGTAGCGATTTGGGTAGTGAACACTTCGATGAATGAAACCTGTTATCTTTACAACGGTTCACAAACACGGAATGTAACTTGAACACAACACGTCCTCCAAATACGAACCTGATTGAAAGTAATAATGATAATCAAATCCTTGATGACAGCAACACTCAATAACAGTCACAAAACAATTACATTGACAATCAGGTTACGTTATTTTTAAAATGTTTCCTTTTCTTTTTCATAATTTCTTTAACACTGCGAAGCGCAGGTATTTTGCTAGTTGTAAAATAAACGTAACCGTAAACGCGGGCTGAGCTCTCATTCGGTGTGTGTGTCCCGGTCTGTCCATCTCACTGCTCGTTCCAGTATTATCGATGATTATGCGAAGTGGCAGCTCAGTGCAATGTCTCATCGTTAGGATCAGAAGACGACAAAAACGTCATCGTGAGTGTCAGCAAGGGGGTGACGTCATTCCTTCTCTGACGTGACCTTCTACTCCTCGCTGGAACTCAGTGTAGGACGCTTCGTTACTTCTTCTCGTGTCTCGCTCTGAGGTTGGACAGATTCTTATCCTACTCAGACCTTTAGTGCAATTCTGAGACCCTCGATAAACACCCTCTTTACACTTTGGCCTTAAAGGGTCTTTTTCTTTTTCGCCAGAGTACCGGTGAGGGCAGCTGACTCCGCCCCTTCAGGTCTCCCACCTGTAAATCACGGGGTCTCCATGTGATCAGAGCACAACACAGGAGGGAGCTGCTATTGTGTAGCCTTCAAAGAGACGAACTCACCGAGTCCTCACTAAGCCCCCCGAGCCTCTCGGTTTTTTGCCCGTTTTGATTTTTGTTCTGTGCCACAGGGCGCTTGTTTTGTTTTCACTTTGCTTTGATTAAACAGGAACGACCGGGTTGGCGCCCCAAAATTAACCTCTTGGACCTGATCTTCCTCACTCGACCGCAGAAACTTTATCATTCGTACCTTCTGTGACCCTTCTTTCAACACGTTAGAGGGTGAAATCATCATCTACATCGGCCGCCGATGAGACCCCTGCCTTGTCAGCTCCCCGATAACCCTCAACTGTTCACGCCCCTTAGCCCAGGTCTTAACACTGATTGGTCATTCGATTACACGTAAATTCAGTGCATTTGCTTCGCTTTTAGTTGCGACACGCTGACACGTGTGATATGATAAATACGAGTACAGATCTCTGCAAAGTAGGGCTTGGCGATATTTTAAATTTTTGATTCAGTTCAGTGTTTTTCAGTACGCATATAAGCAATACCACGATATTCAATACTTTAATTTGATTCTCCATGGACACGAATACGTGCAGTACGCTTTAGTATTGTATTTTAAACCGTCACGACATCTGAATGCTGTCGCTGAAAGCAATCGATCGTTGGCTGATATGTCTGAAATGCCCCACGTGCACATGAATTGCATGTCCATGTCGTTAACACAGTGATCTTCCAGTGATCCTGAAACCGTCACGACTGGTAACTCTGTGCGTCAGGCGACTTTCGTTCACGAGCTCCCGGACTGCTTGTGACGTTTCATCTTCGCGCTTCTGGGTGGTCACGTGGGTTTCCTCTCAGACTGTTCGGAAAAATCGTCATATTGCTGCTGATTTGTTATTTGGTCTACAGCACGTTAAATGACAAATAAAGGCTGCAATTAACGATTTAAATATGTATCGCTTCTCTCCAAACTGGCTGACAGTACCAGGCCATGTGTTTCATTTAAACTGACTAAGGTGAGACGTCAGCGTTACGTCACGACTCGGCCAATTCGGCTAACTTCGTTTTGACTCGAAAATCCGAGTTCATCGAGCGTTCACGTGATGTTATGACTCGACACCTCGGGTCTGTCTGAGACCACGTGAGCGCAGTATTTCTACCCCTATACTTTCTTTAGGTATCCGGCGACGGGAGGTCTGCTCCTCACTGATCGTAAGTGGATATGCGCAGTTTGTTTTAGGAGTTTAAGCCTCTGATCTATGGTGCCAACCCCCTGATCTTTCAGTCACGATCAATTGCGCTAACCTCCTAATCTGTTTGCCCACCCAATACACCAAAACACCTGATCTATGCAATACCATCAACTAGACCGTGCTTAAATCCCAAACGGAGACCACCCCCTTTCCGCCCCCCTCTTCGACTTTATATAACACGTTTGACTCGCGTGAAACCCCAAGCAGACAGTCAAAGAGGGGACTGGGACCCTCATATATAATCTTAGAAACGCCCCTGGATAGACATAAACGGACGAGCCCCCGCTGGTGGCTTTAGATAGCCGCCTGCCTGCAATCACACACGTTTGGTTTTTGTTGCCCACCAAGCGTTTATTTTCTCCTACATTGAGTTGGAAGTCTTTCTTGCACAGACAAAGCTTTTAATTTTTAGGTGCCCACGTCTTTTTTATAGGCGTTAACCCCGTCAGATGTTTGAGGTGTGCGAGTTGGTCAGCCTCGTCTTCATTTACTGGTCGTCACTGTTCCTCGCCCACTAGGTACACCGGGCACACAGGCACCATTATGGCTTTAAATTTATCGCTGCCAACCGCCCAATGTAATCGATGCCAAGCAAAGGCTCTTTTGCTCTTCATTCCTTTGGGACACCGACGAGCTTCTGCAGCCTTGCGCGTTTCCACGCTTCTGAAAAGTGAATTTTGATGAAGGAGCCAAGAGTCCGTTGTGATGCCTCACTAACTGCCTGTGTATCAAGAAGAGAAGAATTCGGCTTTCATAGGCAAAAAGCCCCAGGGGTGCAAACCGACCATCACCAGACATTTCACATTTAACAAGTATGGGCATCAAAACTGCAAATACCTCCAGGGGACTGTCTGGTGACATGTTGAGGGTCTGGGCTCAAGGGGTACCTGGCGACCCTAGACTATGGTGGATGGATTCTCTCTCTGGAGATCGAAGCGCGTTCGGACTTATATATGAAATCGAAGAGTTGGCATTGGGGATCGAAGCGCGTTCGTGTTTGTAGGCGCTGTGTAAAGAACGGGGGACAAGTCTTCTAGTTACGTGCTATGGTGACATTTGATGATACATGGGGGGGGAGGGACTGGGGCTCGGCTATTAGGACCACCCGCCCCTCCCCACAGACCCCTGGGTCCTTAACAGAGAACTGATCACACCTATGCAGCTAGCGGACACCGAGGCGTTTAGTGCAGTGTGGGATTTCTCACTTGTGATGTCAGCGAGCGGTGATTTGATTGGTGACAAGACTCCTTACCGTCGCTGTCTCTGGGCGCGCACCCATAATGCCCTCGTGGCAGATCCTCTCCTGGCGCCTACTAAGTCATATTGCAACTAGGTTGGTGCCTTCTAGGCCTTAGCCTAGATGCCGACCCTGCTATACTGGGAGACCCACACCTAAAAAAAAAACATAAAAAAGGGGGGATAAGGTATGGAGGGGCACCTGCTCACTTGGAATATAAGAGGAAGAACAAAATGAGGTGGGCGGCACCCAAATAGCAGTATACCAGACGAGAGAGCTGCACACAACTGCATGGCACATCCAGACCCGCTCACCGTCAGGGTGCTTTCCAATTCCTTGAGATGTGCGAGCGGAGCCTCGAGAGAAAACCCCACAAGGACACACATGGTAGTGGACCCCGGGTCAAGAAAGAGTAGGCGCCGGCATGCCATCTCGACGCCATTTATTAGCTCTTTTTTATTATTTAAATAACCATGTGATATGAAATACTGTGAAAGGCACTATATGGAATTTCGCTCAAGTGGCTCAGGTGTAAATAGGGTGACTCTGTGCAGAACCTGGGATGGAATTAACACCGGCGGGATAGTCCTTCACTTAGTGCGACAGAGTTACTGATGTTATTGCTGATTTCCTTAAGGGCTCCGTAAAAGACACTATATCAGGGTTCCTGAGTCTTGATGACTTCTTAAAGGGTTTTGTGAAAGGCGCTATATCAGACTGAGCTACCAATTCTTGATTTTTAAAATTCTTTATGAATGGCGCTACATAAGACTGAATTACTGATTATTAATGTTGATTTTTTAAAGAATTTTGTAAAAGCCACTATTTCAGAAAGTGTTCAGATTTGTGATTACAAGGCTTTGTGAAAGGCGCTATATCAGAGTTACAGTTTCCTGATCATTTCTTAAGGGTTTTCTGAAAGACAATATATCAGAAAAAGTGACCGATTCTTGATATTAGTAATGATGATTTCTTAAAGGGCTTAGTGGCAGGCGCTACATCAGACTTACTGTTTCTTGATGTTTTTCTAAAGGGCTTTGTGGAATATGTTATATTAGACAGAGTTACCAGTTCTTGATTTTTAATAGCATTGTGAAAGGCGCTATATGAAAGGCGCTATATCAGACTGAATTACTGATTCTTGGTGATTTCTTAAAAGTCATTGTCAGTCAGTCATTATCTTACCCGCTATATCCTTACACAGGGTCACGGGGCTCTGCTGGAGCCAGCCCCAGCCAACACAGGGCGCAAGGTAGGAACAAACCCCGGTCAGGGCACCAACCCACCGCAGGTAAAAAGTCATTGTGAAAGGCATTATATCAGACTTACTGTTTCTTGATGTTTTTTTAATGGACTTTGTGGAATGCACCATATAAGACAGAGTTACCAATTCTTGATTTTCAATAGCTTTGTGAAAGGCGCTATATCAGACTGAATTACAGATTTTTTAATGCCTTTTTCTTAAAGGGTTTTGTGAAAGATACTATATCAGGCTGATTTGCTTATCCCTAATACTGATTTTAAAGGATTTTGTGAAAGGCACTATATCAGACAAAGTTACAGATTCTTGACGTCTTAAAAGGCTTTGTGAAAGGCACTATATTAGATTTCCTGATTCTCGATGATTCCTTAAAGGGCTTTGAGAAAGTTCACATTTCAGACTACCTTACTGATTTTTCATGATTTGCTGAAAGGGCTCTTTACCACACAGAGTTAAAAAAAAAAAAAAAAAAATTTTAGATTTTTAAAAGGCTTTGTGAAAGGCGCTATATCAGATTTATTGTTTCCTGATCATATCCTAAAGGGTTTTCTGAAAGACGATACACTATACCAGAAAAAGTGACTGATTCCTAATATTAGTAATGATGATTTCTTAAAGGGCTTTGTGAAAGGCGCTATCTCAGACTTACTGTTTCTTGATGCATTTTCTAAAGGAGTTTGTGAAAGGCGCTATATAAGATAGAGTTACCATCCATCCATTATCCAACCCGCTATATCCTAACCACAGGGTCACGGGGGTCTACTGGAGCCAATCCCAGCCAACACAGGGCGCAAGGCAGGAAACAAACCCCATGGCAGGGCGCCAGCCCACCTCAGCAACAACAACAACAACAACATTTATTTCTATAGCACATTTTCATACAAACAGTAGCTCAAAGTGTTTTACATAATAAAGAATAGAAAAATAAAAGACACAATAAGAAAACAAAATAAATCAACATTAATTAACATCGAATAAGAGTAAGGTCCAATGGCCGGGGGGACAGAAAAAACAAAAAAAAAAAAACTCCAGACGGCTGGAGAAAATAAAAAAATAAAAAAATAAGGGCACACACACACCAAGCACAATTTAGGATCGCCAATGCACTTAACCTGCATGTCTTTGGGAGGAAACCCACGCAGACACGGGGAGAACATACAAACTCCACACAGGAAGGACCAGGGAAGCGAACCAGGGTCTCCTAACTGCGAGGCGGCAGAGCTATCCACAGCGCCACCCATAGAGTTACCAATTCTTGATTTTTAAATATCTTTGTGAAAGGCGCTATATCAGACCGAATAACTGATTCTTGGTGATTTCTTGAAGGATTTTGTGAAAGCCACCATATCAGACAAAGTGACTAATTCTTAATTCTTGTTCTTTAAAGGGTTTTGTGAAAGGCACTATATGAGACACTAATTGTAGTGCCCCCTACCGCCTGAAATAACCCCACGGAAAAGCCAAGGTGTATTCTTTCCGTTTTCTTTCCGCCCAGACCCTCTAAGCGCATTCACACGCAGGTCCAAATCCGAGTCTATTTAAAGCAAAAAGGCCAAGAAAATGCGGCGCTCCGGTCCTGCGGCTCAGTCTGTGGAACGGATAACGTATGTATAACGGATTTAAGCCTTCGGAGATTTTGCCGTGCAGTCACAAAGGTCAGCAGAGCTTCAATCAGACATTTGCACAGCGGCCGCCTGTCTGAGGTTCAGCTTCCCGCCTGAGCCCCGTTGGCCGCCGCGCCGCGCCGCTCGATCTCCGCTAATCCGCGCTCACCTTTCCCGCCCTCCGTGACGTCACTTGGCGCCGCGCTAATAAATTAAGAGGCAGTCTTTCGTTTCGAAATCTCCCTCGAATTAACATAAATCAACAGGCTCTTTGAAAATCTTTAACGGCACGACGTGGCCTGAACTCTCGAATGATTTAGGAAGTGCCGCTAATATTTATTCATCTCGAGGATTATTTAACCTCGGCGATCTCTTCACCTGCCTCACCGTCATGCGGTTATTTGTGTCGCCGACGCGTTATTTATTGGCTTCATTACAGGCTGATTACAGTGAGAAGTTGTCACCACCACCCTGCGTGACCGAGGAGGAAAGCGCTAAGCTTGGAAGGCTTGTGAAAGGCGCTATATAGCACCAGAGGTGACGCCGTGTGGCTGTAAACGAAATGAGGAGCACCGCGAATCAACGCGGGGGGCAGGCAGAGTAAAACGTCAACGACAGTTGTGTGTGTGTGTGTGTGTGTGGCCTGTAATGGCGACACGAAATTAAAAAGTGATTATCACGGACATGTAGTTTACAATTGTCTTAGAATGAAACAACAGAGAAAGTCTCACATTTCGTTATGTTACAGCCGGGGGGGGGGTTACAGCTCTAAGCCCACCGCCATTAAGAAACCAGCAAACACTTCTATTATACATTAATGTTCACCTTCAATTGTTACTCATTTGAGCAGCTCATCTTTAGGGGGACCCCAAACCTCCTCAAACTCCCAAACCTTACATCTATCTTGAATGAATGGAACCTTGCTAAACTTCAAAGAGAACAACCCCCCCTTCCTGGAACTCACCTCTGGTCCACAATAAACAGCCCACCCAGTTATTTCCAGAACTCCCCTTTGGACTTTCTGGTTTTGCTGCTGGTCTCAGTTTATTCCTTTTCTTTTTGTTTTTTTTTTTTGTCCCTCATCAAGTGCAGCCGTGCAACAGATGACACCTCAGCACCTGGGTATGACGTTAACTGGCATCCAGTCCTACAAGCAGGTCCTCTAACATGCAGGGGGTGTTGGTGACAGAATTGTCACTGTAGGACACCTCAGACTGAACCAGTGTGGTGCTGAGGTGTCACCCATGAACATTAGCCAATGTGAGAGAGGCCTTCAGTTGCTTAGAAGTTATCTTTTGTTACTTTGCCTTGCTCTTGGAGTGATCTTTGTTGGTCGACCACTCCTGGGGAGGGTGACAATGGTCTTGAATTTCCTCCATTTGTACACAATCTGTCTGACTGTGGATTGGTGGAGTCCAAACTCTTCAGAGATGGTTTGGTAACCTTTTCCAGCCTGATGAGCATCAACAACTCTTTTTGTGAGGTCCTCAGAAATCTCCTTTGTTCGTGCCATGATACACTTCCACAAACATAATAATAAATAATTCTTTGCATTTATATAGCGCTTTTCTCACTACTCAAAGCGCTCAGCAATTGCAGGTTAAGGGGCTTACTCAAGAGCCCAACAGAGCAGAGTCCCTTTTTTGGCATTTACGGGATTTGAACCAGCAACCTTCCGATTGCCAGTGCAGATCCAGAGCCTCAGAGCCACCACTCTGTCTACATGTGTTGTGAAGAGCAGACTTTGATAGATCCTGTTCTTTAAATAACACAGGGTGCCCACTCACACCTGATTGGCATCCCATTGACTCGAATTCCACCTTCAAACTAACTGATCATCCTAGAGGTTCACATACTTTTGCCACTCACAAATATATAATATTCGAACATTTTCCTCAATAAATAAATGACCAAGTATAATATTTTTGTCTCATTTGTTTAACTGGTTTCTCTTTATCTACTTTTAGGACTTGAGTGAAAATCTGATGATGTTTTAGGTCATATTTATGCAGAAATATAGAAAATCCTAAAGGGTTCACAAACTTTCAAGCACAACTGTACAGTGGAGCACACTGCTAAAAACACATTACTTTAACATGGCTTTCTCATAACTTCATCTTAGTTAAATCCTGATGCTCTTTATATCTAATTAATTATCATTACTATTCATGGTGGCTCCAAAATCCATACTAACCCCTACTATCTCTTCTGTTCTCTTTCCGGTTTTCTGTGATCTGCGCCACCACCACCTGATCAGAGCACCGTGATGTCCCTCCATTGATGGATTAAAGGCCAGAAGTCCACATGACCGTCATCATCAAGTCCTTCCATGAGAACCCTGAATACCATGAGGACTGATCATTGATGTTAGGTAGAGGGCGCTGGCTGGGTGGTCTCGTGACCCCCTGCAGATTTTATTTTTTCTCCAGCCGTGTGGAGTTTTTTTTTTTTTTCTGTCCTCCCTGGCCATCGGACCTTACTCTTATTCTATGTTGATTATCGCTCTCTGATTTTAATTCTTACTTTATCTTTTTTTTCTCTTTTCTTCATCATGTAAAGCACTTTGAGCTCCACTATTTGTATGAAAGTGTGCTATAGAAATAAAGGTTGTCGTAGTTGATGAGGATCGGCCCAAACTCGGGCGTGCAAAGCTTGTAGAGACATCGCCAAGAAGACTCGGAGCTGGAATTGCTGCTAAAGAAGCTTCTACATACAAAATGCTGAATTCAGGGTCTGTAAACACCAAGGGATGAGAGATTTCCGCTTTCAATTTTTAATTCATTTGCAAACCTTTCTTTACCACGTGTCCACTTTGTCATTATGGGATATTGAATGCAGATCGATGGGTCAAAAATGGCCATTTTTTTTCCCGTGTAAAATTAAATCTACAATACGACAAAGAGGGTGAAAGAAGTGAAGGGGTCTGAAGAAGCTCTGATGCTAAGAAAGCAACATCACATTCAACTGCAGAAGAAGAGACAAGGAAATCAAAAGAAAATAAACTTGAGCCGGGATAAAACACTCAGCGACACCAGCCACCAGTCAGACCTGCAAAGGCACCGGACCAGGGTGGGACGTTTTAATGAAGGAGAAGATGAAGAGCCAACCTGCTCTCGGGACTCCAGTAAGCGCCGACCTCTCCTCAGATCTTCTGGGATCAAGCAACACCACAGCAGGCCACTCGTCACTTGTCACTCCTGCCCGTCCTCCTATTGGCCACAAGTCTCAGCGACAGCCCACCGAATGGCACAAAATCCAATGTCGTCACACTCCTCAGTCACGGCCGGAGCGTCACTTCATTGTGTTGACATTTTTGTCAGCAAGCAAAAGTTCAGATTTAAGTAATGTTTCATAAATATAAAGCATTTACCTTAAGAAGCTCGTAATTGTTTAAAATCGACTTGTGATGGCTTTGTACATAATGGGTTTACGCGCCGCCGGCGCTCTCCCCAGTTCGTCGGATGTGCAGCGTCCGCTTAAAAGCTTTTCAAACTGAAGCCGGCAGCTAATGGTTCCGTAAGTGCATTTATTATCCCGAGCACCATTTAAATTATGCAGATTTTGTTTGGCATAATTGGGAAGTTGGAGGTTCACTTTATATTTAAGTGACGTCTCACCCAACGCTAAACACACGTTAGCCCGAGTCATTAGGGAGTCAAATAAAGAAATGCATTTAAGGCGCCTCTGATTCACTCAGCGTGGACCTGCAAACAACGGATTGTGTCACGTCAGCACCTTCACATGGTAGGTAGGTGGATGGAAGGAGACCCTCCAGGCAAGCAGGAGACCCCCAGCCATAACTGGGCACTTCAAGTTGCACTTCATCTTTAGTGATGTTTTTGTTATTCTTCAGATATGATTGTTGTGTTTGTTCTGTCTCAGTCCTCTCAGATGTGCTCTTTCTACTATTTGTATTCTGTTTTTATGTTAATGAGTTCCATTATCTGAACTGTCCCCTTGATGTAGAGGCTCAGTGTGTGCATACAAAATAAAAAGTAAAAGGGAGTGAGACCTAACACAGGAGTCCTCACAGGGCCTGAGCCCAAACTCGACTGGCAGGCTTTGGCCTATCCGGGCTCCAAAAATAAGGAAACAGGCTTTTCAAAGTTCAGATTACTCTAACCATCCCAGGGAAAAAAAAACAGTCAAAACAAAGAAAAAAAAAAAGAATTTACATATTAGAAAAATAAAGAAAAGTGCAAGAGATGGCAAACATCAGGAAAACATGTCTGCCTAGAAAAGCAACAAAGATCAAGGAGGTCGTCACCCACAACACCAAGAAAACAATCCAGAAAACCAAAAAACACCAGACAACAATGAACCGCAAGGGACTAAGGTGTGGAATTGAAGAGAGGACACTTGATGAAGTTTTTAATAAACAGCCAAGGTGACCCACGATATCCGAGAGGCAATTGGTTACAATTATGTTGGCAGGTGAAGTGACCTCTTCAGGGTCATACAGTGTCACCAGCAGGAGCTGAGCCAATGACCTCAAGGTCCAAAGACTTGACCACAATGCCTCTTCTATAGTGCATTTCATTATTCATTATCTATCTATCTATAGTGCCTTTCATCTATCTATCTATCTATCTATCTATCTATCTATCTATCTATCTATCTATCTATCTATCTATCTATCTATCTATCTATCTATCT
>JANRMT010062802.1:6806429-6819986 GCA_026402145.1 Polypterus bichir lapradei | reverse complement strand
ATCTATCTATCTATCTATTGTCCCATTTGTTTCAGTGTAACTGTCTATATAATTCCTGTCTCAATTATCTATAGTGTGTATCTTCATGTCTATTTCCTTATTATATGATCACTTTCTTTTCTTGCTCATCTTTATATTATATAGTGCCTTTCTATCCATCATACAGTGTCTTTCGTATCTATCCCTGTCACTCTGTTGATCTACTTATGTATCAATTACATGGTGTCTTTCTTTTCTGTATCTGTGTATCTGTTATATAATGTCTTGCTTTTCTAGCTATATGTCCCTTTTGACCTATTGTCTGATTCTTTTTTCTCTGTCTTTCATATCTATTAAATATAAATCTCTCTATTGTGAGGTCAAATCCCACTGCTGACACTGTGTGACATGATCAAGTCACTGCACTTGGCTCAGCTCCAACTGGAAACATAAAAACAAAATGTAACCAATTTTATCTGTCAAATGTTATGAGTTGTCTTGGATGAAGGTGTCAGTCATATAACTAGTAGTAATAATAATAATAATAATAATAATAATAATAATAATAATAATAATAATAATAATAATGGTGGCTCTGCTAGTCGGACGCTCTCCATGCTCCTGAATCAGCCCAGGTGGCGGCCAGTGTGGTTAAGTGTCTATGGACTTGAGGTTGTGTGCTCAAGTTCCTCTTCTGACACCACACTGTGTGACCCTGAGCAGGTCACTTCACCTTTCTGTGCTGCAGCTGGAAACCCAAAAGTAAACAACCGTTTTGATCTCAAGCCATGTCCGCAGTAGTAAGCGCCTCACAGTAGCCGTTTTCCTTGTCGGTTGCTGTCTGTGGTCCTGAACCTGCCCAGTTGCTATTCTCTTAGCGCTGGTACATCTTTTTGTTTGTTTTTTTTTTTTTTTTTTTTTTTTTTTTTAATATGGAGACCAAAACTGGACGCAGTACCGCCGGTGAGTCCTCACTTTTGTATAATTTTTACTTCTATATTATTTAAAGCATGACCTCCTTTGACTTGTGCTCTACACAGCAAGGCGCTATATAACCTGATATTCTGTTAGAATTCGTGTAGGCCTCCATCTGTCGCCTGGAAGAGTCCTATGTAACTCCCAGGACCTCCTCATGAGGAGTACCTTCAAATTTCACAGACCCCCCTATTTGTGTATTCAGATCTGTTGGCCTGCATTGCGTCTCTTTATCGTTCGTCTGTTGTTTATGAAGTAAAACAATTCAGTAATTCAAATCAAAAGAACACAAAAAAGTCATTAGTAATGGGTCTCTGCGGCCTTCTGGGATCTGAGTTGGACACCCCCGCTGTGGCGTAGAGAAACAAAGAGTGGCTCAGCAGTTAGTGAAGCTGCCGAGTGAACACCACGATTTGGATTGGAGCGCCGATCACTTGGTGCGGTTTGAATGTCCTTCTCGTGTTCGCGTTGGTAATGTGATGGATGCCCCGTGGGTGTCCCTTGTGGTAGACCTCCAGGGTGGTGTGGTGCCTTCAATGGAAAATGCAACTTCTGAAACCATCTGGTTTCTGAACAAGTTTATTTAAAAAAAAAATAGGCGACTATTTACAATAAGAAATCGGGTGGACAAAAGTCGAAAGTGAATGTGCGGCGTGTGCTTGGGTGAGGGGGCTGTAGGGGACTCGAGATCAGGCACCCCGCTTTAGCCAGGCGCTGCGTCAGCCCCCTGTTCCTCCTCGTCCTCGTCTCCCGTTGACAGGGTTAAACAGAGGGGATGTGGACAATCTCGTACAGCCTGCCGATTGATTTCCCCGCAGTCCATCGATTGCGCAGCGCGATATCCAAAGCGCCTTCTGGGACTTCCCGCCGTCTCTTCCAGAAGCGTTCAGGCTTCAGAATCGCCAAACGCTAAAAAAAGAAAAGAAATCAAAGCCCCCCGAAACGGAGCTCTGCCCTCGAGTCATGGCAGCACAATGCCGATTGCCTTCCTGCGGTGAAATAATCGAGCCGCACGTCAATCTGCCCGTCAAGAAGCCCCTCACCGTCGCACGCGTGCTTGGAATGTTTTAGCGGGCCTGGCAATGCGCGGCCCCCCGTCCATGACAGCGGACAATGGGGGCTTCTCTGATTTTGCTTTTCTTTTTTCTAGGAAATGCCTTGCGATGCTCCTGCAAGTGACGGGAGTTTTGTACGAATACGTTTTAGTTTTTCAATTTTCTAAGGTATGAAAGGCGCTATATTGTATACACTGAACTAGACTGCCAGTTTCACGCTTTCTAATGGTTTAAGACTTTTACATTTTCCCCATATATGAAAGTCGCAATATAAAATAAAATTTTAAATTCGTTACCATTAGCACGCTTTTGAAAGGCGCTACATGCAGTTAATATCAATTGATTTCTGCTCTTTTCCCTGTCATGAATGTGATAAGCACAACATAAAAGTCGTTTTTCATTTTACACTTTCTTTATTGCGCACATGAAAAGTGCGATGGATGTTAAAGGCGCCATATACAATTCACTTTAACTTTTCAGTTTCTCTGTATGCAGTTACCACAGCCGTGTGTTATGTGAAAGGCGCTATATGCACTTAACGCTTACAATCTCATAGCCATTTCTTTTTCTACTTTGCCTGTTAGACATGTGAAAGGCGGCATATACAAGTAATACTGAAGGATGATCACTTTTATACTTATCGATCAATTAGGACTTCTCACACTCGACTGTCGCCATATAAAACTTAATTTTAACTTCATTATCCGTAGCATGCATTTGAAAGGCGGGTGGCGCAGTGGGTAGCGCTGCTGCCTCGCAGTTAGGAGACCCGGGTTCGCGTGGATTTTGCATGTTTTCCTCCGGGTACTCCGGTTTCCTTCCACTGTCCAAAGACACACGGGTTAGGTTCATTGGCGATCCTAAATTGTCCCGCTTGGTGTGTGTGTGTGCGCCCTGTGGTGGGCTGGTGCCCTGTCCGGGGTTTATCTCCTGCCTTGCGCCCTGTGTTGACTGGGATTGGCTCCGGCAGACCCCTGTGACCCTGTAGTTAGGATATAGCGGGTTGGATAATGGATGGATGGATGGATTTGACAGGCGCTATATGCTCTTAATAGCAATTGGTTATTACACTTTCTCCTTTTGTGAAAATGGCAGGCAACACAACCATTTTGTTTTTTATTTTTTCATTTTCCTTGTCAAGAATGTGAAAAGCTCTGCATAAATTAATATTAATGAACTACCTTGTCATGGATGTCAAAGGCGCTATATACACCTCAGTTTAACCTTTCAGTTTCACTATCATGTATGTGAAGGTCCAACATAGGCAGTGCATACTGGCAGGTCACCGAGGCCATAGGTTATGTGAAAGGCACTACATACTGTACACGTAATGCTTCCACTTTTCACATGGCCTGTTATAAATGTGAAAGGTGCTATATATATTTAAACATATATTATATTATATTAGCCATGTGTGCCCAACTACGTTGCGCGTGTTAAAGTTGTCTGTGAAGGGCTCCCTGTTTAAACGCGGCTGCCAGTCGTGAACTGGGCCCTTCGTCGCACAGCATTATGATTTTTTTATAAGGGAAACAAAATTACAAAAGAAAACCCTTGGACATTGACTCGATAGGAACGGCCTACTCGGAATCACTGTCCGAATCGTAATTATGTGGTGGTGTAGGAGCATTTCTGCTTCTGTCCGTTCACAGTCCATCTCGTTTTCACGACGCTATCGTTTCCTCTCACGATGTCTTCTCACCCGTTCTCCAATCTCGCAGGTTGCTTTGTGACAATCCAAAGAGTAAGGCAATATACACGGAGCAATGGTTATAAAAGGGGGGCACATAGGTATCCAGGCTCTTTAAAGCATAAATAGGGATCACTTCACTGACATGTGAGCAAGCCACGGTACAACTGTGAGACGCGCAGCACTCGCCGGCTACAACGTAACAATAATCATTTCCGGAACGTGCTGTTACGTTGTCATTCATTTTACCCACTGTCTTTCTTTCATTCATATGTTACGTAGGCACGTACCTTTTATCTTCGGCAATCTCATTCTCTAACCAGGCCTCAGGAGCTAACCAGCGTAACACTGTCCACCACCCCTTTCATTATTCTGGCACATTGTTGACATCCGTGAGTAACATCAACGTACTAAACTGGCAGGTGGACTACGCATGCGTGGAATTCACAGACAAACAAAGATCAAGATCTAAATGAAGATCTCTTTAGTTAATTTAAAGCACAACAATTTGTTTAGTTTGAATGTCTGTGTTTTGAGGTGTGACTGGCGTACTACAGTCTTCAGTAGTAAAAGCCTGGAGGAGTTTTCTTAATGCAATGCCTATGTTTTAGCTGTCTCTCTACTGCCATCTAGTGCTTCTTCTTCTAAATCATTCGCGGACAAACAAAGATCAAGATCCAAATGAAGATTATATATAGAGATATAAAAATAGCCTAGACACACACAGGCAGCGACACAAGTGCAAAATACACCCTTGTATTCTCTTTTAGCACACAATGCCTTCAGTTACCATTACAGTTCTGTTTGTTTATCTTCTTCTCTTTCTTCTTCTCTCTCTCTCTCTCTCTCTCCGTTACCACCTCCACTCCTCCACACAAGCTCTGTCCTCCACCTCCAGTATCCCAGTTGCACTCTCATCTCCGTCCAGCAGCACTTCCAGGTATGGCAGAAGTGCTGCAGTCCAGGGCTCTGGGACTGTCCAGGCACCCTCTGGTGGTGGCCACTGGCTTCCAAGCTCCAAACCTGTGGCCCCGATGCAATCCAGAGGGACTGCCCTCTTGTGTTCTGTGGAGGGTATTTCTCCTATCCCAGTCCTCTCCCAGTCCTTCCGTCATCGAGATGTCCCAACCAGGCAAGGGTCCCAGCCATCCTCCACAATGTAAGCATATAAACATACATATAGACATATTTAGATATATATTTTGTGAAATCATCAGACTCGACACACTCAGTAAGGTTTGGGGCAGCTACCCGTGTGTTGTCCCTGGCTGCAATGGGTTTTGAAAAAGTAGACAGAAGTGTCTTTGATGGAGTCCGAAAGTGAACTGAATTGAGGTTGTAAAAATGGCGGCTTTATATGCCAAGACCGGAAGTGACCTATGGGGACCAGAAGTGACCTTCTTCCATCATCGTAACCGGAAGTGACATCGTCCTGAGCGCCGGAACAGGAAGTGATGTCTTCAGGGAGGAGTCAGACAGATTTTTCTTATGTTTGGTCTGCAGAGACAACAGAAGAAGGTTTAGTGTACCCTGCCAACCCCTGGCCTGGCATGGAATTAAATTCAGTTGATGCATACAACACCCTCCCACTGGCATGTGTGTGATAATATATATGTATACAGTATACAGGGTGGTCCAGATCTAACTATGCAGATCCAGATCGTCTGGTTGAGTTTGATTTATGCGGGGACGATTCCAGTTCAGCACGAAGACGATTCTTCATGTCGTCAGTTTGCACATTTCTCGAAGGTCCGCAATTTTTCGGGTGATTTTCTATGTAATAAAAGTTATAGCATAATGAAAATTGCATAGTTAGATCTGGACCACCCTATATGTACATACATACATATACAAGTATATATACACAAGTAATACAGATGAATTACCCCTTTGGAGTTGGACTTTTCTATTTTCTTTTTACATTTTGCACACATTTGAAACTGACAGTATAAGATGACATTTCAATTTGACCCTGCATAGCATGCATTTGAAAGGCGCTATATGAATTTAATAGCTATAGATTATTATACCTTCCCTTTTCAGGAGATGATTGGAAACGCATCAAATGTATTTTTGTTTTTTTCCGCTTTCCTTATCATGCATGACAAAAGCTCCAAATAAACTAAAGAGTGATAACAATGCAGGTATAACAGACAATAACTTTGTATCATGTTAACGTTTACCCCCCGGGTGGAACTGAAGAGTCGCACAGTGTGGGGTCTCCTCAGTCTATCAGTGGAGCAGGACGGTGACAGCAGTCTGTCGCTGAAGCTGCTCCTCTGTCTGCAGATGATCCTGTTCAGTGGATTCTCCATGATTGACAGGAGTCTGCTCAGCGCCCGTCGCTCTGCCACAGATGTTAAACTGTCCAGCTCCGTGCCTACAATAGAGCCTGCCTTCCTCACCAGTTTGTCCAGGCGTGAGGCGTCCCTCTTCTTTATGCTGCCTCCCCAGCACACCACCGTGTAGAAGAGGGCGCTCACCACAACCGTCTGGTAGAACATCTGCAGCATCTTACTGCAGATGTTGAAGGACGCCAGCCTTCTAATGAAGTATAGTCGGCTCTGTCCTCTCTTACACAGAGCATCAGTATTGGCAGTCCAGTCCAATTTATCATCCAGCTGCACTCCCAGGTGTTTATAGGTCTGCACCCTCTGCACAGTCACCTCTGATGATCACGGGGTCCATGAGGGGCCTGGGCCTCCTAAAATCCACCACCAGCTCCTTGGTCTTGCTGGTGTTCAGGTGTAGGTGGTTTGAGTCGCACCATTTAACAAAGTCCTTGATTAGGTTCCTATACTCCTCCTCCTGCCCACTCCTGATGCAGCCCACCATAGCAGCGTCATCAGTGAACTTCTGCACGTGGCAGGACTCCGAGTTGTATTGCAAGTCTGATGTATGTTGGCTGAACAGGACCGGAGAAAGTCCAGTCCCCTGCGGCGCTCCTGTGCTGCTGACCACAATGTCAGACCTGCAGTTCCCGAGACGCACATACTGAGGTCTGTCTGGAAGATAGTCCACGATCCATGCCACCAGGTGTGAATCTACTGCCATCTCTGTCAGGTTGTCCCTGAGGAGCCGAGGTTGGATGGTGTTGAAGGTGAAAGTAAAAGGACTGGCCTACAGTATAGCGCCTTTCACACCTCGCAAAGCAGTCCAATAGAAAGCCACACAAGTGGACTAACAGCTCAAGTCCAAGATGTCGGGTCAGGAGCCGCTGGATTCTCCTCCCATTGTGTGTAATCAATAAGTGAGCATCTGGCACGCGGTGACGGCAGGGGAATTCAACCAGCAGGCAGATATTAATTGGAGAAGAAACAAGGACACTGCTGACTTGGTGAAACGGCACCAGCCAAGGTGCGCAGACTTGTGGGTAGAGGAAGGAGACGGGACACTTCACTGGGGGGGCTCGGGCGACCCCATTAGGTTCACCACTAGGGCTGGGCACCTCATTGCAAAAATGAGTGCCACAGATTCTAACCGCTGCCTGTGAATGTGGCTGTCTGCAGACTTTAGCTGTGATTAAAAACCCAGCGTTATCGATTAATTATGCACCATTCCATATAGCGCCTTTCACATCTGGCACTTTATCAAACCCATAGCATCTGCCTGTGGGTGAAGGGACTTGTTGGTGCTAGAAGTGCGATTTGAAAACTTGATGTCAGAAATGATAACAGCTGAACTTCATCAATGAATCCCAATGAGTTTCATATAGCGCCTTTCACATACAGCACAATACCAAACCCTTAGCAAATGCCAGCGGTAGGAGTAACGTGTTGGTACCAGAAGTGGGATTTGAAGATTTGATGTCAGACATGATAACAAATGGACTTCATCAATGAATTCTTTACTTTAGCATTTCATATAGCACCTTTCACTTGTAGCATTTTACCCAAACGTACACTATGTACCTGTGGGAGGAAGGACGTGTTGGTGGCAGAAGTGGGATTTGAAGATTTGATGATAATGACATGATAACAACTGAACTTCATCAATGAATCATTTAGCATTTCATATAGCATCTTTCACATCTGGCACTTTATCAAACCTATAGGATGGGTGGAGGGACATGTTGGTGCCAGAAGTGGGATTTGAAGATTTGATGTCAGACATGATAATAACCCAATGTCATCAAATAATTACTTGGCACTTCATATAGTGCCTTTCATTTGTAGCATTTTACCCAAACCTACACTGGGCACCTATGGGTGAAAGGACATGTTGGTGGCAGAAGTGGGATTTGAAGACTTGATGTTGGACATGATAACAACTGAACTTCATCAATTACTTACTGTAGCATTTCATATAGCGCCTTTCACATACAGCACTCTGCCTAAGCCATAGCATACAGTATGCCAGCAGTTATAGGGACGTGTTGGTGCCAGAAGTGGGATTTGAAGATCTGATGTCAATGGCATGATAACAACTGAACTTCATCAATTACTTACTGCAGCATTTCATATAGTGCTTTTCACATCTGGCACTTTATCAAACCCATAGGACATGCCTGTGGGTGAAGGCACATGTTGGTGCCAGAAGTGGGATTCCCAATACAACACTTTGTTGATAATCAGAAACAAACTTCTTACGATCAAAAGTGCTACATTAGGTAGAGATGGACTTTAATTGATAAAAAGAAACTACTTTGGCAGTTTCATGTTTTCTTTTTGCCATTTTGCTCTGTCGCTCTGACATCACATGTGATGAACACCATGGAGCGGCTGCTGCTTCACCACCTGAGGCCACAGGTCCGCCACATCCTCAACCCTCTGCAGTTCGCATACCAGGAGAAGGTGGGAGCGGAGGAGGCCATCATCTATATGTTACACCGATCCCTCTCCCACTTGGACAGAGACAGTGGTGCTGTAAGAATTATGTTTCTGAACTTCTCTAGCGCCTTCAACACCATCCAACCTCTGCTCCTCAGGGACAAGCTGACAGAGATGGCAGTAGATTCACACCCGGTGTCATGGATCGTGGACTATCTTACAGACAGACCTCAGTATGTGCGTCTCAGGAACTGCAGGTCTGACATTGTGGTCAGCAGCACAGGAGCGCCGCAGGAGACTGGACTTTCTCCAGTCCTGTTCAGCCAACATACATCAGACTTCCAATACAACTCGGAGTCCTGCCACGTGTAAAAGTTCACTGACGACACTGCTATGGTGGGCTGCATCAGGAGTGGGCAGGAGGAGGAGTATAGGAACCTAATCAAGGACTTTGTTAAATGGTGTGACTCAAACCACCTACACCTGAACACCAGCAAAACCAAGGAGCTGGTGGTGGATTTTAGGAGGACCAGGCCCCTCATGGACCCCGTGATCATCAGAGGTGACTGTGTGCAGAGGGTGCAGACCTATAAATACCTGGGAGTGCAGCTGGATGACAAACTGGACTGGACTGCCAATACTGATGCTCTGTGTAAGAGAGGGCAGGGCTGACTATACTTCCTTAGAAGGCTGGCGTCCTTCAACATCTGCAATAAGATGCTGCAGATGTTCTATCAGATGGTTGTGGCGAGCGCCCTCTTCTACACGGTGGTGTGCTGGGGAGGCAGCATAAAGAAGAAGGACGCCTCACGCCTGGACAAACTGGTGAGGAAGGCAGGCTCTATTGTTGGCATGGAGCTGGACAGTTTGACATCCGTGGCAGAGCGACGGGCGCTGAGCAGACTCCTGTCAATCATGGAGAATCCACTGAACAGGATCATCTGCAGACAGAGGAGCAGCTTCAGCGACAGACTGCTGTCACCGTCCTGCTCCACTGACAGACTGAGGAGACCCTACACTATGCGACTCGGGGGGGTAAACGTTAACATTATACAAAGTTATTGTCTGTTATATCTGCATTGTTATCACTCTTTAATTTAATATTGTTCTTTATCAGTATGCTGCTGCTGGAGTATGGGAATTTCCCCTTGGGATTAATAAAGTATCTATCTATCTATCTATCTATCTATCTATCTATCTATCTATCTATCTATCTATCTATGTTGCCTAAAACTGTCTAATAATGAGTGGTCCTACATGAAATAAAAGCTGATAATTGGGTTGTGGATGCTGACAGTGGTTGTAGTGCTCACAGTGAAAGGCGCTATACAGATGGACTGTGGTAGGTAGAGAGCGCTGCGATTTGATGGACGAAAGAAAAGGAAGTGGGTGTTTTATTGATGCCATTCCTAGCCAATAGGGTCCATTAAATGGCTGTCGGACCCCTTGTGCCCTTAGCGCTCAGATTGTCCATTGAAGGTTGCATTCACTTCTGAAAAATCTGTGAAGTTCATTCTGAAAAGGCTCCCCATGCAAGGCGCTATAAAGAACGCTATACTGCAATGAGCCTCTCTTTTAGGTGCTTACTATGCTATATATCCCAAAGGGTAAGCATTACTGTTCGATGATTTACACATTTATTTTTGGACCACGCTCGCTTTAAGAAGGCGCTATATATGTTGTCAAGGGTCTGAGCTCACTGCAGTGGTTGAAGTGGCAGGAGGGAAGGATTTGGAGGTGGCACAACGACTCACATATTTGCCAGTTTACGCCAAAGAGTTGAGATGCATGC
The DNA here is from genome assembly GCA_026402145.1 of Polypterus bichir lapradei. Classification (NCBI taxonomy): domain Eukaryota; kingdom Metazoa; phylum Chordata; class Cladistia; order Polypteriformes; family Polypteridae; genus Polypterus; species Polypterus bichir. The sequence goes on along the minus strand of JANRMT010062802.1, from coordinate 6,809,726 downwards.
CCACCTCCACAGCTCCGCCCCATTCATGAGCCAATCATATTGCATGCCTCCAATAAAATTCAGCTGTCTTTACATTACTAGTAAGCCTGAAGGGGGAATTTTTCCAGAAAGGCTTCAAATTGAGCTGCCCATCTCTTCATTTGTCTTCTGTCCTTCTGTGAGTTTTTCACTGGCTCCAGATCACGCGAGATAAGCGTGGATCTCCACACCATCACGGCCCCTTCATGTCTAAATGATCTCACATACAGTAAATGTGGAGTCTGATTGGCTGTAAGGCGGAATTCTGGAATTACAGAGCCAGAAACAGACTCTGAGTGACCCCGCCCATCCGCTTGACTCCTCCCATCTGCACACCTAGCCAGACTGTTAACCAGAGGAATGGAAGGGCACACCAGCGTCTTCTTCATTTTCCTCCAGGTAAGGAATCTTTATTTCTCAGGGTTAGCAATATATATAGGACCCCCCCCCCCCCAACCCCCACAAAAACCTGCACCCTTTTACAATGTGGATAGCACAGGCCCGCACCTAGGAAATTCTGGGCCCCAGGCAGCTGACAGAGTTCGGGCCCCTTTCGTGTTTCAAATATGTGCGTTAATAATGGACCTTTCGAGACAAAAACAAACTCAAAAAAGGGCAGGCCCCTATCTAGTTTGGGCCCCTGACAAGTGTCATGGTTGTCCCCCCCCAGGTGCGGGCCTGGATAGCAGGGTTATGATGAAAGGCGCTATACACAGCATCATTGTCCATCCAGCCAGCCCATTCATTTTTGAGTCCATTCAGTTTGGTGTAGCACTGACTAGTGTGATAGGTTAACAAATTAAGAACATTGGTCAGGAGTAATATCCAATGCTTTTTTTGTATAGTGCTCACTCCAAAAGGTGCTGTAGAGCAAAGACTAAATAATCGTAGACGCTGTGGTTTGCACAACCTGAGAACATAAGGCACTATAAACAGATACGATTGGATTCATATTATAGGCTCATAGTGTCACTACATATTTGTCATTAACACGTAACAGGTACATTATGAGAAGAAGAAAGCGATGGAGTAGAAGGGCTATTTAGTAAAGTAGAAGGCTGGGTGGGGCTTAATGTTTGAGTGGCAGCTAATGGGGTGGAGTGAGTTGTTTAACTGACAGCAAGCTGGGCGGGGTTAGAAACTTAGTAGCAGCAGGCTAGGTTGTGCTAGGTGTTTAAGTGGCCAGTCAGCAGGGTGGAGTCAGAGACTTGAGTGGCAGCAGGCTGGGTGGGGCTAGATTGGTCTATACAGTCCTTAATGTCCCATCTGCAGTGTCCAGTGAAATCCTGTCTGTCACGTGGTCATCAACATGCAACATTTTGCCATTTCTCCAGTGCCATGATCAGTGACAAGAACAATCAGACCTCAAAACTTATGTCTGCCTTACCTGAAAAATCTCACTACATATTTGTCATAAATTATAGGTAAATTATGAGAAGTAAAAAGAGAAGGGGAGGGGTTATTAGTAAAGCTTAATGCTGGGTGGGACTCCGCGGTTGAGTGGCAGAGATTAAGTGGGAGGAGATATTTAAGTGGAAGTGAGCTGGGCAGGACTAGATTCCTGACTGGCAGCTGATTGGACAGGTTAGATACTTAAGTGGCAGCAGACTCAATCATCAGTAAGGAGCCTCCAAGCAGCCTACTTGCCAATCAAAGAGCAAAGAGCAAAAACCTCAGCCTGCCTACTAATTATAAGACACTGACCAGCCCACTGGCCAATTAATCCACCAATCAGGAATTAACAGAAGAAGTTCTCTGACCAATCAGGAGTACAGCCAGCCTACAGATCAGCAGCAGATGAACGTCCCATTAGCCAATCAGAGGCCATGGATGAGCCCTCCTCTTAATTATGAGTGTGGCCCGCCCACAAATCAAGCGTCAAGTCGACGCCCTCCAGCCAAACCACCAATCATAAACAGCTGAGTGTTCCATTAGCCAATCAAGGGTTAATAGAACAAGCCCTCCTGTTAATTATGAGCACACCAATCAGTAGCCATTAAGTGAATTAGCAGTGCAACCCACCCACCAATTAGAAGCTGACCCCCTAGCCCACACCTCCAATCCCAGCAGAGGCAGAAATTATTCGTTTTTGAGATGGACGTTGTCCACATTGCAGTGCCGGACAGTCAGTGGGTGGTGTTGATGTTGTTTTTATATTGAAAGCATGTCTGTAAAAGGCGCTATATACAATTAGGCTCATTTGATGAATATTTTTGTTTTTTTTAAAGTACTGCTTTGTCACTCCTTCAGTGCTGATGTGACAACATTTAAGAGGAGTTCTCTGTCACTCCTCACCATCCATGATAGCGAAACACTAAAGCATCAGAAAGCCACAGGGACCCTAACTGGTCCAAAGCTCTCCGGGGACCACCTGTGTTACAATTGTCACTGCAGAATGTGCCAACAGAGGGCACCAGTGAGCTCCCTGGGTAACTAGAGGTGAGTGCAGCAGTGCCCCCTATTGGGGGGGGGGGGGGGGGAGCAGCATGAGGCTCACTGTATGAATGATCAATGTCCCGCCTTGCCCACCACCTTTTTGTGGTGATATTTTAAACCTGGTGCAGTAGAAAGATCAGCAACACAGGAGTCTCTTCAAGGTCATTTATTACTGAAACCAAACATTAAACAAAGAAACGCGCCTTCCTCAGTGAGACGTGTGGCGCTGATCAAGCATTTATGTTAAATCCAAATGGGGACAGGGGTCTCAAATCAAAGAAAAACGCCACATCTGCTGGCGCCCACTGCTGCCACTCTGCCTCGTTTCCTGGACTTGTACCTCTAAATCAAAAGTCACAAATGAATAATACATGGCCGACACCGAAGGCACGCATGCCTATTATTAATATTGTTGTTATTATTATTATCGCCTGGCTTGCCTCTTATTAAACTAATAACTCAGCCGGCGAGCTGCTCTCCCCTCGCGGGGGTCACTCGCCGCCCTGTCCTGAGTTTCTAATGAATGATTATTCTAATTGACTGGGCCACTCCATGGGGAGCCCCGTCTCGGAGACGGAAGTAAAATGACTGAGGCCCTTGTCGGCCCTCCGTACCACGATACACAGTTCATACTCTCACAAACTAATGGTGCCACAGTGTTTTCCTTTCCTTGTCCACCGTGCCAGTAAGATTTATGAAAAAGGCTCTTGGCTGTGTGCTGGGAATGGCTTCTGTAAAGACTCCTTAATGAAAGGGTAAATGTCTGTGCATCTGTGAGTCCAGCGCATCACAAATGTTTGTAGTAATAAAATGTATTGCATTTGTCATTCCAACAGATGGTGC
>JANRMT010062802.1:6787571-6801973 GCA_026402145.1 Polypterus bichir lapradei | reverse complement strand
TAGATAGATAGATAGATAGATAGATAGATAGATAGATGTAAAAGGCACTATAAAATAGATAGATAGATAGATAGATAGATAGATAGATAGATAGATAGATAGATAGATAGATTTGAAAGGCACTATAAAATAGATAGATAGATAGATAGATAGATAGATAGATAGATAGATAGATAGATAGATCTAACTATCCCTCACTTCTGTCTCCTCCCAAGCCTTGATGGGCACAGTTATAACTCAATTTCTGTTCATATTAAAGACAATGGAAAGGCACTATATAGTACACATGCTATGTGATTATCTTACCACCAGTGATGAGTGAATTGACAGGCTGTGAAATCATTTTTTTAAATACTTACAAATTGCCACTAGGGGGCACTCTACAGGGTCCATGTAGATGTCCGAACATTACAGTGTTCAGGACACTGAGCTGCTGCCACCTGTAGACACATACCCATTACTGCACTTTGTGCCACTGGCCTATGGAGTCATAAATTCCAGCTCTGAGTAGTGGCCATGTCAGGGTCCTCTATCAGACCCTTCCAAGCCCCCCAACTCTTCTTGCTTCTCCTACATGTGCTGTCCACTGGGTTACATAAAAGTAACAGGAAGTAAAGAAGGAGATCACCTGGCGCTCATGTGCGGGGAGGGCTGCTTTCTGTGAGGTCTCACTGGCACAAAGCACCTGTATCAGCACTTTCAGCTGTGAGAGGCAAGCAGGGCAAGGTGACTTTCATCAGCCGAGTACCACTTACCTGCAGGTGGCGAGGCTGCCAATGTTACAGCACAAGACTGGGCTCAGAGGGTGAAGGAGCCGATGTGAAAGAGAAAAGGGAGAGCAGGAGCGATGCTGTAGCCCCTGGACATGTCGCCCTGTTCAGGGTGCCAAGATTTCAGTGGGAACTACTCCGTTTTTTAGCACAGATACGTGTATCAGTGCACCAGGTTTTTGGTGGGCACAACTCTCTTTGAAGCTGAATCTCTGGGCAAATCATCCTGTGCAGAGTGCCAGGCTGTCAGTCAGCACCTCTATCCTTGAATCTCTGTTCTTTCAGTATAGGGTAACTGGCTCTCAGTGGGCACAACTCTCTTTGCAGCTTAATCTTCCGGTGATGCCACTGTTTTCAAACTGCCAGGCTCTCAGTGTAGCTTAATCTCTGAGCACAATACCCTGTACAGAGTGCCAGGCTACTAGCAAGCACAGATCTCCTAGTAGCTTAATATCTGGACATGTCACCCTGTGCTGAATGCCAGGCCGTTGGTGGTAAAAGTTGTCTTTGTAGCTCAAACCATGGGCACCTGACCCAGTGCAGAGTTCTAGGCCCTTGATGGGGACAGATATCTTTGTAGGTTATTATCTTTGCATATACCCTATGTTGAGTGCCAGGCTGTTAGTGGGCACAGCTCCCTTTGTAGTTCAATTTCTGGGCATATTATTCTGTGAAAAGTTCCAGCCTCTTGGTGGGCACAGCTCTCTTTCTTACTCAATACTTCACCACATCACACTGAGCAGAGAACCACTTTCTCAGTGGGCACAGCTGTCTTTGTTGCTCAATCTCTAGGCACATCATCCTGTGCAGAGTGCCAGGCTCATGGTGGGTACAGCTATCTTTGTAGCCCAGTAAGCACAGCTATATTTTAGGTCAATCTCTGGGCACATCACACTTTGAAGAGTGCCAGTTTCTCAGTGGGCACAGCTGTCTCTGTTGCTCAATCTCTAGGCACATCATCCTGTGCAGAGAACCAGGCTCTAGGTGGTCATGTTTCTCTTTCTAGCTCAATCTCTGGGCATGTCATTCTGTGCAGAGTGCCAGGCTCTTGGTGGGCACAGCTATCTTTGTAGCTCAATTTCTGGGCATGTCACTCTGTGCAGAGTGCCAGGTTCTTAGTGGGCACAGCTATCTTTTTAGCCCAGTGCCAGGTTCTAGGTGAGCACAGCTACTGTATATTTTAGGTCAATCTCTGGGCACATCACACTTTGCAGAGTGCCAGTTTCTCAGTGGGCACAGCTGTCTTTGTTGCTCAACCTCTAGGCACTAAAAGGTCTTGTGCATTTTTGGTTTAAATTTTACAGAAAGTGACTAAACGCCTGTGTTCCCATCTTTGTGGTTTGACTCCATTTTGGTTTATATGAGAGGTGGCATTGATCTCCTGGTTTGGATTTCACCCGCTGACTTACTTAAACTTCATCTTCCTACCCACCTTCCTCTGCCTTTGTGATCCGACATTTTCTCCATCTCATCAGCACAGTTACAAAAAGGCAGCTTAAGTGAGCTCACAATGCAGTTTGTAAAGCAGGACTTTCTGCGTCCAAAGCACAAAGTTCGGTGTGAAAAAGTAATTGCCCCCCCCACTTTCCATACTTGGTTGAAACCCCTTTGACGACAATAAGAACAAACAAATGATTCCTTTAATTTCATGCCAGTCTTTCACGATGCTGTGAATTAGTGTTATCCCACCCGTCTTTGCAGAACTGCTGTAGTTGGATGGTGGACTTCATGCATCAGCTGCTTGTTTCAGATCATCTGTCCTGCTTTGACTTGGCGCCCCCGTTCAGTTTTCAACTTGCTTTTTGTGTTTTGTCTCCAGTGGTGCTGCAGGTTCAGGTCACAGGCAGATGGTCAGACATTCTCCCTAAGAACATTCTGCTCAAGTACACAATTTGTGGATCCTTTAATACAGCAGGTCTTCAAAGCCTCTCCAGCCCATCACACCAGCAACCCCATGTTGTATTGAAGGTCTGATGTTCTTGCAGGCATTGTGGGCCTTTGTCATCCAAAGAACTCTCTTCGTAGCGCATTATTCCAAAATGCCTGAGATCATCCAGGTATTTCTTTGTAAGTGCGAGAAGAGCATGCACTAGTGTCACCCTTGGAGTCCTCAGTCTCCTTTTCAGATTGTGGAGTCCTGAACGCTGAGCTTAGCTGCGCATTTATGCCACCAGATCCCCCTCACTCGCTCACTTGGGGTCAGAGGCAACACCATCTGCACTCAGCTCTGAAACTCCAGCCAATCCATGTTAGGATATGTTTTGAGACTTCCTGGCAGCCACACATCCAGACCAGCAGATTTAAGAAGAGAGTTGGTCTGGTGAGTGTTGGTCCAAAGTGCTTCATCATCTCTTTTTGACTCACTCGCTCACCAGACACACATCACCTGCACCATTCTTTACAATGGCTCTGCCCCTTCTGACAGTATGTGCGAGTCCCTCTCAGGTCCCGCCCCTTTTGACAGTATCCTTTACTTTTACTCACAGACTCCACCCCTTCTGACAGCCTCCAGCTCTCTCTTTCTCTCGGGCTCTGCCCCTTTAGTGGGTTTTGTTCTCTCTTTGGCTTTTCCACTTTTGACATTGTGTGTGTGTGTGTGTGTCACCCACTTTATTTCAGGCTCCACCCCTTCCGACAGTCTCTCCTTCTCTGTCTCTCTCTCTCTCTCAGGCTCCACCCCTGTTGACACTCCTTCGCTCTCTCTCTCTCTCTCTTGCTTTACCCCTTCTGGAAGTCTTTCCTTTTCTCTTTCAGACTCCGCCTCTTCTGCCAAAATGTCCCCCTTCTCTCAGGAGCTGCCCCAGTAGACAGTGTCTTATTTTCTCTTTCTCTCTCTCAGTCTCTGCCACTTTAAACAATGATCCATTCTCTCTCTCTCAGACATTGCCACTTTTGACATTGTGTGTGTCTGTGTCACTCTCTTTATTTCAGGCTCCACCCCTTCTGACAGTCTCTCCTTCACTGTCTCTCTCTCTCAGGCTCCACCCCTGTTGACACTCTCTCTCTCTCTCTCTTGCTTTACCCCTTCTGGCAGACTTTCCTTTTCTCTTTCAGGCTCCACCCCTTCTGACAGTCTCTCCTTCTCTGTCTCTCTCTCTCTCAGGCTCCACCCCTTTTGACACTACCTCTCTCTCTCTCTCTCTCTTGCTTTATCCCTTCTGGCAGACTTTCCTTTTCTCTTTCAGGCTCCACCCCTTCTGACAGTCTCTCCTTCTCTGTTTCTCTCTCTCTCAGGCTCCACCCCTTTTGACACTCCCCCTCTCTCTCTCTCTCTCTCTTGCTTTACCCCTTCTGGCAGTCTTTCCTTTTCTCTTTCAGGCTCCGCCTCTTCTGCCAAAATTCCCCCCTTCTCTCAGGCGCTGCCCCTGTAAACAGTGTCTCATTTTCTCTCTCTCTATCTCTCTCTCTCAGTCTCTGCCACTTTAAACAATGCTCCATTCTCTCTCTCTCAGACATTGCCACTTTTTACATTATGTGTGTGTATCGCTGTCTCTTTTCCAAGCTCCTCCCCTTCTGATAGTCCATCTCACTCTTTGATACTATGAGTGTGTCCCTTTCACTCTCAGGCTCCGCCCTTTTTGACAGTCTCTCTCTCTCTCTCTCTCTCTCTCTCAGGTCTGCACAGCCCCTTCAGTATTTTTCAAGTAGCATTCAAAAAGAGGAATGCACCAGACCAGTGCACGCAGGATGGGGTGGAATCAGATGTAGGGTGGGGTTGGATGTCCGAGTCTTACCATATTAGAAGGGTATAATGTTAGTTCAATACAGTAGAAATTATATTTTCATTCATTCATAACTGTACAAAGTAACTACCAAATGACAACGTAGGGGGGGATCTTGTTTCATAGTAACACTCTGGCTTCTACCCCCGCCCCACTGCCCCACCCCACCCAGCATCAATCAGAGACCACCAAGCCTTATATGGTAACACTCAGACATCCAACCCCAATCTCACACCCCATAGCAAATACCCCCCCTCCCATTGCAGGTCATAGTGTGGCGTGGGGGGAAGTGGACGCAGCTGGATGTCAGACCCCCACCGATATCAGTACCCCTCCACTTGCTTTCTGATGCCCCAGTGTGAGCATATAAGGCAGTTACAATGAATGTATTTATTCAGTTCACCTATAATAATGTTGCTCATTTTTTTCATCCCCTTACAAGTTAATTACCGGACCCTCTGCACAAACATCCAGCAGCAGGGCTTTCATTGAGCTTCAGTCTCCTCTGCCTGCTGGCCATTGTTTAGTTTATTTATTTAGTTATTCAATGTTCTATCCAGTAGGGTTCACCACTTCTCAAGGCTGGGGGGGGGTTTGGGGGGGTGGTGGGTTATTTGGGGTATTTTTTCCTTTTTCTTTTTTTCCCCTTTCTGTCCTTATGCAAAAAAAGCTCTCATTTTCTGATATCCATCCATCCATTATCCAACCCGCTATATCCTAACTACAGGGTCACAGGGTCTGCTGCAGCCAATCCCAGGCAACACAGGGTGCAAGGCAGGAAACAAACCCCGGGCAGGGCGCCAGCCCATTGCAGGGCACACACACACACACACACTCACACATACACACATTAGGGACAATTTAGGATCGCCAATGCACCTAACCTGCATGTCTTTGGACTGTGGGAGGAAACCCACGTAGACACTGGGAGAACATGCAAACTCCACGCAGAGAGGACCTGGGAAGCGAACCTACTGCGCCACCGTGCCACCCCAATCAAATATATGTATAATAAAAATTTGATTGCAAAAAAAAAAATCCAGCAACATCAAATATTTGCAGCTCCATTAAATCAATTTAATAATAATAATAATAATAATTCTTTGCATTTATATAGCGCTTTTCTCACTACTCAAAGCGCTCAACAATTGCAGGTTAAGAGCCTTGCTCAAGGGCCCAACAGAGCCGAGTCCCTTTTGGCATTTACGGGATTCGAACCGGCAACCTTCCAATTGCCAGTGCAGACCCCTACCCTCAGAGCCACCACTCTGCCCCCCCCCACCCCGCCCCGCCCCGCCCCGCCCCGCCCTGCCCTGCCCTATCCCGTCTGCCTCAGCTAATTCCTACTCCTATACAGTAACACTCAGACATCCAAACCCCGCCCACTTCTGACACCCTCCCCCTTTGTGTCCCGCTCTTATTTTCACTCCCCCATTAGAACTGCGGTACGACGACAATCCAATGAGGGGGCTCCTCTGTGCCCCTGTTGGGACTCTCAGCGCCACTGTTTTTCCACAATGACAATCCATGCACTGCGGTGGGCTGGCACCCTGCCCAGGGTTTGTTTCCTGCCTTGCACCCTGTGTTGGCTGGGATTGGCTCCAGCAGACCCCCGTGACCCTGTCGTTAGGATATAGCAGGTTGGATAATGGATGGATGGATGGACAATCCGCACATTTGGGTTCCTCTCATCCAACTGAGTACGGAAGTGCAAGCAGTTAGACCCCATAGCCAGAGGAAGCCCCCCGGCCCCGTCATCCAAATTACAATTTGAGGCACACGGCTCGCTCGCTCTCTCTCTCTCTCTCTCTCTCTCACTCGCTCACTCGCTCGCTACCTACCTCCCTGCCCTCCAAGGGTTAACCCCGCTGGAAAGGTGACAGAGGCTGCCTGTCAGAGCGGCTGGCACGAGCGACACGTCTCCCCAGCCACACGCCATTGTGACAAACACTTACTGCAAAATAATAAAGTGGCAGAATAATTCGGCGTCGGACACACTTACCGGAGCAGAAAGCGTCTGAAAAGGAAGACAACATCTTGTGTCATCGATCTTGCTTAAATGGCTAAGCTGCGACAAACTGGAAAGAGAAATTATGATAAATGATCAGATGCGTTTAGGCACTTACCTGTAGGGGTTTTATATTTCAACTGGGTGCCGCTAATGAAAAGGATATAAGAGAAAAGAAGACCCCCCACCCTCCAAACAAAAAAAAGACGAAGGAAAAAAAAAAAGAAAGCATTGTCTACACGCTGCGGCAGCCTAATTAGAAATCAGCATTTCATTTTCCTAAATCGAGTAAAGGGGGTGTGGGGGGGGGGGCGATGTTGGAGTGGAGGTGGTGATGGGGTCCATGAGGACGACTCTGCCAGCGCCACACGAAGACAAATCACCGACGGGACTCCACAATTGTTGCGTCTCATTTCTAGCGCGCGGCCGGCCGAGGAGTGCAGCCCGGCTGTGTATCGGTGGGCCGCCTGCTGTGATGAATTCCTCTGCCGGCTATTTGGACCCGATGACCAAATAATTGCAGGGCTGCGTGGTTTCCTGCTCAGGGTACCAGTGGTGTTCATACAAGGGGGCTGGGTGACACTTACAGGGTCCGGGTGAGCCGAGCCCCCACTCCTCACCATTCCAGTTCGTTCATTACGCTTCCTCACTTCTTCAGCTTCCATCCATCCGACATGTACAGTAAGAACCCACCGGCGTTTCATCCTGAAGTGTGCCGGACACTCCCTGGATGGGCTTTTGACCCCACGACTACCTGAAGATCAGAAGCAAATTTGAATGAGAAGATTTTTTATTTGCTGGTAGCCCCGGGAAAAATCAGAGGGTGGTCCAGGGGGGTGGTCATCTGAAAATCAAATTCCAAGTGGGATGGGGGGGGTAGAGGTGATATCTCATTCAAAATGGAGATTTTCGTTAACTTCACCTTGACATTCAGCCCCAGTGGACAGTGAACTAACAGTGAATACTGCAAGATTCCCATTATAAGACCAGTCAGACTTTCATTTCATGAATATTCATAAATCTTCAATAATTCAATAACCCCCGTATTTAAATAACAAACATGGCTGCACCTCTAATGCCCCTCCAACAATCGCAGACCTTCACTGATTGATCGATACTCACAAGTCTGTGGACGCTGCTGGAGTGACTGAGGTGAGGTGTGTCATTGTGAACAGGACCCTCCAATCGGCACACAGCCACGTAGTCTTCTGGTGGGTACAATGGGCATTGGCCGGGGTTAGGGTTAGGGTTGTTCCTGATGTCTTTGTATGTTTCTGTTTTTGCTATCAAAAAAGGGGCACCCAGTGTCCTACTTTGCCCTTTATTATGCTGTTAAGACGACCCTGCGCTAGGTGGCAGCATTCCTCTGGTAATCCCCCATTCAGACACCTGCCTTGTTATATGGGAATTAAAGTTCTGGTGGGTGTCCCAGTTGGGGTCCTTGGGTGAGGCTGCATATTGGTACACCAGAGCACCCCAGGGTACGGCTTAAAAGAGTCCTCTGAAGATGGCCCTGAGCCTCCATTGACAGACGTTGGGTCAGAGTGACAGTCAGTGACATGCCAATCCGTTAGGTGACACAGGTGGCTGCCTTGGGCGTTGGCACCCAAAGGGCACTAGTTATGACAGTTAATGGGCGGACACTCCAGAAACCCACCCCCCAAGTCCCTTCTCCTGCTGAGCTATGGACACCAAGAGGTGCTGTGTTGGTAACTCAAGGGGCTACTTGATCCGTACCCTGAAGGGGACCACCGCCATTCCTCGAACTTTAATAATACTGAAGGAGCAGCGTCTATGTGACGCAAGCAGCACGCACTCTGGACTTATTTGGCCCCCTCCTTCCACCCCCCCCCCCCACCAATTCATGCTATGGAAGCTGAGAGGGATGTGGTCCTGCCATGAAAGAGAAATCACCCCCCCCCCACGCCCCATTCCTCAAAGTGTAATAATACTGAGGGGGCAACATATATGTAACTAAAGCGACACAAGCTCCAGAGCTTTCCACTTCCTGCCATTCATGCTATGGACACTGAGGGGCACCATTTTAGTGACTCCGGGACATCGGACCCCAAGTGGACACCCCACCCGATCCCCAAAGTCCAATAATACTGAAGAAGTGCTGTGTTTGTAACTCAAGGGGTGCACACTCCAAACCTTCCCTGTCCCTTACTGTTCATGTTGTGGACACTGAAGGGCACCGTTTTGGCAACTCAAGGGGTGCATGCCCCCCCCCCCATTCCTCAAAGTCTAATAATACTGAAGGCGTACCATTTATGTAACCCAAGAGGTGTGCATTCCAGAGCTTCCCAGTCTCCTCCGTCCACACTACAGACACCAAGGGGTGCCGTTTTTGCAAGTCAAGGGGCACATGCTACGGAAACCAAGAGGGACCCCTCCCTGGTCTTCAAACTCTAATAATTCTGAAGGGGTGGCTTATATGAAAGTCAAGCAAGGTGCACTCTTGACTTTTCTGCTCCCCCATCTGCACTATGGACACTGAGGGGGACTCCTCCCCAGCCCTTGAAGTCTAATAACACTAACACTCCCATCCTTGTCTTCTCTCTGTACACTAAGGGGCACCATTTTTGATACCAAACGGGGACCCCCCACCACTTAGGGATCCATATGATCTTCAACCAACACTGGTGACTGTCATAGGATGCCACCTTTGCCACAAGTCAACACATGAAATGATTGCTTTGCCAGATCTGCTCCAGTCAACTGTAAGTATCAAAAAGAAACAACACCAGTGGCAGACCACCGAACCTTACACGGCAAGTGCTGAGAAATGTAAAAAAGATGTCCTCTATGGCGTCACTTGCAGCAGAGATCTGGAAAGAACACCAGCACAAGACCAGGGGTCAGGAGCTTCTTGAAGAGGGTATCCATGGCTGAGCAGCTTCACACAAGCCTAGATGTCATTCACTTGGGGTTACAATGACACTCACTCTTTGTTTGTGGTCATATTGAGGGCCATCCCAAGTGAGGACATGACAACGGTTATCAATGTAAAGTGGGTTTCAATAAAACGATGAAACGGGCACCAAAAAGTGTGAAAATTTTCAGCAAATAATGGGTAAAAGAGTGCTGTGAGGAAGTTCAAATCTTTAAATAACGTCAACAAATAATTAAAACCAAGGATCAAAGTCACAGAATCGGCACCTGAGTCTCGCTCGCAGCGCACGTTCTTCTCTGCCTTTGCTCTCGTCCTCAATGCTCATCAGGGCTGAGACCCCAGGCGAACGCAGCCTTGAAACAACTCCTGTCCCAGCATCAACATCCACTGGGACACATTGAGCCCGGCTCCCTCATCCTGCCACCACGGTCTGTACCTGCAGGACCCCCGGAGCCCATGACCACACAACAAGGAAGATCCTCCCCTGGAGTGACAGTTCTCTCTCTGTAGTATTTCTGGAGTTTTGTCTTTCCCTCTCAACACCTGCACACTTCTTCCTGTCAGCTAATAGGATTGTTATTATTTCCTATTAGCTTTATATTATTATTTGATAATTATTTTACTCAGAAATGCAAATAAAATATAAACGTTCATTTCAGAATGTGCTGTTTATTGTACATAAATCCTCAAAACTGATCGAATCTCCGAAATCGTTAGAGTGCAACAGATGCAGGCATGGAATAAGACTGTTTATGCCAAATTAACCAAGGACTGTCGGCACCTTCAGCGCCCGTTACCATCAAGCCACCCAGGTCTTCAGGGGCATCACACACATCCCTTTGCCCACTTGCACATGCCACCCCACACCACCTCACTCCACCAGGTGACCCGTATGCCACACTGTTACTGAAGGGCACTTCAATTCACGTTTTTTTCCAACTACCCGTCCAAGTGAGTCGAATCTTTTGATTCGCTTGATCCGTTTAGAGTCTGCTGTATGTGGGAAGTTTGGCTGTGTCCCCTCTGATCGCATCACAAATACTGTGAATGAACTGAGCCTCTGGCACACAAAAAGGTTTGGGGCATCCACCCTTATATTATACCTGCCTGCAAAGGCACAGGTCGGGTTCTCAAGTTGAACTGATTTGCTAGGACAAAATGGCGTCTTTATAGGCCAGATCTCAGAAGTGATTTCATCTTGGATGCCGGGACCGGAAGTGGTGTTTCAAGATGGCGCCGGAACCAGAAGTGACATCTGTTAAGTGTGCTGGAACCGGAAGTGACATCTGTTAGGGTGCTGGAACTGGAAGTGACATCTTTGGGGCCCGCCAGAACCCGGATGTGATGTCTTTGAAGAGAAATCAGGCAAAGTCTGCAGAGAGAACAGAGGAAAGTTTAGCGCACCCTGCCACCCCCTGGCCTGGGGTGGAACTACCTTCTTTCGGTCCAGTCAGCTTCCTCCTATTCCCATGCGTGTGTGACAATACTTAATTTTGTGATTCTTACATTATTTCATTAATAATTATATTCATTACTAGCCATCCCCCACAGCTTCTTGAACAGGACAGCAAAGAGAGCCCAGCCTGGCTCCCCACTCCTGACGTCATGCTAACCAGCCCGCTCCCTTTCTCTCGGATTAGCGCGGATGTATCGCTCCTGCAAGAGAACTATGATTCATAGCACGATAGCAAGTTGCAAATTCTAGAAAGAAACCCAATCTAAATCCGTTAAGCAGTTCTCTCGTTCGCTGGCTAAGCGGATGTAAGATACGCCCCTCGGCTCACTGCGTGTCTCTCGGATTTGCACAAATAAATTGGTAACAGAAATGAACTGTGATACTTAGCACAATGAGAGAAGTCGGAAAATCAACCGGAATGTTCAAGCAAATTCTAGAAAAAAGCCCAATCTCAATCCATGAAGGAGTTCTCTCGTGAAAAGCGGACAGACAGAGAGACAGACAGACGTTGGATTTGATTAATATAGAGATATAGTGTTAACATTATGATTCATATGCCATTGCCCTGTTTACTTAAACACCACCATTATAATACATTTAAGATACGGAATTAAAATAAGACGTTTCATTCAGGGTCGTGTTAAGGTGTGGGCACAATGGGTACTGGTCTGGGGGGTGCCAGGAGCACAGGGGTCCACGATGTTGCTGACGCTATGTTTCACAGGGGCCCCAGTGCACTAATTCTGCAGTCTCCTAGACGTTCAGCGCGCTTCTGCCTTTGGCATTCCCAACACGTCTTTGATTTTCCATGAGGACCCTAATTTCCGTCCGTACAAAATGAAGGCAGTGCAGAGCCGTAGAGAGTTGTGCGCCAACATTCTGTAAACCGTTCATCGAGATGCCATCTCCATGTGATGTCAGCCACAAGGCACATTTCCATTTGAATGGTTGCATAAATAAGCAAAACTTTCTCTATGGGGCTGAAGCCAACCCTCATGGTCTTCATCAGAGACCCCTGCACAGGGAGCGGGTTACAGTCCGGTGCGCCGTTACAGAATTTGGCATTGCAGGTCCTTACTTTCATGAGGAGGGGGGAGCAGCGTTCATCAACACTTCAGAACGTTACACTGAAATGCCAGAGAACTGGAAGAGATGGATGTGGTGGATGCCTGGTGCCAACAGGATGGAGTGACAGCTCATACGGTGCAGAGATCCATGAAAGTTTTGCGGGAGATGTTTCCGGGGAAGTTGATCTCCTCGCGTGACCATGTCGGGTGGCCTTCACGTTGGCCTGATCTCCTTCTTCAAAGGTCTACACACACCGATCTCAAAACCTTGAAGCCCTCAAGGACACAATTCGCCACAAAATCGCCGCTATTCCCTTTGAAATGGCCGAACGTCTCAAAGAGCGAATCACCAGTAATGGCCACCTCGTCATTTTTAAAACACAGTGGGGAAAAAAAAAACGATTTTCTTGTGTCGTAATGAAATGTGTTTGATCTCGTAGCGTTTTTGTAGAATACACGTTTGAAATGTGGTACTTGTTTTCGGCTCACCCTCTGTTTTCTCAACATGGCCCCAGCACTCACCTCACTTCCATACTCCCAGTTTCCCCATTGTTTCCACTGTCACTTTCTTTTCCTTAGTGCCCCATATCTGGTGTTTGTTATTCTCCCTGGCACTCCTCCTCTACTTTTCTACTCCCTTTCCTTCACTCTATCCTATGCTCCTCCTTTTCTCACACTCCCAGTTTTCCCACTCTCCCCATTGTCACTCCCTTTTCCCTAGTACCCCTGGCCCTTTGTTTTTTCCCCATTCCTCCCCCTTGTCTTTTCTCATCATGACCCCCAGTCATCCTCTTCCTCCTACACTTTTCCACACTTTCCTTTCCCTTTTTTCCACATTCTGATTTTTTCCCATTTTTTTATTTTGTGCCCCCCTCCTCATTTCCTCTCCCCAAGTTTTTTCACAAAACAATTTTCTTCCACTTAAAGAAAGCACACAAGTGGCTACATTTTCCATAAAAGGAGCACATTGATAAGAGCGGCTGGCGAGGATTAGGAAGGAGTGGAGCACAAATTGCCGGAGATTTGGACGGAGCAGCCATAGCGACCTGGCAGGCTCGTCAGCTTGGATTGGAAGGCAGGCGTCGAGGGAGCCTCGTGGGAAGCCAGACGCCCTCTGAGTCATGCAGACATCTGGGCCCCCGCGGTGCAGGTTGGTGGGCGCCAGCAGGACAGAGGCCAGGAGGAAGGGATGAACAGTGAAAAAAAAAAAGTAAGAGGAGGAGGAGTGGTGGTGGTGGGCATCCTGGGGCATGAGTGGCACAAGTGCGAGTTGAGGTCAGGAGGGGGCGAGGGACCACATGAGGAAAGAGAGAGAGAGAGAGACAGAGTTAGAGAGAGTGCCATCTATAAACCCCATGCCCACTTGCATCAGACACTCTGCTAAGGTTACTATTTATCTCATGCAAAGCAAGTTGGCACTCACATCTGGCGCTGGGTACTTAGTGCAATTATTTATGATTTCCTCCAAGATTTAAAAGCTCTTTGCCGGCCTTGTAATGCAGTAACTGATTGCGCTGCTAATGTAATTAAGAAAAGATTATGATGTCCACGTGGTACACCAGATGGTGGCATTCACCGCGATCGGCAGCCGCAACTGGTACACAACTGCACAAGGGCAGCGAGGCGGAGGCAGCTGGCAGCTGAGCCTGGTCGGCCGGACGGCAGCAATGGGATGACCTCTGCGGCACGCTTGAGGGATGGATGGAGGTCTGACCTGACTGCTGCCCGCTGTTGTCTTGGAACCTCTGCCAGTGACCCCCTCGACTTTGGGGGGGGGGGGTACGAGAGAGGAAAAGTGGCAAATAAATGAGAAAGCCGGCAGAAAACAACGGCCTGAGATCACCAAGTCAGAAGGAGCTCAGATTCAGAGCGTCATTCCCAACCAAATTCACTTCACTAGGGGACTGGGATTCCCCTCCAGTGCACCAGGGGGCGTCATCACCTGAAACAGCACCAGAGAGCCCTCCGTGAGGGTCAGTATTGGCAGTACAGGCTGTGAAAGTGGCGCTCAAGATCCGATGATACTGCATGACATGTGAGGCTTCAGTAGGAAAGCAGGGTGCATAGGGGACTCTGAAGACCCCCTCCAGTGCACCGGGGGCAACACTGTCTGGAAATCTCCACTGAGCACCTCGGCAGACATTCAATATTTCCAGTCTAAGCAGAGAAGCTGCAGCTCAAGATCCAGGAACGCTGCAGTTTGATTCCACTTGAGCAGGAAAACAGGGCTCATTTAAGGGACTGGGGGTCCCCTCTGGTGCTCCAAGGGGGCGTCATCATCATCATCTGATAAACCTCCACAGAGCCCCCAGTGGCATTCAGTATTCCTGGTGGGGTTTAAGGCTCAGTGATACTAACTGAGGGGGGAACAAGAGGACTCCGAGTCACTGGTGCAATTCCAGAGGCACTCCAGTATTGGGGGGGGGGGGGGGGGGTTTCAGCAAAAAATACAGTAAAACAAAAAAGGGGGGGGGGGGGGGCGT
>JANRMT010062802.1:6717104-6733221 GCA_026402145.1 Polypterus bichir lapradei | reverse complement strand
GATAGATAGATAGATAGATAGATAGATAGATAGATAGATAGATAGATAGATAGATAGATAGATAGATATGAAAGGTGCTATTAGATAGATAGATAGATAGATAGATAGATAGATAGATAGATAGATAGATAGAGTGATATATAATAGATAGATAGATAGATATGAAAGGTGCTATTAGATAGATAGATAGATAGATAGATAGATAGATAGATAGATAGATAGATAGATAGATAGATAGATAGATAGATAGAGTGCTATATAATAGATAGATAGATATGAAAGGCACTATTTAATAGATAGATAGATAGATAGATAGATAGATAGATAGGTGAAAGGCAATATGTAATAGATAGATAATGAAGTAAAAACAATGCGTTTGTGGGTGTTTATAATCAAAGCAGAGGTTGAACCCCCCAAGAATCGTGTCCTCATGTAAAAGTAGACATCAGGTCAAATCAAACTGTCTATGATATGTGGTGTTTCTTTCGTACCAGTGAGTCAGGAGATGCCACACAGTTAAACTATTCAGCTCGCAAGACTTAGTCAAACAAGCGCGTGCACGGGACGGCGCGCTCGTGCTCGCGCTCGCGCTCACTAGGCCGTCGGTGTCTCCCGCCTCCCTCGCAGCGCGCACCGCAGAGTGGCGGCAGTTCCCCGTTTGCAAGCCAGGGGTCCCTCCTCGTAACTGGAAAAGAGGAGGCAATACAAGAGGAGCTTTTTTTGCAGTTGTTAATGGTTTCCTAAAAAGAAAAAAAAAATACAACCACCGCCACCTCAAAAACCAAGAAAACCGAGCGCAGTCATCCTGAGCCGGCATGTTAAACCTACGTCGGTGACCGTGGGTGAGAGAGGAGAAGAGCCAAACTCGAAGACCACAAAACAAAACTCTTAACAGCCGCATAGTCATTATAATAACACATAGCACCGGCCGAACTTGTTGTGGGTGAAAACTAAATGGTAGACTACCACTGGTAAGAAACCTATGATGAGTTACTGCTTTCCCTGCTGTCGCCTCCTTGCTCCTGTAGCGCGGTCTGGCTGCTGCTCCTAATCTTCGGTCGTCCTCTCAGCTCGCTTCTCCGCGCTCCGGCCTCTAAGCGAGTCCGAGGCTGCTGCTGCTGCTGCTGCTGTTACCGCCGCCGCCGCTGCTGCTGCTTCTCCTCCGCTGCGCTTTGGCAATGAAAAGCTGCTTTTGTCTCGGAAGGAAGGACGAGGTGCCGCGATTAACAGTTAAGTTTTGTTGAAAGAAAAAATAAAAACATTACAATAATTCAGTAAGAAAACATCCATTTGGGAGAAAAGAGGGTCTGTAGGAACCGGCAGTGGTGTAGAGCAGGCCGGGCAGTCAGAGGTAGGCATTGTTCGCTGTTGATGTACAGTTGTTATTTATGTTTTTTGGGGTTCCCATCGGGTTTAAATTGTTTTCTCGGCACATATTTAAAAGGCTTCACGTTGAAGTATTTGGGCTGGCCCATGTTCGTGTGTGTGGAAATAAACAGGGAAGGGTGCCCAAAATTAGTCCTGTCACAAAGAAGGTAATCCTTGGGGATCTTCTGCCTTCAGTAATGAGGTCACTGAAAAGATTGCCATCAACTCCTCCTTACCTTACACTTTCCTTTGTGTGTGTGTGTGCGTGCGCCTAATTTAAACGGTATGTCAGACGCAGTGACAGTGACAACTTGTGTTTAAGCTTTTAAAGATGGTATGGCCCTCAGACATTTACTGTACATTAAACTAAGTGAGCCCTTCAGAATGATTCTCCTCAACATTCGCATGACTGCTCATTAATGCTCCAATGTGAAAGTTCATAATGGAGAGACTCCCAGAGCTTGGACACTGAGCAGTGTGCTAGGCATCGGTGACAACGATTCTTGTTTTCATCAGTGAGGCTGGGAGAGGCTCCAGCTGCTCCACAACCCTACCCTGGATAAGAGGGTTAGGAAAATGTACGGATAAGTCAGTATATCTGTGATATCCCATACTGCTCTTGTTTCTTTTCACACAAATGTTTCATAACTTCTGCCCATGAGTCAGTCAGTCTGTCAGTTTGTCACTTGATGCTTAGCTGATTGATAATTCAGATTGCAGGTGACGTCTGTGGAGGCATCTTAAGTGTTTCCATCCCTGGATCTTTTCTTAAAGATCACATTTGCATTTTGCTGGGATGTGTTGAGTGATTCCTCATTTTCCTCTCCAGCTGTCATACACCACACGTCTTATTTATTTATTTTTTCCGTTGTGTGTCTTTGGCTATTTTTTTTAAAACTTATTGTTTCTGCTTTAAAAGATGAAATAAGTCTACACTACTCGGGGCACAACTTTATAATAGTACCTGACCATCTCAATGAATTCATATTGTGTTGTTTTTTTACTTTCTTGTATACGAAGTAAAGGAAAAGTATTGGAATCGTCCAAAAATTTGATGTCGAGATTTTGATAGATAAATTTGAGTCCGAAAATACCATTTTTGGAAGTGTGTGTGTGTGTTTGTATGTATGTAAACACGATAACCTGAGTACTTTCACTTAGGTCAAGTAAATTTTGCATACAAGTATTTGGTACAAAACGTCGATTTCTGTTAACTTTTGGGCTATTTTTGTTAACCGGAAGTGGTACTTTACTTTTTTTTCATGCAGCTGCAGAGTTTGATTTTATTCAACTTTACTTTTATAATAATTGTTCAATATATTATTAATTTGATTTGATTTTGTTGTTGATAGTTCTTTAATGTACATAATATAAAAATATAATCATTCTCTTGTGGTTTACTCCTCTAATATCCATCCCCATATCTGAGTATACGAGAAAATTGAGGGGAGAACACTTACAATTTCTTTTTTAAATTGTTGTTTCCGCTTTAAAACATGAAGTAAGTCTACACTACTCTTTATAATAATACCTGACCATCTCAATGAATTCATGTTGTGTTGTGTTTTTTTCTTACTTGTGTAAAAAGTATAGGGAAAGTATTGTAATTGTCTAAAAAGTCGATGTCTAGACTTTGATGAATCTCCACGTTTTAGACCTCCTGAGTCTGAAAATACCATTTTTGGAATTCTGTCTGTGTGTACAAACATGATAACTTGAGTACGCTTCCACTTGGGTCAACCAAATTTTGCATACGGGTATTTGGTACAAAACGTAGATTTCTCTTAACTTTTGAGCTGTTTCTGTTAACCAGAAGTGGTACTTTGCCTTTTATTCATGTAGCTGCTGATTTATTCAACTTTACTTTTACAATAATTGTTGAGTATATTATTAGTTTGGTTTGACTTGTTGTTGATGGTTCTTTAATGTACATAATATAAAAATATAATCATTCTCTTGTGGTTTACTCCTCAAATATCCATCCCCATATCTGAGTATTCGAGAAAATCTAGGGGAGAACACTGCCTATTTTTTAAAAATTGATGTTTCTGCTTTAAACGGTGAAGTAAGTCTACACTACTCTAGGCAAAACTTTATTAATACTTGACCATCTGAATGAATTTATGTTGTTTTGTGCTTTTTACTTTCTTGTATACAAAGTATTGGGAAAGTATTGTAATTGTCTAAAAATTCGATGTCGAGATTTTGATGAATCTCCACGCTTTAGACCTCCCTGAGTCCAAAAGTACCATTTGTGGAATTCTGTGTGTTTGTGTGTAAACACGATAACCTGAGTACGCTTTCACTTGGGTCAACCAAATTTTGCATACAGGTATTCGACACAAAGTGTAGATTTCTATCAACTTTTGGGCTATTGTCGTTAACCAGAAGTGGTACTTTGCCTTTTATTCATGCAGCTGCTGATTTATTCAACTTTACTTTTACAATAATTGTTCAGTATATTATTAATTTGGTTTGATGTGTTGTTGATGGTTCTTTAATTTGCATAATATAAAAATATAATCATTCTCTTGTGGTTTACTCCTCAAATATCCATCCCCATATCGGAGTATACGAGAAATTCGAGGGGAGAACACTTACAATTTTTTTTTTAAATTGTTGTTTCTGCTTTAAAACATGAAGTAAGTCTACACTACTCTTTATAATAATACCTGACCATCTCAATGAATTCATATTGTGTTGTGTTTTTTTTCTTTCTTGTGTACAAAGTATAGGGAAAGTATTGTAATTGTCCAAAAATGCGATGTCGAGATTTTGCTGAATCTCCACTTTTTAGACCTCCCCGAGTTTGAAAATACCATTTTTGGAACTCTGTCTGTGCGTATGTGTGTACAAACATGATAACTTGAGTAATCTACTTGCGTCAACCAAATTTTGCATACAAGTATTAGGTACAAAACATAGATTCCTCTTAACTTTTGAGCTGTTTCCGTTAACCAAAAGTGGTACTCTACCTTTTATTCATGCAGCTGCTGATTTATTCAAATTTTACAATAATTTTTCAGTATATTATTAATTTGGTTTGATTTGTTGTTGATGACTCTTTAATGTACATAATATAAAAATATAATCATTCTCTTTGTGGTTTACTCCTCAAATATCCATCCCCATATCAGAGTATTCGAGAAAATCTAGGGGAGAACACTCACGAGTTTTTTAAAATTGATGTTTCTGCTTTAAACGGTGAAGTAAGTCTACACTACTCTGGGCAAAACTTTATTAATACTTGACCATCTCAATGAATTTATATTGTTTTGTGTTTTTTACTTTCTTGTATACAAAGTATAGGGAAAGTATTGTAATTGTCTAAAAATTCGGTGTCGAGATTTTGATGAATCTCCACGCTTTAGACCTCCCTGAGTCCAAAAGTACCATTTGTGGAATTCTGTGTGTTTGTGTGTAAACACGATAACCTGAGTACGCTTTCACTTGGGTCAACCAAATTTTGCATACAGGTATTCAACACAAAGTGTAGATTTCTATCAACTTTTGGGCTATTGTCGTTAACCAGAAGTGGTACTTTGCCTTTTATTCATGTAGCTGCTGATTTATTTAACCTTACTTTTACAATAATTGTTCAGTATATTATTAATTTGGTTTGATTTGTTGTTGATGGTTCTTTGATGTACATAATATAAAAATATAATCATTCTTTTGTGGTTTACTCCTCAAATATCCCTCCCCATATCTGAGTATACGAGAAATTCGAGGGGAGAACACTCACAATTTCTTTTTTAAATTGTTGTTTCTGCTTTAAAACATGAAGTAAGTCTACACTACTCTTTATAATAATACCTGACTATCTCAATGAATTCATGTTGTGTTTTTTTTTTTTTTCTTTCTTGTGTACAAAGTATAGGGAAAGTATTGTAATTATCCAAAAATGCGATGTCGAGATTTTGATGAATCTCCACTTTTTAGATCTCCCTGAGTCTGAAAATACCATTTTTTTAATTCTGTCCGTGCGTGTGTGTGTACAAACATGATAACTTGAGTAATCTTCTACTTGCGTCAACCAAATTTTGCATTCAAGTATTAGGTACAAAACGTAGATTCCTCTTAACTTTTGAGCTGTTTCTGTTAACCAGAAGTGGTACTTTGCCTTTTATTCATGTATCTGCTGATTTATTCAACTCTACTTTTACAATAATTGTTGAGTATATTATTAATTTGGTTTGATTTGTTGTTGATGGTTTTTTGATGTACATAATATAAAAATATAATCATTCTCTTTGTGGTTTACTCCTCAAATATCCATCCCCATATCTAAGTATAGGGGAGAACACTCACGAGTTTTTTTTTTTTTTAAATTGTTGTTTCCGCTTTAAAAGGTGAATTAAGTCTACACTACTCTGGGCAAAACGTTTTTAATAACTGACCATCTGAATGAATTCATATTGTTTTGTGTTTTTTTTTTAACAGGAGATCTGTATCAGATGCAGTTATTGGCCTCCTCCTCCTGTGTTCGTGTTTTGGTGTCATCTTAGCCCCTTTACTTGGCTTATGTTAGAAATTAAGTTAAAGAAAACAAAGGCTGAATTAATGTAAGCCGCCTTAATACAGGATGTAATGTGATGTAGAAATGGAATGATTTACTTCATGAGGTAGGGGAACATAAACAAGAAGAGTTGCGTCAAATGATTGAAATATTCAAATGTGTTGCCAAATTTCCCCTCTGCGGACAAATAAGTCCCATCTAAGAGTGCTTCAGTTTAAATGGTTCATGTCTAAGGAGTCTCAGTTGTAATGGACACTTGTCATTTTACACCATCTGGTAGGGGTCCATAGAGGACTAGATCCCTATTAAAGAATCCAAAATAGCATCCTGTTCATATCACTGATTTTGCAAGTCCTCTAGAATGATACCCAGCATGCTTAAGTTTGAAACTGGTCATTTGACACCCTCTGGCGGAAGTCCAGAGTGGGTTAGATCCCTAGTAAAGGATCAAAATTAAGAAATAATGTCATATTTGTGTCGCTGACCATGAAGTAGTCTAAAACGATACCCCACATGCTTATGTTTGAAATTTCGTAGGGGGCTAGATCCTGGGTAAGGGATTAAAAATAACATCATATTCATAATCACTGACCTTCAAGTAGTCTTAAAGAATGGCCGCATTCTTATGTTTTAACATCTGGCATTTTTCACCCTCATGAATTCTTACAGGGCTCAGCTTTTAGTAAACAGTCAAAAATATGTCATATTTGTACTCACTGACCTTGATTTAATAGTCTTAAAAGACATCCCACATTCTAATGTGGGAAATGTGGCAGTCTTATAGGAGTGGCTCTTAGAGGTCTAGGACCACCAAAGTGTGATCATAACCCCCCAACAAGCCTGCATTTCTGATCCTAGGGCCGTATGGAATCCATTTTTGATTTTTGGTTTTCAACGTTATGTTTTGTTTTTTTTTTTTTCTTTTCTACTGTAAGCAACTGCTACAACAAAACAAACAATAATGAAATGGCACTTTACATTCCTTTTGATGAAACGGCACACTAGCACAACTGAACTTTATTTTGCAGTTCCATTTATCAGGCAGGAGCCCAGAATCTCCATGATGCTGTATGCTGAGACCGTAGTAGGACAGACAGTAGTGCACTCCAGAATTGTAAGAGCTGTCACTACAATAGTTTGATGCGTCCTTCTGAGATGAAGGTTAACTTCACTTTAAGAAAAAAGAAAGAGTGACCCGCTTTTAAGGGCTCTTTGCATCTGAGGAGACGCCTGCTCTTCTGCCCAGCTTTGTAGGGGCCAAGTTTATAACGGAGGAGTCAAATGTGGACCTTGCGTGCCTCGTCGCCATGAGGCAAAACATTTATTAAATCCAGAATCATCGCTGTTAATTTTTAAAAGGGAACCCGTTAACAACTAGTGCCCGTTCACTAATAACGTTTTTCTACGGGAAAGACTGTCAATACCAGTTAAATACCTGTATAATTTAATCGGTTAAATGATTCACAGTAAATACATCACGTACAATTAGAATTACCGTACAGCCAAACGTTTACCCACCTGTCTCTATGTTGAGAACACGGTGGTCTCGGCTAGCAGTGGTTTCATCTACTACAACATATATTTTCTTGCCACGAATCTTTTGAAGAACGGCGTCCATATGTTGTTCAAAGACATGGGGCAAATGAGTTTCACGAAGACTGCTCTCATTTTCTGGCAGCGTGCTTCCTTGTTTACAATGCTTAATAAAGAAAGGACGCATCTTCGTCATTTTTTTGAGCGGTATGTCTGACTCACGTGGACACAAACTGGCATCTTGCATCTGACGATTTTGTTGTTTCCTCTGTTGTTACCTGAAGGGGAACACTTTTTGATCTTAATTTCTTCTTGTTTTTGGGATGGGTTTTAGATTTGACATGGTCATTGAAAGTATCTTTTTGTGTCCAGCCTATGGTATGCTGGCAAAACTTGCAGAAAAGTTGTTGTCCAGATTCGTAAAAGTCGCTGGAGTATTGTTGTGCCCTCAATTTTGCAGTTAAGCTTATGTTTCTTAGTTTTTTTCGATGTAGTTAGGGTATCTGATACTGATCGCTTCGACATTTCTGTCTCATGCACCTGGCTAATTCACGTGCCTTTAATGAGAAAACATACAAGAAACACGCGCAGAAACAGATAGAGGCATGACTGGATTTCTACGAAGAATTGTGTTTGCTTCAAAGACGACAAATTAGAAAATAACTAGGCTGACCCGCCTTTTAAGGCGACCGACTTTTAAGTTGACCACTTCTTAAGGCAATTCAATATGTAGATCAATTTGATATTTTATACAAACTCATTAATTTGGTTATATTGCATTTGAGCGGTATTACTTTAATACTCGTAGTTTCTGTTATTTTTGTGATGAAATTTAAACCTTTTTTCTATATTGAGGTCGCCCTTTTGAACCCCCCTGATATTTACTACGCGGAGAGGCATTTGTACTCCATCAACATTAATTATTTCCAGAGACATAATTTTGTCTATTATTCCAGCGCATTGCGCACAAAAGCAAGGGAACGATGGGAGCACCAGAACTCTGCTCACACCATGTCGCTTCGTACCGCAAGCTGCAAGTAGTAAGTCTGTGATAAGCGGAATACCGCTACGCTTTCCACTCACGGGACGGAAGGACAATCCCGACCGCTTTTATATAGTAAGAAAGAAGAAGAAGATATCACACAGTCTGGAGTAGAAAATCATCTTTTACCTGGAAAAACGAAACTACAAATCCCATCATGCATTGCAAAATGGACGGGGCGTGTGTGAAACTCCGCGCCTGCGTAGCACTCACGGGACGGAAAGACAATCCCAACCGCTTTTATATAGAAGGATATCTGAATGATAGAACTACAGATTATTCAGTCATTTAATTTATTGGGACGTTTTGTAACAGTCACCACTTCAGTCTCTAAATTCTGCACATTTCCGTTTTTAAGCGTTCTTTCCGTGATTCTGTCCGTGACCATAGGGCCCAACGATCGCTGTTTTTTTTGTTTTTTTTAATTGAATCCCTGAGGTCCGTTGATGTGGAATGCACAACTTTTAAGTCTTTGTTTTCATTTTTTGCTAAAGACGCCAAGTGGTTTGCTCTTCACCATAAGAGTGTAATTTCCCGCATAAAATATAGTTCCAAAATGGTCTAAAAAATTGTATTTTTTTTTTTTTAAACATTTTATTGACTGAATTAAAATCAAATAACACTCCATACAAGCAAGTCAAGGTTAACAAAACTAGGTTCGAAACAAATCAACTCCCACCCATGAGAAAGAGAGCTAGACCAACCGAGTAAAACTTTAATAGTAGAAAAAATAAATGCATAAATAAAAAAGAATAAAAAGAGGGGAGAGAATCCGCTTCCTCAATTTAAATGCTTATTCTAAAATGTTATTGATCATATCCTGCCAGGATTTGAAAACGTTTTGCGCAGATCCTCTAAGTGAGAATTTTATATATAAGAATTTTTCCAATTTCAAATAATATACAACATCACTTACCCACTGACGTAAAAGAGGTGAGTTAGTATTCTTCCAGTTGCGTGAGATAAGCCAAAGTGCTAATAGTGAAGTAAAGGCAATTACAGTTTGTCCTTCTCCACTTTAAGCCCCTCTGTGAGCCCACCAAACACAGCTTTTAATGGATTAGGAGGGACTGTGACCCCCAGGCTCTCTGAAAGGCATTTAAAGACTTTGGTCCAGAGTGATGTTAATTTGGTGCAGGCCCAAAACATGTGGCCCAATGAGGCTGGAGCTCGATTGCAACGTTCGCAGGTTGGCTCTCGCCCTGGAAACATTTTGGATAATTTTGAACATTAGAACTCTCTAGACGAGAACAGGCCATTCAGCACAACAAAGCTCGCCAGTCCTATCCACTTATTTCTTCCAAAAAACATCAAGTTGAGTTTTGAAAATCCCTAAAGTCTTACTGTCTATCACACTACTTGGTCGCTTATTCCAAGTGTCTATCATTCTTTGTGTAAAGAAAAGCTTCTTAATGTTTGTGGGAAATTTCCCCTTAACAAGTTTCCAACTGTGTCCCCGTGTTCTTGATGAACTCATTTTAAAGTCACAGTGTCGATCCACTGGACTAATTCCCTTCATAATCTTAAACACTTCAATCAGGTCACCTCTTAATCTTCTTTTGTTTAGACTGTAAAGGCTCAGCTCTTTTAATCTTTCCTCATAACTCACCCCCTGTAGCTCTGAATCAGCCTAGTCGCTCTTCTCTGGACCTTCTCTTGTGCTGTTATGACCTTTATGTAGCTTGGAGACCAAAACTGCACCCAGTTCTCCAGATGAGGCCTCACCAGTGTGTTATGAACCTCCTGTGACTTGTACTCCACACATCAAGGCGCTATATAACCTGACATTCTGTTAGCCTTCTTAATGGCTTCTGAACACTGTTGGGAAGTCGATAGCTTAGAGTCCACTACGACTCCTAAATCCTTCTCATAAGATGGACTCTCGATTTTCAGACCACCCATTGTGTATTCAAACCTAACATTTTAGGTTTGACCAAACCTTTGTGTAATTCTTTACATTTACTGACATTAAATTTCATCTGCCATAAGTCTGCCCAAGCCTGTCTGCTGTCCAAGTCCTTCTGTGATGATATAACGGATTCCAAATTATCTGCTAATCCACCTCTCTTGGTATCATCTGCAAACTTAACCAGCTTGTTCCTTATATTCCTATCTAACTCATTTATAGATATTAAAAATAGCAGACAGATGCGCTTAATATATACTGTAATTTTAAACTGAATAACTGTATGCTTAAAGCCCATTGCGGCCCTTCTTGTGTGATTTTGGGCTATACAAAAATAAATTGCATTGTATATGGAGTGCGAGTGAATTCTGTGCATTGCTACCTTCCACTCCTTTTCTGAGATGCTGAGTGAGAGATCCTTTTCCCACTGTACTCTGGGATCTTTGAAAGGGAGGGACTGTAAAATGTTTTTATGTATTACGGAGATGCTGTCTGAGTCCTCAGGACTGGTCAATATTTCTTCCAGAATAGAGGTATGTGGGAAGTGAGGAAAATTGGGCAGGTTTTGTTTAACAAAGTTTCTAATTTGGAGGTAGTGAAAGAAATGTGTAATTGCATTGGTTTTGACGGATTATTGTATTGTCGTCGAAACTGAACATGTATACAAAAATTGAAGAAATTCGCTTTGCAAAAGTGAGTTTAAAATCCGTTACAAGATTTGACCCAAACAAACAAACAAACAGACAGAGGAGTCAAGTTAAGTAAAATCGTTTAAAAAAAGAGAGAGTAATTTTAGTATTTTGAGCATTTCAAGTTAAACAAGTTTATGAATATTGTATGTCACTGCTTCAAACCCCTGTGTCTATGAAGCTCAGCTGTTGCGTTATGGAGGTTATGCTGTCCAGACAAAAATAGTCCTCCTCCTCTAGTGTGGTCCAAGAATCTCCAGCCATGCTCCTTGTTTTAAAACAGAAGTAACAGAACATTGAAGTGTCTTCCTAAGCAGTCAGTGTCCCTGTTCACGAGGTGCAGTTTTCATGATCTGTACATGGTTACATCGGACAGATACAGTAAATAGTCTGCCTGCTATACGCCACACTAAAAAGGCGTAGGTTTTGCCTGCAGGATATTATCTTAAACAGGTTTATCAAGAAAAGAATTATTTTGGTAAATTATAGATCATTTTTTTTTTTATTTGGTGTGTCTTTGTTAATAAAAATTCTCTAGGTAGTCATCTGAGCAAAGTCTTACAATATTTCATGATGGGACAAGTAAAATGATTTAATTTATCTGTTGCGTTAATTCAGAAGCTGACAAATTGCTGCCAGTAATTTGCATTTTGTCGAGGTGAAATGGTAGGAAGTCCAACAAACAATAATTTTATTTTTTTTTTCATTCATTTAATTTTATGGTGTCTCCAGTTCTTCATTATTGTTGAAGAATGTTCTGCAAATTAACTGTGACAAATAATTTAATCAGCCTTTTGAAGTATGTAGGTTTGATGATTTTCAGCCCAAGTTCCAATTTCTGCATTCTGTACTCAAGCAGTAGGCTCCGGTGGCATTATGTTTAGACGGAGGGCATCAGCAGACAGGTACTTTTGTTCAGGCTGACTAAGGATTTTCCCCCCTAACTGTGGTGTAAGATCAGTTTCAGGAGCCTTGAGTATTAGCCGGGCTTATGGTAGATGTAAAGTAGCTTTTGTCATGGAGATTAAAGTGAACGAAATTCACACTCTCCTGAAGAGCAGGTTAAATGGTGACATTTTTTTGTTCTTCCCAATCTAACTGGATGTACCTGCTTAATGAGTGTTGGGGATTAAAATGTTTTGGTTTTATGTTTCAACAGTTAACATTTTATGAAATTATGCCTGCTTGGAGAAAGCCTACAAATATATTGGGTTAAAATATAATGTGCATGGTACAGTGGAATGTAATCAGTTTTTCAAAGCATTACATTTGATATCTAGTTATATTTAGTGCCAATTTTTAAAATCCTCCTTCGGACTTAGAAAAATGTTGTTGAATGGTCTAACCATCACTTTATTTATGAATATACATCCCATACGTGGTGTTCTTCCAGTGACAAGGCTTTTTAAAAGTCTCATGTAGTACTAGGGCACGGGTGTCGAACTCCGGTCCTGGAGGGCCGCAGTGGCTGCAGATTTTCATTCTAACCATCTTCTTCATTAGTGGCCAGTTTTTGCTGCTAATTAACTTCTTTTGCCTTAATTTTAATTAACTTGACTCGATCCCCTTTGGTGTTTCTTTTTTCCTTAATTAGCAGCCAAATAATAATGAGAAACAAAACAAGCGGCCACATGACCAGCTCACCTGTGCCCATCACAGAATATCTGAAAATAAAGAAAGGTGAAGGTCTCAGTAAAGCTAATCTCTCAGGTCACCAAAGCATTTTGACAGTGCTACAGCAGAATGAGAGCAGCAACAAGGCATGGAATTAAATAATGAGTGTATTTAACAGCAAGAATCGGCTTCTCATTAAGAAAGTGATTGGAATGAAATTGGTTGGAGTTTGCAGCCCCAATTTAGCTGGTCATCTGTTGGCTTGTTTCATGTCTCATGTCTGTTTGGCTGTCATTTAATGAAGAAAAGAATCAGTTGAGAGAACTGAATCCTTAAAAACAGAGCTATTAAAATGAAGGGAAAAATAAGTTAATTAGCAGTGAAAACTGGTCACTGATTAGTAAAAGGGTTAGAATGAAAACCTGCAGCCACTGCAGTCTTCCAGGCCTGGAGTTCGACACCCCTGTCTAGGGTGTTGTACCGTGTTAGCCGTTATGAATGTAGAGAAAAGCCAAGCAAAATGACACCTTTTATTGGCTAACTAAAAAGATTACAATATGCAAGCTTTCGAGGCAACTCGGGCCCCTTCTTCAGGCAAGATGTAATAGAGAAACTGGAGTTCCCCGTGTGTATATACACACTAGGACAAGAAACAACATTGGGAAATGTTTAAATGAGAAATCTTAAATGTCAAAAATTATTAGATTCATTCAGGCTGGGGTTAATTTAACAAGAGAGAGAAGAACAATGTATGGTCAAGATCTTTGGATGACTCCGCCAGAGAATGAATTTACACAGGTTCCACATTAAACGTGGCAACACAGATGTTCCTGTAGCGGCCCACTTCAACAGCCATGGACACTGTGAGAGGGACTTTAAAGTCACAGGGCTTATTGGCAACTTCAAAACACAGCAAGAGAGAAAAGAATGGGAAGTTAAACTCATGCTAAAATTGAATACATTACAACATGGCTTGAATAGAGACATGGGTCTTGTGGCCAGGTATGAGGACTGTTTGCATCTCTCAGACTGACACAGGTAACCTGATTACAGACCCACATTGTACTGAAAAACTTATCACAAACTTCAAAAGACTTTGTTGGACAGTTATCTTATCCAAAGATCTTGACCATACATTGTTCTTCTCTCTCTTGTTAAATTAACCCTAGCCTGAAGGGATCTATTAATTTTTTATATTTAAGATTTCTCATTTAAAGATTTCCCAATGTTGTTTCTTGTCCTAGTGTGTATATAAACACAGGGAACTCCAGTTTCTCTATTACATTTTGCCTGAAGAAGGGACCTGAGTTGCCTCAAAAGCTTGCATATTGTAGTCTTTTTAGTTAGCCAATAAAAGGGGTCATTTTGCTTGGCTTTTCTCTAAAAGGCTCATGGTAAATTAAAGCCATGTGGAAGTTGGAACCTTTCGTGTAGACAGCCTCAAATTCACTGGCCAGCAGTAAGGAGCCCCCTGCATGTTAATCTAGAAGGAGGACTTATTATAGTAGTCTTCTTCCACCTCTTACCGTATATACTCACGTATAAGTCGGGTCTTGAAACCCGAAAAATGGATCATAAAATCAGACCCCAACTTATACACCTGTTCAAAAATACGACACTTTAATTTCTTCTTGCCTCCTCCTATCTCGCATCAGTTTCTCAGACACATTGAATTTTGTTGCAGCAGCGCACTTACCAGTTTCTTTCGCCACTTCAACAACCTTTAATTTTAAACCAGCTTCATATTTTCTTCTGAACGAACGCTCCATTGTAGAAGAGAGATGATCTTACGATAAAGGTGTATGCGGCGAGAGATACAAAAAACACAAAACAGTGCAAATGTCACTTCGGAATAATTCGGGTATTACCGTGTGGTCACGTAGGCACAATGCATAGGAAAATAAAAGGCCGTGTGCTCTGTGGTTACTCTCTCAGGTGGGCGTTAGCACAATAGTGTGAGTTTTCCTTATTCGACTTATATGACCGACATTATAAAATACCAGAAATTATATGGTAAAATCGAGCCCCGACTTATCCACCGGAGAACTTAAATGCGAGTATATACGGTACTTTCTTTTCCTACTTCAATGTGGGGTTGAAGTGCTTTGTCAACCTTCTCCATTCTTTTCAGTTCTGCAGAGTCAGTCAGGTCCTGTTCCATCAAATCTTCTTTTAGTTTATCCATCCACGTACGCTTTGGCCTTCCTTGCTTTCTCTTCCCCTGGACTTCCATTCCCATCACTCTTTTGCCCACGTATTCATTGTCTCTCCTCATCACATCTCCGTATCTCTTCAGCCTACTTTCCTGTTTTTTCTCTCCCACTTTTGTTGTACCCTCTGTTTGTCTCATTTCTTATTTTTTTTTTTCTAACTCCACACAGCCATCTCCCCATTCTCTTTTCTGTCACCTCCAAGTTCTCCTTCTTCTGTACTCCCTTTACTGACCGTGTCTCACTTGTCTCCTTACATCACTACTGATTTTAAAAAGCTTACCTTTATCCATCCTTTACAAGGTCTTCAAATGCTAACTCATTGCCGTTCCTTACAGATCTTTTTTGACCAGATTCTAAACATTAGAATTTAAACATTAAAATGAATGTCACATTTGTTGTGGAAACTCTTGAGGTACTTGTACCTTTTTTCTTTTCTGTGAAAATATACTTGACCGACATGATTTGTTATAACTAACTGCAGTCAGGTTAAAAAAAAAGGAAAAAAATAAATTGCGACATATTGTATAAACGCATCTCAATGTTTACTATAGATAAATAGATAGAACTTTATTTGTCTCCGGGGGGAATTTTGGCTTTTTACAGAAGCTCTTTAAATAAAGCAAATACAGTACCGTCCCTCTTAACTGGCCTCACATTATCCGGCCGACAGATTATATGGCCTAATAAAATAAAATGAAAAAAAATTTTTAATCCTGGGTGGCACGGTGGCGCAGTGGGTAGCGCTGCTGCCTCGCAGTTAGGAGACCCGGGTTCACTTCCCAGGTCCTCCCTGCATGGAGTTTTCATGTTCTCCCCGTGTCTGCGTGGGTTTCAATACCGGTCACTCCAGCGCCGTGATCGCTCAGCTGGAGCGACTGCTTTCTTCAGCCCCACCGAGTGTCGGCCAAACACTAATCTGCAGGTGTTCACCTCCCAGCTGCCTGCCTTAGCTCCATCGAATCTGCTCTCTCTTTCTCTCGCTCGCTGTCCTTCATCAGCTTTCCTCTATCTGCTTCCTTCTCCATTAACCTCCCGTTCTTTCCTGTTCTCCCTCTAGCCACCTCACGCTTCTATTTATCACAAGGACGTGGATCAGATGTGGCAATTAGCAGTTCCCGGGAACAATTACGGATGCGGACGACTCCTCACCTGTGCACTTAAGCTAGGATCGCCCGCATTAATAAAGTATCTATCTATCTATCTATCTATCTATCTATCTATCTATCTATCTAT
>JANRMT010062802.1:6696882-6710971 GCA_026402145.1 Polypterus bichir lapradei | reverse complement strand
GTCTGTCTGTCTGTCTGTCTGTCTGTCTGTCTGTCTGTCTGTCTGTCCGTCCTAATTACATAAAACTTTATTTGGCCTGCATATTAGAAAAAAATATCCCTTGAACTCAGAAGTGGATGGACAAGCTCTCCAGTATTGCCGAGGTTATTTTCAGCCTTTCTTTCCTGACAGTTGATACTGTTGTTAAACAGCATTATGTTTATGAATTTCTGCATAGAAATGCAATGAAAGGCGCTTTTTGTTGGACTTCATAATTTCCATTCAGTACTTTATAGGAAAATATTCAGCTCAGCTTTTGTCATGTTTTGTAGAGGAGATATAGAGCTCAGTAACTGAGAAACCTTTTGTGAAATATTTGTTACAAGGAAATAAATGATCTATTTAGCAAGAGTCGATAATTTGTATTTCTGCAATATTAAGGATGCCTTGAAATTGTGATTTTTTTTTTTTTTTTTTTCCTCTTCCCAGTAAACCTTTGCTTAATTTGTAATGTCAGAAGACTGTGTCAGTGGTTGTTTCTTCTACCTTTTTATTACTAATTATTATTGAATTTGCTAAAAGCATATAACATTTTATACAATCAAGTCAAACTTAACATGACTAAAATCAAATCAAGCCCCACCCATGAGAGAGAGGAAGGCCAACAGCCTGAGTAAAACCGTTAAGAACAGTAAAGAGAGAAAGGAGTTTTTCCCCCCAGTATGAATGCTTATTCTAAGATGTTATTGATTAGGAGGTCCTGCCAGGTTTTAAAAAAGTTTTGATCAGATCCTCTGAGTGAGAATTTGATTTTATTTCCAGTTTCAAATATTACTGAACATTAGTTACCCAGTGACTTAACAGAGGTGCAGAAGAAGAAAAGGCAGTCTCTTCTGCCTTTATAGAATAATGGGGGAAAGCTAGTCAGAACTCTTACAAAATAGCTCAGTTATAATAATAATTTTGTGGGGGACTGTGTGTTGAAACTATTGTCATATCTATGTGGTGTGACTTAAGTTCATGCAAATCCTCTTAAATGAAAGTCGTCAATGTGCACTTTAATGACGCCTGAATTGTCTGGTTTGTCACTTTAAACCGTGCAGCAGAGGAGTCCATCATGGATGGACGTGTCTTTGCCTCAAACACTGAGGTGGGCCCGCTTTATTTCTTTGGTGGTCATACTGCTAGGGTTTGAAAGAGCGCACATTGCTGATGACAGTGGCATGTTGTCTTGTGTAGACACGGCTCACAGAGATACAGAAGTATGTTGTTTATCTCAAGGGGGTTATTTGAGTTTTTTTTTTTTTTTTTTTACAGAAGCTCAACAGATGTTTTAACTAACAACATTTGACCTCAAATTCACGCAAAGATTTACAAAAAACAGAAAAAAACGTTTGACTTGGCCGATGATAGGAGAGCCACGTGTGGTACGTCTGTGGTGCGTCTGTGCATGCAGAGAGGAAGTCCTTGGCTCTAAGTAAAGATAAGAGTTTGAATGTGCTTCTTATTTTCTCCGTTTTTCATCTGTGGATAAAGTATGTTTTTCATGAGCGATTTTTGAGGTTTTTAATGGACAAACAAGATTTGATATCTGGAAAATGTTTTGAGCAATTTTAGAAAGATGTGCGTCTGTGGCGGAAATTTGGGGATCTGAGACTGTAACTTGAGGTTGAATGGAGGGACTCTTAGGAAT
The DNA here is from genome assembly GCA_026402145.1 of Polypterus bichir lapradei. Lineage (NCBI taxonomy): Eukaryota > Metazoa > Chordata > Cladistia > Polypteriformes > Polypteridae > Polypterus > Polypterus bichir. Next base: position 6,709,299 of record JANRMT010062802.1, on the reverse strand, counting down.
TTTTATGGACAACTTTCACTCATTAGTTTTAAATGTTAATTTGTTTTTTGGGTTTGTTTCAGCTATTCATATTTGAACTTTTAAAGGTTTTTAAACAAAATCCCAAACAGCCAAAACCACTTCATAAAGCGAGGCATGCCGTATTTACGACTTTAGTGAATTTTGAGGTTCATCCAGTTCAGAAATTTCAAATGCAGAAGTTACATTTTAATTGCAGAGAAATATTTATTACATTTTATGCCTTTATTAAATCGCTACAATCTGTTTTTGTGGCTGGTGCATTCTTTTTTTTATTTTTGTTTAAAAATGTTTTCTTACTTTGAGTTTAAAATTTGGCACCTTCAGTTTATTTGTTGGGGTTGCTAGCCCAGCACTATGCCAGCTATGCACCAAAAGGTGCGGGTTTCTTACTCCCCTCCTCTAATATTTAAAATCTTAAATAAAGTAAACCTGTGAGTAAAGGAATTAATACAAAATGAGTGTAGTTACAGGTAAAGTGATTCCTAACTAATATAAATCAAAATTAAGTAGCCATTCCACCTGCACTTCAGAAGACGTCATCCACCTGAATGAAGTTAGAGCAAGTTTGGGCCCGACCAGTACTTGGATGGGAGACCATCTAGGAAAGGCTTGGGCTGCTGCTGGACGAGGTGTTGGTGAGGCCATCAGGGGGCAATTACCTGGGGGTCTGTATGTGGATCCCAATGCCCCAGAGCAGTGACAGGGACACAGATACGGAGCCGTTCTTCGGATGAGACTTAAAACCGAGGACTTGACTCTCTGTGGTCATTAAAGATCCTTGGGCATCTTTTGTGAAGAGTAGTTTGTGTATCCCGATGTCCTGGCTAAATTGCCACCTAATCATCCATTAACTATCACTGTCACCCCTCACCACCTGATAGTTAGTGGCTGCTGAGAGGACTGCTGAAATAATGGCTGACGTCGCATCATCCAGGTGGGTGCTGCACATTGGTGGTGTAAAGCGATTTGACCAACAAAAAAAGCACTATATAAATATAATGAATTATTATTAATGTAGTATTATCACATTTTTATATTTTCGTTGCATAAAAATATTCTTTTTTTTTTTTTTTTTTAAATTTGCCTTTGAAACAGACGAAAACTTGAACAAATTCAGCAATACTGTATCTTGTATGCAGTGTATTTTTTGCTAAATTCATTTCACATACTGGAGAAAGTCATCTGCTGGGCACATCACATGTTTGAATGAGCAAACACGAGCACACGCCTTTCATTTTTGACTGCTCCCCAACATCAACAGCTGCCAGTAGGAGTTTATATAAGAAAGGCGTGTTCTTAAATATCTGACATTTGTATAATGGCAGCAGTAAATATTTTGGAATGTACATGACTTGGTCGAGCATCGTGTGTCACAGTGAATGGCTTGTGGCTATATGTTTAAACTGTTTTTAAAAGCCAACTTTAAACCTGATTCTCAAAATACATAAAAAAAAATGTACAGAGTGGGAGTCTCCCACAGCTTTTTCCTTGGTGCCATTGGCAGCAGTGTTAGATCGATAATAAAATTTTGACTTTGGTTCCGATACCAGCTTTTGCACCTCTGTACTGGTACCAAAATGATACCAGAAAATGACAGACAGTTCAAATGGGTTCCCAGTTGATTCACCCTCACTGGCTACACACACCCACTAATCATGAAGGGGAAAATTTATGGGGTGTTTTTTTTCCTTTGGAGTTCTGAGTGCATTAACGTACATTTTATATATATACTCAGCAAAAAAAGAAACGTCCCTTTTTCAGGACTGTGTATTTCAACAATAATGTTTTAAAAATCCAAATAACTTTACAGATCTTCATTGTAAATTGTTTAAACAATGTTTTCCATGCATGTTCAATTAACCATAATCAATTAATTAACATGCACCTGTGGAATGGTCGTTAAGACCTTAACAGCTTACAGAAAGTAAGCATTTAAGGTCACAGTTCTAAAAACGCAGGACACTAAAGAGACTTGTCTACCGACTGTGAAAAACACCCAAAGAAAGATGCCCAGGGTCCCTGCTCATCTGCGTGAACGTGCATTAGGCATGCTGCAGGGAGGCATGAGGACTGCTGATGTGGCTAGGGCAATAAATTGCCATGTCCACACTGTGAGACGCCTAAGACAGCGCTACAGGGAGACAGGAAGGACAGCTGATCATCCTCGCAGTGGAAGACCACGTGTAACAACACCTGCACAGGATCGGTACATCCGAATATCACACCTGCGTGACAGGTACAGGATGGCCACAACAACTGCCCGAGTCACACCAGGAACACACAATCCCTCCATCAGTGCTCAGACTGTCCGCAATAGGCTGAGAGAGGCTGGACTGAGGGCTTGCAGGCCTGTTGTAAGGCAGGTCCTTACCAGACATCACCAGCAACAACGCCGCCTATGGGCACAAACCCACCTTCGCTGGACCAGACAGGAGTGGCAAAAAGTGCGTGAGTTTCTGCATGACAGCAATGTCAGTGTTCTGCCATGGCCAGCGAAGAGCCCAGATCTCAATCCCATTGAGCACGTCTGGGACCTGTTGGATCGCAGGGTGAGGGCTAGGGCCATTCCCCCCAGAAATGTCCAGGAACTTGCAGGTGCCTTGGTGGAAGAGTGGGGTAACATCTCACAGCAAGAACTGACAAATCTGGTCCAGTCCATGAGGAGGAGATGCACTGCAGTACTTCAAGCAGCTGGTGGCCACACCAGATACTGACTGGTACTTTTGATTTTGAGCCTCCCTTCATTCAGGGACACATTGTGAAACATTTTTAGTTTATGTCTTATGGTGTTGACTCTTTTGGTGTTCATACAAATATTTACACATTAAGTCTACTGAAAGTAAAAACAGTTGAAAGTCAGAGGACGTTTCTTTTTTTGCTGAGTATATATATATAATATACTAGGGGACTCGGCCCCCTGTTCGCTTTGCTTGCCAACACTCCCGGCCTGCGCTACGCGCCAGCCACTTCACGACTCTGGTGCTTACGTATGTGGATTTCACTTTCATCAAACAGCCAATCTTTTAATTCTCGCGGATACGCCTCTACATTGGAAAGAAACAGTACTTTTCCCTGATGGCAACATGAATAAGACAATCTACAAGTGTCCACACGACTTTTAAAGCCAAACAACATCTACATACTTCTGTCATATCACTTATGTCCATATATTCAATCTCTTTTTCGCTTTCACCTTTTCGCCAATATCGCATTGAATTTTGATTCCACGTTTGGAATTCCATCGTGACAACGCAACGTAATATTGCCCTTGAGTGAATATCGTTTCTTTCTCTCTATACGAACTGCATCTGACAATAGCATTCACACAAATGAGAAATGATTGAACCGCGGGCGTGGTTGTAAATGTTTTAGATGTGGGCGGGACTTTTCCCAAATCTCTTTGCTTAAAGTCTTGTCTCATGGGGCTTGAAATTTTCTCTCGCAGGATTTCACTTTCACCAAACAACAAATCTTTTAATTCTCGTGGATACGCCACTTCATTGGGAAGAAACACTACTTTTCCCTGATGGCAACATGAATTAGACGATCTACAAGTCTCCTACTTAAAGTTTAAATCCGAACAATATCTTTGATCTCTATTCACTGTTCCATTATTTCACTGAATAATGATTTCCATTTGTTTGCGCTAATGTGATCTTTACTATCCTTTTTTTTTGAGACTTTCGGATTTTCGTACTTTCATTATCTCTAACCTGCTCTGCATGTGTATCGCGCCAACATTTTTGAATTCTTTACGATGTTCAATTTTGTCATCTACTCTTTGTCTTTTATTTCCGGCCCCGGGCGTGGTTAAACCTTTTGGCACAAAGTCTCCTCTCGCGGGACATGGGTCAGCCATTGTACAGCGCCCCCGGAGCAATTACAGTTTAAGGGCTTTGCTCAAGGGCCCAGCAGAGTAGGATCTCTTTTGGCAGTGACGGGGATTCGAACCGGCAACATTCAGGATACCAGCGCAGATCCTTAGCCTCAGAGCCAAGTAAATAGATTGGATTTTTTGGCTCTTTTATTTTTCTGGTGGAGAGCAGCAAACAAGGGGCCTCTTATGTTCTGTGAAGATAATCTGTTATTTTTAAAGACTGTAGTTCAAGCATGTTTTGGCTGGTGGGTTTTTCCTTACAGTCACCGAAGCTGCATTAGGACCTCTGGTTTAACATTTGTAAATTTTCCACAGAATTTGTGAAACAAGTGCCCCTGCCTGGGTCAGCAGCTATGCCAACTCTGATGCATTACAGTGAAAGAGGGCCGTTTTTGCATCATAGTTGGGAGTTTTTAGCTCTTGAATTACTAAAAACTTGAGCAAAATGTAACATTTTAAAGCTGGGTTGTTTCTTTGTTCAACATAGCAGTAGAGTGTTGTACCGTGTTAGCCATACATTGATACAGGAGAAAGTAGGGTGAAATGACACCTTTGATTAGCTAACTAAATAGATTACAAATGCAAGCTTTCGAGGCAGCTAAGGCCCCTTCATCAGGCAAGGTGTAACCTTGTTCAACATAAGAAGAACATTCAGATTTGGTTCAAGAAGTACAACATGCACAGTCAGACGGAGAGAAGAGTCTGTCGATGCTGAGCTCTGTTTTCGTGTTCCTGGGCTCTTAAGGAAATGTCCGTTTTCTTCGCCTGTACATTCAGAAGCAGCAGCTGAACCGCAGTGAGCAGTGCTGCCCTCGTAACGCATAGCCCACTTCCTTCTGGCCTTGTGTTTCCTGTTTCCTCCATTGCAAGACCAGAGGTTTGAAGCAGAAATTTCCGAGTGCAGTAAATAAACTGGAACTCATCCTGTTAGCCGTTTCATGTTAAGTTCTTCCTCTTCTTCTTTCGGCTGCTCCCGTTAGGGGTCGCCACAGCAGATTATCTTCTTCCATATCTTTCTGTCCTCTGCATCTTGTTCTGTTAGTTTCATGTTAAGTTCTAAACCAGAGAATTCTGCAGTTTAATTATTAATGTGTAATTTACAAAATGTAAATTTGTTTTGAGCTAAGTATGTTTAATACTTACAGTAAGTCTTGATTTTCATCATTATAGACTTTGCTGACAGAGTCTTCAGGAAGACTTTCCTTAGTAGTTTTAATTTACTTTTGCTTTCTTTTGTGAAGGTGTTAGGAATATTTTAACATTTTTCTTTGAAACCTTATACTCTAAAATAAAAGCGTTCAGCCTCTTTAGCCGAAATCACAGTTGCTGTTATAGATTTGTAACAATAGTAAATGAATAAAGTTACATGAAGGCCCTTTCCGCTTTGTGTTATAAACCCAAGGGGAATGTAAGATTTCAAGTCCACAATTAGCACTAAAAATAATTGTGCTTAGCCTTACAGAATCTAAATGGATTAAAAACTAAGTCAATTTGACTGTTCTGCTTCAGATCAGTCAGTTAGGCTGGATTCGTTTTATTAGGTTGTGAATGGACATCAGTAAAGTATGTGGTGGCTGAACCAAGTGGCACATTCAGTGTTTGCCCACCGAGAGGTCTGTTGGACTGACGTAAGTGAATGCAGCGAGGAAACTGGTGTGTTGGGTTACTTTTCAGCCTTTTATGAAAAGCGTGAGCGCCAGCATATTTATAGGCGTGCAAAGCATTTTGGGGTGGCACTGCTGAGTGCACTCGGAGTAAGCATAGATATACAGCGCCCTCCGTGATGTTTGGGACAAGGACCGGTTTTCCTCGATTTCCCTCCATCTGCTCCACAGTGTAAAACGACAAATCATACAATTCAGATGTGATTAAAGTGCACTTTGCAGACTCTCATTTAAGGGGATTTGCAAACATTTTGGTGTCACCACACTTTTTCTACATGGTCCCCCCAACCCCCCATTACAGGGCTGCACAATGTTTGGGACAATTGGCATCAGAGGTGTTTTGTGATTCCTCAGGTGGGCTTCATAAGACACCTCGGCCTGCTTCTCCCCTTTGGAGTTTGTAGCTGCCATTGTTCAACATGAGGACAGGAGCTGTGCCAATGAAAGTCAAAGAAGCCATCATGAGGCTGAAAAAAAAAAGAATAAAACCATTGGGGACATCAGTGACACCTTAGGATGACCAAAAATCAACTGTCTGGAATTTCATGAAGAGGAAAGAACACACTGGTGAGCTCAGTAATCACAGAGGGGCTGGTAGGCCAAAGAAGACCTCCACTGCTAAAGACAGAAGCATCCCCACCATAGTAAAGATAAAGCCCCAAACGCCTGTCTGACAGATCAGAAACGGTCTTCAGGGGGCAGATGTGTGTATGTGTGTGTGTCAGACGACTATCGGCTGAAGACTTCAGGAGCAAAAACACAGAGGAGGCCACACTGCAAGATACAAACCACAAAAGCAGGATGGCAGATTACAGTTTGTGAAAAAGGACTTCAAAGAGCCTGCAGAATTCTGGGAAAAGGTCCATTGGACGGACAAGACAAAGATGAAGTTGTGTCAGAGCGATGGCAAGAGCAAAGTGTGGAGACCAAAAGGAACTGCCCGAGATTTGAAGCAGACCCCCTCATCTGTTAAACGTGGCGGTGCTGGGGGTGTTGTGGCTTGGGTGTGTATGGCTGACACAGGTCCTGGCACACTTCTTTTCATTGATGATGGAACTGCTGATGGCAGTGGCACAATGAATTCTGAGATTTGTTGAAACATCTGATCTCCTCGTTCTATTAAAGGCCTCCAAACTCATTAACCAGCGCTTTATCCTACAACAAGATAATGAGCCAGACTAACTGCTGACACCACACAGGCATTTCTAAAAGCTAAAAACAATGGCCAAGTCAGTCACCTGATTTCAATCCAATTGAGCAGACCTTCTATGTGCTGAAGTGAAAACTTAAGGGGACAAGCCCCCCGGAACAAGCAGGAGCTGAAGATAGCCACACTAGAGGCTTGGCAGAGCATCACAACAACATTTATTTCTATCGCACGATTTTCATACAAATGCTGTGCTTCACAAGATGAAAAAAGAAAAATATAAAAAATAAGATTATGCAATGGTAAGTAACAAAGAGTAGAGCAAGGTCCGATGATGAGGAGGACAGAAAAAAAAAAATCAATCCAGAGGGCAGGAGACCACCCAAGCAGCCCCCACTGCACATTCTACCTAACATAAATGATGTCAATCTGTCCACCAGTGAAGATCCTCCGCACCTGATGATGTCTGTGAATCACAGCAGCCTTTGCACGTGAGGGATATGTGACAAAGTCATAAATATGGCGGCTTTAACGGGCCTGCTACTGCCATGTCCAACCACTATAGTGCCTTGAAACGGGGGAACCGTGCTGAAAAAGTGTTCTTCAGATCCCCTTAAATGAAAGTCTGCAATCCATCCATCCATCCATCCTCTTCTGCCTATCTGGGGTCGGGTCGCGGGGGTAGCAGCTTAAGCAGAGAGACCCAGACTTCCCTCTCCCCGGCCACTTCTTCCAGCTCTTCTGGGAGAATCCCAAGGTGTTCCCAGGCCAGCCGGGAGACATAGTCCCTCCAGCGTGTCCTGGGTCTTCCTCGGGGTCTCCTCCCGGTTAGACGTGCCTGGAAAACCTCACCAGGGAGGCGTCCAGGAGGCATCCTGATCAGATGCCCGAGCCACCTCATCTGACACCTCTCGATGCGGAGGAGCAGCGACTCTACTCTGAGCTTCTCACCCTATCTTTAAGGGAAAGCCCAGACACCCTGCGGAGGAAACTCATTTCAGCCGCTTGTATTCACGATCTCGTTCTTTCGGTCACTACCCATAGCTCATGACCATAGGTGAGGGTAGGAGCGTAGATCGACTGGTAAATTGAGAGCTTTGCCTTACGGCTCAGCTCCTTTTTCACCACGACAGACCGATGCAGAGCCTGTGTCACTGCGGATGCCGCACCGATCCGCCTGTCAATCTCACGGTCCATTCTTCCCTCACTCGTGAACAAGACCCCGAGATACTTGACCTCCTCCACTTGGGGCAGGATCTCACCCCCAACCCTGAAGAGGGCACTCCACCCTTTTCCGGCTGAGGACCATGGTCTCGGATTTGGAGGTGCTGATTCTCATCCCAGCCGCTTCACACTCAGCTGCGAATCGCTCCAGAGAGAGCTGAAGATCACGGCCTGAAAGTCTGCAATGTGCACTTTAATCACAATGTCTGAATTGTTTGATTTTTATGTTCAAACTGTGGAGCAAAGGGGGAAATCAAGAGAAAAAAATGTGTCTTTGTCCTCAACACCGTGGAGGGTGTAGTCACTGAAGTGTAAGGCAAGAGCAAGCACGGGTAAAACGCGTACCGAAAGACATCTCTCAGTCCAAAAGTTTGTTTTAAAAATATTTAGTGAAAGTTAAAAGCAAATAACCACACAAGAATAAAAGAAAAAATAACTACACATGTAGAATAAAAGGCAAAAAAAGGAAAAATGTATCTTCTCTAAACGTAGCTTTTCTTGAGAAACTGTTTAACTGTTTCTGTACTTAAAAGTTTTTTACTTCTTCTTTCTGTACATAAAGGTTTTTAATTTCTTTTTCTGTACACCTTAAGCGCACTGTACAGTACTTAAATAAGCACTGTTTTCTTAGCTGTTTCACACACTCAAAAGGCCCGCAGGCATGGTTTAACTCTTTGAGGGCTGAGTATTTTTTCCAAAAATAAAAAAACAGTTCATGAAAAGCAATGGTTTCACACAGAAATCAACATAAAACGTCTGTTGCTGCATGCTCTGGCTGCCAGTTTGCCAAGAATATGCAGCAGGCTTGCAGCCAGGCTGTCTTTGCATGGCTGGGACACGGTCGCAGTGCGTTGCAATCTGGTTTCTACCTCTTATAATTGTTAAGTGGCAGTCCTCCCTGGCCAACATTGTCAGTACGACGATTAGCTGGGGACCAATCAGCTGAAGCTGGAACCTCGCATTCGTTTTCAATCACTTGTATCAAAATCTGACAAGTCATAGTCCTGTTCAGCGATAACAGGCAAAACATCATCCACTGAGTATTTTACTTGACACATTCGCTCTGATCTTTCACCAGATGTCAGTGCCATTTTTGCCATTGTTTGTGCCTTGCTACTCATGCGAGCGCAGGAAATCTCGATCAAACCAATGAATCTAACTTTCCTTCTAGCAACGAGAGTCCAACTAAAACATAACAGTTGGTTTTGTCACAGTTTACAGTCGATTACCATCGTCAACTCCTCCTTTTGACAAAAGTCAACATCATCCCTGAAAGAGTTAAAACATTATGCCGTCTACACCTTACACATGGCACAGCTGGTCACTAACTGAAGAATAATGTTTACTTAAAGCTGTTAGAAATGACAAGAATATACCAATACAATTGTACTTATGGGGGTTATAGGAACCTCTCATAGATTACGCATTGTCTTCTAGTTAATATTCATGAATCTTATAGAACTAGGAAAATGGCACTGTATAAGTGTGTCATCAACGAGAGCAGGTATTAAATGTCTTAAGCCTGCCTAGACTAAATAGAGTGATATCTACTTATCCCTTTTTGTAATCCACTTTTCTTGCTGAGGGTTGCAGCAGTAATGACTGAGCAGGACGCAAGAGTTTTTCTACTTCAGTTAGCGAGAAATCAAGCAAAATGACCCTTTTTATTGGCTAATTAAAAAGATTACAATATGCCCTTCTTCAGGCAAGATGTCTACTTCAGCTAGTAACAGATTCACATTATCATTCTTCATGTGTGTGCTGTTTCACTCACCAGTGGGTGGGACAAGCTGCCCCTTGACATCTGAGCTGTTTGCATTGAGGGTCAGTGTGTTAAATACGGCCATCAGAACATTTTTGCTGTTCGATTCATTCTCCAAATATTAGTTATTAGTTACTAAGTATGAGTCAATACACTTAATTCACATGCAGTCTATAGTGATACAGGGTTGACAATAAATTACTCCCATGATACACTACATCCTCAGAACAGTGGTCCTAATAATAAGTATTATTTTTGGGGGAAAAAGTGTGCAAACATTAAAAAAGGATTATCCATCCATCTTCCATTATCCAACCCGCTATATTCTAACTACAGGGTCACGGGGATCTGCTGGAGCCAATCCCAGCCAACACAGGGCGCAATCCAGGAAACAGACCTTGGGTAGGGCGCCAGCCTACCACAGGACACACACACACACCAAGCACACACTACGGACAATTGAGGATCGCCAGTGCACCTAACCTGCATGTCTTTGGACTGTGGGAGGAAAGCCACGCAGACACGGGGAGAACATGCAAACTCCACGCAGGGAGGACCCAGGAAGTGAACCCTGGTCTCCTAACTGCGAGGCAGCAGTGCTACCCACTGCGCCCGCATTATTTTCACTTTTACTTTAAAACTTTTGTAAAAACAATACTTGCCCTTTATTTCCTGCCCTGGGCGTGGTTAAATCTCTTTCTCGCAGGATGTGTAACGCTGTTCGTGTTGTAAAGAGGGGGTGGCTGAACGCACGCTAAGGAGAAGTGGTTGGATCATATGCTGGCCAGCTGCGTGTTCTGCTTGCTGCTGTTTTAAGACGACGCGTGATGTTAAAGTGTCTCTTGTGGGACGTCAAATTGTTTTCCGAGAAGATCACGTCTAGTCTCTTTATTATAAAAAAAGATTTTTTTTTTGTAATCTATACTAATAAACGGCAAAGCCCTCACTCACTCACTCACTCACTCACTCACTGACTGACTGACTAACTCATCACTAATTCTCCAACTTCCCGTGTAGGTAGAAGGCTGAAATTTGGCAGGCTCATTCCTTACAGCTTCCTTACAAAAGTTGGGCAGGTTTCATTTCGAAATTCTACGCGTAATGGTCATAACTGGAAGTTGTTTTTCTCCAGTTACTGTAATGGAGTTGAGCTGGAGGGGCGGAGTTTCATATGACATCATCACGCCTCTCACGTAATCACGCATTACGTAGAAAGCCAGGAAGAGCTACAAAACGCGCTTTAGAAAACATGCATTATATAATTAAGAAGGCAGCGAAACAATTAGAAGCGAGCGACTGACATATAAAACCATATTCAGCAGCTCACGTGAACTGACGCAGTGCGCAGACAAAAAGTAACAGTTCCAAAGAGTGCTGAACAAAAACCGAATTACACTGCTATGCTCAAATAGATAAACCACACGCAGTGGCGCGATAGCAAAGCATTTGACTGTAGCGCCCACGTCCGAGGTTCGATTCCCGAGAGGGGATGCACTAAGTATGTACGCGCGCTTCTCGATTTATTTTAACCTCGCATCCCCTTAGTTTGAGACGTATGAAAACGCATGCGGTTAACGCAGAAAGACAGATCACCTATTCACCTATTGAAGCTTCATGAATAATGGATACTTTATTCGCGATCAATGATTGTTTTGGTAAAGCCATACTCAGTGTATTCATTAGATGAACGGTAAAAAAGTAAGAGCGAGGGGACGGTAACTTACTGAAGCACACAAGCAAAACCACAATAGCACGCGGGCTCGATGTACTGACTTGCGCGATCACATTCCAAAAAATATTTCTTTTCAAGTTCTATTTAGTCCATATGAGTCAAACTCAAAGCCCACGGGCCACATCCGGCCCGGTGTGTAATTATATCCGGCCCGCGAGATCATTTTATATACTGTATTATTGTTATTAATGGCCCGGGTATATGAAGCGCTGGTAACACAATAAACTACAGATCCCATAATGCAGCGCTTCAGCTGCCTTGCCGAACACTTAACACGTTAATCAAGTCTAGCTTATGATACTGTAAATTATTGCGAAGCTAGCCCACACGATGCCAAAGAGAAAAGTTGATTCTGAAAATAGAGCCTTTAAAAACCGATGGGAGGCTGAGTATATGTTTACTGACATTGCCGGTAAACCCGTGTGTCTCATTTGTGGAGCTAATGTGGCTGTAATTACAGAATTTAATCTTTACAACGACTGACAAACACAGAATGTAACTTGAACACAACACATCGTACAAATACGACCCTGATTGAAACAAATAATGATAATCGAATCCTTGATCACAGCAACACTCACAAAGCAATTACTGTATATTGACAATCATGTTATGTTATTTTTAAAATGTTCCCTTTTCTTTTCCATAGCTTCTTTAACACACTACGTCTCCGCTGCGAATACATATATATATCCTGATCTACATACTCTCAAATAAATAAGCCACACATCGTGGCGTAATTGTAGAGGCTTCACCTCTATCGGCTACATCCGAGGTTTGATTCCAGAGAGGGGATGTACTGAGTATGTACGCGTGCTTCTCGGTTCATTTTAACCTCGCATTTCCTTGGTTTGAGACGTATGAAAAAATATGCAGTTAACGCAGAATCATGTTACGTTATTTTTAAAATCTTTCCTATTCTTAGCACAAGCACAGCTGAGAAGCTTCGATGCATGTACTCCATAACAAAAAATAACGCATTTAATCACA
>JANRMT010062802.1:6648741-6676882 GCA_026402145.1 Polypterus bichir lapradei | reverse complement strand
TATATATAATGTGTGTGTGTATAGCCTAATTGTTTAGTTAAATAGTGTCTGTGAGTTTTGATTTTACTTTACTATATTTTTAAAATATGTCTATGAAATTTTTCAGTTTGCAGATTCCACTTCCCAATCTAAATTAAACATTAAGTCTTCTGCATTGTTGTAGGCATTCATTGTGAATGTTGAAAGAAAGGCTCGCTCATCTTAATGCCTTAGTGCTTATTAGATTTAATGATTTTCTAGATTGTTTCTATTCTGGCTAAGCTATTTGTTTTTAATATGGTTCTTGTCATTTTGTTTTCTATCATAATGTTTATCACTGTATACTTTTGCCCTTTGTATTACAGAGTCCATCCGTGATGCCTGAGGTTCGGGACCTTTCTGAGTCCTTGCCCGAACTACCAATGGACCCGATCACTGGTGTTGGCGTGGTGGCATCCCGCAATAGAGCTCCAGCAGGTTACGATGTTGTAAGTAGGACCTTATGATGCAGGCCCTTCATGTAACACAGGTTTCAGAAAGTACTCAGACCCCTTGCACATTATATTGTGTTGTAGATTTCATTTTAAATGGATGGATTTTTTTTTTTTTTGTTTTTGCACATAGTACTAGGTTGTGTTGTTAACCATTACAGATGTAGTGAGAAGTCAAGCAAATTGACACCTTTTATTGGCTAACTAAAAAGATTACAATATGCAAGGGTTCGAGGCAACTCAGGCCCCTTCTTCAGGCAAGACGTCATTTCATCTCGCCTGAAGTAGGGGCCTGAGTTGCCTTGAAAGCTTGCATATTGTAAAAAGTGCTGCTAATGTTTGTGATGCGCCATCTGTTGGATAGTTGAGACATAGCAATTTGATGGGCACACAGACAGACTCATAGGCACCTCTATTAAGAAATGCTAACTTTTAAATTCACTCTTAAGACTCTCACTCTGAAGTGATTGCTTCTTTTTACTTTTTTGCGTATGAAGTATAGAGAAAGTATTGTAATCGTCCAAACATTCAATTTTGAGATTTTGATGAATCTTGACATTTTAGACAACACTGAGTCCGAAAATACCATTTTTGGAATTATGTCTGTCTGTGTGTTTGTGTATAAACATGATAACTTGAGGATGCATTCACTTGGGTCAACTAAATTTTAAGTATTTGGTACAAAACGTACACTTCTATCAACTTTTGATGTATTTCCGCTAACTGGAAGTGGTACCTTTTTTTTATTCATGCAGCTGCAGAGTCCGATTTATTCAACTTTACTTTTATAATAATTGTTCAATATGCATCATTAATTTGATTTGATTTGTTATTGATGGTTCTTTAATGTACATAATATAAAAATTAGAATCCTTGTCTTGTGGTTCACTCCTCAAATATCCATCCTTGTATCTGAGTATACGAGAAAGTCGATGGGAGACCACTCTTGATTTTTTTTTCCCTTTTTCAGTAAGTCTGAAAGTACTGACAATGACCAATGTTGTTCTGCCCGTTGTGGCCTGTAGGTTGCATCTCATAACCGCAAACACCAATTCAGGAGTCCAAAATGACAAAACAAAATAAAGGGATTTAATAACAAAACCTCAAAACGTAATATAGGGGAACAGTAAAATACAACAAAAACAGAAAACAGCAGCTCTGCCCCCAGGGTCTAACCCAAGAGTTCCCAAACTTTTTTCAGCCGCAGACCCCTTTACCAAAAACTTTTAAAACCGTCGACCCCCTAGTCATTTACTTACTCAGATGAATACATTTGTACAGTACTCGATATTAAATATTTAACTAGATATCAAACTTTTCATTTTAATCACTTGTAATTAATGATTGAAAAAGATAAAAGGACTACGGAATATGGCATTATCTTGTGCAACATTTAATATCGAAACCTGCACTAACGAAAATTAAAGCAAAAAAATACGAGCAGAGTTTATTTTTTTTTTTTACATTTTTGACATTTATGAGTATAAAAATAAGTACAAATAGTCCAAGCTGTACTGTCTGCATTTCTTTTTTTGGTTCAGTCATATTATTATCTGAAGAAATAAAAACTTTTATTAACAAACAATTTCAACAGCCCCTGTGATAAAAAAACAAAAAAAACAAAAAAAACAAAGTACTGTATATACTTACTTGAAACAGAAGATTTTTGTTCAAACTTGAATAAACTGTGTCCTCTGATTTTCTTTTTCGTAGTACTGCTCTTTAATAAATAATTATATTCAATGTTCAAATCACAAATAAGTACATGTCACATCAAACAAACCAATTTATAGTGTTTTATGAAAGCACGACCGTACAAGACTGATAGATTCTGCTAATATCGAATATCCGTCGTCTTGTCCCACTGCGAGCAAGTGCGGACATGTAACAGTTTTTCATGTCCGCACTTGTTTTGACACGTTCGATAAGACAATGCACAGACATGTTTGTGCTACATGTATTTTCATGCATTCTTACGTGTGATTCTTTTAATGACACATTCTACCTTTTCATTTGCAAGTTTGGTATGTAATGTATATTTTTCAAAAATGTGTTTTTTTTTTTTTAATTACTTTATTTCTTAATTAGGTACCTATTAGAATCATAGATATTTTGAAGTAACAAAAAGCAGTAGTAAGGGGGGTCTATTTTTGCTGTTGTTGACCCCGAAATTTTTTTATTGAAACTATCGACCCCTAGAAAGTTCAAATCGACCCCAGAGGGTTGATATCGACCACTTTGGGCACTCTTGGTCTAACCTAACAGTAGCACCCCCTGGCTATTCTGGTAAACATTTCCCCTGCTCACCTTTCATTACTTTAGTTGTCCTTCGTTCCTCTGATGAGCTATGCCAGTGCCTTCCGACTCTAAGCTCTCAGAATAAAGGAAGCAAGACTTTTTTATATTGTGTCCACACCAAGTCCTGGGTACCATGTCATAAGCACTTCCATTGTGCCAGCTGAAATCATTCATCTCTGGTGGCGTATGGGTAGCACTCCCCCTAGCAGCACCAGAAATACCTGCACGTTGTCCTCTGTACACTGGAGAGAGCCAGATTGGTTGTCCCCCATCCAGTATTCTGGTAAGGCCACAACACATCACACTTTATCATTCTGGGGGAACCTCATACCCTGCAATAGGGCTTATATTATGACCTACAGGGTCTTGAATGACCTCCTGCTTTGATGGTAGCGTGCTCTGCTGGTCCACTACCCAGATTAATTTAACACTGTCTAGTTTCCAACCTGCTTTTACAGTACACGGTCCCAGCAAGCCTGTGCCTAATATGACAAAATTGTGTGCAGGTTACAGAGTGCTCTCACCCACATGGTGCCAGTTTAGAGGTGTCAGTCAAGCTAATGCCCATGTCTTTGGGACATTTAAAGAGCGCAGGAGTAGTCCTAAGAGAAAACCATACAGGAGACAGAGAGAAATGTGAACCTCTGCACAGGTAGTGCTGGAGCACCCATTTGAATAAAAGACTTTGGACGTGAGAGGCTCCAGCAGCAGCAGCAACACTATCCACTGAGCCACCCACCATACCACCCTGGTAAACACATGAGTGGAGCATGCAGAAACAACTTGACAGCTTTTTCTACTGCAGTTTGGATTATTGTTTTATACGAACCTGTGTGTGATTAGTTTCGAGATATGATTAGCCACCTGCAAAACTAAAACTGCAAAATGAATGATGCAGGAAAAAAAATTAAAGTAAGACAATGGATGGATTTCTGGGTAATATTGGCAGTGAGAGCAATACTCATTTTAAATATTGAAAAATGTTAGCATTTAGCAAGCACCGTGACATGTTTCTTTATTTAACAACTACTGTATGTTTTGACAATGTTAGCTTTCTCCTCCTAATTCAACAGATACAGTTATACACGCAGTTATATACTTATAAATATGTGTGATCTGGGACTGCAGAGAAGGAAATTAACAAGAATTTTGAATCAGATTCTAAAATTATTCAACGTTGCTTTATCCAAGGCTCAAAAACCCTGCAATAATTTTCAGGAAAAAAATTAAACCAGTGCTTTTTCTTTCCTACCCCCAAGTGGAAAAAAATGTATAAATTGCCAGAGAGTAACTTTGAGGATTTTTATTGCAACTGTCAGCCTTTCTGAAACCTCTTGTGTGTTGAAACGCCTGCTGTAGTCTTTCCTCCAAGCCTTTTGCTAATCTGCCATCAAAGCTGGATTCCCTGTGCCCTAGATCTTGCTTCTAGTGATCCAGCTTTGTATTCATCTCACAGACTCCTCGACGAAAGTAGCTTTAGCAAGTATTTACAGTGAGAAGTGCATGCAAACCCAAAGTAACAGAAGAAAGATGATCTCTCGGGAGTAAAATCCCCTCAAGTCGGAGCTGACTACGGATGTTACTGTGTACAAAACAAGCTAAGAAAACAAAACACACACACAAAAAAAACAGTCCTAGAGTATCCAATTCAGATTCAAGAGTTTGGGCCGTGCAGCCTTTGCTTGTCTTTGAGTAGTTTGCTCTCAGAATTTCAATGAACAGTTAGTCACCGCTGGGATTTAGAATGCCGTTCAGTCTTTGCCAAAGCAAACCAAACAGGTCCACAGCTTTGGGGCGGCCAAGGAAAAATGTGAAGCCTGTTCTCAAATTTCAAAAAATAGGATGTTGTAGCAAATGAATCCTGTATATTTTGATAAACTCACATTTAGGGCCTTTTCTATTTATTGAAATGTCTTGGAACAAATAAAGATACATTCTAATATGTTCTTAAGCCTTAAGGTAGGGCATCAATTAACCATTATTAACAATTGTGTCTTGTCATTCATGCATATTCAACAGGTCCGATGACCATTCATTAGTTAAATCAATTTTGGTATTGATCTTTTTTAGCACTAATCCATTAAGTGCTTGTTAAGCGAATGTCAGCAATGGATAATTGAACATTAATAATGCCTAATTTAATATGTGAGCACAACAGATGAATTCATATTAATGCTTTAGAGTAAAGTGTAATTATGTGATTACTGCAAATTCTAGTGAGTATTGTTGTTGTTTGTGTCAGAAATTAAATGAAAATGTGTGTGTTCACAGAAGAGGGTATTATAGAGCTTTATTGTGATCAGAACATTCGCCACTTTGTTTGAGCTTCGTTGACCAGTCTGTGGTAATGGTCAGCTAACTAAGAGAGGACGGAGCCGGTCATCGGGTTACCATACTGTACACTTGATTTGGTTTGAGAAGGGGCCTTATATAATGCACCTCCATTAATTTGTACCAGAGGAAAAGTTACTAACAATCTGGAAAAAAAATAAAATAAAATAGAAATAGTAAAGAAGGTTAGAGATGCACTGTTTTGGCTGTGCAGTCTTCATCAGGTGGATCTCTCCGCTGTTGAACATTTGTGTCTCTTTCAGCATATTAGTAACCTTTACCTACTTTATCTTTTACAGATGCACTGTCATGCAGCCCTTAAATAACTCCATTGACTTTCGATCCATATTGTGAATAGTCCATCTGATTCTTTTTGCAGTCGTTATTCTCGTTTCCTTCTACTGCTTATGATCTGAGCTCATCTTCCAGCTGCTTGAATCTGCTGCAGTATGGAAACAAACGTCTGCTAGAACTTGAGGCCCGGATAGCTTGATCACAGTGCAAGGTACCAAAGCGTAGGCAGCTTGATGCTCTAGAAACCTTTCAGAGTTGTTTATATTGCCAATTACAATGGAGTGGACCAGTGCCATCGTACAGTATTAGCTCTCTTTATATATTTTTGAATGTCTCAATAATGGCCCAGCTCTCTCTCTCTCTCTCTCTCCCCTCTCTTGGCCAGTTTAGAGGGTTTCTGGAGTAAGTTGTGTTTCTGAGTCCTTGTTGTGTATTTATTTTTTACTTGCTGAAATTCCCAGGAAAATAAGTAGGTTTTTTTTTTTTTTTTTTTTAATTGTTTGTGAAAAATATAATTAAAAAAAAACACAACTTTAAAAATAAAAATAAATTAACAAACAATGAAGACTCACTTAATAATCTTGTCTTACGGTCTTGTATTTATGTTATCATCCAGTTGACGATTGGAATCAGCCAACTCTGTTTAATGTTGAAAGCAACAGGGGCACGGTGGCACTCAAACCTACAGAATGCTGGCAGTCACCTCCAGTTCACCCTCTGGTGGTCGTTTGGAGTGTCAACTGGATGATAACAAGCATACAAGACCGCAAGATCACCCCCCCACCCTACCCAGAAGGGCGTGGGTTATGGTTGATTTCACCCTACAGTATTTTTAGTCGACCAATGAGAAATGTGTACCAAGTTGCATGAAAATTGCTCCATTGACTTTTTTATATGTATATATATGTGTGTGTGTGTGTGTGTGTGTGTATATATATATATATATACACATACACACAGTGGTGTGAAAAACTATTTGCCCCCTTCCTGATTTCTTATTCTTTTGCATGTTTGTCACACAAAATGTTTCTGATCATCAAACACATGTAACCATTAGTCAAATATAACACAAGTAAACACAAAATGCAGTTTTTAAATGATGGTTTTTATTATTT
The DNA here is from genome assembly GCA_026402145.1 of Polypterus bichir lapradei. NCBI lineage: Eukaryota > Metazoa > Chordata > Cladistia > Polypteriformes > Polypteridae > Polypterus > Polypterus bichir. The sequence continues at coordinate 6,670,374 of JANRMT010062802.1, read as the reverse complement.
AGGGAGAAAAAAAAATCCAAACCTACATGGCCCTGTGTGAAAAAGTAATTGCCCCCTGAACCTAATAACTGGTTGGGCCACCCTTAGCAGCAATAACTGAAATCAAGCGTTTGCGATAACTTGCAATGAGTCTTTTACAGCGCTCTGGAGGAATTTTGGCCCACTCATCTTTGCAGAATTGTTGTAATTCAGCTTTATTTGAGGGTTTTCTAGCATGAACCGCCTTTTTAAGGTCATGCCATAGCATCTCAATTGGATTCAGGTCAGGACTTTGACTAGGCCACTCCAAAGTCTTCATTTTGATTTTCTTCAGCCATTCAGAGGTGGATTTGCTGGTGTGTTTTGGGTCATTGTCCTGTTGCAGCACCCAAGATCGCTTCAGCTTGAGTTGACGAACAGATGGCCGGACATTCTCCTTCAGGATTTTTTGGTAGACAGTAGAATTCATGGTTCCATCTATCACAGCAAGCCTTCCAGGTCCTGAAGCAGCAAAACAACCCCAGACCATCACACTACCACCACCATATTTTACTGTTGGTATGATGTTCTTTTTCTGAAATGCTGTGTTCCTTTTACGCCAGATGTCACGGGACATTTGCCTTCCAAAAAGTTCAACTTTTGTCTCATCAGTCCACAAGGTATTTTCCCAAAAGTCTTGGCAATCATTGAGATGTTTCTTGGCAAAATTGAGACGAGCCCTAATGTTCTTTTTGCTTAACAGTGGCTTGCGTCTTGGAAATCTGCCATGCAGGCCGTTTTTGCCCAGTCTCTTTCTTATGGTGGAGTCGTGAACACTGACCTTAATTGAGGCAAGTGAGGCCTGCAGTTCTTTAGACGTTGTCCTGGGGTCTTTTGTGACCTCTCGGATGAGTCGTCTCTGCGCTCTTGGGGTAATTTTGGTCGGCCAGCCACTCCTGGGAAGGTTCACCACTGTTCCATGTTTTTGCCATTTGTGGATAATGGCTCTCACTGTGGTTCGCTGGAGTCCCAAAGCTTTAGAAATGGCTTTATAACCTTTACCAGACTGATAGATCTCAATTACTTCTGTTCTCATTTGTTCCTGAATTTCTTTGGATCTTGGCATGATGTCTAGCTTTTGAGGTGCTTTTGGTCTACTTCTCTGTGTCAGGCAGCTCCTATTTAAGGGATTTCTTGATTGAAACAGGTGTGGCAGTAATCAGGCCTGGGGGTGGCTACGGAAATTGAACTCAGGTGTGATACACCACAGTTAGGTTATTTTTTTAACAAGGGGGCAATTACTTTTTCACACAGGGCCATGTAGGTTTGGATTTTATTTCTCCCTAAATAATAAAAACCATCATTTAAAAACTGCATTTTGTGTTTACTTGTGTTATATTTGACTAATGGTTACATGTGTTTGATGATCAGAAACATTTTGTGTGACAAACATGCAAAAGAATAAGAAATCAGGAAGGGGGCAAATAGTTTTTCACACCACTGTAGGTGTATATATATATATATATATATATATATATATATATATATATTCATATCATTCGTAGTTTGAGTCCCAATCTGATTGTATGGGTGGTTACCTACCAGGTAACGCATGTGGTTGGTCTGCCAGTCGGCAAACATCCGCCTTGGGCCCTTTCAGTTGCGAGAAGCTGATCATAGAATGTTACATAGTTTACTGGCAAATAATGCAAAGAGTACGCGACACTCCACTGGAGTGTGCGCGCCTGATGAGCCCAAATAAGGACGAAACACGTGTCGCATACTCATTGCATTATTTGACAGTAAACTATGTTATATATATATATATATAAAATAGATAGATATAGATTCTGTCAATTTTTATTGACTCATAAATAACCATTGAAATAATGGTCATCTTTGATGAGGTGCAAGATTTTCACACCAGTGTTTAAGCTGCTTAAAGAAGAGTTATTGGAGTTGCCTTAATCTTAGGTAATCTCTACCTCCTTGGCATTACCTCAGAGTGTGTCCTGGGCTTGGAATTCTTGCAATTACGGTTACCCATGAGTCAGACTCGGGGCGACATGTAATAATCCACTTTACTTTTTTTATTTATTTATTTATTTATTTTTAAACATTTTATTGGATTTATTAAAAGCAAATAACATTTCATACAAGCTATGAGAAAGAGAGCTAGGCCAACAGAGTAAAACTTTAACAGTAGGAAAACTAAGTAAATAAATACATCTGTATAAATATAAAATCCAGCGTCTGTCTGTATGTCTGTCCGCTTTTCACGAGACAACTACTTAATGGATTTGGATCTGTTTTTTTTCGATAATTTGTTTGAACATTCCGGTTGATTTTGCGACTTCTATCATCTCGCTAAGTAACATAGTAAGCTTGCAGGAGCGACATACTCACGCTAATCCGAGACACAGGCTGCAGGCCGAGAGTAGAGGAAGCGTAATGTCAGGAGTGGGGAGCCAGGCAGGGCGCTTCTCACTCATGCTTAGCTAGCGATATCTGTTTGTTTATTGATTTTTGATGTTTGTCCAGTCTCACTACTACACGGACGAAGCCACAGGGGATGGCTAATAAATAAATAAATAAGAATAATTAAAATGAATAAGGGAAGAGAAACTGCTTCCTTGACTTAAATGCTTTTTCTAAAATGTTATTGATTAGATCTTGCCAGTTTTTAAAAAAAGTTTTGCAGAGATCCTCTAAGTGAGAATTAGATTTGATTTTTTCCAATTTCAGATATCGCATAATAATATACAGCACAGGCCAAAAGTTTGGCCACACCTCCTCATTCAATGTGTTTTCTTTATTTTCATGACCATTTACAGCACTCCATCACTCTCCTTCTTGGTCAAATAGCCCTTACACAGCCTGGAGGTGTGTTTGGGGTCATTGTCCTGTTGAAAAATAAATGATCGTCCAACTAACCTGACTTCTGCACAACACAACTGCTGGTCCCAACCCCATTGATAAAGCAAGAAATTCCACTAAATAACCCTGATAAGGCACACCTGTGAAGTGAAAACCATTTCAGGTGACTACCTGTTGAAGCTCATCGAGAGAATGCCAAGAGTGTGCAAAGCAGTAATCAGAGCAAAGGGTGGCTGTTTTGAAGAAACTAGAATAGAAAACATGTTTTCAGTTAATTCACCTTTTTTTGTTAAGTACATAACTCCACATGTGTTCATTCATAGTTTTGATGCGTTCAGTCGTGAAAATAATGAAAACACATTGATTGAGAAGGTGTGTCCAAACTTTTGGCCTGTACTGTATAACATCAGTTGCCCACTGACTTGAAAGAGATGAGTTAGGATTCTTCCAGTTGAGCAAGACAAGCCTACTTGCCAATATTGAAGTAGAGGCAATCATAGTTTGTTTGTCCTTCTCCAGTTTAAGCCCCTCTGTGAGCCCACCAAACACAGCTGTTAGTAAATTCAGAGGGACTGTGAAACCAATGCTGTCTGAAAGACATTTAAAGATTTTTCTCCAGAATGGTGTTAATTTGTTGCACTTTACATTTTTAAAACCAGGTAACGCTCAAGACGGTATTCAGTGTTTATCTAGTGGAAGAAATAACATCATGCTGCCAAAAAATGTGACTATTACAGTGTTATACCATTTTGAGGTATCTCAATATTCATGAGCAGGGCAGAGTCTCCAACTAAAAACACAACGGCAAACAAAAAAACCATAAAGGCGCTTTTAGGACAATCTGAAACTGAACCACTGCTCAGTCGTGTTATAGTGGTGATGATGTGAAATGGTCATCAGACGTGAAACTGATGCATGAGTCTGTACTATATGACCTAGCAGCCGCGATATGCCTAGTGAATTTTATCACATGGTGCAACACTAGCTGTGCGTCAAAAATGCAAAATAATTGTGTTTGAGTACAAGGACAAGCAAGATGTTAGCCCCCTAAGCCTTGTTCACAGTGTGGCAACTGTCAGTATTCACGTCCATGGGAAATGTGGAAGTCACTAAGGTTTGTGCTGTGGTAGCCTACAACACAAGGGGCAAGTCAATTATGCAAATCCAGCACTGACAGCCTACCGTCTCATGTGCAAGAAACCGAAATAAATTTAAGAAAAGTGCACAAAAAAACACATTTCTACTGTCCCGATTACATCATTGGCCTCTGCAATGGTGACGGTCTCAAAATGTATTTGTACTAAAATCTGCATCAGTACGGCCACGGACACTTGACGTGCATTTTCTACTTTGTTCATGTTGGCGTCTCTGTTTCACGTAATAGCATTATTTCTTGTTGAAAACACATTTTTGCTGCGTTTTTCCAGGGATATAAACAACACTTAAGGAGGTTAACCAGGCTTGTGTTGTTTTGTATGTACGGTTTGTTCTTGATGCCGTTTCTGACACCATTCTTGATGTACTTTTGTAGTGTTTCTTGGTTAATAGATACAGTTGTGCTTGAAAGTTTGTGAACCCTTTAGAATTTTCTATATTTCTGCATAAATATGACCTAAAACATCATCAGATTTTCACTCAAGTCCTAAAAGTAGATAAAGAGAAACCATTTAAACAAATGAGACAAAAATATCATCCTTGGTCATTTATTTATTAAGGATAATGATCGAATATTACATATTTGTGAGTGGCAAAAGTATGTGAACCTCACGGATGATCAACAACAACAACATTTATTTATATAGCACATTTTCATACTAACAGTAGCTCAAAGTGCTTTACATAATAAAGAATAGAAAAAAAAAAGACACAATAAGAAAACAAAATAAATCAACATTAATTAACATCGAATAAGAGTAAGGTCCAATGGCCAGGGGGGACAGAAAAAACAAAAAAAATCTCCAGACGGCTGGAGAAAAAAATAAAATCTGTAGGGATTCCAGACCATGAGACCGCCCAGTCCCCTCTGGGCATTCTACCTAACATAAATGAAACAGTCCTCTTTGGATTTAGGGTTCTCACGGAAAGGCTTGATGATGATGGTCATGTAGAATTCTGCCTTTTAATCCATCCATCATTGTTGGAGCATCATGAAGCTTTGAGTAGGTGGAGGTGGCGCAGGCCACCTCCACATAGAAACCGGAAAAAGAAACAGAAAAGAGAGTAGGGGTCAGTACGGATTGTAGAGCTACCCTGAATAGTTATTATGAGGAAATTGAGCATACAGAGTATCAAGATTAAGTTAAATTAAGTTAAATTGAAGTTATAAAAAGGCCATGTTAAAGTAATATGTTTTCAGCAGTGTTTTAAACTGCTCTACTGTATTTGCCTGGCGAATTCCTATTGGCAGGCTATTCCAGATTTTAGGTGCATAGCAGCAGAAGGCCGCCTCACCACTTCTTTTAAGTTTTGTTCCTGGAATTCTAAGGAGACGCTCATTTGAGGATCTGAGGTTACGATTTGGAATATAAGGTGTCAGACATTCCGATATATAAGATGGGGCGAGATTATTTAAGGCTTTATAAACCATAAGCAGAATTTAAAAGTCAATCCTGAATGACACAGGTAACCAGTGTAGTGACATCAAAACTGGAGTAATGTGTTCGGATTTTCTTTTTCTAGTTAGGATTCTAGCAGCTGCATTCTGCACTCGTTGCAAACGATTTTTGTCTTTCTTGGGTAGTCCTGAGAGGAGTGCGTTACAGTAATCTAGTCGACTGAAAACATATGTTATGCTAATCAGTTAGTTTGAAGGTGAAATTCGAGTCGGGTGTTTTCAATCAATGGGATGCCAATCAAGTGTGAGTGGGCAACCTGTGTTGTTTAAAGAACAGGGATCTATTAAAGTCTGCTCTTCACAACACATGTTTGTGGAAGTGTATCATGGCACGAACAAAGGAGATTTCTGAGGACCTCACAAAAAGAGTTGTTGATGCTCATCAGGCTGGAAAAGGTTACCAAACCATCTCTAAAGAGTTTGGACTCCACCAATCCACAGTCAGACAGATTGTGTACAAATGGAGGAAATTCAAGACCACTGTTACCCTCCCCAGGAGTGGTCGACCAACAAAGATCACTCCAAGAGCAAGGCGAGTAATAGTCAGCAAGGTCACAAAGGACCCCAACTGAAGGCCTCTCTCACATTGGCTAATGTTCATGTTCATGAGTCCACCATCAGGAGAACACTGAACAACAATGGTGTGCATGGCAGGGTTGTAAGGAGAAAGCCACTGCTCTCCAAAAAAATCATTGCTGCTCGTCTGCAGTTTGCTAAAGATCACGTGGACAAACCAGAAGGCTACTGGAAGAATGTTTTGTGAACGGACGAGACCAAAATAGAGCTTTATGGTTTAAATGAAAAGCGTTATGTTTAGAGAAAGGAAATCACTGCATTCCCATCTGTAAAACATGGTGGTGCTGGTAGTATCATGGTTTGGGCCTGTTTTGCTGCATCTGAGCTAGGATGGCTTGCCTTCATTGATGGAACAATGAATTCTGAATTATATCAGAGAATTCTAAAGGAAAATGTCAGGACATCTGTTCAAGAACTGAATCTCAAGAGAAGGTGGGTCATGCAGCAAGACAACGACCCTAAGCACACAAGTCGTTCTACCAAAGAATGGTTAGAGAAGAATAAAGTGAATGTTCTGGAATGGCCAAGTCAAAGTCCTGACCTTAATCCAATCGAGATGTTGTGGAAGGACCTGAAGCGAGCAGTTCATGTGAGGGAACCCACCAACATCCCAGAGCTGAAGCTGTTCTGTACGGAGGAATGGGCTCAAATTCCTCCAAGCCGGTGTGCAGGAATGAGCAAAAGTTACCAGAAACGTTTAGTTGCAGTTATTGGGGGGTCACACCAGATACTGAAAGCAAAGGTTCACATACTTTTGCCACTCACAAATATGTAATATTCGATCATTTTTCTCAATAAATTAATGACCAAGTATAATATTTTTGTCTCATTTGTTTAACTGGTTTCTCTTTATCTACTTTTAGGGCTTGAGTGAAAATCTGATGATGTTTTAGATCATATTTATGCAGAAATATAGAAAATTCTAAAGGGTTCACAAACTTTCAAGCACAACTGTACATAAAATAAAGGAACAGATTTAAGTAACAAAAAATTAAACACAGAAAGCAATCTTAGTAAAGACCTAAAGACCAATTCAAAGCCTTTCTTTGCATGGAGAGATGTGGAATGTCTTAATTGCCCAGGCCCAACTTGGATGTGGCTGTGGGAGAAAAAGATTTCTCCATCCGTCAGATTGGTGTGGCTTTGTGAAAGTAAATCCTATCATAAAACAAGGCTTTGGAGAACATCCGGAAAACCGAGGTCTGGGTCTGAAAAGCTGTGATCATTTTTTTTTTTTTTCCTTTTTCTTTTCTTTATAGGAACCAGATTTGTGGCTGTAGATGACAGAAGAAAAGACAATTTAATTAGGCCTTCAAGGGCTGTCTGTTGTGTCTCACAGGGGCACTTACAGCATTTGTCATTTGAGTTGGTTTTGGCAGTTGTTTGACTTCTCTTCAGTCAAATGTTTTGGTAGCTTGGTCTGTTAAGTGCTTTGCATTTTGTTTCTGAGTGAGTAAGTAAGAGATGACCTGCTCACCTGGCTTATATTAATTTGAAGCCGCAAAGTTTGGTTTCACGAGGAAAAAAAACCCAAAACAAAGCCATCATGCCGTCACCTTAAATCATGCAAAGAATCTTCAGTGATTTCACAACTGAGCCATGTTCATTCAGTTTTTTTTTGTTATGTCTCTGCTGCTCATGCTAGTTTGCTTTTTGATTCCCCCCCCCTCATTGTTTGTGAAATGGCATGAGCATCTGATAAAACGGTTACTGATTTAAAAAGCTCTACTGGAATGCTCTGATGGTTGTGCATTAAAGTTTAATTCACACAGTTTAACAAGCTTTAAACTGACGGGCCTAATGTTTATTACAGCAGCACTGGGCACAAGGTGGGTAATAACCATGTACTAGGGCACCCTTTACCCACACTTGGTCACAGTGGGATAATTTAGAGTTAACACACTCTATTGCTAAAAGTATTGGGACGCCTGCCTTTACACACACATCAACTTTAATGACATCCCATTCTTAATACAAAGGCTTTAAGGTGGAGTTGGCCCAGCACCCTTTGCAGCTCTAACAGCTTCAACTCTTCTGGGAAGGCTTTCCACAAGATGCAGGAGTGTGTTGATGGGAATTTGTGACCAGGAGAGCATTTGTGAGGTCAGGCACTGATGTTGGACGAGAAGGCCTGGCTCGCTCGCAGTTGCCACTCCAATTCATCCCAAAGGGTGAGGTCAGGGCTGTCTCTGTGCAGGTCAGTCAAGTTCCTCCACACCAAACTCGCTCATCCTTTTCTTTATGGACCTTGCTTTGTGCACTGGTGTGTGTGTGCAGTCATGTTGCCATCCCCAAACTGTCCCCACAAAGTTGGGAGCATGAAATTGTCCAAAATGACTTTGTATGCTGAAGCATTAAGAGTTCCTTTCACTGGAACTAAGGGGGCCAAGCCCAACCCCACACCATAATCCCCCCTTCACCAACTTTACACTTGGCACAATGCAGTCAGGCCAGTCCTGTTCTCCTGGCAACCGCCAAACCCAGACTCGTCCTTGGCGTCTGGTGGGCTTTACACCACTGCATCTGACGCTCTGCATTGCAGTTGGTGATGTAAGGTTTGGCTGCAGCTGTTCGGCCGTGGAGATCCAATTCCATGACGCTCTCTACACACTGTTCTTGAGCTAATCTGGAGGTCACACGAAGTTTGGTGGTCTGTAGCTATTGACTCTGCAGAAAGTTGGCAACTTCTGCACACCTCAGCATGCGCTGTCCCCTCTCCGTGATTTGACGTGGCCTACCGCTTCGTGGCTGAGTTGCTGCTGTTCCCAATGGCTTCCACTTTGCTATATCACTAACAGTTGACTGTGAAATATTTAGTAGCGAGGAAGTTTCACGAATGGACTTACTGCACAGGTGGCATCCTATCACGGTACCACACTTGAATTCCCTGAGCTCCTGAGAGAGAGCGACCCATTCTTTCATAAATGTTTGTAGAAGCCGTCTGCATGCCGAGGTGTTTGATTTGATACACCTGTGGCCATGGAAGTGATTGGAACTCCTGAATTCAATGATTTGGTCCTGGGGGTGGGGTAGGGGTGTCTGAATACTTTTGGCAATATAGTGTATGTGTCAGTTCATTTTTGTTTTTATTATAGTATCCGTGTGGACAGCCTGAGAGGACTCTGTGTAGCAAGTTTACAGTTTCTGTACTATAACTTACACACATGAACACACACATCCTGTTAAACACACTGAAAAGCTGAAGAATTTCTATTTGAGTAACGTAGATCAGACAAGTATAAGTTCATTAGTTGTATATCTAAGACAGGGGTGTTGAACTCCGGGCCTGGAGAGCCGCAGTGGCTGCAGGTTTTCATTCTTACCCTTTTCCTAATCAGCTTTCACTGCTAATTAACTTCTTTTCCCTTCATTTGTTTTTAAGTATTCAGTCCTCTGAATTAATTATTTTCTTCATTAAGCGACAGCCAAACAGAAATGAGATGTGAAACGAACCAACAGATGACCAGATAACTGGGATTTCAAATTCCAGCCAATTTCACTCAAACTGGACTCCTAATGAGAAGCTGATTCTAGCTGTTAATTAAAGCTGTTATTTAATTCCATTGCTTGTTGCTGCTCTCATTCTGCCAAAGCAGACATTTCCAGAAGTGTTCATTTTTCTGTTTTTTTTCTAAGAACACCGTCAAAATGTTTTGGTGACCTGAGAGGTCAACCTTACTGAGACCTTCACCTTTCTTTATTTTCAGATATTGTGTGATGGACACAGGTGAGCTGCTCAAGTGGCGGCTCATTTTTGTTTGGCTGCTAATTTACGAAAAAGAGACAACTAAGCGGCCTGAGTCAAGTTAATTAAAACTAAGGCAAAACAAGTTAATTAGCAGCACAAAGTGATCGTTAATGAAGAAGATGGTTAGAATGAAAACCTGAAGCCACTGCGGCCCTCCAGGCCCAGAGTTCGACACCCGCAATCTAAGATATGAAAAGTTTTTAACTGAGGAGAGGGGAACTAAACTTACAGTCAGCATTCCTGGAGTAGGTTGGTGGGTCCACAGTCAGTAATCACACAGACAAAGTCACAGTTTTGGAGACTTGGGCACAATGGCCCACCCACACCCCACTTGGGCTTTCTACAGTATTGCAGTTATATGCTGGGGAGTCCTAATAAGAAGATTAAATGCTTGAGTAGCATGGCTCCCTATATCCCTGGTGTCATGCTCTGTGACCAGGAGTAGCAACTCGGCAAGCGCCGCAGCAGGGTACAAAGATACAGAATAAAGGAGAATAAGTAGTCATTCAGAACAATTGTCACACTTGTATTTGTGTGCATGTGGCTAACAGAGTTAAAATACGCATGGCTAATCGGCAGCTCTAATCGAGGTGTGCTTTACTAAAGCATTGAGCCTTCAGCCTGCGTTGAAACGCTTAGACTCGTGGGGTGTCTCCTACACAAGCAGGCATGGCAGTCCCCAGCCTTGAGGCCCTGCAGCTAAAAGCTCAGCCTCCCACTGTTTTATTAATCTTTAGCAGAAGGTGCATTCTGAAACTGCAACACAGACTTCTGTATTTATGTATCACTAACTGCAAATTAGTAGAGTCCAGGCCATTTAAAGTTTTATATGTAGTAAGAAGGATTTTGAAATGAGCCCTAAATTGAACTAAAGGTTTGTGTGAGCAGTAGAGATCTGAAGTTCTGTGGTGGCTCTTCCAAGAATAATGATTCTTACAGCAGTGTTTTGAGTTATTGTTATGTTGGTGTCTTTCTTTTAATTATTTTCAGCCTTTTTATGTACAGTAATTTCTGTTTAGGGCTTTATGTAAATATTGTACTTCAATTTTTCCTGTTTCATCGTCGTTTTTGTTTTGCAGTCATTTGTTTGTGTGTTGCCCAGCTTACAATCTGAATGTGCACGGCCAGTGATTTCATAGAATAATCTCTCTATTATAAATAGAGAAGAGAGACAGAGAGACACTTTCACGTCATACTTACAACCTTTGGAAGCATGTCCCGCGATACACATGCAGAGCAGGTTAGAGATAATGGAAGTAGGAAAATTCGAAAGTCTGAAAAAAATGAGAGTAAAGATCACATTAGCGCAAACAAACAGAAGGTTGCCGGTTTGAATCCCCATCACTGCCAAAAGAGATGCTACTCTGCTGGGCCCTTGAGCAAAGCCCTTAACCTTCAATTGCTCCAGGGGCGCTGTACAATGGCTGACCCTGCGCTCTGACCCCAAGTGGTATGCGAAAAGATGCATTTCACTGTGTGTTGTCCTGTATAACTATGTATGTGACAAATAAATAAAGAATCTTTATGAATTATTATTATGAATTGGTGAAATAACGGAACTGGGAAAAGAGATCGCATAGTGTTTGAGGATGTCTGGGAGACAAGAGAGACAAGGCAGTGAGACAAAAGGTCAGGTGCTATGCAGGCTTTTAAATGTTTGAAGCGCTGCACAAAATGCAGATCACATGGCACGGCAGCAAGGCCGCAGCAGCTGATGGAGCAAAGAGGAGGTTAAAAATAATGTACGGGGGTCCTCGGGTTACAACACAGTTCTGTTCCTACAACAGTAATGTAACCTGAATTTTGGTGTAAGTCGAAACACACCCTAGCCTAAGTCAATTACCTATCTTAACACATTTGCAAAATCATAATCTAGAACATAAAAACACAACTAAGCCGCAGAAAAAAGAAAAGGAAATAAATATACTGTACTGTACACTGTACTGTAGTAACAGAAAAAATTAGTGTAAAAATAAATCTGTACCTTTATTCTTTCTCATGCCTCAATTTTTCTTTTTAAGTTTTTATGGGAAGTGAGCGTTGTTATGTCGAGACATTGTAACCCGAGGACCCCCTGTATTTGTTTCTCATTGTATCACTGTTTAAAGAGGGGGTTTCAGAGGAGCGCCCGCTTCTCCTTGGGGTGTGTTCAGTCCCCCTTTTCACAATGGTGTGTAGTGCCCCAGGGGGTAGGACAGCGAAGCGAGCAGGGGGCAAAGCCCCCAAGTAATAATAATTCTAATTAATTACATTTATATAGTACCAGTTTCTTGCTACTCAAAGTGCTTTACATAGACAGGGGAACCACTTCAACCACCACCAATGTGTGACACCCACATGGATGATGGGTTGGCGGCCATTATTACACTATTATGCACACCACACGTTACTTGGTGAAGTGGTGAGAGAGGAAGCCAATTCAAGACAGGGGATAATTAAAGGGTCAAAATGGATGAAGCTGTGATGGGCAATTTAGCCAGGACGTCGGGATAAACCCTACTCTTTTCAAATGATGCCTAGGGATCTTTAATGACCACAAAGCGTCAGGTTTTCAGTTTTACATCTCATCATTGCGACTCTTCAATTCCACCTTGGGGGGGTAAACGCTAACATTATACAAAGTTATTGTCTGTTATACCTGCATTGTTATCACTCTTTAATTTAATATTGGTTTTTATCAGTATGCTGCTGCTGGAGTATGTGAATTTCCCCTTGGGATTAATAAAGTATATCTATCCATCTATCAGTCTGTCTATCTCATCTGAAGGACGTAGCCATACTTACAGCACTGCCTCCCTGTCGCTACCACACGCAGACCAAGGGGTAAGCACCCCCTGCTGGCCTCACCAACACCTCTTCCAGCCGCAGCCCTCACTTTTCCTGGTTGGTCTGCCATCCAAGTATTGGCCGGGCCTGAACATGCTTAGCGTCAGCTGTACTATTATATAGTTTGATAGCACATCTGTCTGTTGGTGTCTCTTTAAGTCAGTCGTACACACAGTACTCTCCCTCTTCTATCTGCAAATTATTGCTGTGGTGTTTGGATGTGCAAAATACCATGTGATGCGTTTGTTATCGACTGCTCTTCATTGTGATGGAGTAAGCACCACAAAGTTTTTCCTGGACCCACTCCTATCGGTTTTCCGAATGTACAGGAACACTATCAACTTGAGTGTGACGTCATTCCCAGCTCCGACATCCGAGGTAAATGGGAAGCAGCACAAGAAAAGCGGCCGAGGTCTTTTAATTCTACTGTTTACGTCTTTCCGTGCTGCAGTAGGCCCCATCCATTTGAAATTCTCTAGGTATTCATAGTATCACTTCTTGGAAACTCTCTGTGATTGGGTGCGGTTACACTTTTCAGCTGACTCTGTAGCTTGTGTTTTGTGTGAATAATTAATATAAACCAACGCATTTATTAATGCTGGGTCTTAAAAACTGTTCATCTTTGCCATGAGTGGTGTAGGCCAGCTTGAATCATAACCAAGATTGAACTGCTAGCGCACAGTGTTCCTTTATTATATAGGACAGACGTAAAGAGACGCTGCTTCTGAAGTAATTTATGCAAAACTTATGGTGGACAACAAAAGCGTTGCTTAGTTTTGGAAAGGAAAGTTGATCAGCGCATACTGTGTAGCTATAAATGCAGCGCAAGTTTATAGTGTGGGATTACTGAAATGCCGTTGAGATGATTCCAGGCTGTCGTGTTTAGTTAAGTGCTGATTGCTGTGGATTATCAATATTAAGAATACCTGGGCAGCTCCAGTTAATTTAGAGTGCAATTGAGCAGTGCGTAGACCTTAAAGACCTTCTGTGTGGACGTTTTATAATGAAGCCCTCTCTGTACTCCCTTGTCTACTTTTTATTTTTACTATAATACAGTATCTCACAAAAGTGAGTACACCCCTCACATTTTTTGTAAGTATTTTATTATATCTTTTCATGGGACAACACTGAAGATATGACACTTTGATACAATGTGAAGTAGTCCGTGTACAGCTTGTATCACAGTGTCAATCTGCTGTCCCCTCAAAGTAACTCAACACAAAGCCATTAATGTCTAAACCGCTGGCAACAAAAGTGAGTCCACCCCTAAGTGAAAAATGTCCAAATTGTGCCCAATTAGACATTTTCCCTCCCTGGTGTCGTGTGACTCGTTAGTGTTACAAGGTCTCAGGTGTGTTAAATTTGCTGTTAACGCTCTCACACTCTCTCATACTGGTCACTGGAAGTTCAACATGGCACCTCATGGCAAAGAACTCTCTGAGGATCTGAAAAAAAGAATTGTTGCTCTACATAAAGATGGCCTCGGCTATAAGAAGATTGCCAACACCCTGAAACTGAGCTGCCGCACAGTGGCCAAGACCATACAGTGATTAAACAGGACTGTTTCCACTCAGAACAGGCCTCGCCTTGGTTGACTAAAGAAGTTGAGTGCACGTGCTCAGCGTCATATCCAGAGGTTGTCTTTTGAGTGCTGCCAGCATTGCTGCAGAGGTTGAAGGGGTAGGGGGGTCAGCTTGTCAGTACTCACACCATATGCCCGCCGCCCACTGCATCAAATTGGTCTAAATGGCTGTCGTCCCAGAAGGAAGCCTCTTCTAAAGATGATGCACAAGAAAGCCCCTAAAACAGTTTGCTGAAGACAAGCAGACTAAGGACATGGATTACTGGAACCACGTCTTGTGGTCCGATGAGACCAAGATCAACTTATTTGGTTCAGATGGTGTCAGGCGTGTCTGGCGGCAACCAGGTGAGGAGTACAAAGACAAGTGTATCTTGCCTACAGTCAAGCATGGGTGGTGGGAGTGTCATGGTGTGGGGCTGCATGAGTGCTGCTGGCACTGGGGAGCTACAGTTCATTGAGGGAACCATGAATGCCAACATGTACTGTGACATACTGTAGCAGAGCATGATCCCCTCCCTGGGCCACAGGGTAGTATGCCAACATGATAACGACCCCAAACACACCTCCAAGATGACCACTGAGATTAAAGGTGCTGGACTGGCCAAGCATGCCTCCAGACCTAAACCCTATTGAGCATCTGTGGGGCATCCTGAAACGAAAGGTGGAGGAGCGCAAGGTCTCTAACATCCAGCAGCTCGTTGATGTCATCATGGAGGAGTGGAAGAGGATTCCAGTGGCAACCTGTGAAGCTCTAGTGAACTCCATGCCCAAGAGAGTTAAAGCAGTGCTGGAAAATAATGGTGGCCACACAAAATATTGACACTTAGGGCACAATTTGGACATTTGTCACTTAGGGGTGTACTCACTTTTGTGAGATACTGTATATAACTACACTACCCTCTGGATTCTCTTTGCTTTAACAGTCAAAGTAATGAGTGTTTTTTAAATGGTTATGAAGCTTGTATCAGTCCGGTGCCGCTCAGATTCACACCTTCAATAGGATGGTAATTTATTTATTTTTTCGGTGGAGATTCCAGGAACGCACCCAGCCTTGGCCCGACCCGCTCACACTCACAGACAGAGACCTGAATCAAACACGTGTGAAATATATTAAGTGTAAAATTAAATATGAACAATAAAAGTCAGACAACACTCCCCTTCCCCTTCAGCAATACAAATATTACACACAACAATCAATCTCGACAATAAACACTCACGACAATGTTCTCATCACAGTTTCAATGCAGCAGAAACAGGTGAAATGGTATGGAGTAAAGATGACGATCCTGGGAACAACTTCTGTAATAAATGAATTAAATGGTCCTACCGGTAGTCCTGATCGTTGAGGGGTGAGATTTGCAGGAGCGCTCCTCCTGAAGACGCATGACGACTAATCCACCACTATTCACACGACAGGCAGGCACAAGACAGTCCATTCAACCTTGTGAGAAACGACCCAGGGTACAAATGACTTTACAGTGGTTACGTTGGACAGGACACACGGGTTACAGGGCCGTCTTAACTCATGGGCACTCTGGGTAGTTACCGGGGGCCCCATGAGCATAGGGGCCCACATTTTTTCTGATGCCTATGTATGTTTCTGCAGGGGCCCCAGTGCTCTACTTTTCCTGGGGGCCTATGATGCTGTTAAGACGGCCCTGACGGGTTACACAGAATCACACATCTCCTCTTGCTGCTTCGCCGGCCTCTTTTCAAGTTTCCCCGCTGGCCCTCCTTGTCCCCAGCAACCTGTGCGCCCGTAGCAGGCATGCAATGAGGGCAATCTGTTTCGGTGCTTCTGGGAAATGGAGTCCTTCCATTGGTAACACTGCTACAAGCTGATTTTCTTGAGCAGATAATAAATACAGTATGTGATACAGGTGAAGCTACAGGGATTTTGAGGTTGATGAAACACATGTACAGTCACTAAAATGATACATTATTGCTTCATTAGCTTTATTTTTTTTTGTAACTTTTTGTTTGACATCTTGTAAAGCACATCCTGTATATGAAAATGATCTAAATATAATAGGGTATGTGTTAACACAATATAATAATCTTCTTTTTTAACCTTTGTCCTGCTGTACGGGGTCTGATCTTTGGCCCTTCACCCTCCACTTGCTCCGATCGAGAGCATCTTCAGGGGCAACATTCATTGTCCCCCCCCCCCCCCATTCAATCCCATCATTGCTGTGGACCATCAACTATTTGTAGGAGTGGACCACCTCCATATTGACTCCCTAAATAGTGATTGGGCGTAGAAGCTGTTTGGTGCGGCAGACGTCAATAAGCAGTTCCCTGGTTTTGCTGATGTTAAGTTGCAGACAACTCTCAAAGTTCTCTCCCTGACTCCGCTCCTCTGCCTTATCCCCTTTATCAATACACCCCCCATAAGTGCAGAATCATCTGAGAATTTCTGCAGGTGACCTGACCTGCTGTTATATTTATAGTTGGAGGTGTTCAGTATGAAGAGAAAGGCAGACAGGCCCGTTCCTTGTGGTGCTCCAGTGTTGCTCACACGGCCCTCGAGTCTCAGAAGCTGGGGTCTGCTCAACAGATCCTCCATTATCCAGGACAGTGTAGGGTCATCCATCTGTGCATCACTGAAATGACCCCTTAACTGGGATGGCTGGATGGTATTGAAGAAACATACATACATATAGTATATATAAATGCAGTATTTACAAAGTCTTAAAATTCTGCTGCCTTCTGTTTAAATTGTTTGAAAGATTTCTTGTGATCTGTCCCTTTGGCAGAAAATATAAAAGCGTTGCAGCCGAAATTGCATTTATTTAGAAGAGGATAAGCATATTAGTTTTCAGATTCTTTGTAGTCCTATTTATGGTGAAGCTTCCTGTACTGGACAGGCCAGAGGATGGAGGGGTGAACTGCCAGGCACAGCCGGAACTCGACTCCCATCCTCCATTTTTGGTTTTCTAAAGGCATTTAAGATGCTGGCAGCTGTAGGATGGCACACATTGGTATTGAGGGAAGGCTGTGATGTGCTCCCTCCAAACAAGCTGCCCTTATTAATTCCTGCTTGACTTTTGCTTTCAGAAGGCAATCCCCCTGCTTACTTTGACAGGATGTAGTGTGTAGTGACCTGGAAAGAGCAGCCAACACTGTTAGTCTTGTGCCGGCATTTGATATATGGCTCCTCTGGGGACCCTGGCCAATGTTTGTGCAGGCTTTCGCTTTCCAGAACTAGTCTGCTTACCCAGCAAGCAACTAGAGGAACCACCTGGGGGGTTATCAGTCTTTATTGTCATCCTCGTAATATGAGTAAGGTGTTGGGCCCATGTCTTTTGTTGCTTACTTGTAAAGTCCTAATTAAAATGTCTTTCATTGTAATGATTTTGTTTAAGGACTTAGTAGGATTAATGGCTTTCAGTCCAGATTTTAATAAGAATATAATGTTTCTCTTAAGGTTATTTAAAGTTTTCATAAATGGACCTCCTCCACTCCAGGAGTTGACCTTGGCATCTATGACTTTAAATAAGAAGCCTGAGGAAAGAGATGGAGGAAGGTTCACATCATCAGCCTTCATAAATACTGGTGCCTTTAAGCGTCTTACTTCTTAAACTAAATGTGATGGACTGGCGTCGGTCGTGGTACTGATAATGTTATTTGCATGTCCATTAGCTGCCTTATTGCTACAGGTGGTTTAAGGCTTCGGCTTGCATGGACTGATGCCCCGGTTGTACTGAATTAGCCAGGGCCTCTTTTTGGCTTGAACGTTTTCTGTCACTTCAGGTGGGTAGAATTTCTTAATGCTGAATAAATGATTTAATTTGTTAATGTTTGCTCTTAGGGAGATGTACTGTGCAAACTGAAACTTCATAGCTGGCTGTGGAAACTTTTTTTTTATATATAATATATATATATTGTAGCAGATGGCCGGGGCCAATACCCGGCCGGTATGCCCCTTTAATATATGTTCTGGGGGAGCAAACATGGGCTACCTAATACCCCGCTGGGGACACTAGATGGCAATCCCCCTGGGTTGCAGCGGTGCCTTGAACTCCCACAGGGCTTCATGGGAGTTGGAGTTTGGTGCAGCCCTGTTGGGATCCACAGGTGTCACCAAGGGGTGCTGCAGCAGGAGCTGCTGAGCCCTTATGGCAGTGTTGGAGAACTTCTGGGTGCCTTATAAAAGGAGCCAGCTGCCACTACTCATGGAGCCAGAGTCTGGAGGAGGGAGACAAAGCTGCCAGGGAGGAGTTGAGGATTTAAAAGAAAAGAGTTTATTCTGTGTTTTGCCTTTAGTGCTTGTGGGACTGTGCTATGCCAGCAGGACATGGGGGAGACGTGCCCCACAGGTGAAGAAAATGAAGAATCTTTGTTTTTATACGCGTGCCTCCTGTGTCTGTCTGTGTCGGGCCTGTGCCTAGCGCCTTATCACAAAATATATATATATAGTACCTTTTGATTTTGCCAATTTCGTTAGAGCCCTCAAGAGAACAGTACATTTTTAACATTCCAGACTGGTTAAATAAGTGGTGGAGATTAAATCTGCAGCCTCATGTTTATTTTATTCCACTTCTTAGCCGCATTATTTGTTGTGTAAATTCACTGTTTCATAGTTTACTGTAGTAACTGTGTCGACTGCCTTTCGGGTTTGGAGTTGTGCAAATGTATAGCTGGTCTGTAGAGACTTAATTAAAATGTGTTAAGCTGCAGACCACTAACACAGAGTACTTTCAGCCTGCAAATTATTCAGCAGACGTGTGTGAAGAAACACTACGGGGACTCCTTTATACCAACAGCAATAGGTGTGTATAGTGTGACAGTGACCGCCAAGTCTGAGGTTTTCTTAATTTTCTTGCTTTGTAGTCATTCTGGTGTGTCTTCAGTCAAAAGTGTGTGCATATAGTTATTTATTTACTCACTCATCCACCTATTTATTTACTTAAAGAGCTTCTCATCCTGAGTATGACGTTAATCTGCATCCAGCCCTGCAAGCAGATCCTCCAACTTACAGGGGAAACTTGGGAGTTGGCGGCAGGATTGGCACTCCAGCCACCATAAAAGAACCTCAGACTGTCCCGCTGTGGTACTGAGGTGTCACCTGCTGCACTCGGGTCCCAATCCGAGTGGTTCGTTGTATGGTGGGTGCAGCAACGTACTATCAGCGCATGCTCCCAACTTCTCTCTCACTCTCTCGCTCTCTCTCTCTCTAAAAAGACAAATTTCCCCTGGGGACAAATAAAGTTCTTTGTCCCTCTCTCTCTCTTGTCTTTGTGTAACGTGATTAAAGCGTTTGGACTACTCTGTTGTGTTGTGTACCAGCGTTGCACATCATTGAGTATGTAGGTGGAAAACAAATGTTCAGAAAGAGAGTCATGCAAACATTGGAAGAAAAGTTCCATATTTAATATAAAAATTTCATGGTCCAAGTGCGTTCTGTCTGTATGTCTGTCCACTTTTCACGAGAGAACTACGTAACAGATTTAGATCTGATAGATAGATACTTTATTAATCCCAAGGAGAAATTCACAGACTCCAGCAGCAGCATACTGATAAAAACCAATATTAAATTAAAGAGTGATAACAATGCAGGTATAACAGACAATAACTTTGTATAATGTTAACGTTTACCCCCCCGGGTGGAATTGAAGAGTCGCATAGTGTGGGGTCTCCTCAGTCTGTCAGTGGAGCAGGACGGTGACAGCAGTCTGTCGCTGAAGCTGCTCCTCTGTCTGGAGATGATCCTGTTCAGTGGATTCTCCATGACTGACAGGAGCCTGCTCAGCGCCCGTCACTCTGCCAAGGATGTCAAACTGTCCAGCTCCGTGCCTACAATAGAGCCTGCCTTCCTCACCAGTTTGTCCAAGCATGAGACGTCCTTCATCTTTATGCTGCCTCCCCAGCACACCACCACGTAGAAGAGGGCACTCGCCACAACCGTCTGATAGAACATCTGCAGCATCTTATTGCAAATGTTGAAGGACGCCAGCCTTCTAAGGAAGTATAGTCGGCTCTGTCCTCTCTTACACAGACCATCAGTATTGGCAGTCCAGTCCAATTTATCATCCAGCTGCACTCCCAGGTATTTATAGGTCTGCACCCTCTGCACAGTCTGATGATCACGGGGTCCATGAGGGTCCTGGTCCTCCTAAAATCCACCACCAGCTCCTTGGTTTTGCTGGTGTTCAGCTGTAAGTGGTTTGAGTCGCACCATTTAACAAAGTCCTTTATTAGCTTCCTATACTTCTCCTCCTGCCCACTCCTAATGCAGCCCACCATAGCAGTGTCATCGGCAAACTTTTGCATGTGGCAGGACTCAGAGTCGTATTGAAAGTCCAATGTATGTTGGCTGAACAGGACCAGAGAAAGTCCAGTCCCCTGTGGCGCTCCTGTGCTGCTGACCACAATGTCAGACCTGCAGTTCCCGAGACACACATACTGAGGCCTGTCTGTAAGATAGTCCACGATCCATGACACCAGGTGTGAATCTACTGCCATCTCTGTCAGCTTGTCCCTGAGGAGCAGAGGTTAGATGGTGTTGAAGGAGCTAGAGAAGTCCAGAAACATAATTCTTACAGCACCACTGCCTCTGTCCAAGTGGGAGAGGGATCGGTGTAGCATACAGATGATGGCATCCTCTGCTCCCACCTTCTCCTGGTGTGTGAACTGCAGAGGGGTGAGGGCGTGGTGGACCTGTGGCCTCAGGTGGTGAAGCAGCAGCCGCTCCATGGTCTTCATCACATGTGATGTTAGAGCGACAGGCCAGAAGTCATTCAGCTCACTAGGACGTGATATCTTTGGGACTGGGGTGATACAAGATGTTTTCCAAAGCCTCGGAACTCTTCCCTGTTCCAGGCTCAGGTTGAAGATACGCTGTAGAGGACTCCCCAGCTCCAACGCACAGGCCTTCAGCAGTCGTGGCGATACTCCATCAGGACCCGCTGCTTTGCTGGCATGAAGTCTCCTCAGCTCTCTGCTCACCTGGTTGTTCATCTCTCATTCACCCATTCTCCGTTCATCTGGTTGTTTTCTATAATTTGCTTGAACTTTCTGGTTGACTTTGTTACTTATCTCATGGCGCTCAGTACCATAGTTCGCATGCGGTACCAATGTATTTCTGCAAATCCAACAGAGTGGCTGTGGGCCAAGAGCAGGGGGGCGTGGCCTTCCTCATTCACTTGCCAGCCTCTGTTCGAGTTGGTCTACGTCTCGTCACGCGTTGGAGTGCACCTTGCCTCTGCTTAGCTAGCGATACCTGTTTGTTCAACAGACATTACCATCTACAGATTTTTTAAGGGGTAACGTTTTATGTTTTTTGAGAGATCAGAGCTCCATGTGTTTTAGAGGGCACCTGCTCATTGGATATCACGGGCATGTGCTTTTCTTCCCATCAGAGCTGAACACAATCAGATACAATGTCAGCGTCTATTGATATTTAAAGTTTGTCCTGTTTCATTACTATGTGGGCAAAGCCACGGGGTACAG
>JANRMT010062802.1:6605833-6648341 GCA_026402145.1 Polypterus bichir lapradei | reverse complement strand
GTATATATATATAAATATATATATGCAGTATATATATATATATATATAGAGATATACACACAGTAGCCGTGTAAGCCTGTGCTGTAAAAAGCCCGCCATACTAGAAACTATTGAAATTATCAGGAAAAAAAACTGAAATGTAGAGATGTCAGGTAATTGAAAGGAACGACTCTGGGCGTCTCTCTCCTTGGTGGATTTGTGTTTCCGAAGTGCTTGACTTGTTTGTGTATTAGCGATAAGCAACTTTGTCTTTCTTCGGAGGTTTTGTTTTGCTGATGTGCTCGCCTTGCTTCTGTATCCTTGGAGGTGGAGCCTTAACCCAACATCACCTCTCACTTCCGGGCCAGACAGACAGGTATTTTATTACAGACACAAGGTATTTTATTTATCCCCATGGGGAAATTGAACAGTTTCATTGCACTTCAGCAGTTTGGACTGTGTTGTTAAATTTATTTGCAGAAAATCCATTTCAATTCCAGATTGTGATGCGACTAAACAAGCCAAACACCGACGAGAATGAATACTTTCGCTCGTACTTTACATCTTCCGTTTACTAAATCATATTTAACATAACAACCTTCATGAATTTATCACACTCTTCATCGTCACTCCTTGTTGGTTTTCTACCAGCAAGTGGGCCGTAATTTTAAGCTCCTTACATGTTGCCTATTGGGTCTTAACTAAATATATAAAACTCTCAAATACTATAATTAATATTTAAGCATTTTACTGCTGCTTTTTTACGATTGTGGTCCTAGCAACTGAACATTAACCGCCTTGAATATAAATTTGAATTCTGTATCATTTTAGTTACTAATTTGTCTGTTGTCTTTTTCAATCTGTAGTACTTTTCCAGTTGCAGCATTTGCAGCTTTTATTACCACCTAGCACTCTGTGATGATGATGATAAATATGACGAACCAAGGTGGAAATTCTAAAATAAAATGTCTAATCACAATCTAAGAGTTTGATCAAAAAGGAGGTCCAAGAGTAATCTCAGTTGGTGCGCATATCCCTAACAAGACTGTAAAACAATTACATTTTGTTGTAGCTATCTAGTCGAACGTTGTGCTGTATGGCACCGTGTGAAGACACTGTGGAGAAATCCTTGGCGTCGTGCCGCGGACCTGCGTGATAAATGTCCCCAATCAGATCTTAACAAGCGGCTGTTTGTTTGCTTTGTATTTGCATATTGGATAAACAAAGCCTTCACTGTACCAAAGGCGGCAGATTTGCTACTTTGCAATCTTAGCCGTATTCCCTGAAAACCTCCATGGTAATTTATCGCTGCCTCTTGCTATGTTGCGGTATGCATGCTGTCACTAGCACCTCTCGTAGGTTTTGGGTAATTTGCATGTTTATGTTGTGGTTTTTCACGTAGGCAGTGAGTAAATGTTGACTTCTTTTTTTTGTTTCAAACTTCTTTGCTCTGCTTTTCTCTGCAAATAGGCACAAAGAAAATGTATTGCAGACATTCTCGATAAGCAAACTGTTTATGTCTGCCAGATGAAAAGATTGGAATTAGTTGTCTGCTTCTTGTGCCCACACACACCTGGAAAAGGTACAAGAGAACCTGTTTATTTTTTTTTCTTGCCCTAATGTCTTTTGAAATTTGTGTTTGCATACTTCTTCCTTCCTCTGATGCAAAAATAAGCTGCATGTTCTGCCATGCACAGGCGATTCCAGAAAGTATAAACATGATGGTGGGGTGACCACAAGTTCAAGTTTTAGTTAAGTGCTGCCAACCAGAGTACCTGGGCATATTTGTATGAATGGTTAGTGTTAAGGTTAGAAAGCAGATCTTTGTGTTTTTAAATATTGAGCCTTTCGTCAATACTGGCCAAGATTCATGTGTTCATTACAGCACCCATCTGGTGTTACAGGTTGAGAATTTATTCTTTTTGTGTATGTGTCCTGTCGTGGTAGACCTCCTGGACTCACTGCAGTTTGCCTTTTGGACAAAGTTTGGAGTGGAGGATGTCATTGTCATTCTGCTGGGCAAAGCTGGCAGCACAATGAGGATTCTGTTTTTTTGATTTCTCTAGCACCTTCAATTCCATCCAGCCATCCAAGTTAAGAGGTAAACTCAGAGTTGTGCAGGTGGATGAGCTAGCGGTGTCCTGATGGTGGACAGTCTGTTGGGCAGACCGCAGTTTGTGAGGCTCAAGGACTGGGTGAGCAACACTGGAGCACCACTAGGAACAGGCCTGTCACCTCCACTCTGTACACCTCCGACTAGAAATATAACAGCAGGTCATGTCACTTGCAGAAGTTCTCAGATTATTCTGCACTTATGGTGGGGGTGTATGAATGGAAGGGGATGAGACAGAGGAGATGAGTCAGGTGGAGAACTTTGTTTCTTTAGTGCAAAGAGAATTGTCTACAACTTAACATCAGCAAAACCAAGGAACCGCTTATTGATTTTTGCCACACCAAAGAACCTCTTTGTCCGGTCACCGTTCAGAGAGTGGGAGTATTTGGGGGTCCACCGAATCAACAATGAACACAAAACTGAGTGCCATCATAAGCAATGCTGCACATCTTCTCTGACTCAACAACACTGAGGACTTTCAGCCAATGAATCATTCAACAGATGCTCGTCAAGAAAACGAGACTGGGGCTCCTTCATACAACAACAACATTTATTTCTATCGCATGTTTTCATACAAATGATGGAGCGCAAAGTGCTTTACATGATAAAGAGAGAAAAAAGAAAAAAATATGTAAAGATTTGACAATACTAATTAACAAAGAATAAAATAAGGTCTTATGGCCAGGGAGAACAGAAAAAATAAAACAAACTCCAGACGGCTAGAGAAAAAAAACCAAAATCTGCAGGGGTTCCAAGGCCACGAGACCACCCAGCCAGCCCCCACTGGGCATTCTACCATAACATGAATGACCTCAATCGGTCCTCATGGTTTTCAGGCTTCACGTGGAAGAATTAGACAACGATGGCCATCTGGACTTCTGGCATTCAGTCCATGAATGTAGGGACTGCATGGTACATGGATTAAGTGGTGGTGGTGGGGGGGTGCAGATCCACCAACAGCAGTGCGCCTGTATAGCGCCTTGCAGTGATTGTGACAGCCAAGTCAGAAGTTTTCTATCTTTTTAATTTTCTTGCTTTATAGTCATTCTGGTGTATGTTTAGTACAGTCAGTGTGTGTGTTTATTTATTTACCAATTTATATATTTATTTATTTAAACAGCTTCTCATCCTGGATATGACATTAAGCTGCATGTTCAGACCAAAGTGTGTGTGTATATGTATGAATTTATAAACTTACTTATCTACCTATTTATATGTATTTATTTAAAAAACTTAAGTAAAAACCCAAAATTACCCTTGTGTACAAATACAATTTTATGTATCTGTCTGTCTGATGTTTTGATCCTACCAACTAAACCAAAATTAATATTTATCTATCTATTATATACAGTAGTACCTTTCATTATCTATCTACAGTGGTGCTTGAAAGTTTGTGAACCCTTTAGAATTTTCTATAATTCTGCATAAATACGACCTAAAACATCATCAGATTTTCACTCAAGTCCTAAAAGTAGATAAAGAGAAACCAGTTAAACAAATGAGACAAAAATATTATACTTATACTCAGCCTAAATGATCGAATATTACATATTTGTGAGCGGCAAAAGTATGTGAACCTCATGGATGATCAGTTAGTTTGAAGGTGAAATTCGAGTTGGGTGTTTTCAGTCAATGGGATGCCAATCAGGTGTGAGTGGGCACCCTGTGTTATTTAAAGAACAGGATCTATCAAAGTCTGCTCTTCACAACACGTTTGTGGAAGTGTATCATGGCACCAACAAAGGAAATTTCTGAGGACTTCACAAAAAGAGTTGTTGATGCTCATCAGGCTGTTAAAGGTTACAAAACCATCTCTAAAGAGTTTGGACTTCACCAATCCACAGCCAGACAGATTGTGTACAAATGGAGGAAATTCAAGACCATTGTTACCCTCCCCAGGAGTGGTCGACCAACAAAGATCACTCCAAGAGCAAGGCGTGTAATAGTCGGCGAGGTCACCAAGGACCCCAGGGTAACTTCTAAGCAACTGAAGGCCTCTCTCACATTGGCTAATGTTCATGTTCATGAGTCCACCATCAGGAGAACAACAATGGTGTGCATGGCAGGGTTGCAAGGAGAAAGTCACTGCTCTCCAAAAAAAACATTGCTGCTCGTCTGCTGTTTGCTAAAGATCATGTGGACAAACCAGAAGGCTACTGGAAGAATGTTTTGTGAACGGATGAGACCAAAATAGAACTTTGTGGTTTAAATGACAAGCGTTATGTTTGGAGAAAGGAAAACACTGCATTCCAGCATAAGAACCTCATCCCATCTGTGAAACATGATGGTGGTAGTATCATGGTTTGGGCCTATTTTGCTGCATTTGGGCCAGGACGGCTTGCCTTCGTTGATGGAACAATGAATTCTGAATTATATCAGAGAATTGTAAAGGAAAATGTCAAGACATCTGTCCATGAACTGAATCTCAAGAGAAGGTGGGTCATGCAGCAAGACAACGACCCTAAGCACACAAGTCGTTCTACCAAAGAATGGTTAAAGAAGAATAAAGTTAATGTTTTAGAAGGCCAAGTTAAAGTCCTGACCTTAATCCAATCGAAATGTTGTGGAAGGACCTGAAGAGAGCAGCTCATGTGAGGAAACCCACCAACATCCCAGAGTTGAAGCTGCTCTGTACGGAGGAATGGGCAAAAATTCCTCCAAGCCGGTGTGCAGGATGATCAAAAGTTACCGAAAACGTTTAGCTGCAGTTATTAGGGGGTTCACAGCAGATACTGAAAGGAAAGGGTCACATACTTTTGCCACTCACAAATATGTAATATTTGATAATTTTCCTTAATAAATAAATGACCAAGTATAATATTTTTGTCTCATTTGTTTAACTGGTTTCTCTTTATGTACTTTTAGGACTTGAGTGAAAATCTGATGATTTTTTAGATCATATTTATGCAGAAATATAGAAAATTCTAAAGGGTTCAGAAACTTTCAAGCACAACTGTATGTATGTATGTATGTATGTATCTGTCTATCTATTATATAGTGCCTTTCACACTATAAGTGGCGTAACTCATTGCTGGGGTCGAGCCATGAACACTGCTGCTTTGTATTTCCTGTTTGAGTGAGGTTTTGTGAATCAATGTTTAATCTTAAATTAATAAACTGGATAGCTTGTTGAATAGTTGAATCCACTGGGGTTTTGTGAAGGTGGGTGCTGGATTGGGGGTTCACAGACATTACTGCGTTTTTACAGGCGAGACCACTCAGTGTTGGAACTGAAATCTCACTCTCCCGAAATGATCAATATTGGTGAGGGAATAGCTGATTTTTCATTATGCATACTTTTCTAAAAATGATTGATGTTAAACAGGCCTTTTGGACAGTGGAGGTTCCACCACCTTCTGCAGAATTTGACGGTGGTGTGGGGTTCTCCTTCTGTCGCTGTCTTTTGCTGATTTCATCAGAGAAGTGGTAGGTCACAAAGTGAACCTCTGCATGATTGGTCATATGGCACCAAAAGGGACAGTTTATGTGTAGGGTCTCCCATTTAGTGATGTTGACCTGGTCTTCTGTAAAGTGGATTTTGAGGGTGTCTTTGAAGTGGTTCCTGTGGGTTGTCTGGGTTTGGTTAAAAAGAATTTGGTCTAACCCTGGGAACTCTGATAATCATTGCCCCCCTTGTATGTGGGTCTACAGTACATGTTAATCTAGAGTAGGTTGAATGGAGGACACTGATTATTGAAGACCTCAGAGAATTGCAGGCTTGCTAGCCGCAGTTTAATGTCAGTTAATTCTGACAGTGTGTCTGGCACATCTTAATTACCCTGCCAAGCATATGTTTATTAAATTAACTGTGTATTAAATTGTGCAAAATGTATTGTTGATTACAGTACACTGACTGCAAGTGCAGCATCTCAGGAATGAAAGCATCACTTGTGAAGTCTTTCAAGCCAGTTATGCTATTGTAATGTGTTTGTTACTCAATCTAAAGTCTGTCACAGTTGAATGTGTGTGCCTGTACTTAGTTCAAGAATGTGCTTCTGAAGACCCCTGAAACGTTCCCAGTCAGACCGTGTTATCAACAGTTTTTTATACAGTTTTTTGTTCAAGGAAGAGATTAAAGCAGTCATGTTGAAATGGGCACACAGTTCTGGTACTCTAACCTCGTCGACTGTGAAAGCACCCTGGAAAGGCCAACGTCACATTATACGACTTTTCCAGTGATTTTCATTGACTTAAGCCTAGGCTACCTTCACATTACAAGTCTTATTGCTCAATTCTGATTTTTTGCTAAGATCGGATTTGCCTTTCTCGACAATTGACCTTGCACAAGTGACCTGTTCGTAACTTTAATGTGAGCACATCTGTCTTCAGAAACAGAAGAAATTTGACAAACGACAGGAATCCATTCAGTCCATCAAGCCCATCTGTAACGGCGCACATGCGCTCATTTATACGTTTGTGCTTGAGTCATTTGCATCTCCAACAACAAAACAGCACATTTGTGAGACGACTCCTGGTATTAAAACTGACAAAAATGGACGTGCTAATTAGAACATTAGAACACTCGAGACGAGAACAGACCATTCAGCCCATCAAAGCTCGCCAGTCCTATAAACTTATAAAGATCGAGTCGAGTTTTGAAAGTCCCTAAATTCTTACTGTCTACCACACTACATGGCTGCTTATTCCAAGTGTCTGCCATTCTTTGTGTAAAGAAAAACGTCCTAATGTTTGTGTGAAATTTCCCTTTCACAAGTTTCCAACTGTGTCCCCGTGTTATTGATGGACTCTGTTTAAAGTCACCGCCTCGATCCACTGGGCTAATTCCCTTCATAATTTTAAACACGTCAATCAGGTCTCCTCTTCATCTCCTTTAAAGGCTCAGCTCTTTTAATCTTTCCTCATAACTCATCTCCTGTAGCCCTGAATCAGCCTAGTCGCTGTTCTCTGGACCTTTTCTTGTGCTGTTATGTCGTTTTTGTAGCCTGGAGACCCAAACTGCACCCAGGACTTAAGATGAGGCCTCACCAGTGTGTTATAAAGCTGAGCAGAACCTCCTGTGACTTGTACTCCACACATCAAGGCGCTATATAACCTGACAGTCTGTTAGCCTTCTTAATGTCTTCTAAACACTGTCGGGAAGGCGATAGCTTAGAGTCCACTACGACTCCTAAATCCTTCTCATAAGGCGGAATCTCGATTTCCAGACCTCCCATTGTGTATTCTAACCTCACATTTTCACTTCCTATGTGTAACACTGTATATTTGCTGACATTAAATTTCATCTGTCACAAATCTGCCCAAGCCTGTCTGCTGTCCAAGTCCTTCTGTGATGATATAACGGATTCCAAATTATCTGCTAATCCCCCTATCTTGGTATCATCTGCAAACTTAACCAGCTTGTTACTTATATTCTTATCTAAATCATTTATATATATATATATATTAAAAATAGCAGTGGCCCCAGCATTGCCCCCTGCTGGTCACCACTGTTAACATCGGCCAATTCTGAAGAGGTTCCTCGCACCATCACCCTCTGCTTCCTGTGTCTGAGCCAATTCTGCACCCATCTAAAATCATCACCCTGAACTCCTGCTTCTTTTAATTTGATACCCACCCTCTCATGTGGCACCTTATCAAATGCTTTCTGTTAGTTACAGCATTCATCACATTTTGCTCTGGTGGACACAAATAGGATATGGTGAGGTCGAGAAGATGAAGAAACCCCAGACCGCTGGCTTTTACTGTGTCTGCAGCTATTACTGGCACTGCTGTACCAGGAGACATGAGGGCACAGCTGTAGCTCTCCTCCATTGTGGTTTTGCTGTGCTGCTGGTTCAGGCTGATGATGGCAGCGCTCACCCTATACATATAGCCAATGATCCATGGGAATTGCGATCTGACCGTTCTCACAGCCACAAATCAGATACGTATCCAATCTAGAACCACATATGAAAGAGGCTCAAATCTGATTTAAAAAGGTCGGATTTCTGTGTCTGCACAGTCCTGAAAACATCAGACTTGTGTTACATTAAGTCAAAAAGAGTTGGAGTTCAGTCACTTCAGCCTGGTAATGTAAATGTACCCTTAGCGAGTCGGAAGCAGTTGGCAGCGCACTCCTGTGACTGCTGTCGTGTAATATGACAACCAGCAACTGACTCCGATAAAAGTCAAAAAGGTTTGATTTTGTCTTTTGTTGTCGATACAGACTCTGTGTGCATGAGAACCATGGGACTCCATGAGCAACACAAAGTCAAACCAACGGTACCCAAGGATTTTCCGGAGAGACACAGTACCAAAGGAATCCAGTCTTTATCTCAGGTCACTGGATAGTGTCCATGTCTCACAACCATATAGCAAGACAGGAAGCACCAGGACTCTAAAGACTTGGACCTTCGTCGTTTTGCATAGATATCGGGAGCACCACGCACCCCTTTCCAGTGACCTCATGACCCCCCCATGCTCACCCAATCCATCGACTGACAAAAGGGGGATAAAAAAAAAAGAGGTCGGAGATTTGTGGCTGAACTCACCATCCCTGTTAAACCTTGGGTGCAGTGCCAGTTCCAGCAAACAGCTCGCTAGTACAGTAGCCGTCAGATAAAGGGGTGAGCACGACTGTGCTAGAAGGCTGCCACTCAGTTGGTAACTGGCAGTGATTTACTCATTTGTTTAAACTGACATAATCCAACGACGAGATCAACTGTGGTCCGCATATCTGACACACCCCACGACTGGAAATCCTGTAATGCAACATCGGCTTCAGTGTGGCTTTAGCTTCTTTCTGGATGTTGGTTAAAGTGAGAAGTTAAGCAAAATGACACCTTTTTATTTACAATATGCAAACTTTTGAGGCAACTCAGACCCCTTCTTCAGGCAAGGTGTCGTTTTGCTTAACTTATCACTACATCTATAATGGCTAAGACGGTACAACGCCCTCGTACTGTGGATGTTGGTTAGAATAACTTGAGCAGCAGTCTGTAGCTGTTTATCTTCACTCCTTCTTTTTTGCTGTTTAATTCCATTGTGTGAAGAGTGCATAGTACATAAAAATGGGTCATTATTTCCATCCCTCATTAAGGCTCTTTAAGCCACAACTGCTTATTTTATTTTGCAGTTTTTATTTTATTTACCTTTTACAACAAGGTATGAATCCTATTAGCGTTGAACTGTTTTATTATGTTCTTGTACACTTGTCACACCATAGGCAACAGACTATGTGATTGAGGCCTTGCTAATTGTCTTTCTTGTGACTGTTTGCTTTGCTTCGCTTTTATGATGGTGAGAGAAAGCGGTCCGTCAGAATTGACTAACACTTGACCTACAGTGGTGTTGTGGGCACAAGAAAAGTCATTACATTAGGTGTTGTTTGTGTTCACACCCACTACTACTAATGGTTACAAGGTGTCAGGGTCAATTTATCACCCTCCTTACTACTATCATCACAAACAAAGGGGGTCCTAAAGGAAATGCGAGTTCCTCTTCTCCTTTATTTTAAATTAATGCACTCACCTGTCAGATGTGACAGATGATTACGGCTTTTGCCAGACCTGAGTTGCAGAGAAAAGATTATAAGATCTCCTACAGAAATGGAATACAGCTCCTTAATTGGTGCAAATCACTTAAACAACAAAACGCATGTTATGAGATGATTGGTGCTTATGGGAGCGCACCTCAAAATCAATGCATAAAATGGGTCATAAAATCAAGGCTTTGCAATTGACATCCCAAACCTTGGCCTAAATCTCATTGAAGGATAAGCTGAGAAGAAGAGTCCACAAATCTAGAAAGATGACGGATCTGGAGAGATTCTGCATTGAGGAAGGGCCTCCGATACAATACATTTTATTTTTGTATAGCCCAAAATTACAATTGAAATGCCGCAATGGGCTTTAACAGGCCCTGCCTTTTGACAGCCAACCCCCTGAACTTGACCCTCTAAGAAGACAACAAAAAACCCTTACTGGGGAAAAAATGGAAAAAAACTTGGGAAAGGAAGTTCAAAGAGAGACCCCTGTCCAGGTAGGTTGGGCGTGCAGTGGGTGTCCGATGTCTTGACATACCAACCTCATTAAGCATTTGAGGAAGAAGACAAAAGGGGGCTGCACTAATAATTCAGTGAATGAGTGTCAGAAGTTGTGGCAAACATTGATTTGAAAAAAAAAAAACATATTTGTTTTATGTTAAGAATTTCTATTTCCTTTCTATTGTTTAACTTCAGTTAAAGGTTAGATTTGTGGGGGGGCACTAAACCAAGATTTCTACGTATGACATTAAACAGATTTAGGGCATTTCTGTTATTTGCAGACTTGGGTCGAGAGAACTTTATTTGTCCCTGGGGGAAATTGGGCTTTTTGCAGAAGCTCAATAATAAATAACGACATTAAATAGTTAGAAGATGGATAAATAGCACACATACACACTGGTCTGAGAGGACAGGAGAATGACTAAAAAAGAAGAAAAATAAAAAGAATGAAAAACCTCTGACTTGCCAATCCCAGTCCCAGTGTGTATTGCTTTTGGTATAAAGGAGCCCCCCAGTCACGATTCTTGACACACTTCTGCTGATTAATGTGTTGGCTGAAAGTCCTCAATGTTGGTGTGTCACAGAAGAGGATGTGCAGCATTGTACATAATGGCACTCAGTTTTGTGTTAATTCTCTCCTTTACTAGGACCTCCAGAGTACATCCCGTAACTGAGTCTGCCCTTTTAATCAGCTTGTTTATTCAGTGGGCTTCTCTTGGAAGTGATGTTTCCAGGCCAGCACACCTCACCCGCTGTCACAGAGTTGTAGAAGATGCGAAGGATGCCACTTCCTACATTAAAGGAATACAGTCTCCTAAGGAGAAAGAGTCGGCTCTGCCCTTTTGCTATGTAGATCCTCTGAATTTGTAATACGTACAAGAGTGTTCACCAATGTCTGATCCGTCAAGTGTTACATGCAGTGGTGTTGTTCTAAATGTTCTGCACTAACCAAGTGTCATATTGTGTAAATATGATCTTTTGAAGAATACACTTCAGACTCCTAATCGTCCACGTCTCTCTATTATATAAAAAAATCCTGCGTTGAGACGAGACCTTTTGGAAGATTTTTTCAAGTCCCATAAGTCTAGACTTGGGCCATGAGATGTTTTCAAGTCCCACCCTCCTCTCAACCATAAAAAAAACCACGCTCGCGGTACTCTCACCTCTCATTTAATGCTTTTGTCAGACACAATTCCTGCTCTCTCAGCTGTTATAAATGATACCGTTTTCCTCACTTTAAGTTCCCAATTAAAGAAGACTTATTATGTCCAAATCTTATTGAAGAATTTCATCATGAAGGGCAATCCTAACACTGAGAAACGATGAAGTCAAACGAATTAACACCAAAACTGTTGATCGGTTACACAGTAAATTGGTTAAATGCGTATCAATAGACTCTGCTGAAACAGTTGGTGGTGATGGTGTGGAAGATGAAAACATCAACTTACAATATCAGGAAGAATATCTACATCCGTTAACGCCATCTGGCCTTTCACTGCACGAATTACTGTAGAAAGAAGGACGTGTCCAAGAAAGGTAATGTAGTACATCTTCCGCTAATAACATTAGACGCCAAAGGAGATCTCGATATGCCATTTGTATTAAAACGTTTACAGTTTCCTGTTAGAATAGCTTTTACTATGACAATTAACAAATCTCAGAGCGAAACATTCGAAAAAGTTTTATTTAATAGAAACGAAGTTCAATCATATGTGGCGTAGTCACGATGAAAGTCCAAACACAGAATCAAAATTCAATGTGATTTTGACAAAAATTTTATTAAAAAAATGTTTTTACTGAAGTTTTACAGTAAAAGGTTTTTCCGTGTTAATTTCAAAGCCGAACAGAATAAAATTGTATTAAGCAACAAATAACTAATGCAACATGAAACATAAATTTGCTTTCAAATTATTGTTTTAATATTTTTTAATATGGTTAATTACTCACTGTAATGTAAAATAGTTAGTAAATTGTACAACCGCATCCTCATATACGAGCGGCAGAACCGCAAAGAGGCTAGGGTGTAGCTCGAGCAGGGGGCAAAGCCCCCTAGTTATAAATAATTTTGTTGGAAACTTTTTTAAAAGAAAAAAGACCCCTTAAGAGAGCGAACAAAGTTGCAGGAGGTAATTCTGGGACAGAGCGGCATTGAGGAGGTCCTGTTAAGAAACTGAAATGTAATTTAAAGCGGGTCATCCTGGGTGTTAAATCAATGGAGCGGGGGCTCATTCAGAAATGTCTCTTAATATTCTGTCCCTGTGGAAGAAGAGTGAGCTTAGAAGTGTCAACTTTAGTGTTTCCTTAGCACAAACCTTAAACTTGTGTTTAATAATTAATAAGAAGTAATAAGAGAGAATAAGGAAGAGCACTAAATGTTAGATATTGTAAATCTAATCCAGTTATGTAATTTTATCTTTGAAATTAACTTTTTGAGCAACAGTTGGATTTTGGTGGCAAGTAACGGATTTAAAACTCACCATGATTAAATTCAATGGCATTTCACTTGTAGGTAACTCTGTCAAAAATAAGGCATCAGACGTCAGTGAAGGAGGGGAAAACCAAATTCCGACTCTTTGAGTGTATTGTTGCAATTGCTGACGTTTGCATTTGGAGAGGTCTGAGTTACTGAGATGACGATCGGCCAGTGGCGACTGGATTGAATTTCCAGCTCCACAGCAAGAGAGAAAAGAGTGGGAAGTCAAACTAATGTTAACATTGAACACATTATAACATGGTGTAAATAGAGACAAGTGTTTTATGGCCAGATATGAGGATTGTTTGCTTCTCTCGGACTGACGCAGACAACCTAACTGCAGACCCACATTATATTAAAAAAACTCGGACTTTGTTGGACAGTCATCTTATCCAAAGATCTTGACCAGACATTGTTCTCCTCTCTTGCTAAATGAATCTTAGCCTGGAGAGGTCTATTAATTTTTTATATCTAAGATGTCTCACTTAAAGGTTTTCCATTGTTATTTGTCCTAATGTCTCTGTAAACACAGGGAACTCCAGTTTCTGTATTCCATCTTGCCTGAAGAAGCGGCCTGAGTAACCTCAAAAGCCTGCATATTGTAATCAATATGCATAATATGATATCTATATATATATATATCTATATATATATATATATATATGGTGGTATAAAACCACCACCTACTCAAAGCATCATGATGCACCAACATTGATGGACTGAAAGCCAGAAGTCTATGTGACCATCATCATCAGGTCCTTCCATGAAAACCCTAAATCCAAAGAGGACTGTTTGATTTATGTTAGGTAGATTGCCCAGAGGGGACTGGGCGGTCTCTTGGTCTGGAATCCCTATAGATTTTATTTTTTTTTTCTCCAGCTCTTGGAGTTTTTTTTTTTTTGTTTTTTCTGTCCACCCTGGCCATCGGACCTTACTTATTCTATGTTATTTAATGTTGACTTAAGTTTATTTTTTATTGTGTCTTCTATTTTTTTATTCTTCATTTTGTAAAGCACTTTGAGCTACATTTTTTGTATGAAAATGTGCTATATAAATAAATGTTGATTGATTGATTGATCTTTCCAGTTAGCCAATCAAAGGGGTCATTTTGCATGACTTCTCACTACATTAATAAAGGCTAACACAGTACAACACCCTAGTACTACAGTTGAAACTCTAAAATACAGCTGCCTTCTTTTAAAATGTGTTGCCCTTAACTTGCTTCTTGGCTGTCAGTTTCCAGTGCCACTCATCACACACATCTTTTGCCGAAATGTATTGGTGGCAACTACCATCCTTACTGAGCCTCAGCAAGGACAGCAAACGGCAATAAATGAGATGTACAGAGAGAATTGACATTTGATTGACTTGCTGCTAACTGAATCCGTGGCTCTATTTCTTAAATGAGTGCTTTAGTGCTATTTCTTAAATTTAATTGTCAAAATGTACTTTTTATGTTAGGAGGTATTAATTTACAGAAGCACCAGAAGAACAGGAGAGCAGTTGTGTACCATTGCTATTTTATAAGGCTGTGTATTAGATTAGATTAGATAAGTTTCATTAATCGTAAGGGGAAATTCAGAATATTATAGTTATGGTTATGGTACAGTACTAAAAATGTAACAATGGAAATGTAACCAATATGACTTTGAAAATTGACTATGGAGTTGGCAAGCCAGTTATTTAAGTTATACCGTCACTCTGTGGAGCTGGCTGAAGAGAACCGTTAATGTGCTACTACTAGACGGTGTACCTGCATTCTCCTTATGTCCCCAAACTTTCTTTTTAAAACAAGTTTTAACACCTCACTTGTACTCTGTGCTTGCTAAGTAATGCGTGGATCACACATTCTCAGTAAGAACAATGAGTGGTTTTCCACAGGATGCAAGGTGTGAGGAATATTCAAGTTCCTTTGACAACTTCTACCCAAGCTTTCTCACTCCTTTCCATTATCCTTGTGAGAAGAGTGCTGACGAAGTGACGCCAAAAGAATTTGATGGGCAGAATTGTAAACTACACAGCAGCCAAAAGGGGAATGGTGGTGAACAGGACTGAATGACATAAAAGGGTTCTTGCCAATCGAAATGTCAGAACCTTCAAAGAAACAAATAAAGTGTTAGGAAATAAATTGCAATCGGGATACTGCCACTTGTACGCAAAAATGTAGAAACTATCAAAGGGTACTTTTATGTATCGATCTCATCCATATTTTAGATGTGACTCATTTCTTATATTTTCTTATTGTGCACATTGCACTACTGAATCTGTCACATGCTGCAGGTGCTTTGGTTAAGTAGGTTTAATCATCTATGACATGAATACTGGTCCTCTTCTAATTTAAATTCTATCATTTAAACACAAGTTAGTGGCAGCCTGCATCTGATAACAGTTGTCACACGTACATATAATAAGATTAAGGTGAATATCCTGATTAAGGCACAAACCTGGTTTCTTAGTAATCCACGTTTACATACATATAGTAATCTTCCGGAGTTCTCCTTTGTCAAAACGATCCAACATCATTAAACTGTCCAAAAAAAGAGTTAAACGTCATCATTGGCCTCCGTGAATCATTTTGTTGTGTTTTGTAAATGTGTTTGCTCAAATCGATGCTTTAATTATAGGTTTCTGTCATCGGATTGCACACACCTCTCTCTTTTGTGCTTGAAGGACCTCCGTACTGGTATGTGGGCTTCTTACTTTACACCCAGTGCTGCTGGAATAATAATAACGATGCAGATAATTTTACTTCAATAAGATGAGATGTATGTAGCATTACTCGTATCTCTATTATAAAAGAAAATCTTGAGACGAGACTATTGCCAAGATATTTTTTTTTAAGTCCTGCCCTCCTCTCCACCATTTCCGGTTCACGGCCCACGCCCGCAATCCTCTCACCTTTCATTCGTGTGAATGCTTTTGTCAGACACAGTTCTTGCACTCTCGGCTGTTATAAATTTTAATGTTTTCCTCACTTTAAGTTCCCAATAAATGAAGACTTATGTTTAAATCTTATTGAAGAATTTCATCCCGAAGGGTTATCAACAGAAGAAATGAGTACACGGGCCATCCTAGGACCGAGAAACGATGAAGTGAAACGAATTAACGTGAAAATTGCTAATCAGTTACACGGCAAATTGGTTAAATGTGTGTCAATAGACTGCTGAAAGAGTCGGTGGTGATGGTGCGGAAGATGAAAACATCAACTTACAATATCATGAAGAGTATCTACAACCGTTAACACCGTCTGGTCTTCCACCTGCCGAATTATTGTTGACAGAAGGACGTATCGTAATGTTATTGCATAATTTATGTCTGAGTGATGGGCTATGCAGTAGGACAATAATAATTGTATTGAATATTGGTCGAACAATTCTGACATGTAAAATTTGAACAGGCGACAAGAAAGGTGATGTAGTACATCTTCAGGGGATAACCAAAGGAGATCTTGATATGCCATTCGTATTAAAACATGTACAGTTTCCCGTTAAAATAGCTTTTACTATGACAATTAACAAATCACAGGGACAAACATTCGAAAAAGTCGGCATATTTATTAGAGAGAAATGATATTCACTCACCGGCAGTTGTCACGATGTAAGTCCAAACATGGAATCAAAATTCAGTGCGATATTGATGACAAGTTAATTAAAAAAATTGTTTTTACTGATGTTTTACAGTAAAAGTATAAGTTTAAAAAGTAGTTGTGTGTTAATTTTAAAGCCAAACAGAATGAAAACGTTTTAACGCAATGAATACCTCTAATGCAGCATGAAACATAATTTTCTTTCAATTTATTATGTTTTACTGTTTTTTTTTTGCTATGGTTAATTACTCGCTGTAATGTAAAATAGTTAGGTCTATTATGCATATGTAACAATTCCCATGAAAATAACAATCTTTTTAAATTGTACATCTGCTTTCCTATACACGAGCACAGAGACTTGAACTGTCTAGGCCAGGTATTGGCAGTGCCAGCCCAAACCCCGTTACTTTAAAATGGATTCGGACTACGTAACGTCAATTACTTTTAACACATTGCCCTACTGCTCTCAAAATTGTGTTGCTGAATTTATCAGTGCAAGTTCAGCTCATCAACATACATTTAGCTATTTCTGAAACGTTGAGACAGGAGAAGGAGTAATGGGATCTCCTGAAGATTTTCTTAAGGAATTGTGTTTTGTGGACGTGTTTACTTGTGGATACTGAAAGTGTGTACGAAACAATGACGTGCAGGCTGACAGAGCGTAACGGACATGTGCAGACTACAGAATCTTCAACAGTAACCCGCTTATTGGTTTACACTTCCACATAATCTGGTTACTCCTGGAGAAATCTGTAATCGGGTATCTCAGAGACCAATCAACAGGAATAAGGGTTTACGTAGCATTTAAGAAATGGTGTTTTTGTGAATAATCGTGTAATTGAAGTGCATGGAAACAACAAAAACAATTCTTTTATAGCCCAAAATCATACAAGGAATACCTCAATGGGCTTCGACTGGCCGTGGTTTTTTTTTTTTTTTTTTGCCAGCCCACTACCCTTGACTCCCTAAGAAAATGAGAAAAAAATTCCTAGAAACTTGCAATATGATGCACCCGTCCCCCTTTGCACAGGACACCTCTGCCTTATTTAATTTCAATGCAATGCCACGTGCTTTTTATCTGATAGCTTTCATGGCAGACATGTTTAGTTTGTTTTTTCAGTAATAGAAAAGCAAAATGGCTGTCCTGTGAGTGCAGCTGGCACCCTTGTGGTTGTGTGAATACAGCAGTGTAAGGCTTGATAGACCAACATCTACTGTCAGAAGGTAGAACTAAAGGAGGCCTTTGGTTAAGCATCACGAAAGTTCCCAGAGTCATAAAAACGCAACCAGCACGTCAAAGTTCTGGAATGTATAAATTTTTTGGAATTAAAGAGTTTACAGGTGATAGATTTTTAAACTCGTTTCATGTGATTGTGTTTTGCATTCTCAGACCGTAAACTTAGAAGGCTAACAGAACGGCTGAGCTGCATCAGTGCTGCGTCGACTACCAATCGAGTGAAGCTGCTCTTCTTAAGCTATACAATACACTTGTGAGCCCACATGTGAAATATTATGTCTCGGTATTCCCAAAAAAAGGGGGGAAACAATACTGCAGTACAAGAAAAACTCCAGCAAGAGCGACTAGATTGATTACAGGAATGTGGAGAGTGACCCACCCAAAGAGATTGTAGGAGTTTAGTCCCTTCAGTTAAAGCGGAGGTTAAGAGAAGACGCGATAAAGGTGTTCAGATTGATGGAGCAAATTAGCACAATGGATGCCATCTGTTACTTTAGAAGGAGTTTTCAACTTAAACATGGGGTGGGGGTCTCAAATGAAGATTGGTTAAGGCTCATAATGTATGCACAAATGTTTCAAAGTTTTTCTTTCACACAGTGGAATACGTTCCCAAGCAGCATGGTAGTTAGCAGTACTTCGGGGACCTGCACATCTCAACCTAATGATATTTAATAGACGTTAGATGATTAGGGACTGACAGGTTACAAGGGACTGAGTAGCCTGTCAGACTTGGGCTTATTTTTGTTTAAGGTGATTCATTAAATTTCATGTGACACGCAAACGTGAGGCTCCCTGAGCCATTGCACACATTGCTTTTGCTTCTTTCTTCTTCTTCTTATTTATTTATTTATTTTTTTTTATACATTATTGCCAGTATATACTCCCCTGCAACTTTGGTACAAGATTGTACACAGTGTATTTGACAATAAAGATAATAATCTAATCAAATCCAATTTATCATTATCCCCATTCTAAACACTGCAGTAGTTCACATACTTGGCCCTTTTATCCATTTTTCAAATAGATTTAGACATTTTTGTTTTTTCTTTAAACAACAACAACATTTATTTCTATAGCACATTTTCATACAAATAATGGAGCTCAAAGTGCTTTACATGATGAAGAAAAGAGAAAAAACGACAAAGTAAGAATTAAAATCAGAGAACACTAATTAACATAGAATAAGAGTAAGGTCCGATGGCCAGGGAGGACAGAAAATCCAAAAACAAAACTGCAGACGGCTGGAGAAAAAAACAAAATCTGCAGGGGTACCGAGGCCATGAGACCACCCAGCCCCCTCTAGGCATTCTACCTAACATAAATGATCAGTCCTCGTTGTCTTCAGGGTTCTCATGGAAGCACTTGATGATGACGGTCATGTGGACTTCTGGCCTTTAATCAGACAATGTAGGGACATCACGGTGCTTTGATCAGGTGGTGGTGGTGCAGGTCACCACCACAGAGCACCGGAATAAGAACAGAAGAGAGAGCAGGGGTTAGTACGAATTTTGAAACAAGAAACGTCAACCAGACTGTGGACAGAAGTCGCTGACTGAACACCAAAGTTAAGCACCCAGAATACTGCAAGTCTTACATGTTTTAGTTGTTAAAAGTCAAAAAGACCAAATTGTAAAATGAATGAGCAGCTCAGTCGACATACTGTACTGCTACACACAAATGTTTTTTTGCTCTCAAAAGACCAATTCATGTGAAGGTTCCAGAAAGAACTTTTATTTCTTTAGATCCATAACAGGCATCATAGCCATGACTAGATGATAACTAATTTGTGAAATACCAAGAGATAATGATTTTTAAAAGGACTCTCGCTGCATTCAGTTACACAGGCCAAGTTTCAGGTTTCCTTAATCTGTTAGTGTCCTGTTAGGTAGCTTACCATACATTAAAAGATTTCATTTTTTTCCTACACATTTGGAAGTTTTTCAAAGCACAAAGAACCAACTTCATATGCAGAGACCCCTTCCCAAATGAAGTGGTGCCTGTTCAAGCAATGAGGAATCACACGACTCAGTAAAGCACCGTAAAATGCTATTAAAGAGCTGGGTGTTTTTTAAGAGTGAGTTAAGACGCTAATAGTATGAAAATAAAAAAAAAATTGAACAGTAATTTGTATTAAGCCAGTATAATTAACAGTGGCTGATTGTTCTGTTTCTTTCAGCTGCTCCCGTTAGGGGTCGCCACAGCGGATCATCATCTTCCATATCTTTCTGTCCTCGTCATCTTGTTCTGTCGCATTCATCACCTGCATGTCCTCTCTCACCACATCCATAAACCGCCTCTTAGGCCTTCCTCTTCTCCTCTTCCCTGGCAGCTCTATCCTTAACATCCTTCTCCCAATAAACCCCTCATCTCTCCTCTGTACATGTCCACACTGACGCAATTGCACCTCTCTGACTTTGTCTCCCAACCGTCCAGCTTGAGCTGACCCTCTAATGTCCTCATTCCTACTCTTATCCATCCTCGTCACCCCCAATGCAAATCTTAGCATCTTTAACTCTTCCACCTCCAGCTCTGTCTCCTGCTTTCTGGTCAGTGGCAGATTTTTACACTGTTTTAATTATAATGAAAAACTGATTTTCTCGAAATGTGTCTGTGATTTATAGACTAGGTGTAATTGCTAATCGTCAGGTTATGGACCGAATCAAACTGCTCATTCTAGTAAAAACAGCAGAACTCCAGTTTGTAATGGTGGAGCACTGCAGTGGGTGTTTGTGCTGAGATCTTCCTTTGTGAATAGAACTTTCAAGTATAAATTAGCTCAGCCAACTCAGCTTTGCTCACATGGCCGCACTTCTCACACAGGTAAAGTACCATCTACATTCAGCATTTTAAAAA
Organism: Polypterus bichir lapradei; assembly: GCA_026402145.1. Classification (NCBI taxonomy): domain Eukaryota; kingdom Metazoa; phylum Chordata; class Cladistia; order Polypteriformes; family Polypteridae; genus Polypterus; species Polypterus bichir. Next base: position 6,628,116 of record JANRMT010062802.1, on the reverse strand, counting down.
AATATAAAGTTAAATAGTCTGGTTAGTTCTACCATCTTTTGTCGCTGATTTTACAATTAGATTTAGCCCCACAGTAACATTACCAAGTTCAAGTGTTCAATTCAAAGAGTATTACATTAAATAATTTGGTTAATTCCACCATCTTCTGTTAGTAATTTTAAAATGAGATTTTAGCCCCTGCTACAGCTAGCTGCAGTTAACTGGCCAAACAAAAGACACATTTGACTAAATCTTCTTACTTAGGAGTTGCCACAGCAGATCATCGTTTTCCATATCTTCCTGTCCTCAGCATCTTGCTCTGTTAACACAGAGGGTTTATGTTACATACCTCAACTAAGTATTGCCAGTCTTATTACTAGTTATGGGATATCACATGATCACAAGTATCAGAGTCATATCCATGTCTGTGGTGTTACCAACAACCCTTCATCACTTGGGCTGGACCACCACAAGCTGCTAAATCACACAGTCGGTAGGAAACAGTCCCTCAATTTGTATCTTTTACTTACACATTTTGTTGTTGGAAAACGAATTCAACATTTTGTGCTCATTTTTCCTGGGGTTAACGTCACGCTAATGGGAACACCAAAATAAACACAAATTGTACCCTGAAATGCGGACAGGCCATCTTATATCCCAATTTTCCGCAGAACTTTCATTACTCGTTTGTCATGTATAAGAATGAGGGAGCAGTGCCTTCTGATAGCGATGTGCCATCTGTGGGAATGCAGAAGCACAACTTTTTTTGCTGTGCTGCTACCAAAAAAAAAACCCCAAAAATTCACTATGTATGATTATGTTTCCATGTAAAACATTTATTATTTATTGCTATACTGTATTTAACCCCATAACTCCCCCAAATGCAAATATTGGCAATAAAAATGTAATATACAAAATTAGGTAATGCATATTTGCTTTTGGCTTTGACAAAGGGAAAACTGACATTTGTGTTTCTAGTAACCCCCCTAAAAAAAAAGTGGGGACTATTACATTGGAGAAAACTTTGAAATGGAAAAAAAGAAATTGAGTTTCAAAGGGCTTCTTGTTTATTTTCCGTGATGCCCAGAGGATTTTTTATTTTTTAAATATGAATGCAGCTCTGGGGATGTGTGTTTGTGTTGATAGAAACTGCAAAATGTCTCCTTTGGCGGGATGGCATGACATATGCTGTTTCTGCACCTTTGACAATATTGAGAATGGTACTTTTTATTACTGGTATGTTTTTGGATCACACACATTGCATGTTAAGTTTCACACAATGTCAAAGTTTGCCAAATCGGAATAAAGTGTAATCCTTTGACAAGCGGGTGATAATGAATAGCCTAATTTGCTGACTTTTTTTTTTTTTTTTTAATATAAAACAACCTACCATCACCCTCCTCATAAAAGAGGTAAAAAAAAAAAGAAAATACTTGCAAAAGTTTCATTTTCCTTGTTAGAACAGATTTCTGTCAGCCTGTCTTTAATCACCTGCTTCCCCTGAGAGGATATTTTTAGCCGACTTTTTTGGAGTTTAGCTCTTCCGTAGCTTGTGCAGCGCACTAATGAGATGCTGTGAGAGTATAGTCAAGCGTTAATTAAGGAAGGTCTGCAAGAAGCCCTCACTGTACATACATTAACTTTGTTCCACCTCACACAAACACATGTGTGTGTGTTCATTCTTGTTTTCACAGGTTTCACAAACAACAGATGGCCTAGATGCTGATCTCTGGAAGGACGGCTTATTCAAATCCAAGGTCACGCGATACCTCTGCTTCACAAGAACGTTCTCCAAAGAAAATGTAAGCAGATTCTCTTTTGTTGACACGTTAAGGGGTTAAATCTTGTTGGCTTAAAGAAATTCTCAAAAAATGGAATTGCAAGGAAATGTATTTATAACCTTGAAGTGTGCATTGGAAATTCAACGTTGAAGTGCAGAGTTGCCCAGTCTGAAATGTTGAACTCGTTATAACACTTCCGGGAGCCAATAGTGACACCCCAAAACCGTTTACTTGATTTGTTTCTTTTTAAAAGATATGATCATAAGGTTAAAGCATCCACTCTTAATAGAAACACTCCAGTTCATACTGCAGGTTCAGTGGTCCTTTTTAACAGCAATGCCTGCCTGTTTGATTGTTTTTTGAAGTCAGAATTAACTTCCCATTTTCTTCAGTTGCATTTAAAAAACGCAGTTAAGTAACAAAATGTCAAAGTCCACCATGTATGTGACATTGAGAAGCAATGAACCCGTCAGGTTGTACTCTCTTCTTAACCAGTAGTAAAAGACGGTAACTTATCACATGTTGAGGTGAAAGAACACCGTGTGATAGGTCAGCACTGGAGCAAAGTGGGTCGTCTTTATTTAGTCTTATTTTATCGATATATGTGAGTCTGTAAATAGCACTTTAGTATCTTTAATCACTTTTTATTAGAAATTCCTGAACTAAATAACAACTAACTTTAAATTTGTTTGAAGAATCAAGTCATGCTCTGGTAATTCCTCAAATGTTTTTAGTAATTAAATGCATTGCATTGTCATTCCAACAGATGGCGCATCACAAACATATTTAGTAATAGAATGCATTGCATTTACCATTCCAGCTGATGGCACACGTCACACACATTAATGCTGCTTTTACGAGTCCTGTGCCAAGTGACATATAACGGAGACATAATGCATTACATTTGTTATTTCAACAGATGGCGCATCACAAACATTCGTGATAATAAAATGCATTAAATTTGTCATTCCAGTAGATGATTTATGACACACATTTGTAGTAATAAAGTATGTTGCCTTTACATTTCCAACAGGTGGCACATTACACACGTTAACACGGCTTTTTACGAATCCCATATGAAATGGCATATAACTGAGTCCTATGCATTACTTTTGTCATTTCAACAGATGGCGCATCACAAACATTAACACTTCTTTTTTGAATCCATATTAAATGGCATGTAACAGAGACTGAGGCATTGCATGGTGCACTGTGAATGTTAACGCTGAAGGTCTGCGTTGATTACTTAGATTTCAACTCATCTTAGATGAGTAGCACAGCTAGGCTGTTAGTTAAACATTACTCACTAGGTGTACGTCTAGTTGCTCTGTCTCTGTCATTCCAACAGATGGCTCATTGCAAACATTTATAGTTAAAAAAATATATATCTTGCATTTACCATTCCAGCAGATGGCACATCACACTCATTAACTTCCTTAACATTACAGTTTTTCTCAGTTGCATCTTTTGGCTTGAAAATTTACATTTTTATTAAGTCTCATCCTTCTATTGTAAAATTTGGAAAAACTCTAAAAGTACAAAGTCAAAAGTGTAGAAAGTATAAAAATGATACAGATAATAATGACGAATAACAATAGTATGAACAGCACACTGCACATGTGCGAATGACACGAGTGTCACTTTCGGATTCCCAGAATCACTTTCAGTTTCACTGCCTGAAGACACACTCACCTCGGCATCACTGCTGATGAGAGGCGTTTCATATGAGATGCCATTATGAGGGTAGGAGAAGATGTGTCTACACCATGGCCTGTGGAATGCTCAGGCCTGATGCTTACACAGGACATGCCTATACCTTTGCCGGAGTAATGCTTGGCACTAATGCTGTTGGCACTTTTACAGGCCGAGTAATCCCTCATGTCTTACGTGAGATGCATCTGTATCAGTGCCGAGTGACGCTCGGGACTGACGCTTTTAGCACTGTTTTTATAGCCCAAGTGGCACTAGGGACTAACGCTAAGGAGGTTAACCCTGCGTTTATGAATCCCATACCAAATGGCATATAACATAGACATATGCATTGCATTTGTCATTCTAATTACATGGTGCCTCACAAACATTTGTAGTAATAAAATGCATTGCATTTGTCATTAAAACAGATGGCACATCACACACATTAACGCTGTTTTGATGAATCCCATGCCAAACTGCATATAACAGAGACCTCTGCATCGCTTGGTACACTGCAAACATTAACGCTGAGGTCTACGTTGATTACTTAGATTTCAATAGACCAGCAGCACAGATAGTGCCAAAGTAAAACAGGCCGATCTTTTACAGTTTACGCGTCCTTTTGCGGACACTCTGTGTATATTTAGTGGTAATAAAGTCTTAATTCTGGATGCTTAAATAAAATTTGCAGACAGATGTTGGGGGTGTAATATTAATAATAAAGAAATGAGGTTTCTAAGTATTGTTTAAAAAAATAAATGTAATTTCACCAAAGGGAGCACACTGATCATCACCCCATCCCCGCCACCCCCCCACTCCTTTCGCTTCACTTCACCTCCTTTGCTCCATTTGGAGAAACAAAAGAAATGCAACCACTTGTATCTCAAATAAGAAAATAATAATAAATACATTTAGCCACAAAAAAAAAGAATTGTTTCTCACTATTACATAGAAAAAAATGTATATCCTTCATTAGTGACTAATTTTCATTTAGCAGTGTGCAGATAGAATATTTTAGAAATTTGAAATCATTTAACACAGTGTGTCAAAGCCTAACCGACTACATCTGCCTGCAGGACTTGTTTTCACACATCACCTCTTTATGTATTAGCTTGTTCCTAATTGTGAAGCACAGACACACAGGGGATTAACACTTGACCGCTTTTTACTTCTTTCTTTCTTCTTTTCTTTCTTTCTTTTTTTCCTGAGGACTGAAGAGAAATGTTATTACTGTAATGTAAATGTCTTGAGCTATGAGTCCCGTGAGTTACCCAGGTGTTTTTGTTTAGTGTGTGCCCCCCCCACCCCCACCCCGTGCAAAACACACACACTTTATTCTTAAGTCATTTTTCTCATATTTTTTTTTTTTTTTTTTTTTTAATTTCTGGACAATGACAGAGTCTCCTAAGGTACCGCAGCTTTATTTATTTTTTTATTTTTACTTGTGATGCTTAAAGAATACTTGGAGTTTTTTTTCCCCCCTCTTTTATTATTTCTGAAAGTGTCAGGCATTGCTTGAAGAAATATTTATAACTAAATAAAAAATAAAACTAAATTTCGAGTTTCAGGTTGGAAAGGAGGAGATTAGGAAGCAGGCGCTGATACAGAGCATTGCCGCACCCACCACATGACAAACCACCTCAGGATCCCAGATTAGGACCCGAGGAGCGCAGCCATGCGACGGATGGCACCTCAGCAGCACACTCGTTCAGATGGAATGGAACACTGGGAGGTTTTTTAGGGTGGCTTGAGTGCCAGTTCTGCCACCAACCCCCAGGTTTTTCCCTGCAGGTTTGGAGGGCCTACATGCAGGGCTGGGTGCAGATTAATGTCATACCCAGGACCGAGGTTGGAAAGCATTTAGAGAATTACTGACAAGCACTGTGCTATTACTATTTTAAGTAAATGTTAGATCAGATAAATCAGATCAGAGATGTAGCGAGAGTAGGGAGCAGGTTGAGGAGATCCTGGAGAGGTGGAGATATGAGAGGAGAGGAATGAAGATCAGTAGGACCACCAGGACAGAATACATGTGTGTGAATGAGAGGGAGGTCTGTGGAATGGTGAGGATGGAGGGAGTAGAGTTGGTGAAGGTGTGGAGGAGTTTAAATACTTGGGATCAACAGAACAGAGTAATGGGGAGTGTGGAAGAGAAGTGAAGTAGAGAGTGCAAGCAGGGTGGAATGGGTGGAGAAAAGAGTGTCAGGAGTGATTGGTGATAAGACAGGTATCAGCAAGAGTGACACTGAAGGTCTATAGGATGGTAGTGAGACCAGCAATGTTATGTATGGGCTGGAGACGGTGGCTCAGGAGACAGAGCTGGAGGTGGCAGAGTTAAAGATGCTAAGATTTGCATTGGGGGTGACGAGGATGGACAGGATTAGAAATGAAGACATTAGAGGGTCAGCTCAAGTTGGGAGACAAAGTCAGAGAGGCGAGATGGCGCTGGTTTGGACATGTGCAGAGGAGAGATGCTGGGTATATTGGGAGAAGGGTGCTAAGGATAGAGCTGCCAGGCAAGAGGAGAAGAGGAAGGCCTAAGAGAAGGTTTATGGATGTGGTGAGAGAGGACAATGCAGGTGATGGGGGTGACAGAACAAGATGGTGAGGACAGGAAGATATGGAAGAAGAAGCTGTGGCGACCCCTAACGGGAGCAGCCGAAAGAAGAAGAAGAACATTAAACATTCATTCACAGTTTTTCCTTGGAGCTCTATACATGCATTTCATGTGTAACCGAATAAAACATCCATGAAGATCCATTTATTTATAGTCTGTTTGAATATCGGGAATCTGCTTTTCTACAAATAGTTGGAAAGGGTAGTGATGTGCAAAGATATCTAAAGTTGTAAAATTTTGCTTTTCAAGTTGTCTATTCATTTTCATACAGTTATTTTTTGCGCTCTCATCTTTAGCATAAGTCAATACTATTTATTGTGCATTCCCTAGGAAAAAAGTGACCCTCTCCATGTCATAACGTTAATATGGACTTGACAGATCCACATCTCTGAAGATGGTTTTAATATGTGTTGCGCTATTGCCGGCTCTCTAGCGTCTGTATCATTTTCAGATGAGTGTCCATATTAGTTTAAGGTGTTTGATTCAAATAAAACCTGACAGTGCCATCAACAAAAGCTATTTTGTCTGCCATTCAACATTTCTGTGGCTGTAATTGTCTATGACAAAAACAGATTCTTTAAAATTAGCCACTGGATTGTGTGGCGTTTTTAATAATCCTACTGTATCTTGGACGTTCGGTGGATGATCTGCTTTTTCAGTTTCTCTTGGCAGCCAAAAATGTTTTCCTCCTTTTGCGGGACAGAAGCTTTGTTACTGTTTTCGATAATAACGTCTTTCACAGTCTTAATAACGGATTTCCTCAAGCCACACTTAAATCTGTGCCTGCTCTGTGTTTTACAGCATGATTTAATAATCATTATTTGTGCCAGTTTGTACGAGTTCTTGTCTGACAATAACAGAAGCAAATCAGACCCTGAAATGCATTGTTCAGTCCAAGGAGTTTGTGTCAGCATTTGATGTTTTTTCACCATTAGGGCTTTTAAGGCCAAATGAAAACATTCATCTTCATCCTGTTGAATCTAAAGATTGGATTTTGCTTGTCATCTTTAACAAATTGTGATTTGGTAATAAAGAACTTTTCAGACCTGTTAATTTTTTTAATATTGCTTTCTGTCATTATGGTTATAAATAATACTCTGTGAGTGTACAGTATGAATATTTTTCTAACAAGCCGCCATTTCAAAGATGTATTCAGACGCAGGTCTCCGAATGCGGTTAGTGTGCCCAGTGAAATCTGACAGCACATCGTGTTCTCTCCATAAAATGTCCACTTTGTTTCCTACTGCTTTGCGTGTTTATTGCATTTGTTATTCGTATGTATTGTCTGTAGTTTATGTCCCAGTTGCTTTATTAACATCCTTTTAATTCTTATGTTCCCTAAAGAGTCATTTAGGAAACGTGCTGGTTGACATGAAGCTAATTGACATCAAGGACACTCTGCCAGTGGGTTTTATTCCAATTCAAGAAACAGTAGACACACGTAAGCAAACTTCCTTGTTCAATTTAAGAGTCTTTCCCTTTCGTTGACTTGGTTTCACCTGATCTAACAGGCCTTTCTGCCCATCTGCATACTTTCTAGCCTCGTCTCCAGCTCAGAGTTTAGCAGTACAATACCGAGCGAGCGCTGTGCAGTTTTACAGAAGCTCTGTGTTCTCTCTGTTTTCCTTTTTGTTTCTGAACTTGTGTTACTAGTCACTAGTCTTTGAGATCTTTGTGGTGTCCTCTGTGACCCGTTCAGTCAGTCCCTAAGGCTTCAGAAAGTGCTGCTGCTGTGGAAAAAAGCATCCTGCATTTTTCATGTCCCAGTGAAGGCAGGCGCCTCTTCACCCTAATGACTACAGACCACTGACACTTGTGTCCCACGTCATCAAGACCTTTAAGAGGCTGGTCCTGCACTATATGAGTCCTCTGGTGGTGGACCACCTGGACCCACTGCTGTTTTGCTTATCGAACAAAGACCTGGATGGAGGAAGCGATTATTTGTCTGCTCCACAAGGCTTATTATTCCCACCTGGACAGAGCTGGTCGCACTTTGAGGATGATGTTTGTTGATCTCTCCAGTGCCTTCAGTACCATCCAGCCATACCTGTGAGGGGGTCAACTCAAAGATATGCAGGTGGATGGGCCTGTGGTGTCCTGATAATGGACTGTCTGTTTGGGCAGACCACAGTTTGTGAGACTCAAGGCCTGTGTATGGCCTGATATGGAGGTGAGCAACACTGGAGCACCACAGAGGAGAGTCCTGTCTCCTTTTCTCTTCGCTCTGTACACCTCAGACTATAAATAAGGTGCAGTAATAAGAGTCTCTGGTCCCAAAAGAGATGCATCAATGTGTTAAGGATAAGTGTCCAGATCTGGATTTTTAAATAGCTTTTTACTTTCTCATATACAAAGTAGAGCTAAAGTATTCGTCCAAAAATTCGATGTCGAGATTTTGATGAATCTTGACGTTTTAGACTTCCCTGAATCTGAAAATACCATTTTTGGAATTATGTCTGTTTGTGTGTATTTGTGTGTGCGTGTGTAAACACGATAACTTGAGTACGCTTTTACTTACGTCAGACAAATTTTGCCTAAAAGTATTAGGTATAAAACATAGAACAACTTTTGGGCTGTTTCCGCTAACCGGAAGTGGTACTTTACCTTTTATTCATGCAGCTGCAGAGTACGACTTATTCAACTTTTACTGTTATAATAATTGTTCAGTATGTTATTAATTTGATTTGTTTGTTGTTGATGGTTGTTTAATGTACATAATATAAAAATATAAACACTGTCTTGTGATATACTCCACAAATATCCATCCCCATATCTGAGTATACGAGAAAGTCGAGCGGAGAGACCACTCCTGATTTTTTTTATTTTTTATTTAATGTGCTCGCAATAGTCACTTAGCTGTTTACATAAAAATGCACTTGACCTTCACCAGTATATCTCAGAGGTTTTATTTCCTAGATTCCCACTATGCACTTCTTCTTCCTTTTCTTGACAACATCTTTGCGTGTAGTCATCATTGTTTAGCTTAAATAAAGCAATTGTGATAACGTGAAGCTATGGCACGATGGTCTTTCTTGTCTGAAGCATCAGGACCAGGTTTAATTCTTGACTGGTGTTGAAATGTATTTATTTTTTTATTTTTGTTTGTTATGATTGTGGTTGAGCAGGCAGAGAAAGTAGGGGATGAAATATGAAGATTGTACAATTAAAAAAAGACGACGACTTCTACTGTAATACTGGACATTGCCAGTCAGATATTTGTTATTATTTTATTCTTAAAAAAACATGCAGCTTCTTCCCTAAACTGTAATACGAGGTGTGGCAGAAAAGTAATGAGACTGGCAACGCTGCGCTGTTGTCCTTGATAGAGCACGTGTATCAGTACCTCCCATAGCTCAGTGCGAGTTTCAACTCCTTCCGTTAATTACGTGATTTTTGTGACTGCTAATAGCGAAGTTGTGTTTTTGGTTGTGCATCACGCAAAATGGAACAGCGGAATTTGGAGCAACGTTGTGCCATTAAATTTTGTGTTAAGCTTGGGGAATCGGCAAGTGTGACGTTTGAAAAGTTAAAACAGGCCTATGGGGAACATTCTTTATCCCGAGCTCAAGTTTTTCAGGGAGGCCTTCAACTTCGAAAACCAATGAAAACATCGAACGTGTGAACACTCTTGTGAGATCAGACCGTCGTTTAACATTAAGAATGTTGAGTGAACAATTAAATTTGAACAGATTTACCGTTCATCAAATTTTGACTGAACATTTGCACATGCGAAAGGTCTGTGCCAAAATGGTGCCGAAAAACCTCACAATTGAGCAGAAGGACAATCGAAAAAACGCATTCCTGTGGTTCCCCAGCCCCCTTATTCACCTGACCTCAGTCCGTGTGACTTTTTCTTTTTTCCTAAACTGAAAAATGTCCTCAAAGGACGTCATTTCGGGACTTTAGAAAACATCCAAAAGAGTGTAACGGACATGCTGAAGACCATACCGGTTGAAGACTTCCAGCGCTGCTACCAACAGTGGGAACAACGTCTCCATCGGTGTGTAGCTGCCCAAGGGAACTACTTTGAAGGGGATAACATTGATGTTTGAAAAAAATAAAAACTTTGGTAAATAAAAAATCAGTCTCATTACTTTTCTGCCACACCTCGTACTTGACCAGAAGGATGTTCAGATGGCACTGATTATCTTCCTAACAGATATTTTAATTTTAATTCAAGGAAACACTCTTATTACATACTTGTCTACTCAGTGGTTTATTTCAGAATTCACCTGACGTAGGAGAGCTTGAGTCATGACTTAAAACTGACCTTAATGAATTATTTATTGACAGTATTGTTCTTTAGCTCATTGTTTTAACATTTCCACATTTTGTTTTTTGTTTATGTCACGTTTATGTTTGCTCATCTTCAGTGTTTTCAGTTATCCTTATTGATTGTTGTATGCATTGCAATGTCGTAAAGCATGCGTGATACCACCTCTGCTGTGTTTTCTCTACAGAGGAGCAGGCATTCAGAAAAAGACGACTTTGTATAAAGTTTATTCCACGGGATTCCACCGAAGCTGCTATTTGTGACATCCGCATTCTAGGAAAAAGTAAACAAGCGCCACCCCAGTATACATTCATAGGGTAAGAGCGCATGTTTCTGCTCCTGATAGTGGTGTCTAATGTGTGCCTGTCATGCAGTTTTGCACAAATACTTTCATTATTATTAAATGAATTAAAAGAGACATTAAATTGGTCAGCAGTCACGGTTTCATGAATTAACGGCAATTGGAATTTCAGAATACACTCCTGATTTAGGTGAGTCCAATCAGTCGTTTGGCACAACCAATCATCGCTTTTGACTAGCTCTTTAAATTCCGTTATGTGCTTTTAAAAATTATGGAAGAAGATGATCCGCTGTGGCGACCCCTAACGGGAGCAGCCGAAAGAAGAAGAAGGAGGAGATGATGTGCTTTTAAAAATAATGTTCTGCGTGTTTTCAAAACTGAGGTTCTCCTCATTGGCTCAAAATCATCATTATCCAAAGCCGATGATCTTTCTCTTGTTATAACTCCTTTGTTTCCTCTTCAGCTCAGGTTAAGAGTCTGGGTGTCATCCATGACAGTACTCGATCTTTCCAATCTCACATTAATAACATCACCCGGTCTGCTTACTTCCAATCGCATTCGCTCCTCCTTCACTCCCCATATCACTGTCATCCTTGTTCACAGTCTTGTTACTTCTCGTCTCTGGACTATTGCAATTCACTCTTCTTTGGTCTCTCTAATAAATCTCTCCGTAAGCTTCTGCAGGTCCAGAATTCTGCAGCTCGCATCATTACTCGAACCTCATCTATTCCCCAAATTACTCCGGTCTTGCAGCAGCTCCATTGGCTCCCGATTTAGTTTCAAATCGATTTTAAAATTCTGCTATTAACATTTAAGGCTGTTCATAACCTCACCCCTCCATATCTGTCCAACCTTCTTCATGTTGCCATTCCCTCCCGTAACCTTAGATCCTCTTCCTTCACCCACCTGACCATCCCTTTCGCCCGTCTAACCTCCAAGGGGAGCTGAACATTCAGCTCTGGAATTCATTAGCTACTGAGCTTAGAAATATCAAATCATTTTCAGCCTTCAAATTTAAACTTAAAACGCATCTGTTTAAAATGGCTTTTTCTTTATGATTTTAGTGGCTTTGTTTGGTTTTAATTTTTTATATCTTCTGTATTTTCTGATGTTTTAAGTTGTTTATAATGTGTCTTTTTATTTATTTATTTATTGTTTGTTCAGTGTCCTTGAGTTTTCAGAAAGGCGCCTAGTATAAATAAAATGCATTATTATCATTATTTTAAAATTAAGCAAGTGTGTTTTTTTTTGTTCTTTATTTCCCCTTATACAATTTCTCGTATTAGGAATTTGTTAGTTTTCGCATACCCCTTGGGGTCAGAGCGCAGGGTCAGCCATTGTACAGCACCCCTGGAGCAATTGCAGGTTAAGGGCCCCGCAGAGTAGGATCTCTTTTGGCAGTGACGGGGATTCGAACTGGGAACTTTCTGGATACCAGCACAGATCCTTAGCCTCAGAGCCACCACTCCGCCCCAACTCTTCTGTTCTTGTTACACTTTTCATGTTGTAGGCACCTTAACAATCACAAAATGTCATTGTTCATTAAATATTTTGACAATTCTTTAATTTAAAATATCAAATATGTCACAAATTTTGCCAGCAGTCCCAGTCTCAACATAGTCTGGAAACTTACATCTGGGAGAAATCAGAGTTAACCAGATACTGTGTTTGACTGGATGTTAAAGTGTTATTTTCTGTACAGCGCAAATCAAACAGACGGACAATCACATAAACTTCATAAGTTGAATCTGAATGTGGAGGTTAAAACCCTAACTTGCACTGCTCATTCCAGCCAACACACATCTCGCTAATAATATTAGTTAAAACACATTCATTTGTTAAAATTGTAAAAAGATTACAGTATGCAAGCTTTCGAGGCAACTCAGGCCCCTTCTTGCCTGAAGCCAATAAAAGGTGTCATTTTGCTTGGCTTTTTTCTACATTCATAATGGCTAACACGGTACAACACCCTAGTACTTAAAATTGTAAAAAATAAGTACAAACTTGGAAAGGAACTGATTTATAGTTTGACAGGAATACAAATGGCAGACATGAAAGGCAAGTTGTTCAGGGGCTGCCGCAATCTGGGATTGAAAGATCAGGAGTTGGGCGCCAGAGATCAGGGGTTTAATCCAATGAAGCCCCCCACCCTCTTGACACGACAGTCCATTGCTAAATCTGTCCTATGTTTATATCAGTCAGGGCAGCTGCACCTTTCCCATGAAAAATAAAAAATAATTAAAATGCTGCTTTATCTTTTCAATCTTAATTCCTAAATTTTCTGACCTGCATCTTCAAAACTTCCATTGGCATATAAAATAAACACTTGAGAAAAGTGCTGGTTTTTTGAAAAGTTGTGTTTAATAATTTCATTTACTCCTGAACTGTCCCACTTTATTTACATTTGTTCACTTGCAGTTTTCTTAGCTGGATGTTGTACTTTGTTTACATTTTAATGAGGTATAAATTTGATTTGCAGCTTTCCTGATAATTTGTATTTCTAATGAAATTGCATATTTCTTTTTGTAGAGAGCTGAACAACATGGGCATCTGGTATCGAATGGGAAGGGTGCCTCGTACGCAGGAGCCAGCGGTCCTTCACAGCTCTGTTTCTCAAACTCCCATTTCATCCCAAGCACCGCTTCCCAATCTGCCCAAGTAAGAGTTTTAGAATTTCTGATTCTACCCTGTGCATAGTTCAGGTGCCAATGTATGTCTTCTTTCCAACAAAGAACGTCTGGTGGAAAACCCCTTTGTAATGTTTTTTTTTTGGTCTGTTTAGCTTTTCAGTTATATTGCCTTTTGTTCAGCTGCGCCAGGTTGGATGAGTTTATCTTTAGTATGCAAACCCTTAGCTGGCCCTCTAATCTTCAAACTCAGGTATCTCTTTATGTAACCTAATGCAGGGTGATCCAGTGTCCCATATATATGGACTTGGTTATAATAGATCAAGGGTTCCCAACTTTGGGTACAAGATGGCATTTCGGGCTGATGTGACAAAGAGGAAGGCTGCATTGCGATTTGCCATAATTGAGTGAGGTGCACCATCTGACTTTATCGTGGTGCAGTTGGTGTCCTGCAGTGTGCCATCACTTGTAGGTGTCATGTATTAGTTAGTGCTTCTTGTCTATGATATCAATAAGCATCAAGCATTGTGCGCACAATTGTCACCTGTGAATGAGCCACAGAAATGTTCATTCTCATGGATTCCTTGAGCATTCATAAAGGAGAATCAAGTGAATCAAATGTGGACCTCGCAGTGATCTGTAGAAAAGGCTGAGCTCTAATATTTGGTTTTTTTTTTATTGATTTTATTGTAATCAATCCATACAAATCGATCAATTTTTACAAAAAATAGGATTGAGAACGAGTCGACCCCCACCCCTGAGAGAGAGCGCATAGCCAACGGGGTAAAACTTAAGGCTCGTAAAAAATACCTAAATTGATGAGTTTAATAGGCCAATAGAGATGAATGGAGAAGAAAAAGAAATGCTGAAATAATTGCTTCCTCGGTGCTTTAAGAGCTTATTCCAAAATATTACTGATTAGATCCTGCCATGTTTTGAAAAAAATCTGTACAGATCCTCTAACTGAGTATTTGATTTTTTTCCAATTTCAAATAGTATAACACATCGGTTTCCCACTGACTAAAAAGAGGAGAGTTAGGATTCTTCCAGTTTAGCAAAAATAAGTCTGCGTGCCAAAAGTGTAGTGAATGCAATCACAGTTTGATTGTCCTTCTCCACTTTAAACCCATCTGGAAGAACCCCAAACACAGCTGTTAATGGGTTAGGTGGGATTGTGACACCAAGGCTGTCTGAAAGGTAATTAAAAATTGTGGTCCAGAATGATGTTAATTTGGTGCAGGCCCAAAACATGTGACCCAGTGAGGCTGGGACTTGATTGCAGTGTTCGCAGGTTGGATCGTAGTATTGATTTCTGTGCAAGCCCTGGTAGTGAAATGTCTCTGATTTCAAGGTTTGATTGACATTTGTAGTCCCGGGGAGGGCAGGGGGTGGGGGCAGTGACAAGGGAGAGTGAATTGGATGCATCACGTTCTGCTTACACTCGTTCTGTCCTGCTGGTGGTCCTGGCAGTCGCACGGCAGTGTTTAACTGTGTGGCACATGTGTTTTTGAACTGCAGTACAAATGTTATCAGCTGGCACCTGTTGCTTCGTGGGGGTCTCCAATTCCCCAGACCCCTGGATCATTGATTGTGTGTCATTTCCTCATGGCACGTGATGCTTTGTGGGCAACCCCAACCCCGACCTTGCCAGTCAGGCGGGGACACATTTACAAGTTTATGGAGATTTTTAAAGGTAAATCACTCAATTTATATTTAAATTTTATGCGATGAGCATATTTTTTATTTGTAATTGTTCAGCTGTGGTTCAGAATGAGAACTTTGACTTCTTCATCTTCAGATATGATATTACTTTTTTAGGGGGTGTGAAGACAAATCAAACATTTTCTAGGAGTGCGAAGCACGAAAAAGTTTGGAACTGCTGTCATTTGATTAACATGTCATCAGTCATATGTGAAGTACACTATTGTACTATACATTCACACACTTATCAAGGTATTTGCTAACAAAGGATTTGTACCATAAGACTGATCTCTGACTAGGCATAAAGTGTGCTCCATGACATTTTTCTTTAACAAATTTCTTATACTTATGTATTGGTGGCATCTGTCAAGTCAAGCTGGGGAGCATGCACTGGTACAGTGTGTGGGCCGCACCCACCACACGACAAAACAGCTCGGGATCCCAGTTGGCAACCCCCCAGGCAGGCATGCAGTCCAGTCCCACCCTCCGGAAATGACCCTCTATCTGCCACAGCCAGGTGTTACGTGGGCGACCCATTGGCCTGGTCCAGCCACTCAGGTCCCCAACAATGAGGATCCTACGAGCTGGATCACCCTCGGGGAATCACGCCACATGGCCGCAGTGCTGTAACTGGCGCTCCCTCACAATGCAGGTCATGTGCCTCATTTGGGACTCCATTAGCAACACAAAGTCAAACCAGCGGTACCCACGGATTTTCCGGAGAGACACAGGACCGAAGGAGTCCAGTCTTCGTCTCAGGTCACTGGATAGCGTCCATGTCTCACAACCACATAGCAAGACAGGAAGCACTGAATAGCCTTTTTATTAAGAGAGTGTTGGAATAGAACCGTGGGTCACGATTTCACCCTGACAGATGACAAATTAAATTGTCTTTCACCTTCAAAGAGCTCCCAATTATGACTGTTTTTTTGCGAGCTCCTCATTGGGTGTAAATTGGTTAGTGCGCTACCCATCCCCATTATTGATCTTTACACCCCTGGTTCTTTACATTTTTTTCAAAGCAGAAACCTTTGCTTCTTTCTGACCTGTTTCTGTGCTCCATACAAATGAAAAATGACTCTGCAAGCGTCTACACGGCTTTTTTAAGACGAGTATTCAATCAACGTTGTGTTCAAGTTTAGCCCACTGAAGTGTCTTTTTCAGAGCTTTCTTCCCGCTTTCTTTTTTTCTTTGCAAATTTGTCCATTCCTATGACACATGCACAAAGAACAATGCATCTCACTGAGAAATAGTTAATAAAGGTACTGACACGATACACACCTGAGCCTTTTTTTTTTTATTATTAAAAATTGTATGTTTATTTTAAAGACATTCAGAAAAGGGGGGAAAAAAAGACCTAAATATTAACAAGCAGTTTGGAGAGTATTTGCACTTCTGTGCACTTCATTTCTTGTCATCAAAGCAATTTGTTGCTAAAATTCACACTTCAGATTAATTGTGAGACCGCTGGTTGAGTGTAGGAGCAAGAGAGAAAAAAAATATGGGGTCTAATTAGGAAAGAGCTCAAGAAGATCGGTAATTAACCTTTGATTAAAAAAAAAAAAAAAAAGGTTTCATTTAAAATATGGCGACACGGTTCAAGTTAACTAAGTTCTGTTTGCCATTTGTAGCCATTTTATTAGAATCTGCAGAGGTTCTTTGGTTCTGTGAGGCCAAAGGTCTCACAGCTTAATGGGCTGCCCTGGTAGTCTGGATTAGTGCGAAATTTAGGGCCACAACACTCTGCTTCCTTTCACCAAAGTAGATGCTCAAATGAACTATTATTGTATTATAATTGGTGTTTTATATTTTTAAATAACCAGAGCGGCTGTGAAATTGAACTGTTGTGGGAGTTTTTGTTGAAATGTCAGGTTTTTTAATCTTAAAAAGGAAAAGGTATATACTGTAGGACGACATACCTGCACGACAGCCAAAGGAGGTTAGTAATTTTTTTTTCTTCAATTTTAAGAATTTTTTTTTTTTTTTTATGATTTGTTTTCTTCATATAAAAAAAGACTTTTGTAATGTGTTTCTATTAAGCACATTACTGTGTGAGTGTTGTTTAACAGTACATAAGTGTGAGCAATAAAAGGGCCTTGCTGTGAATTTCCCATGAAACACGTTGTGAAGCGGCAGTGCTTACATGCAGCAGAAGGGTCTTTTCAAACGAAGACCAAGTTGTCAAACAAAACCATATGTGCTAAATCAAAGTTGATTTCAAAATGAGACACAGCACCTAGTAATTATTTTATAAAAGTATTATGCTCAACTGTAAATAAGAAGTTGGCATGGGGACTGTGCCTTGCAGTGTTAGAGTAAACAGACATTAACTGCTGAAATGGAGAGTGTGGTTGAAGTATGTTTACTTTTGAAGTATAATTATTATTTTCTGTAAAGCCCATAATAATGGAGATCAATGTAAAAGCTGCTTGAAAAACATTAATCTGGACCTCTGGTTATTCAAGTAAATTAACATTAAACCTTCAATATTTGCACAGTGAATTCCTACAGCTTGAAAGGCGTCAGTAGCTGTTGTCTTTCTTTTAGCATTTCTTATGAATTTCAGTTTCAAAATGTGTAACATTAATACAGTAAAGAGGTCGAACAGCACAACTTCTTATATACAATAATGACAATTCTTAAAAAAAACAAAAAAAATGTGTTAACTGATGAAATTCTCCAAAGCGTTTTTCACAGCCAATATGCTCTCTTCACTGATGATCTCGTTTGCTGAATGTTTCCCTGAAAATTCGCTGTGCAGAAAATTTATTTCCAAGTGCCCCATTATGCTTTGCAAGGTCAAAATGGCATCACAGACCTATAGCAGCCACAAGCAGAACTTTCACACATGCCTACTGTAAGATTGTTGCCAACTTGGCCATACTAAAATGTGGTAAACCCTAGTCAACCAAAGAATGCTGTGCGATATTAACCAATACTCATTTCTTTCACTAGCCGTCAGTTCAACCTCCTCCGGGTTTATCAGTTGCCACATGTGGGTCAATGAACTTAAAAAGGTAGAAATATGTCCTGATGCCTCAAAGGTTGAGAAACCCTATCAGATGTTAATTCTGCTTGCTTTAAAAAAAAAAGAAAATAAAAAAAAATGTTTGAGTTGTATTGCTGGGTACACAGTACCGCATGGCTAATTATACATGCCACAAGGATCTTGAAACAAGCCTTAAAGGAGCCCTCTTCCTCTGCTTTCCCAGGACAAGCCTTGAAGTAATAAAAACAGAAGATCTATTACTATTTACAAGGCTTTTCTTGATGGAAGAAGAAAGTGTAAAGCACTTGATGGAAGAAGAAAGTGTATATACAAAAAACAAAAAAATGTGTTAACTGATGAAATTCTCCAAAGCTTTTTTCACAGCCAATATGCTCTGTTCACTGATGATCTCGTTTGCTGAATGTTTGCTGTACAGATACATGCAGAAAAAAAAAAAACATGTAATAAAACCATGAAATGAACCAGTCTGATGGCTTTTGGGATATGGCACTCTTAACAGTGCGATGATCTATACAGTGGAACTTCGATTTGCGAGCGTAATTCGTTCCGGAAACATGCTTGTAATCCAAAGCACTCGTATATCAAAGTGAATTTCCCCATAAGAAATAATGGAAGCTCAGATAATTTGTTTCACAACCCACGAATATTTATATTAAAATGATATATACAAAATATAAAGTAAAAATACGTAAAACAAATTAACCTGCACTTTACCTTTGAAAAGAATTATGGCTGGTGTGAGGGAGACGAGAGAGAGTGGAGGAGGAGGAGAAGGAGGAGGGTTATTGTGTAGGACGGCTTTCACTCTAACTAACTGAATCCCTGCTATCTGTTGGCTCACTGGAATCTTTTTCTTTTTTTGTGACTTTAATAAGGAAACCTATCCAATGATAGCTGCTTTTGCCTGAAGAGTCACTATACTTGGACACAAATTAAAAAATGCTTTACGCACTTTAATGTTTCTAAACTCTTTTGGGATTCCCCCAATGGCATGACACGCGGAAGAGCGTCCCGAAGCAACCGCAGGTTCCCAGCGCTGTAGCAGTTTGCCATAAAAGTGAATCAGAAAGATCGCGGTCATGCTATAAGTGCCTGCCGTCAATGGGTGATACAAGGAACGTTATAAATGCAAGAGCACAGTATTACTTGGCCATTAACCTGGTCACGACCCTCCATGAGTGTTGTGTCTGTGTATAGGAGAGCGGCAGATCCCGCTATAATAAATAACCATGCTGTTCCTGTTTTAAGCTGAATAAAGCTGGTGTTGCTAAAGTATTGAGAACTCAGCCTTGTGTTTTGGGGTGCTTGACAGGGACTTGCACGTTACACCACACACACACTCGCTATATTAAACAGTATACGCTTGTACGAATGTTGACTATGAGCGAGGTATGCCGACTGAGACCAAGCATGGGAGACGATTACCCACAATCCCGCAGCGAGAAAGAGAGAAGAACCATCGGCTCAGTTGTGATCACCTGACACTTGGCCGACAAAGCGTATATGGACTATATGGGCAGGGCAGGGCCCTCCTCACTCACGTGTCAGCCTCCGTTCGAGTCGGTGTACCTCTGCGTTTTAGAGCATACCTTGCTTTCGCTTTGCTAGTGATACCTGTTTGTTTATTGATTTTTAAAATTTGTTCTGTTTCACTACTATGCAGGCAGAGCCACGGGAGATAGCTAGTAGACACTGCACTGAGAATAATGACAACAATTCCAAACATTTGAAAATAATTTTGCCTTATTAAGAATAAAGGATAGGCAGTAGGGAGAGCAAAAATGATATATCAAAGTCATCTGCCAATAAACAAGACTTGGCAGACTTGGTCTTATTTACAAAGGTATCTTTTATTGGCTAACTAAAAAGATTACGGTGAGAATTATAGCAAAACGACATCTCTTATTGGCTAACTAAAAAAATTACAATATACAAGCTTTCGAGGCAACTCAGGCCCCTTCTCACTACAGTCATAATGGCTAACACGGTACAACACCCTAGTATTACAAAGGTATTAAACTATTTCCTAGGAGGTGATCCTTCCCCCCTAAGGCTTAGTAAATGATCTATCATGAGGTAAATTTAAACTCCTCTCTGGATCATTTGCAGGGCAAAGAGCAGACCTTCTTCCCTGCTAGAATTGCCCCTAGTGATGCCTTTGTCTTTTCCTCATTGTACCTTCATTATTCCCCAAAGACCAGGATCTCCTTGCCCATTCTCTTAAAGTGACAAGCCTTTGCTGCCCACTAGTAGATTGTTGCGAGACACTAGCCCACTACCCAGGGCTGTCCTGTCCATATTGGCGTGCCAGGCAGTTGCCTAAAGTGGCATTTGAGCAAGAGCAGCCAAAATGCCCAACTTTGCACTGTTAAGTGACCTGTTTGGAACTTAATGGCACAGCATGCCACCAACCAGGGTATTTCCTGCATTTACCACTATAGTGTATTATAAAAAAAGTATTATAAAAAGTTTTTCTCAAAAATAGACATTTTCATACAATAAACTGCTTGCACATGCTGACATGCTACTCTCTTTATACCTGCAGAAGCTACTGTTTTTATTTCTAAGGTGAGTGATTAGCAACTCTGTCTACTGTGTAATCAAAAACTAGAAAATGAAAGCAGGTGTAGTCGATAAATTATTAATGAAAGGTTGAAAGTAGTGTAAGGTAATAGTATCTTTTTAATACTTTCATTTTATTTTACATCTGTGCCGTTTCCTCACTGAATTTGTAATATGACAACAGCAAACTGTAACGTTCATCCATATATCTATTTTCCAAAGAACATTTCTTGCAGTTTAAAGTTATAGAGAATTTCCACATGAATGATGAACTCAGGTCATAATCAGACACACTCGTTCACATCAGGTCAATTTTCCAGTTGCCTGTCAGCCTAACTTGCACATTTTTTGGAATGTGGGGGTAAGTGAATCGAGATGGTGACCTTAAAGTGAGTTCATCAAGAGCACAATGACCCCTGTTAAGGGTAAATGTCACACAAATATTAGGACGTTTATCTCCACACAGAGAACCACAGTAAGTGACCAAGTAGTGTGGTAGACAGTCAGATTTTAAGGACCTTCAGAACTCAACTTGATGTGTTTAATGGAAGAATGAAGTGGATAGGACTAGTGAACTTTATTGGACTGGATGGTCTGTTCACGTCTGGATTGTTCTAATGTTCTTGCACAAACTGCACAGAGACAGTCATGTACTGGGCTTCAGGCCCAGGGTCCAGTGGTTGTGAAGTTACAAAACTAACGACTGCACTACCAAAACATACATCAAGGCTTTCTGTTGGTTGATTGTGGAAAGTTTGTGAAGCTTCTTGCATTGAACGCTTCTCTTCCCCTTCCCTGGATAAGCGAGTCAGGAAGATGGATGGATGGATGATCCTTCCCTTTTTCTTTGGGAGCTTTTTTTTTTTTCTTTTAATCACCCAATTATCACTTGTTGTGCTTTTTAAATAAGTGTTGGTCTGTGGAACGCTGAAAGAAGTTGTCTGCATGGGCACTTTAATTGAATGCTTTAAGTGTCCACTTATTTGCCAGATTTATTTATTTATTTATAAAGTCCTTTAAATACAACATCAGGGCTGACCAAAGTGCTGTACAATAAAACCCAACCTATAAAACACACATTAACAAAAAGGGTAAAAGAAACAAACACAAATTGTTTTGGGTCAATTTCATCAGCAAAGCACATCGTTTAGAAATCCATAGCTGTGTAAGGCCGTGCTGTAAATAACTCGGGGTCCTAGAAACTGTTGAAATCGTCAGAATTAAACCTGAAATGTAGAGATGTCAGGTAATTGAAAGGATCTACTCTGGGCATCTCTCTCCTAGGAGGATTTGTTTTGCCGACGTACTCGCCGCGCTTGTGCATTAGCGGTGGGAGGAAAAGTAAAAGGGATACTGTTGTGCCGATGTGCTCACCTTGCTTCTGTATTAGTGGTAAGCGACTTTGTCTTTCTTCGGAGGTTTCGTTTTTCTGACGTGCAGGCCTTGCTTGTGTATCCTCGGAGGCAGAGCCCTTAACCCAACTCCACCTCTCACTTCCAGGCTGGACAGACACATGCACACACTTCCACGTAGACGTTTTTATATAAGACTAGCAGAATACCCGCGCTTCGCAGCGGCGAAGTAGTGTGTTAAAGAAGGTATGAAAAAGAAAAGGAAAAATTTTAAAAATAACGTAACATGATTGTTAATGTAATTGTTTTGTCATTGATATGAGTGTTGTTCCCATATCTATATCTATATATATATATATATCTATATATATATATCTATATATATATA
>JANRMT010062802.1:6581094-6605433 GCA_026402145.1 Polypterus bichir lapradei | reverse complement strand
TAATGTGCCTTACCAGCAATTAAAGAAAATTAGTTTTGTGTCCTCTGCATTGTTAAGAGAGAAAGGCTTTGGTTTGGGATAAACGGAAAAAAGGTGTAAAGAAAGGAAAGTTGCCTTTTTCTTTTCTTTTATATAGTATAGAGAGATGTGTTCGCTGACGATATGAGCGCCTTTTGGGGACAGTCGCGGTGGGTCTTGTGCAGACTGGTGAGACGTCCCAGCTATTAATCGGCTGTGATGGCACTGTCAGTCCTTCACTCCTGTGCGTGTCTTCATAAGAGCTGACGACCTCATAATCGTATACGTGCAAAATAAAGTGCGAAGCGCCTTAATATTATTTTGCCGCAGAAGCGCAGTCAGCGTGTGAAAGGCCGGCACAGCTATGCGCGCGCGCCGGCTGCTCGACTTTGGCTGGGCAGGAGACGCCAGTTTTTGCAGACACGTTCACATGATCAAAAGTCTCCGCGCTCTTTGGAGGTCATTCATATACAAAATACCCGCGCCTCGCAGCGGAGAAGTAATGGGTTAAAGAAGTAATGAAAAAGAAAAGGAAACATTTTAATAATAACGTAACATGATTGTCATGAGTGTTGCTGTCATATACATGCCTGCCTAAATAAGTCACCCTTGCTTCGCTCTTACTTTTTTACTGTTCATTTAATCATGGCTAGTGGCGGAAAAATTATAAAATGGAAGGAGGATTACACTGAGTATGGCTTTACCAAAACAATTATTGATGGCGAATCGATTATTCATAAAGCTTGAATTGGTGATCTGTTTTTGTGTGTTAACCTCATATCTTTTCATACTTCTTCTCAAACCAAGGTGGTGCGAGGCTAAAATGAATTGGGATGCGCTGATCAATGTTATCGGTGTACCAGGAAATCATGCATTGACAAAAGTTCCCCTTTGATTGTAATGCAAAGTGTGATTAAATGCATTATTTTTTAACGCGTTATGGAGCACATGCATCGAAGCTTCTCAGCTGTGCTTGTGCTAAGAAAATTAAACATTTTAAAAATAACGTAACACGATTGTCAATGTAACCTTTTGTAAGTAGTGCCTGGAGGATTCAGTGTGGAGAAAGTCTAGAGACAGAGTGTGTATTAACTTGTGGATTTCTCTGTATTTGGTGGCAGTGTGATGAAGTTGCTTCGGAAGACGGCGTTAGCCGCGGAGCTCAGCTCAGAGCGAAATGAGGTAAATGGGAGGGGAGATGATGACGTGACTCCCCCACCCGCCTTAACTGTCAATCCCCCACAAACACAGTCTCTCGGAATTTGCATAAGCACACCTCTTCACCTGCAATTTTAACTTAGTTACAAAGTGATCAAAACTCTCGTTTATATCCTGCGTCCTCTCATTAAACTTGTATCCTGCATTACCCGTGGGCACGAAAAGCAAAAGCGGCAGCCTGTCTATTAAGTTAATTTAAAGTTTACGTTTATACCTCGCTTTGTTTCCGAAGTAGCTGTACTGATGAATATGGTAGTATGTCACTCGCTCGCTTCTTAATGTTTCGCTGCCTTCTCAATTATATAATGCATGTTTTGTTCAGCGTATTTTGGAGCCCTTCCTAGTTTTCTACATAGTGCGTTGACAGTCAGTTCACGTGATTACGTGGGCGGCGTAATGATGTCACACGAAACTCCGCCCCCACGGCGGTCAAGCTCACCTCCATTACAGTAAATGGAGAAAAATACCTTCCAGTTATGACCATTACGCGTAGAATTTCGAAATGAAACCTGCCCAACTTTTGTAAGGAAGCTGTAAGGAATAAGCCTGCCAAATTTCAGCCTTCTACCTACACGGGAAGTTGGAGAATTAGTGATGAGTCAGTCAGTCAGTGAGTGAGTGAGTGAGTGAGGGCTTTGCTGTTTATTAGTATAGATATATGTATGTGTGTATGTATATGTGTGTATATGTGTATGTATCTATAATAATAAAAGGCAAAGCCCTCACTCACTCACTGACTGACTGACTGATTGACTGACTGACTGACTGACTCATCACTAATTCTCCAACTTCCCATGTAGGTAGAAACCTGAAATTTGGCAGGCTCATTCCTTCCAGCTTACTTACAAAAGTTAAGCAGGTTTCATTTCGAAATTCTACACGTAACGGTCATAACGGTCGATAACGGTCGACAACGTCCGCCATGTTGAACTTTCTTATTTATGGCCCCATCTTCACGAAATTTGGTAGGCGGCTTCCCTGCACTAACCGAAACCGATGTATGTACTTATTTCGATGGTATGACGCCACTGTCGGCCGCCATATTGAACTTTCCAACGTCACCAATTTTCAAACTTCCCGTGTAGGTAGAAGGCTGACCCCATCTTCACGAAATTTGGTAGGTGACTTCCCTGCGCTAACCAAAACCGATGTACGTACTTATTTCGATGGTATGACGCCACTGTCGGCCACCATATTGAATTTTCCAAACGTCACTAATTCTCCAACTTCCCGTGTAGGTAGAAGGCTGAAATTTGGTAGGCCCATTCCTTACAGCTTACTTACAAAAGTTAAGCAGGTTTCATTTCGAAATTCTACGCATAACGGTCATAACGGTCAACAACGTCCGCCATGTTGAATTTTCTTATTTATGGCCTCATCTTCTCGAAATTTGGTAGGCGGCTTCCCTGCACTAACCGAAACCAATGTACGTACTTATTTCGGTGGTATGATGCCACTGTTGGCCACCATATTGAACTTTTCAACAGTCTTTGTTACTTATGGGCCCATCTTCAAGAAATTTGGTACACGGGTTCCCAACGCTAACTGAATCCTATTTACGTACATATATACGTCCATAGCCTGCAGCTTGGTCACCATGTGAGGCGGCGTTGGGTCTCCCATCCCATCACCTCCCACGTTGTTGGCTGCCTGCCTATATAAGGCCGTCCGTCGCTCCAGTCTCTACATTCCCTTCCTTGCTTCGCCACGGGATTCACGTCTCCCTGCTGATAACTACAGCCTTTTTGTTTAATCCACGGCTTCTCCGCTGTTTTATTGTTTGTTTATTACAATTATAGTTATTGTATAGGTATTTTACACTTACTTTACATTACTCAGGTACCCATTTCCTTCATCATTCCAACCCCCATTACCATGTCTATCGAGGTAATCACCATCGATCAAAGAACTGTCACTTACCGAGTGGTTTCCATGCCCGGAGATGGCACCTACCTTTTCCATTCTCTGTGTTACATATTGCACGGCCATATCAGGCTCACTCTTGATATCTGGAAGAACATTGTGTCTTATGTATTGAATGACTGGGACAGGTTGAAGGTGTGGACTGATGACGGTACAGGAGATAATTAGACTACACAGGAGCACTAGAAGAGTGAAATGCTTAAGCCCTTCACCTATGGTTCTGCATGTGAGTTGATGGCTGCCGCTGAATTGTTCAGTTGGTGCTTTCAAGTGTACCGAAATGGCCAAATATTTTACACCTTTCGACAACCGCCAATGCCTCTTAAACATCTTACATTCATAGGTGACAATTTCAGTAGTGGACACTTTGATGTTTATGAATGTTTAAACTCTCAAAAGCTGGATGTGAAGTTATCAATGAAACCGGTTGTAAGCTTACAACGCTTGACAGATGCCGAATGTCACTTCAACACAAGTCCTGCAAATACTGTCGTAATTGAAACAAACCATGAAACTGAAATCGATTATGACAGCAGCAATCCATGCTGTGAGATTTGAAACAAGATTACTGTTCACATGGCCAACTGTAAGTTGCATGCTCAAGAGTAAGCTCAGCGCACAGCTTGGTCATGTTACAACCGGAGGGCCGAACTGACAACGTGGTATACAAAGAGATCCTTAACAAATAATTACTGCCATATTTTCCCTCACTTTAAAAAGGTTAAATTTTCTTCTTAATAAAAATTTTAATGCAGTACTTCGCCGCTGCGAAGCGCGGGTATTTTGCTAGTATATATATATTGTGGACGCGGCCCGGACACAGACAGGCAGACATGTTGTTAATTCACCACCACACGTTTATTCACAACTATTTACAGAACAAAGTCCGTGCACACAAACCCCCACAAAGTCCTGGCCACTCAACGCCTTCTCTTCGGGTCGCCTCCACTCTCTCTGTCTCTCTCTCTCTCTCTCTCTCTCTCTTGCCTTGTCCTGCCTCCACCCGACTCCAGCCTCTAATGAAAGGAGACGGCCCCTTTTATTTCATCCCGGATGGGCTCCAGGTGTTTCAGGTGAAGCTCTCCGGGTGTCCCTGCTCCTCTTCCCCCAGCACTTCCTGGTGTGGCAGAAGTGCTGAGGTTCAGGGTCCCCAAGGCATTGGGGCGCCCCCTGGCGGTGACCACGGGTCCCTACAGGGTTGGGCTTCCATACCCTCTACCTGTGGCCCCCAAAGCAACCAGGATGGCAGCCCCCACGTGATCCAGGGCGGGCGTAGACCCTCTTTCGGTCCCTCAAGGTGTCCCGGCCGGGTCGTCGCCCCTGGCATCCCTGACTCTCTCTCTCTCTCTCTCTCTCTCTCTCTCTCTCTCTCTCTCTCTCTCTCTCTCTCTCTCTACCAGTGACACGTGTTTCGCCCATATTTGGGCTCATCAGGCGGACACACTCCATTGCATCACAGGCGAAGCCCCTTTATGTTGTGCCACGGCGTGTGGTTCGTTTATTTGACAGCCTGGAGATCGGAGTAATTACGTTCATAGCATTCTTAGTCTGAAACACAATCTGATTGTATGCGTACTCTTTGCATTATTTGACAGTAAACTATGTAACATTCTATGATCTGCTTCTCGCAACTGAGAGGGCCCGTGGCGGATATTTGCCGTTTTGCAGACCAACCACATGCGTTACCTGGTAGGTAACTGCCCATACAATCAGATTGTGTTTCAGACTACGAATGCCATGAATATATATGGTCCTGATCACATTGTTAATTGACTACATATATAAATGTGGGAAGGAGCTAGATCTTATTCTAGTAACACTGGGTGTGTGGCACATGCCAAACTTAAATGGGATGTGTGGAAGAATAATTTTAGGGTAACATAGCATTCATCTTAAAGAAACAGAATAAAGGGTTAATAAATGTGGGAAACCAAATAAAGGTCAAGTTAACAACACAGTGTACATGTAAATATAAGAATTGGTTTAGGAAAAATACTAAGATGATCAAGTAAATAAAGAATGTACCAGAAGAAAGGTTAATGTAATATACAAAATGTACTGTAGGATGACTAAGAGATGACTAAGAAATCAGCAGATGTCCTATAAACGAGAATGGACAGTTGTGATATGTAGAGAAATTTCAAGGGTGGTGGCGCAACTCAAAAGGTATAAGAAGAACCAGAATATAATATAATAGACTTTTATTTTATATAAATCATTTGGGTGTAAACCAACGAACCAACCAGAGTAAAATGTATGCATTGATTGACACTATATGTAAAGTCAACAGTTTATAAAATGAACCTCTATCCTTTGTTTCTCGGACCATTTCTGATCGTTCTGACCAGGCTGTAATAGACTGCTTTTGATGAACGCTCCCTCCAAGGCATTTTGCAGAGGAGTCATTAAAAGATAGAATGAACAGCTATTTCTCCTGCCTGATTACTGAATTGTCCTATTAGAGGACGTTTCTTTCTTTAATAAGATGTTAAATTTCGACCACAGATGCTACTCCTTTGTAGGGGATACTCACAAACACTGCCTCGTGGTAAACAATCCAGAAATGAGGACTCTGGGGGTACTGTGCATGTTTGGGAGGTGTGAAGCCCCCCAGAATACAAACACACTGGTAGAACATACACACTCACACTGGGGTTGCAAAATAAATGTTGGTGTGAGAAAAGAATGGACATTAATGTGTGCTAAATGAGAAAAAAAGCATCTTTCTAAAATTCATGGAACAATAAAACCCTGTATTGCTCCCAATTTCTGAGATTGCAGACTGTGAGTGTTGTGGCGAAACATTGTCACCAAGATGCTTTTTACCTGAAAATGGAGACTATTAGGACTCAGGATAGGCAAACAGAGTTTATAGCAATAAAACAACAACACAAATAATAACACGGACTCAACCCAATACGGCCAAATTGAGCTGAGCCCCAAACAGTTCAAAACTCAAAACTTGTATAGTAATTTCTTATCACTCCGACCTCGTTCAGTTAGCTCATTCTGCACCTGTCCTCACTGTCCATTGTTCATCTCTAGTTTCTGTTTTTGCTTATTTCTTTCACTGGCCAAGGCCAGTACAGACATTCTCTGTCTTCCATTTATTGGCTTTCCTCTCGTCACTTCCTCTTTCTCGGACTTTTAAGCTGGTTTGTCTGATGCCCAAAGCTAAGCTTTAATTAAAAAGAAATATGGCATATGCCTTTATTTAATCATTTGCTTGGTATGCTTGACTTGCCTTAATCTCTGCGCTAAAGTTAATTTCTAATATATTCTTCTGTGTTTATTTATGCTAGTGCCTGAATATACTAATTTTACTTTCATGCATTACATCATTTTGACCTTGTTTATAGCAAAAGCCTTTTGCTGTCTTTTTGCTGATTCACCAATCCAGCTGGTTTCTCACACGTCTACCAAGGCCACCTTTTTCTTAGCTTCCTATCTTGTCCACTGCACGGGCAGTTTCTATGCGTCTCTCTTGTCCTGTCCTGTCCTCCTTTCCCACACTAGCAATTCTGCCTCAAGCTTAAAAATAATGCAATATGACTGATTTTTTTATTTAACTATTTGCTTGACATTCTATTTTATGCTAAATCTAATGTTTCAGAAGCTGTTAATTACTTTTATGGCTATTTATGCTAATGTGCTATGACATAAATTTTTTCCTTCCATATGAGTCAAATTTTATTTGTAAATTATGAACACCAGACTTCGAAATCGGATGCTACATTAGAAAACCTGGGACGCTCTAGAGTGGCCCACATTTGATTCAATAGTGACACTTAATTTAAGTTTATTGAAATTACACCACACAAGAAAACTTGATTACAAATAGTTTATTTGCAGAATCTTAAAAGTTCATTTTTCTGACCTTATTTTAATTGCAGTGCACATTTTAATCTCCCATGTTCAGTGTCACTCTTAATGTTTATTTGTTGGCTAAAATACTTCACACTGGATGGCTTTTATTGCTTTCTTTTTCTTCATAGTTCAGTTTCAGACTTGAGAGAGACAGCCAAGCAGTGGTAGAATTGGACAGGGGCCGCTTCACGCTCAAGAGCTAGGAGTTCAGTCACGTCATCTTTGGACCTACCGAGTCCTGAAAGCGAGGACAGTCTGCAAAGACGAGTCTTCTTGTTGAACACGGCTTTAGAGGGCAGTCTGATACGCAATGGAGCATTCTTTCAAAAGCTGTTTGTGTCTCCAGCTCCATATTTCATCCTGTGCGAGGATGAGCATCGCCAAGGTCACTAATCTAATCCCGAAGGCCTCAGCTTGCCTTATTATGAATAGTCCAGACACTTTGCTGGATAAAAGATAACAAAACATTTATTTTTCCCTGATCTTTTAGCTTTCACAAAGTTTTTCAATGGATGTGACTTTGACATGGCAGTCTCACATGAAAGGAATTTTAAACTTCTTAAGTGTTAGGAGCATTGTGTGAAACTAAGACGCTTTGCTACCTGAATTATCTTGTCTGGTCAGACACCATTTCAACTTTTTCTATTTAGCTTTTATCATACGGCCGTATGGTTTAAACGTCATTTTTTGATAATTTTTTTCCAAAAAGAAGCAAGAAATTGTAGACTAGCGATTGAAATTAGAGAAGAATTTATCAAAAAAATGGTGTCTTTCAAATATTGGTGACTGTCCCTGCTTGAAATGTAAAGTCAGATTATCTGTAGGTGTGATTGCTGTTCTACTAAAAAAATAACCAAGACCAAAAAAAAAAAAAAAAAAGTCATTCAACAAAAAAAATTTTAATTTTGGAAAGTTGCGGTGATCAAAATTAGAGAACTGTTACAACTGTATCGCAATAGAAGTCTGAAACATTTTTTGGTGGTTGAAGCTTTCTGAATTTACTAGGGAGTGCCGAGGCGCTTGCTTTTAATGACTTTGGCACATCAGCGTCCACAGGACACGGCCAGTGTCTCGCACTGCTCTGGCCTGATTTTGTTCCACTCGTCGTCTAGCTTGTAGCGGGTGTCTTTGCTGTAATTTTGTTGCCAGTTATATCGTCCAGAGATTCTCGATCAGGCTCAGATCAGGACTCTGGGCTGGCCAATTCATCACTTTGATATTCTCCACTTCTTAGAATTGCTTCACTCATTTTGTAGTGTGAATAAGGGGCGTGGTCATGCATTAAAATGGCTGGCGATTGGGTGGAACCGCATGTAGCTGAAGGAGGTTCTTACTGATACACATCAGCCTTCGCCTCCCCATGTGGCACCTCATGACGCCTGCTGCAGAGAACATCAGCCGCACTGTGACATGTCCTCCTCCAAACTTTACTGACTTCTTCACACACTTTTTGCTCATCCTTTTCACCAATTCGACACAAAACATAATGTTTCCCACCTGAACAAACTAAATGAAGCTTGCTTTCATCACTGAAATGAACTTTGGAGTGGTTCTCCTCAGTCCACACAGCATATTCCTCAGCAGAGACTAGTCTAGCTTTTTTGTATTCTTCTTGCTGATGAGAGGCTTGGTCACTATGGAGTTGGCCTTCATGTTGATCTATTTTGTTTTCTTATTGTGTCTCTTATTTTTCTATTCTTTATTATGTAAAGCACTTTGAGCTATTGTTTGTATGAAAATATGCTATATAAATAAATGTTGTTGTTGTTGTTTGTACATCTTCAATATTTGAGAAATTACACTCTTGGAATAACCAGCTTCACTAGCTGAGAGAATCATCTCATCAGCCTTCACCTGAACCACCTGACGTTGCAGCGTTTCAGTTAATCCCAGAGCGGCTCACCATTTTGCCAATGCCAAATGCCTACAATGGATTGGCGTTGCCTGGGATTTCAACACATTGTCAGATTCCAACCAGCTGTTAACTGCTACAAGTCGTCGTTTGATTTTGATTGCTGACCTTCTTCAGTTATCTTGTTCAAGTCTTTTATTTTGTGATGTGGTGTAGTTTTCACTGATAAAATATGATTACAGCAAGGTCCTTCTATTCATATTGAGATAACATTCAATTTGGATAAGCAATGAACTTGTAAGTTACAAAAATGTAATTTGTTCTCGGATTTTGATCAACAGTGTGCTTATTTATTTATGTATTTTTTTTATTTATCTATCTATTTATTTATTTATTTAGACTATTTGCTAATTACTTGACAAGTGCAGTCCGTTTCTAGATTAAAAATTCCTGTGATTGCCCCAGAGTCAAAAAGCATAGTTGTACGCCGGCATTGCTTGACCTGCTAGTTCAGTGTAGGCTCACTAAAGTCAGTGTGCATGTTGAGCGGTGCAGCATTTATTTGGAGAAAAATGGAGGAATGAAAGTGTTATAATTATAATATCTTCTGAAATGTCTTAGAAAACAGTAGCACAAGAGACAGCACTTAGCTCAGCATTTCTGGTGTGAGGGCAATGCAAATGAGTTGTCTCATTCTGTGCCGCCTCCATTCTGTGCTGTAAATGCTGAGAACGTGTCACAAACCCGGCAAGATTCCGGGAAGCGTGTCAAAACAGAGCTTTGTTTAGTTGGCTCTAACGGCTCGTCTCTGGAGCTTCTTTGACTGCGCCACATGTCAGCAAGAGGTTCTTCACTTTTTAATGGGTTTTAAATGCTAGCAGGAGTTTTAGTTTTTTCTCAGAATTGCTCTCGGACTTTTTTTGTTTGCTCTCTCGCCAGCTTGCGTTCTGCTAAACCAATTTCAGGTATAAATGTTTTTGTTGCAAGTTGACAAAAAAAAGAAATGCACTGCAGAGCCTAAGAAGAGCTTAAAACATATTCCTCCTTTTGAAATAATCTATCAAGTCCCACACGACAAAACCGTGTTGTTTCTATGAAGCCTTGCTGAAATGAGCTAGTTTATCATAGCAAAGACTTCAGCCATGTGTGCTCCCCATCAGCCCTGTCCCTTCTTCACTGCTGTGCCCTCAAAGTCATTTTGGCCGTATTATCTATTCCTTCTACTAAATGCCATTACTTGTGGCCTTCACAATTTGTTCAAATGTAATATAATTAACATTATACAAAGTTATTGTCTGTCCGTTGTACCTGCATTGTTATCACTCTTTAATTTAATATTGGTTTTATCAGTATGCTGCTGCTGGAGTATGTAAATTTCCCTTTGGGATTTAAAAAGTATCTAATAAAGTGTCTGTCTGACTGACTGACTGACTGTCTGTCTGTCTGACTGTCTGTCCGTCCCTCTTTCTCTATCTATCTATCACCTCTCCTGCCGTCAGAATTCATGATGGAAAATTTCTCTCATTCTGCACTAGTATCTATCTATCTCTCTCTCTCTCTCTATCTCTCTCTCTATCTATCTAAATCTCACCTCTCCTGTCTTCAGAATTCATGATGGGAAATTCCTCATTCTGCACTATGGCGAAGATTGCCAACAAACCCTTACGGGCTCCGTTGCTAGAAACACTGACATTCATTCCGTTCAAAAGTGAGCTTCTTGTGATGCAGTGACGGAGAGTGCCTGTCAAAAGACCCCTAGCAATTTTTTTTGAATTTTTCTAATAGCCTAACTTAAAGAAATGTTAAGCATTTTGACTTTGGTCTCGTATTGTAAATTGTTGGTATCCAGCTGTCAAGGTTATTTTCATAGCCTCTGGTGGTCCTTGCCATGACACACCGCTTTACAATCCAGTAAATGCACCCCTGAGTCTTTATTGGTGTAAGTAGATTTTGCTCATTCTGTTTGTACTGCTCTTTTATTGTACAGAACTTCAGACTTTGGCACTGCTCATCCATTCCCCCTTACTGAGCAATTGCAGCTCAGTGGGCTTACGTTGAGGGTGTTAATGAGCGGCTCTCTGCAGGTCATTTCCGAGATTTTCAATTGGATTTAATTCCGGGCTTCAGTTAAATACTGTTGTCCTGTTGGACTTCTTCCATTTTACTTTTGCTCATGTTGTGTGCTTAGCCTCATTGACAAGATTAAAACTGAATTTCCGTATTTTAGCGTTTTTTGCAGAGAGGAGTAGGTTTTTTTTTTTTTTTTACTAGGCGGCTTTGCCCCCTGCTCGCTTCGCTCCATGCCATTGTGAAGAGGGGGGCTGAACGCACCCCAAGGAGACGTGGCCGCTCCTCCGAAACCCCCTCTTAAACGGTGACACAATGGGAAACAAATAATTGTTTTTTATCTCCTCTTTGCTCAATCAGCTGCTGGTTGCTGCTGCTGCCGCCGTGTTGCGTGATCTGCATCTTGTGCGGCGCTTCGAACGTTTAAAAGCCTGAACATCACCTGTCATTTTGTCTCACTGCCTTGTCTCTCTTGTCCCCCAGACATCCTCAAACACTATGCAATCTCTTTTCACTGTTCCGTTATTTCACCAAGTAATATTTTCCGTTTATTTGCACTAATGTGAGACTACTTCCATTATCTCTAACCTGCTCTGCATGTGTATCACGGGACTTGCTTCCAAAGGTTGTAAGTATGACGTGACTTGGCTGTCTTGCGGGACGTGAAAGTGTCTCTCTGTCTCTCTTCCAAAGATTACGTGCTGTCGCAAGATTTTTTTTTTTTTTTTTACAACAGAGAGAGATTAGTCTTTCTATATTTTGTTTCATATTCTTCCCCTTTAACTGTTAAGTGTGTCAAAACCTGTTGAAGAGAAATTCCAACATTCTAGAATCATCTCTGATGTCCAGGCTGATTTGCCCGCCATGGCCTGATCATCCTGGCCCCCTAATCATCTCTCTTGCCACTTAACCACCTAACAGCTCATGTGCGGTGAGCATACGGGCACAGAAGTGGCTGTCGTTGCATCGTTCAGGTGGATGCTTCACATTAGTGGTGGTTCAAGTGGCTCTCTACTCACTGAACGGCTTTGAGTGGTGAGAAAAAGTGCCGGATAAGTGTAAGGAATTATTATTATTGCATCCATTGTATTTTGCAGGGCACTTTTAGGCTTTTACCCAAACCTAATATGTGGGCAGTGTGGCGCAGTGAGTAAGGCTTTGGGGCCACTGCCACTGACACTGTGTGACCCTGAGCAACTCACTTCACCTGCCTGTGCTCCCAATGGAAATAAAAAATATAAGAAATGTAACCAATTGTATGTGCAATGTTGTAAGTTGCTTTGGATAAAAGCGTCAGTAAAATAAATGTGTGTAAATATAACCCTGACCCTGCGTTAGGATGTAGCAGGTTGGATAATGGATGTAAGGATGGAAATATAAAATAATGTAAATATGCAGCATTTTGGCCACAACGTTGTGACTTTTGAATCTCAACAGGGTCGTCTTCACTTGGTATAGGAATTGTTAAGTTTACTTTCTTCTTGCCACCGTCTCATGTCTAGGATATTTGGCATAGTGGTTGTGTTCGGCTCATAAGACTTGTGTGGGTATGTAAGACAATTTCTTGATCCTTAAGTACATGCTGGTCCAGATCTAATTATGCAGATCCAGATCGTCTGGATGACTTTGATTTATGCGGGGACGATTCCAGTTTTCAAGTTTTTTCATGTCGTCAGTTTGCACACTTCTCAATAATCAGGGATTTTTCAGGTGATTTTCTATGTAATAAACTTAATAAGTTATAGCGTAATGAACATTGCATAATTAGATCTGGACCACCCTATATTACGAACACCGTCATAAATGCAGGAGGCTACATACACACGAGCCTATTTTTAAACAAAGTCACTCATGTCTTTTAATAAAAGCCCAAGAGTCAATGTGGCTATTTTTTGTTTGAAAGTGACATTGCATGTTATGAAAATCTGCAAGTTTTATGATTTTGTAAGGCTTTATAAATTGTAACAGGAAAAAAATGAATTGTTTTTGCAGGCAGTATGGTGTAGTGGTTAAGGCTCTGGACTTCAAACCCTGAGGTTGTGGGTTCAAGTCCTGCTATTGACACTGTGTGACCCTGAGCGAGTCACGTCACCTGCTTTTGCTCCAACTGGGATTTAAAAAAAAAAAAAACAAATTAACATTGTATCTCAAATGTTGTAAGCTGCTTTGGATAAAGGTGTCGACCAAATAAATAAATGTAAATTTGATAACGTTTCCCATCATATTTTACAGATGTTTCATCTACAGTTTTTTTTTTTTTTAAATCTAAAATTTCAAACATTGAACAAATGATTCATCGACTTAAATATTACAGAAAAAAACATTTTATCAATATTTCTAGCATATTGCCAACAGTTTCCATTCCCATCAGCTATTTCAACACACATTTCAAACCATTTAAAACTGGCTGTTGACTTTGTTTGTGGCCTCACAGGTTTGCTTCACCTTCTCTCTCGTTCCATTTGCATCTTCAAAGGAAAGTGGCGGCCGCCTTGGCATTTCAGTTACTTTCAGACTTAAGGCCTGTCTGGCGTGTCTGAGCTGAAGTTCTGACTGGGTGGCCGTGTGGAGAAAAGCCTCTTATTTCCTATATGTGTCATCCTTTATAGTCTAGTTCAGATCTGCCGCTAAAGCCTGCCATGTAATGCCTCCTTCGGTAAAGCTGTTTGGAGACCAGTGGGCAATGGGTTAAAACTTGTAATTGTTTAAATCTTCCAGGCTGTGCTCCCAGTTTTGTGGTAATTTAATGAGGAACTACACTGTAATTAAATATTCAAATTAGAAATAAGTGTCAATATGGCTTCTCATTGCCTTGAATGATGATTAATTGTATTCAAAACTCTAGTGGCTGACATAATCTGAACAAAACTGCTGCTGTTGATTATGTAGCAATACACTTGCCATGTTTTTGTTTTAAGAATTAGACAAGTAATTGATTTGCCATATGCTGCCCTGGTGCATGTACTTAAAAGGTATGTGTGTCAGGCTTACGAGGGTTAGATGCTGACATTTACCAGGTATTTGGGCTGATAGAGGAAGAAGTCATTTAGACTTAGGAGGTTTCTGAATTTTTCTGTCTGGTCATTTTTGCTGTCCTCCTTCTAGTGCTCGCGGGGAATCCATCATCCAGCTCTAAGACGATGGCCCCCATTACCTGCCAAATCAAAGGCTCCCAAAATAGTTGTGTAGAACACAGGGAGTAATTGTGAGATATTTCTGCTGATTTCCACACTATTTATTGTAACTGTGACAGAGATGCTACTGGAGAAGCAGGAGGATAACGGGAAAACTGAAACCCGCCTGTTTGTACTCCGTCATTTAGCTTCGGCTAGACGCGTGCCACAGGTGTACAGGCAGCTCAGCCTCAGAGTGCACGGAGCTCTGTATGCCTTTTTGTCAGAACCTCACTGTATGAGATTGTTCAGATCAATTAGTTTATTTCCAGGCTATAAAATTGAAAACACACGTTTTACAAAAAATAACACAAACTTGTGCTTTTTGGGTAATTATTTGCATCGATCGATTCTTTCTTTCTTTCTTTCTTTGTTTTTCTTTCTTTCTTTCTTTCTTTCTTTCTTTCTTTCTTTCTTTCTTTCTTTCTTTATCCCAAGGGGAAATTCACATACTCCAGCAGCAACATACTGATTAAGAACAATATTAAATTAAAGAGTGATAACAATTCAGGTATAACAGACAATAACTTTGTATAATGTTGACGTTTACCCCCCGAGTCGCATAGTGTAGGGTCTCCTCAGTCTGTCAGTGGAGCAGGACGGTGACAGCAGTCTGTCGCTGAAGCTGCTCCTCTGTCTGGAGATGATCCTGTTCAGTGGATGCAGTGGATTCGTAGTTTGCTTGCACGGGCGATATATTTGCGCTAATCCGAGAGGAGGGGGAAGCGTGACATCAGGAGTGGGGAGCCTGGCATGACCCTCCTCACTCACGCGCCAGTCTCTGTTCGAGTCGCTCAACCTCAGTTTTTTGGAGTGTATCTTTCCTACACTTAGCTAGTGATACCTGTTTGTTTATTGATTTTTAAAATTTGTCCAGTTTTACTACTATGCGGGCAGAGGTGCTGGGATGGCTAATTATTAATATATGAAATCATAATATTAAATATTATTGAGAAGTTAAAGATCCATTGGACTGGCCACAAGAAGAGAATCAACCCCAGAATGGGCAGAACTATATTGAGAATGGCAGACAAAAAAATGTCAAGGACCCTGGTGCAAGATCTGTTCTGCCGAGGGTCGGCAATGAAGGTGCCATTGTGATATTGGTGGGTTTATTTCTCCATTGCATTTATTGAGACCCATTGATTTGAGTAGAGCAACATCTAAAATGGCATTGGCTGCATCAGCTGCATCCATTTATGCCAACAATGTTACCATCTGCAAATCAACTTGTTCACCAATATAATGCAAATTTCCACAAGATGAGGAGGGTCCTGAAAGTATCTTGTAATATGATAATGCATTCATCTTAAAGTAGTCTGTATGTGGGCTGGTCAGGGTGGCTGAAGCTGCTGTGAGTGTGCCTCACATTGGAGTCCACATGGGCTGTCGCTCCGATTTGTCAGCCTTGCCTTCTTGTTGATGTTATGACCCAAACAAGTTCAGGGTTACTGTGAGTACAAACGGGGGGGCCGATGGGATACCTGGCAGTTGGGCCTCATGCTATGGCCACTCAGTATGTTGTCTAACAAACACAGGTGTGCTTTGTGCAGTAGTACGTGTTTCAGGCGCTGCATTGACAAAATTGAGATCTTTATAAGAAAATGAAAAGGAGCACTCAGTCTGCCGCTTGAGAGAACTCAACAATCTGAGAGGCGCTGCCCTCTGCATTAACACAGCTTGTGTATTTGAGATTGACTCTTAATTGTGGTCTCCCCTCGTTAAGTATGTGTGAGGAGCAGATGGACCGTTGCAACAACCAGGGGGGTTACATGCTGTGCTTGGTACTACTGGGGGAGGCTCTGGCCCACCCCGCACAACCCTGAGTTAGGTTATGCCAGTTTAGGAATGTTCTGCCATGCCCGTGTTGACGTTTTTATAACTTATTTCTTTGTGCCTCGTGTGCTGAAGTTGACCTTAGTGTTTGTCATCTCTGAGTTTCAGTTTACTCACTTAGTTTATCAGCCTCACATATTGGAATTCTCACGGAGTGCACATTATTTTGATCTTTGAAAGATTCATTGACTGATTCATTGAACGTCCATTTACTAAGAAAAGTAACTTCACAAGAACAGGAACTATGGCCATTTATTTTTTTAAACAAATGTGTCAGAACATTCTGAAATGTCCCTTTGGGTACATTAAAAGGTTATATTGAAATGTCTTCCCAGTTCCAGCAGAATGTAACCTTTATTAGAAATAAAACTGAGAAATGTGTACTTGATATTATTGGGGAATAAAAAAACATTAAGAACAGTGACAGATCTGCTTGCAATAAAATCAACATTTAAACCGGGAGACACAAAATCTTTTTTTTTTTTTTTTTTTTCTTTTCTGCTAAAATCTCAGGTCAGTCCTGCCCACCCTTTTATTTTAAATCATTTATTTTGTTTTGCTCGGCATGATTTGCATTCCCCTGCGCTTCAATTCCATCCAGTCATTTTGTAACATGCTTACTTAATATAAATGTTTAACATCCATATTGTTGAACTAAAATTGTGAGACGTGGCTGTAAAACTGACATTTTGTTAGTGTTGTTGTTGTCTTTGATCCACTCATTTATTTCTTAAACTCACCTTTTCCCATTGAGGGCCACTGGTGAGACTAAAGAATATCACGGTTAACAGAAGGTGCTTGAGCTATCAGTCTATGGTAGCTATTTAAACTGGAATAATTTAAAATACAAAATGAATTTAAAAGCAGACCTTACATGAGAAAAGGTCCCCAACTGGAACTGAACATGGGGTCCAGAAGTAATTCAAAATTAGCATTACAAGTATGATAAGTAATGATAGGACTATATTAGAGGATATTATTTGTAAATTTAAATTGAAAATGTTCTGTCACTGGTAATATAAATCAGTCCCCTGTGGACGTTAGGGGTCGCTGTTGCCCCTTAAACCCAACAGATAGATGCACAGAACACAGGTTAAAAGCAATCCGATGATATTTATTAAATATCTTCTTCTTTTCCAGTGCTCCCTAAGCACCACATCCACCAAAGCACAATTAATACACACAATTCTCTCTTCCCAACTCCTCCACACCTCCCAGCAACCGTTGTCCATTTCCTCCCAACTCTGGCTCGCTTGCTGGGTCTCCACCAGTCCTTTATTATCGTCCTTGACCCGGAAGTGCTGCTTCTGTTCTTGCTCCCACGTGGCTTGCCAGCACTTCCGGGTCAGATGGAGAATCCCAACTGTTTAATCAGCCCGGAAGTGCTGTGGGGCTATCGTCCTCTCGATTTCCAAGCTCTCCCAGGCTGCAAGGGAAGCATGACTCCCCAGGTCCTTTTACAGCTCCCCCTGGCAGCACCCAACAGGGCTGAGAAACCAGACTCCAAGTCCCAGGATGCCCTGCAGGAACCTGGGGCACCGCTGCCATCTAGGGTTTTAGGAGAAGGCAGTGTTCTGAAAAAGCTGCCTTCCCCCATCCTTCCATTTCAGGGGCGTCCTGGCTGGGATAAGCTGCAACATAAAGCTGCATCACGAATGGACCGATTAGGTTCAATGGAATTGTTTCCCATTATTCCACTACATTAAGATGCTGTGCTCCTGTTTATTCCAGTCCTGTTGATTATTAAAAAACTCATTTTGCTTTATTTCTATTTTTTAGTATAAAGAGAATTTTTTTTTCTTTTTAACATTACCGGCTATTTAATAAAACACTAAGGGTCTGTGTGTTCAGTCCTTCGGTGCAGTCTGGTTGGTCAGTTTGGCTTTGATGACGTGACGAAATTGGAGGTGCGAGTGTGAGACTCGGGAGGAGGTGAAACTGAGTAAGGGGACGCACTGAGAGAGTCACCTTGAAAGGCGGCGAGTGTGAAAATGGACAGGAGGCAAGAGAGGTGCCTCGAAGGTAATGACAGAGCCTCAGGAGCAGGCTTTACGCAAATGGGCTTGAGCGACGGACCGCTGCTGAAGATACGTTAGTAAAGGTATAAGAGGTGCGTTGAGAAATTAAAAGTTTAAAAGCGGACAGGAGTCGAGAAAGGCGCCTCGAAAGTCGCATCTCTGAGTCTGAGGGGCAGGCTTTATGGGAGTGCGCCGGTCAAGAGACGTTCACACACACACACACACACACGTAAATACGAAGGAAAGGCCTTGAAGGTGCACACAGGGTAAGAGCAAATATTTTTTAAATTGTTATTTTGCCCGTACTTAATCGTACCACAGCCCTCTGATAAGACAAGCTCCACTTATGGACTGGTGCTGGGGGTCTTAAAGGGGGCCTGAATTCTTGATGACGCCTGTCTGAGACAACTGTCTTCTCAAGGAGCTCATAAAGCCTAACTAAATGGCATAAGGATATATTTTTTGCCAATTTATTTTTTAAGAATTCAATTTTAACTTGTCTAATTGCTTTATTTAATCCTTCTCAGATGTGCTTTTTAATATGACCTTTCGGCTTCCAGTTGTGAACACTGGATTAGCTTCAAGCAACTTGTTTTTCAGTACAAAAAGACTGTTGATATTCAGGGACATCCATACGAAGTGACAGACATAAAGTTGAAACAGAAGGAAATTAAATAAAAATTTTCCACATTGATTCTTTCTGATTAGTTAGTTTAGCAGCCTACATGGTCCATTTCTGTTACAGTAGCTGTGCTGCCCGTCTAAGACGGGTTGAAATCTAAGACATCCATGTCTGCTTATTCGGTGTAAACATTTGCAGTGCACCATTTATTGGAATGTATTTTGTACTGCACGTAGTTGTCATTCCAACAGATGGTGCATCACAAACATCTTAAATATATTTACATATCTGTAAACATTGTCTGTTTTTACATGCATTTTTATTACTCTTTAATGTAATATTGTTTTTTTTTTTGTATCGGTATACTGCTGCTGGATTATGTGAATTTTCCCTTGGGATTAATAAAGTATCTATCTATCTATCTATCTATCTATCTATCTATCTATCTATCTATGAAAACAGAATTTAAAACTCAGTAAAACATTCTTAGTACTAAATATACAACAAGCATACTCAACAGGATACATAAACTGTAAAAGGTCTGTCTGTTTTACTTTTGCAGTAGCTGTGCTGCCTGTCTTCGACGTATTGAAATCATTGTAGATCTTGGCATTTACGTTTGCAGTGCACCATGCAATGCCTACGTTTCTGTTATATGCCATTTGGCTTGGGATTCATAAAAGTGGCGTTAATGTTTGTGATCTTTTGGAATGACAAGTGCAGTGCACTTTATTACTACAGGTATTTATGATGCGCCATCTGTTGGAATGACAGACATAGCAACTGGACGGGCACACAGGTACACAAACATACAGACACATATTTGTGGTAGTAGAATGTCCATCCATCCATTTTCCAGCCCTCTGAACCCGAACACAGGGTCACGGCTGTCTGCTGGAGCCAATCCCAGCCAACACAGGGCACAAGGCAGGATCGAATCCTGGGCAGGGCGCCAACCCACCGCAGGACACACACACACACCAAGCACATACCAGGGCCAATTTAGAATTGCTAATCCACCTAACCTGCATGTCTTTGGACTGTGGGAGGAAACCCACACAGACACAGGAAGAACATGCAAACTGCATGCAGGGAGGACCCAGGAAGCGAAACCTGATCTCCTAACTGTGAGGCAGCAGCATTACCACCGTGCCACCCAGTAATAGAATGTGTTACTACAAATGTTGGTGATGCATTGTTTGTTTGAATGACAAATGCAATGCATATGTTTCTGTTACATGCCATTTGGGAATGGGATTCGTAAAAGCAGTGTTAATTGTTTGGGATGCGCCATTTGTTGGAATGACAAGTGCAATGCATTTTATTACTGCTGATATGTGTGATGCACTTGGAATTACGGAGACATAGCAATAAACGACCATATAGACCCTTATCCTTTTATTAGGGTGTTTATTTGTGTTGTGAAAGTTTGTTTATTTATGTAATATATTCTTTTATTATTGTAATACTTCCTTTTTCTTGTTGCAAAGCACTTTCTGCCTTGCAATTTGTATGAAAATGTGCTATATACATAAATGTTTTTGTTATTAATGATACGTTTTGATCTCCTTTCACTTGTCGTGTAATTCTTATGCAACTTGGCTTTCTTATTTAGGGCACCTGACAAGCAGATTGTAGCTTGTGCGTAATCTGCTCTTGTGAGTAGAGTAGGGTGAACTTCTCTATTAACCAGTAAGTGTCATAAGCTGCAGTGCTTCATTTCCGTAGTATTTATACTATGACTGATATAGGAAATAAAAATGTTTTTGAACCAGTGACTTTTTTGCCTTACTTCACACAAGTACCGTATTTTTTTTTTTTAATATTACTACTTTTACAGCAGAAATTAATTTCCAAAAGGCTTACAACGGCTTATTCAATGTGTCCTGCAGTGCAAGGGATATAAAGCAGGCCTGTTGTGGAAGACTCCTTCTATGTATGCGAGCATCAGTGTTTGAATTTGATCCTTGCCAGAAAGCTAAAGAAGATTTAAGTTTATAAAAAAAAATAAAGGCATGCTGGCCCTTTCACCCGTTTATCTGCATTGTTTGTGATGTGTCTTGCAGCTTCAAAGCCGTGTTCTGTGATTTTATGTTAGAGTCAACCTTTTGCAATGGAAGGGAGGTCTTCATTAAATGTGGCAATCGGTTCCAGAAGATTGATGCCAACCTTTTAAAAATTCACAACTAGCCTGGATTTAACACTGCCGAATGTAGATGTAAATGAACAGGGAAAAGTCGACCCCATCAAAGAAAATAAATCTAGTTTTCAGCCATCGGTACATAAATACCCGGGCCTGTCAGTGTGCGCCTTCTTTTTCTTTTTTTCCCTTTGCTTTCTCCAGCAGGCCGCACTGACGCAAATACTTCAAACACTCGGCAAACTTGCAGTGAGCTTCTTAATGCTGTGTGCCTTGTTAAGTCGTGCTGCTCTCTTCATTTCTTCATTTACATGTTTAAAAGGATAACTGCTCAGTATTAGTAAGCCGATTCATTCTGACTCATGCTGAATGTGCAGCACTTCAGAAGAACTGAAATATCTTTGTGTGGATTTCGTTGTAGAAGAAATATTTGAGACTGCATTTATTTGTTGCTTATTAAATAAGGCCAACTTTTTTTGGTAATTAAAACAGCTAATGAAATGCATCCCTAAGGGTTCAGTGCTGGAACCAATTCTTTACTTTTCTGTCTTCTGTTTATATTTATATAGATGGATGAATGGGTGGATAGATAGACAGATAGATATGAAAGGCACTATATGATAGATAGATATTTTAGTATAGTCGGCAGGATCACAACATTAAATAAATAGACATGAAAGGCACTATATAATAAATAGTTATTTTAGCATAGTTGACAGGATCACAACATTAAATAGATGGATAGATATGAAAGGCACTATATAATAGATAGATATTTTAGTATAGTCAGCAGGATCACAACATTAAATAGATAGACACGAAAGACACTGTATAATAGATATTTTAGTATAGTCAGCAGGATCACAACATTAAATAGATAGACACGAAAGGAACTATATAATAAATAGTTATTTTAGTATAGTTGGCAGAGTCACAACATTAAATAGATGGATAGATAGACATGAAAGACACTGTATAATAGATAGATATTTAGTATAGTTGGCAGGATCACAACATTAAATAGATACATTTATTCATACACATATATAGTGATGTGTTGGTACCCATCCACTAAAAAAGTCTAAAATCAACCACAATTTTCCCTGAAATAACTTGAAACTCATGAAAGTCATTGGCACCCATCATTGTTTACAGTATTTCATGTTCAACAAAAATCAGGCTTTGGTTTGGACTTTTGATTCAGCAGATTTTTTCCAATAATAACAAAAATGATGGCACACTTCATCTAGTATTTTGTTGCACAGCCTTTAGAGTCTGCAGCCACACGGCACACAAGCGAATAATCAGGTGTTTTACTGCAAGGCATGACTACTTTTAGCTCTGTATCCAAAATGCACTACCGACCTTTTCATGTGTAAATCACGACAGATGCAGCAAAGCAGCCCCAAAACATCAGCCAGCCAGCCTCCTCCACGTTTCACAGC
This sequence comes from Polypterus bichir lapradei, assembly GCA_026402145.1. NCBI lineage: Eukaryota > Metazoa > Chordata > Cladistia > Polypteriformes > Polypteridae > Polypterus > Polypterus bichir. The sequence goes on along the minus strand of JANRMT010062802.1, from coordinate 6,583,254 downwards.
AGGTTTGCTGTTCTTTTCTTTGAAGGCTTCATTTTTTTTTTGGTGGTGGACGTAGAGATAATGTGACTTGGTAAAAAGCCACAATTTTCGCTCTTCTACCCAAATGACTTTCTCCCAGAAGCTTTGTGGCTTGTCGGTTTGCATTTTTGCAATTTTTTTTTATTTTCTTTTTCTTTCAACAGTGGAGTCCTCCTGGATCTTCTTTCGTTGATCCCACTGCCACTCAAAAAAGTGATGGATGGTGGGAGCAGACACTGATTGATCCACAGGCTTTGGAGTTCCACTTGTGTCTCTTTGGAAGTTGTCCTTGTCTTTTTGTCTGCCATTCTCACTATCCTTCTGCGGTTCATTTTTCCTGTTGCCGCGCGGCCGCGTTCAGGGAGGTTGGCTACAGTCCCATTGACCTTCAACTTCTTAATAATTCTTTCTGTGGCCCATGTTCAGTGTGTGACACACAAGGACACCAAAGGACACCAAACACCAGAGTGACAGCTTGTCTCCATTTAAATTGGCTGAATGACTGATGGCACGATTGGAGACGTGTGTGATGCGAAATCAAGAAAACAGTGAGTCTGAAAATTCACACAAATCCAGTTATTTTGGATCTTTTCTTAGCGGTACTAATACATGTGTCCAGGCCATTTTAGAATATTTTTGTAGGATAAGCAATACTTGGTCTCTTGTCACACTTGCTTTGCTTTACTCGATGGCATCTCGGAGGCGTGCAGGTAGGTACACAAGGGACAGTTGCTTTTCATCACTTTTCAAGAGGAACACATCGCTTTCAACGAGCTGTAAGGGGACCAACAAATTTGTCCCTCTGTATGTATACAGTAGACCCCCGCAAAGTCGCGGTTCAGGGTTCGCAGACTCAGTCGTTTGCGGATTTTTCCTTAGAACCTCTAACTATTAATTGTTAGCGGAAAGCGCAAATATCCTCCGCAATTTTTTATGGCTTTTTTCGTGGCAATACTGTGCTATAGAGAGAACAGGAAGAAACCGCTGAGGGAAACGCGGTTTGGGATGGTGAAAGTAGCATATCCAAGAGCATTATTAATTTCTCCTTGCTGCTGATTGATTGCCGCCCTGTGACGTGACTCCAGCGGAGTGTCCTCGTGTTTTCCATTATGTTATTGTATTCATTTTTTTATTCTTAAATGCACCCGATATCGCCGAATCGCCCAGCACCTTCTAAGGCTTCTGGCACTGAGCCTAAGCGCCAGAAGAAGTTTAAAACACTCCAGGAGAAGGTTGAACTACTGGATTTGCGCCGGGAACTAAAAATTATGCTGCAGTAGCACGCCACTATGGCATTAACGAAAGCACCGCACGCTTCATAAAGAAGAACGAAGCAGCGATATGGTGATAGTGCCAAAAAGGTAATGACCGTAAGGAATAAAAATATCATCAGGATGGAATCTGCCTTGGCATTGTGGATCACCGACTGCAGGAAGGACATCCCCTTGCGACGGTAACATCATCCGTGAGAAAGCACGGAAATTGTACCAGCAGTTCGCTACAGGAGACATTGTAGCAACTTCTCATCATAATGTTCCTGAAACCTATAAAGAAAAGCCAGCACGAAACCCCACCAGAAGAAGACCCGTCCAAAGTAGTTTTTAATCCTGTGCATCGTACTGCACATCATCATCATCAATATCATTCATCGTTGGTGAGTACCCGTACATTTTACTGTATTTTAATTGAATGAAACTATTGTGTATTTACTCTACTTATAACAAAGAAAACGACAGCGCATACCAAAGAAAACGCGCTTGCATGAATTCCAGTACGTATAGCGAGCGGTAACATCGATATTTTACATTCTAGCACCGCGGGAGACATAGCAGTACAGTACTGTACAGTACAGTATACTGGTTTACCTTTACATTCTGTTTTTAGGTAATGTATTAAGGTAATTTGACTCTTCAATTCCACCCGGGGGAGTAAATGCTAACATTTTTTTTTTTTTCTTTTCATTTTTATTACTATTTAATTTAATATTGTTTCTTTGTATCAGTATACTGCTGCTGGATTATGTGAATTTCCCCTTGGGATTAATAAAGTATCTATCTATCTATCTATCTATCTATTATATAGCACCTTTCATATCTATCTATCTATCTATCTATCTATCTATCTATCTATCTATCTATCTAT
>JANRMT010062802.1:6544426-6571094 GCA_026402145.1 Polypterus bichir lapradei | reverse complement strand
TTTTAACTGTGAAGATAGATCTACTATATAACAAAACACTAAGGTTTGTGTGTGTATCCAGTCACTTAGAATGGTAGAAGAATCAGTAACTGCAGCTCTAGAGATAAACAGACATTTGTAATTTTACAAAACCATCCTGCACTGAATCAGCTTTTACCATGCCATGCTTCTTCTTCCTCTTTCGGCTGCTCTCATTAGGGTTGCCACAGCGAATCGTCTTTTTCCATCACTTCCGTCCTTGTCATCTTGCTCTGTCACACCCATCACCTCAGCTCATCCATAAACTCTTCTACTCTATCGTTAGCACCTGTCTCCCAATAATACCCAGTGTCTCTCCTCTGCACATGTCCAATCCAACGCCATCTCGCCTCTCTGACTTTGTCTCTCTGGTACCGAGAATGGCTCTAAATATTCATATTAAATGTATTGCAAAGTGTGCGTCTTATTTTAATAGAAGGAATGTATTTATATTTTTAAATGTTTCTTATTTTAAAAGTGAAGTAATAAGAATGCTAATCCACTGTTGCTCTTCACTTCTCCTGTCGACATCATTTTAATTCTTTGCTCTGCTAGTTTGCTTATGAACAATAAAACAAAAAAATCAAAACTTTCCTGTGTCTGCAGCTTTCTCCTATGGAACGATTAAAATATCAGAATCCCAGTTCATTGCATCAAAAAGAAACAGATTTTTATTTGGCAACGGCCCTTTAACTCGAAGGAGTTGTCTTAAATTGAATGCAGAGGAATGCTGGAAATTGAAACTTAACACACTTCAGATGGATAAGTATAGCTGCAGGCTTCCTCCAGGATGAGAAGGCTGTTAGTTCAGGATCTTTTATTTTGACACGCAGAGACACCCTGTGGTGGTTGGAGTGTTCCTTCATTTCAGGGAATAAAGATGAGAGAGCTGGAGACGCCTCTGATCCTAGTGAGCCTCGGCACTGCAGTGTAGAATGAAAATAGATAGCTGGAATTCCAGGCAGCGTTATCGAACAGTTGGAATTCTACACAAATGAAATAACAAATTGGCCAAATTGACTTCATTCTTCACACTGTTGTGGCATCCATAGGCTCGTCCTGAATGTGCTTTCCTTTTATGGACAGTTTTTGTTTTTTTCTCTTTATGCTTTACCTAAGGACTCACATTTTTTTTGTTTGAATAAGCAAATGCTGGGACAGTCCTTGTCATTGAAGCTCACCCTGAGGCTTCGACTCGATCTTTCTGTTGGATATTTGTTATGTTACAGATTTGGGGTATTGTTGCTCCCCTTAAGTCAAGTGGAAGACGCACCACAGCAGAATATCCTGTGATTGTGTTTTATACAGGGTGACACAGAAAAAACGGGAACTTTTGAAAAATCTAATAAAAATAGAAGAAAACAAAAAATTTTATTGACAGCAATTGAACCACAACAACTTGCCTTTTAAGAGACAGTAATCCAAATTATCAATGTCTGAAAATTACATCCTGTAGATGGCGTCCTCCTGTACGTATGCATTCTTCCAATCTGCTGTTGAGGTTCCCCATTGATTGCTGCAACATCTCAGCTGGGATACCACAAATTTCGTCTTGAATTCTTTGTTTCAATCCATTCAGTGTCCTTGGCCGAGTCGTGTAGACCCCGACTCTTAAGGTAGCCCCACAAGAAAAAATCACAAACGGACAAATCCGGTGATCTTGAGGGCCAGGGAATGTCACCGAATCTTGAGATTACACGGTTACTGAACAATTCTCGCACAGCTGCCATTGATTGCCTTGCAATTGATTATTAATAAATGGCAAGATTGTTTACAGCTCAAGGTCCCTGTTCCGCAGTGCTGCCAACTGTACATGGCTGTCACTACGCATTTCAAAAGTTCCCGTTTTTCTGTGTCACCCTGTATTTAGAGTCGGATGAGCACTTGATAATTAACAGGCATTCATTTTTATGTTTATATTAAAAACTAGGGGGTTCCCCCCTGCTCGCCGACCCCCCTGCTTGCTTCGCTCACCAGCCACTTTGCGTCTCTGCCTCTCGCGTTGTGAAGAGGGGGGCTGAACGCACCCCAAGGAGACGCAGTTGCTCCTGCGTAACCCCCTCTTAAACGGTGATAGAATGGGAAACAAGTTGATTTTTTTTTTTTTACCTCCTCTTTGCTCGATCAGCTGCTGCCTTGCCGTGTGATCTGCATCTCGCACAGCGTTTCAAACATTTAAAAGCCTGCACAGCAGCTGTCCTACTCTTTGTCTTTTATTTCCAGCCCCGGGTGTGGTTAAATCTTTTGGCACAAAGCCTCGTCTTGCAGGACGTGAGTTCTTGATATTTTTTAGTTTATAATTTAAAAATGGAATAAGATTCTGAAAATCTAACAACATCACATTAAAGTTCGATAAATTCTGAAAAGAATAATACCAAACATATATATGCAGATTTTAAAATAAGTCCGATTTAAAATGTGACATAAAAACGTCACTGTTGCACTTATAGGCTTAGGATTTTATATATAGAGAGTAGATAATAACACCGAGGAAAACTTTGATGTTTAATACATTGACTGCTGCACCGTTTATTACCAGGACGCTCGCTGCAGGATAGGTTTGTGCATATATGATAAATAAGGAACTCTTTGAAACTTGTAAAACATGTAAAGAGATGTATTGAAAAGCAATGATGTTATTATAAACACAAACTGTTGAAAATGTAAATGTTAATTACTTTATTTTCACCAGCAATATGACTGAAAGTCGGCTTTTGAATGAGAGAGCCTGAAGCATGGCGTCACGCACAGTGCTGTAAATATAACGTGTTTCTGTCCACAACACATTTGGTAGTTGGTGATTGTTTGTCCATGTAGTGCGGTCCTGACAGTCAGGACAAGTTGGACGCCGTGTAATGAAGAAACTCCTTCGGGGGAGCGATTGTCATCAGTGCCGGAGCATACAGGTTCCACATCATTCATTGTCAGTGTCATGATCACTGTCATTATCATCATCAAATACTCCTCTTGCAGTCTAGTTATTTCAAAACCCAAGAAGCTTTATACATTTTTTGCCACATATCTACGGACTCTATATGTCACTATTTTCCGCAAGCGGTTGCCCCCCCAAAAAAAAGAAAACATTTTGTGGCTATCCACTAGGTGGCAGCACTCTAATAGGTGACTGAGATATTGAGATACGGCTTCACTCACATGTAGCACCTTGACAAACTCTGTGAGTTGCGACTTGTACCTCACGTTCAAAGTGTTATCTAGCACATGCTGAGTTTCTTTGCCCTTCAGTGCGGAGAGTCTTTATATTCACACAGTAGTTTATGTACTTGGCCACATCACAGAAAATAGCAATGTAGTGTTCACACCTTTATTTTTACGCTCCTAATTCTGTTAGCATCTTTAGATTCAAAAGTTTGTGATTTAATGCAATAACTTCTTCTTTTTAGTGCGTAGTAATTCAAGCCATGTTTATATCATGTGGCAAAGGCGCTATATACACGTCGACCCGACACAGCCTGACAACGGAGGCACATAAAAATGAAAGAAAAAGATTTCTTTTCTTCAGCTGGGGGCCACGTCTTCCCCGTGTCCCTCAGCCCTAACACATTCCCAAAACACACAAAAGCACAAAGCAAAACACCACCACAAAACACTCTTCTTTCTCCTCCACTCCTCCAAGGCAGCTTCATCGACTCAAGCGCCCGGAGTGGTGATTGTCAGCTCATTTTATAGCCCACCCAGAAGTGCTACAGGTGCTCGTTGATCTACTTCCAGCTGCACCACCGGGTGTGGCTGCGTTCCCGCCCAGATGGGTTCGTTAAGCTGTGCAGCTCCCCCTGGTGGTGGCCACGGAGCCCAACAGGAATGAGCTCCGATGTTCCAAACTATTGGCCCCGATGCAACCCAGGGGGGCTGCCAACAAGTGTTCGGGAGACGTAGTGTGCATCCCATGGCTGCTCCCCCGGATCTAGTGTCAAAGGGGCGTCCCGACTGGGCATGTGTCCCGGCCCTCTGCCACAATCCGTAGTAGGTATTGAAATGTCTAACGAATGGCTTAAAAATGAATATTTTATTAGTTGTCATTCTTCATAGTTGTGCAATTTTAAGATCAGGATTCTACTTAAGTCGAAGTAAGTGGTACAGGAGGTGAGAAACCAGACATGGCTGCCTGTCCAGGCCTCCAGTTTGGCAATAATGACAGGTGGACTCGGTGACCATGACCTCCTCTGCCAGTGTTAGTGCGCTCTCTCTGTCACTTCACCGTAGTTAAAGAACATCTGCTTTATCTCTACGGTGTTTCTTTGTATTCCTTAGGTACAACAAAGTAAGTTTATTTGAATTCAGTAAATAATTTCTTAATGAGAAGGCATCCCAGTGTTCCATGTTTTTTATTATCCTTATTTTCAAATTTAGAATTTGTACATTCTTATTTTTCTTATATCAATTAAAATGTTTTTTTTTTGTCCCAGATGAAACAAGAGTGATTTTCTATAACTCAAACAAGTGTTTTATTGTCCTGTCAGTCAAAAGGTTAAAATAGCAAAACACATTGCGCCTCCAGTGATGGTACCCGTCTTGGAGAAAATAAGATTTCACAGTTTTCATATTCAGATGCCCAGAAGCAAAATGTCCGCTCTCCCCAGCTTCAGTTTTAAAATTGATCATTGAACTGAGAAGATCAAACTTGTATATGTGATTGAATTAAAACCCTTGTTTGGCACCGAATTGTTATTTGCCAGAGTTATTGTTGTTATTTCATCAAAGCCTGACATTTTGATCAGAAATCGTTCTGTGGTGGTGTTTGGTTTATTTCTCTGCAGTCATCCAGAAAAAATGTCTCTTTGTCTTTATTCAGTTAATTCTTTTTTTTTTTTTCTTTTTCTGAATTGTATGCTTTGTTAAACATTAATTGCCACACAAAAAAGCACACGTGGTGTATACAGCTGGAGTGAAATTGATAATAAAATGAGGAGTGAACCGTCACCACCGTTAACAGGCTGTTGGAGTTCTTTTTACAAACTTGATCTTGTTGTTTTGTTTGGACAAACTTTGGGCAGATATTGCAGAAGTGTTTTATCTTAAATTAGTTTATTGCTAATAACTGTTTATTTTCTTGGTTGCTTAATGTGCTAAGATGGCTAAAGTGTTTGGACTTTAATTCACAGAGTTGCTGGTACAACTCTCCCTTCTTCCTTTGTGACCCTGTCCCGGGTCATTTACTTACATTCTATCTTCTTCTTCTTCTTCTTTTTCCACTTCTGTGTGGCATCGATGTGTTTGAACAACCTCATCCAAACAGCTCGGTCCTGCAGCTCCTCGCCAGTCAGGCCCTTTTTCCCCTCAGATCTTCTTTTACTTTATCCATCCACCTCTGTTTTGGCCTTCCTCACCTTCTATCTCCCTGTTCTCCTATCCCATCACTCTTATGCACGCATATTCATTGTCTGTCCTCCTCACTTCCAACACCACTTCCACCTTCTTTCCTGCACTTTTAGATTTGTCTCCCACTTTTGTTGTACCTCTGATTGTCTCATTTCTTCTTCTGTCTTTTTTTTTGTCACTCCACACATTCATTTCAACATTCTTATTTCTGCCACATTTTAATTCTTCTGCACTCCCTTCACTGCCCATGTCTCAGCTCCATCTGTCATGGCTGGTCTTAAAATCCTTACCTTTAACCTTGCCCTTAATTCTTTGATCACACAATACTCCTGATACCTTCCTCCAGTTCTTCCATCTACACTGCACTCTATGGGTTATCTCTTCATCTAATTCTCCATCTTGGGCTCCCTGATCCCTGATATCTAAACTTCCCCACTCTTTTCAGTAGCTCCCCCCGCTGGCAAATTTTGGAATCCTGATCATCATTAAACCTCAGAGATTCTTTCTTCTTCTTCCTATTTGTCTTCAACTGTCCAAACTGTTCCAAAGCCCTTCTTCGTTCTTCCAACTTGCTCTCCACTTCTTCTTTTTTTTTTTTTCTGGTGTCCACGGCACAAAGCCTGCAGCAGGGGTATTGGTCAGTTGTCCCATGATCCCTCCATAACCAGATCAAAGAGGTAAGGACTTACTGAAGATCCCTGGTGCAGGCCTCCTCTTACTGGGATCTCATCTGGTACCCCAACCCATGTCCTCACTTCCTCACTCATATATCCTGGATAGTCCTTTATGTTAAGATTTATATGTTAATAAATTTTTAATAGTCGCACCTTAACTGTATATTTGTAAAGTGCTTTGGAATGGAGTTAAGTATGGTGCTCTTTTTAAGAAAATTGTGTCAGTTTGCTGTTTAGTCCAGCAGCACTTGCTCAGTCTTGGTGTGTGTCCCTCAAAGCAGCAAACAATGTTCATGATTTTTTTGCTTATTTATTTTTGTAAATTTTATTTTATTTTACAGTACCTATAATAAAGAATACTTTTGTATTGTCTGGACCCTGATGGCATGTTGAATTTACTTACTCCTGAAACAGTAAAAGAGTTTGCCAGTACCAATCACATTTCTTGACGCCCACCCTTTTTCTTAGTTATTTGTCTTTCACATCGCGGTGCAGAGAAATGCGGCTGAGCTGTCAGATGTTATAGTGAAGGTGTCAAGGACTCTATGGTGGCTCCTCAGCCATTGCAACTCTTTTATATCTTTCCTCTTGCCTGAAGAAGGGGCCTGAGTTGCCTCAAAAGCTTGTATATTGTAATCTTTTTAGTTAGCCAGTAAAAGGTGCCATTTTTCTTGGCTTTTCTTTATATCTTTCCTCTAAATCTAGAGAACTCACATTTCATGGAAGCAGCTGTATAGGACTTGGTTAAAAAAAAAAAAGGGAGTTAATTAATAAATGTAAAGCTAAATTATGAAAAAGGAGGCGGCTTCATTTTTCAAGAAACTCTGCATTCAAACAGCAGTTGGAAGTGTGGATTTTTGAAATGACTTTTCACTACGCTTACTGTTTTTTCTCTGCTGTGTGTCTGTGGTATTTGTGCTGATCTGCTTTGCCCGATCAAATGTTTTCCTGCCTCACACTGACATTCAGCACATTGCATTTTCATGTGTTGAGCTCCGTCCCGATGTTGTTTTCTCAGACTCATTAGAAAGAGAAAAGCTCTTAGCATTCTTAACCCCTCTTAATCCAATTCCAGATGATTTGAGGGTAGATGTGCCCTTGTTACATCCTTGGGGGGTTCAGTATCAGACCATCACAGAATACTTAGACATCCACACTAAACCAATGTAGAATCTCAAATGAACACAAATTACATGTGGGGGACACCTGGCAGTGCAGCAAGAAATGATCGAGACAGCATGGGTACAGCATTCAGTTTACCTTTATTATTAGCATTATTACATATTTGACAGATGACTTTATATCCAAGGTGACTTGGAAGAACAGGCGATTTCAGATCTGGTTAGATGGATTATTTTTTTCTACAGTCGAATTGTGACGGGCCATACATTGAGTCTGAGGTGGAGACTGCTGGAGAGACCATGCGAGAGAGCCTTATGGTCAAAAATAATCTGTGACAATGGAAAAAAAATATAAGCATGTCTCACATTAGGTGATGCATAACCTAATATACCTGTACAGTGAGGCAAGCTTTTTGACTGAGTAGTTTGATTATTTTCCTTTCCGTTATTACTCTCTTTTTCTGCTTTTAAGAATTTAACTATAACTGGTGAAATAAAAGTGAGCTGGTCAAGGTAAGAGTCTCCTCACTTCAGTCAGACCTCTGGAACTTAGAGACACTAGTACTGTATGTAGTAATGCCATCTAGTGGAGAAACCGAACATTTAGCTGTGTAATGCACATTTTGTGGCAGTAGCACGAGTATTCCATAACTTCTTGAAGTTGCATGAATTATTTTAATTGATTTTTGTTTATAAAGTCTTGCGAGTGTTCTCTGCTATCTAAGACAATCATTTTCCACCCTGACTGACATTTTCAGAGGAATTTTGCCTGCAGTTAGAAAGACAAAATTGTGAACATTAGAATCTTAGGATAAGTACACTGTGATGGACCTAAAATAGTTCATACCCATCAAATCAATTATGAGAGAGTAATGTTCATACTGTGGGTATGTAACTGTAATCGAGGAATGAAAAATTAAAATCAATCTGCAGCATGCATGTGCACCTGTTATTAAGTTGTAGTAGGTGTACTGTGAGCATAACATCAGTGTTTGGAGGGGGAATCACTTAAAGTAAAAATTCTTGTTAATAAAGTGAAGTATTTTATTGATGATTTATTGCTTAGAAGTGAAATACAATCTGTCTGTCTATCAAACATACTTTATAGTGCCTTTCACATCTATCTATCTATCTATCTATCTATCTATCTATCTATCTATCTATCTATCTATCTATCTATGTATCATATAGTGTCTTTCACTTTATCTGTCTGTCTTATATAGTGCCTTTCACATCTGTCTATCTATTTATCTATCTATCTATTATATAGTGTCTTTCACATCCATCTACCTATCTATATAGTGCCTTTCTATCTACCTATCTATCTATATAGTGCCTTTCTATCTATCTGTCTGTCTGTCTCTCTGTCTCTCATATAGTGCCTTTCACCCCTATATATCCATCTGTCTGTCCTTGTTGATGCCAGGTAAACTAACAGCTCATAAAGAGTAATAGACCAACAGGGGCACTGCCAGTGTTATGTAACCAGCTGTTCACCCTCAGCTTCATGTTAAAGCAGTGGGAGGTAAAGGATAACAAAACCACCTTAAGAAGTCTGAGATGCGTCTCCTGCTGCTCCTCGTATGTGCGTTTTGACAGTTTGAACGGGGTGATTTGGATTGAATCTGATGCATTTATTTAGGGAGAGAGCACTTCCATCAGTTCTGTGTCCATTAGGCAAATGCTATAGGCTAACTTTGTATGGTGATGAGGTTGGATGTGGAAAACAACTGTGCCACAAAAGTAATTAACCACGTTTTATGATGTGGCAAATAAAGAGAGACTTTGAAGCAACATTAAAAGTGAAGAAGGAGGTTGATAGAAGTGCTCCTTTAATTAAGATGGGGGAAAGAAGAGCCATTATGTGTGCTAGAAAGCATTGGCCATCTTGTGATTGCTGAGAAAGGGTTAATTTCCAGCACAGTCTTATTGTGGTGAGACAGCCAAGCCTCCCCACCCCCCAAACCCCCCAAACAAAGCCCCCCTTTGTAAGGAAATGAAAAGTTTGAACAGACGATGAGATTTGTGTTAATTGTAAGGTGCATTGTGTGCGCCATACAAGTGTAAAGGTGTTGTTGACAGGTGGCCAGGTTTACTCTGTATAAAACCATGTGTGCGCTGTCAACACCGTGCAGGCAGTCCTCTTTCGATTGATGAATTGCCTGCTTTCTTGATTAAACTTTCCGCCACATACAGAACAAAAAAGCCTACATTAGGATGGCAGAAAGGAACATGTCAGAAAGCTGTCGTCTTTGCCTACTGTATGTGCAGATGTTAGGCGCAAGCAGTGACATTTATTACCAGAGTATTAAAAACTGTTGTTCTTATTGATTTGGCAGAACCTCTGCAGAGAGTAATATCTCTACAATGGACTTTCAGCACCAATATTTCTGACTTGCCCTTTTCATAAACAGAGAAGATTGTTTTCTTTTTTCTTTTTTTTTTCTTTCTTTCTCTGAAAGTGCCGAAGGTTAAGTTACAGTTCAGCATTCACTCCAAAGCCCCCACCGCCCCCCCATTCTCCTTCGCGTGCTGCACACTAGAGCGTTAGCTATTGCTTTGTCAGGCGCGGATAATTGGAGGAGATACACAGACAGGGTGGCACTTCTGAGGACAGTATATAAAAGAAACACAAAGAGATCTTTGTCACTTGTTTGCAAGTGTAAACGTGTTTAAAGACAGAATATTAAACAGTTGGCACCAATGTCTCTTTTTACAAATGTGTTAGTGCAGTGTGTTTTCGAGCCCCATCTGTAATGCACTGGTTTCTAGGAGTGGGAAACACTCACAAGTTACCCGGATTTACTGTTTAGAATGCTTCATTTGATGAAAAGAGCAGGTTTAAGTGTCGTGTCGTAAAATCTGTGTATCCAAGTTTGATATCGGGTACCGTTCAGGATTGCGCGTCCTTTCACTTTTATGTCAGTTTTGACATTTTGTCAGTTGCGCTCTTGCCATTTTTGGCTCAGCTGGCATTTCATACAGCTTTGTGTTTTTAAGTGAAGAAAGGTTAGAAGGGATATCCACTTGTATCTTTGCCCACATATCATCTGCAGGTGCTGCACCAGCGTGTAGGCGTCTGGAAAATAATACACTCTGAGTTTCGTGAATGCAGAAAACCATTTGCTTTTACGGTTGCATTGTACTTAATTTTTATGTCCGTCATGGCAAACTTCCTAGAAATAAACTCAAGCCCGTGGGAATGCAGTTAATAATGTACACATTAAGTGTACCGCATCCGAGTCTTGAATTGAGCTAGAAAGAAGAAAGATTTCACCACTTGGGTTTAAAATGCACTCTCTTGATTTTTAAGTTTATTCATCTCTCAGAATCGGCCTGTGCCTGTGACACTGAGCATCCCTTAAAAATATTATAAGGCGATGGAGGTATAGGAATGGGAAGCACACAATCGGAATTGAGAGCTGGTGCTCACTTCCCGTACTTCTTTACTTATATAATTATGCAGGCCTGTTGTTTTTAATCTCTTGGTAATTGGGCCGAGGGGCTATTCGGGCTGCTTTAACTGCAGCGATTTTCAAAAGACATTGTGTTGTATTGTCATTGTGTTTCTTTAAAAAGACATCGTGTTGTATTGTCATTGTGTTTTTTCAAAAGGCATTGTGTTGTATTGTCATTGTGTTTTTTTAAAAAGGCATTGTGTTGTATTGTCAGTGTTTTTTTAAAAAGACATTGTCTTGTATTGTCATTGTATTTTTAAAAGACATTGTCTTGTATTGTCATTGTGTTTTTTTAAAAGGCATTGTGTTGTATTGTCATTGTTTTTTTAAAAAGACATTGTGTTGTATTGTCATTGTGTTTTTGTAAAAGACATTGTGTTGTATTGTCATTGTGTTTTTTCAAAAGGCATTGTGTTGTATTGTCATTGTGTTTTTTTAAAAAGGCATTGTGTTGTATTGTCAGTGTTTTTTTAAAAAGACATTGTCTTGTATTGTCATTGTATTTTTAAAAGACATTGTCTTGTATTGTCATTGTGTTTTTTTAAAAGGCATTGTGTTGTATTGTCATTGTTTTTTTAAAAAGACATTGTGTTGTATTGTCATTGTGTTTTTGTAAAAGGCATTGTGTTGTCATTGTGTTTTTTTAAAAAGACATTGTGTTGTATTGTCATTGTGTTTTTGTAAAAGGCATTGTGTTGTATTGTCATTGTGTTTTTTTAAAAAGACATTGTCTTGTATTGTCATTGTATTTTTAAAAGACATTGTGTTGTATTGTCATTGTGTTATTTATTTTACTACATTATAAAATACCTTTTGGCTATTCATTTAATATATTTGTTTATTAACACATGCTTTTATCTATAAATGTTTGCATATAAGAAAAATAGTATTAGTAAAAATATTTATAACATAGTATGCCTAATTGATACAGAATGCAGAAAATTGTTGAAAGTTTATTTTGATTGAATCACCATATATTATTTTGGTTTTCTTTTCATTTTTGAGTAAGAATATTTAATCTGCCTCGGTAATTTGCACCCAGATGCATATCTCTTCAGTCCATGGGTACAGTTGGGCTTCTGTAACATATGATCTACACACACACACACACACACACACACACACACACACACAGTGCATCAGCCACCTGGCTCATATGCAGAAAACATCCAAGTCTGAAAACCTGGTGGTCTGATAAGCGCCCACATGAGAGATAGAAATTTCACTCCCCAGGTGAGTTGATGGATCCTTCTATTTAGGCCTCACAGCTGTCAGCTGTTTTGTAAGAGCTCTGAGCGTCTTGATGCAAATCCTCTTTGCAATAAGTGGATGGCAGTACAATTTGTGGCAGCCTTCTCTTTAACCAGAATTCTACCAGCAAATCCAGACTGTTAAAAAGCAAACCTTTAAAATGTACCTTCTGCTCCTGTGAGCATTTAATTGTGGTTGTGTCTTTGTACGGTACCTACGCTCGTTTTTCAGATCCACTTTACCTACAGGTCAGGCAGATTGAAACGCCCAGTCAGGCTCTAGGATGCCCTGCACATTAAGCAAGTGAATGAAACACGTGCCACTTGAATGGGTGCTTAATTAACAAATATTCCCGCCTTGGTAACTCTTCCACCATCCTCCCATACAACAAATCAGTTGGGATATTATGAGTTTAGCTGGTTTGCATTACTGGTATCAGCAGAAGTCATTTTTTGGGTTAACAAACCAGACGGCTGGAGTTTTCAATGAGTGTTGCACACACAAAGCCATCCTGACGAGAATGCAGACCTCATTATGAATTAAAGGCAGCTTTTCTGGTTTGGTGGCAGTAACATTCAGTGATGGGTTCAAGTATGGCGTCGACTTAAGTTTATTTTTATAGTTTCTGTGTTTTCATATCAGGTCATTATACAAAGTTTTAGTTGCTGTGTTTTACACGGTCCGCACTCCTTGTACTCGTGGTCACATTTACATTCAAACAATTTTGTAATAATTATTTAATCCAAATAGCTGCTTACCTACACCTTGACATAACTGGGTATTATAAAAGGCTCATTAATTAACAGTTTGGCCTTAACAGTGTGCAGTGTTGGCTCATATTTTCATTTATGTGTGGCATTTGAATAAGATTTATGTGTGTTTTACCTTAAATATCATAAAACTGGTCTTTAAAATTGAAATCAACAAATGTATTGAGTTACACTAAATAGGCATGCGATGGCACTGTTAAAGGGAACTACATTTGTTGACAACTTACCCGATCACTAAAAAAATAAATAAATTCAATTGTGTGATCCTGTGGGGCCAAATCTAATTGGTTTATGCACAACATTATTTCACATTTGTACTATGCATCCTTGTATTTATTATTTAGTGTTTTTGTTTTTGCATATACAGTACATAATAATTAGTACATGCACACTATAATTAAATAGTTTAATTATCTTTAGAACATGGCCAAAAATCCTCAACAAAATGACGCCTAATTTTTTTTTTCTGAAACCGATACAAAAAACCGTCCTTGAAAGTTGTGTCATTTCTGTCTGTGACGCTCCTTTTCTGCGGGAGACGATGACGAGCTTCGGTATGTGAATCGATAGAGAGCAGATACGGGACCTACATTTAAAAGTGGGTAGAGTTAATGGCAAAGCGTAATTACTAAAACGATTTAACGTAAAGGCTAAAAAGCAACTTTATTATTAGATTATTAGGTGGCTCAGTAATTGCCACGCGAGAGGGGGGCTTCACAATGCAACAGTCATGCGGCGGCAGCAGGCATTGTCTCGAAAGCTCTCAAAATTAACTTCAGTTCACAAAATGTCATGAGGCCCCATGACAAAGAATTTTTGATTTTCAGTAACTGATATCAGAATCCTTATTAAAGAATGTGCATCTGCTTTTAATTTACTCCAAATAATTGGAAAATGCAATGAAGCTTTCCAATTAAAGCACAGCGTTATGCCGTTTAATAATACCCCCATAATATTATAGCTTATGAAGTGACAGGTGAGTTGGCCTATGAATAAAACATAAAGCCTGCAATAAGGGACAGAAAAAAAGAAAAACTGAGACAGTTGTTGGGGGCTTTTAAATGCTTGATGTAATTTGCATATATTAATCTCCTCTTTTCAGGCTTATCAGGCATTCTTCGGTATTTGAAGTTAAAATAGTGATGACATGGAAGGGTACGCTTCGTTTTTTCAAGGATTTATTACTTGTATAATTCCGGATCTTTAATAAGCCGATATGACTGATCCTTGGAGTTCTGTAGAATTCGGTTAATTGTTCCAGATGGTGTGCAGTGATTATGCAAAATTACTTTTTTTTTTCTTTTTTTTTTTTTTTTTTTCCTTCCCCACACCATTTTTTGATTGACTTACACACAAAAAGGTGGGGGGGGCGGGAGGGAGAATTTAATTTTTCTTCAGTACTTTCATTAAGCCTTCCCACATCAAATTTGGAACAAAAGTTATATCTAATCTGCTGTTACAGCATGTTGAGCAGTAAAGGGTCTGCGTTGTCACGGCTTGCACAGCACACAAAGGGTGCTTAACGAAAACACGGGCCCGCTTTTATTTTCCGTCAAAATTGCACTTGTCAAGACAGCTGGCTGTTGAGTTTCCGTGGCAGTGTCACTGTCTCGCGTTTGGCTCCTCAAAGAGCTGCGTACTCTCGCACACACTTCTAATGCTGTTTGGTTTGCATTATTGCCTGTTATCCTGAAATTTTTTTTACCCTTCCCTCGTGTCAAACCCCCTTTTTGGCGCATGTAGCCGTAAACAGACGGAGAAAAATTCCTGTTGTTGGAACTTTACGTTCTCTTAAATTGAATATTTTGCAAAGCCGCTTTCCCTGTTTAGTATCAGTCACATGAACTTAATCCACAATTACATTTTTAAGAGGAGCATATAAAAGAGATTCATGGCGATGTTTGAGATTTGAAGAGCTATAAAAATGTTACAGGTGTTGAATTGAAGCCAGAGGGGGTGCTAAAAGGCACGACTGGGAAACTTGCAATGTCAGGCCCGTCGCTGAATTTGGAGACTGGATGGGCACCCGTTACATCAAATGCCCCATACCTGTTGCATTTCAAGGTGTGTATTTAATTACGATCATTTTAAAGATTCTTTTTTGTAGGCAAATGTGGCTCAAGGCGTGTTTTATGTGAAATGGTTAGACTGCATTTTCCTCCCATCTGTTTTTCCACAAGGATTGCTGGATTTTTTTTTTTGATAGTTTATAATACCACATAAAATGAATAGAAACTTTTTTTTGGTCATCTGTTACTTAATATATTACACCTGGAGTATCTGTATTCAAAAAATAAAACTGCAGTTCAAATTTAAACAGATTTCTTTGGAGCAGAAGGCTGATTATCATACCTTTAAATGGCAAAGGAACAGCTTTGTCCGACTTTATTTAAATATCTTTTTGATTTTGTTTTTTGTGTAGTTTAAAACAGTTGGCAGTATGGCCCAGTGGGTAATGGGATGGACTATTAAAAATAAGAGTTGCCAGCTCCATTACGCGCCACTTTCTCCATAAGTGTGTGTGTGGCCTGAGAAAGTCACTCTGACTTCCAGGGCTCACAGTCAGGTGAATCATTAAATGTAAATATATTCATAATTAATAATAATCTTTACATTTACTGTATATTGTACTTTTCTCACTACTCAAAACACTTTACATCCTGAGTGGGGAGCCACCATCAGTGCACAGCATCCACTTGGATGATGCAACGGCCGCCATTTTGCCAGTACGCCCTCCACACAGTAGCTGTTAGGCGGTGATGAGGTAACAGAGAGAGAAGATGATTAGAGGGCCAGAATGACCAGGCCGCGATGAGCAATTCTGCATTGTGTCTCTCAGTGATGTCTACTTGCCTTAAAAAGCAAATAATCGTGTTAAGGTTTGCAAGGAGTCAACTCATGGCTTGATAGGAAGTGAAGCAGAGCTTAGAAAGGCCCACACTTTGGGCAGAGAATGGACCAGAATGCACCAGGAAAGGTAAAGTTGCTTCATCCGTCCACTTTCTCAGTTGTTTAGCCAAAGAACTCAACACTTCCATATACTGGTGAGAGCTCCTGCTTTTTAAAGCTGTGAAGACCCCGGATTACATGATGGAGTGCACTGCTAACAGTCATATGAGACAATATTAAGCCATATTCAGTGCCACTGTTATACACTGTTGTTAAGGCTGCTTATTGTAGTTTGCACTAAAGTTGCATTTTCAAGCCTGACTCCTCAGATTAAGAGTTTCAGTAATACAAAGAAGTCTGTTATACTTGTGGCAGGGGGAATGATGAGACAGGGCAGAAGCCAAATGCTTAGGGTGCCAACTGGACAAAACACCATTTAATTACAAGAAAAGCATCAATTAAAACACACACTCGGTGGCGCTCTCTGGCTGGGACAACTCCCCTGAAATGGTGGTCTTTTTAAAGGACGTCTTCTCTCTCACTCTTTATGGCAGTCTGCTCCATAATCCAGGAGGGTCTGCCTTTTATACTGAGCAGGGATTCCTTGGCTTTTGTTGCTCAAAGGAAGATTTCTCGGTGCAGTGAGTGGACAAAAGTCACAAACCCTGTTCACGATAGCGCCACCTCTCGTCCCGGGATGGTACCACACATACCTTGGGTGTACCTGGAAGGTGACCCTCTGGTGCGCATGCGTGACACACCTCAAGAATAAAAACACTTGAAAATCTCAAGAACACGATGAGTGCAAAGTGATGCTGTGAAATGTGTGTTAGACATCCATCCATTATCCAACCTGCTGAATCCTAACACAGGGTCACGGGGGTCTGCTTGAGCCAATCCCAGCCAACACAGGGCTCAGGGCAGGAACAAACCCTGGGCAGGGTGCCAGCCCACCGTAGTGTGTTAGACATCTCCTAACTAAATAATCCCAGCTAACATGGCCAAAGTAAACATTTCAGATAGACCTTCTGAGTGAACCTGCAATCGGGACATGCCTATCATAAACACAATAATATAATAATAATAATGCATTTTATTTATAGGGCACTTTACATTAGCAGTAAATCTCAAAGTGCAACATAAAAAGATTAAACAAAGGCAAGGCAAGATAAACACAATCTATATATATAATTCACTAAGGCAAGACATCCATGGAAAACACCCCGGAAGGGGCGAGGATTCACTAAGCCGCCGACAAGTAAGACACCCATGGCGCACGCAGGAAGGAGCCACGCCCACCAACTCCAAGACCATTTGATACGACGACAACTCGCGGAGCCACGCCCACCAACTCGGACGCGACGTCACAGAAAAAAAACGGCGTCATTTATATTCGTCTGTCGTAGAGGCCACATGCACCTCCGAGCCACGTTGACTGTTCATAGAGGCATGTTTTTCGCGGAGGTGAATCGCCATAAGCAGCGTGTAAAACGGTTTGCGAGGGGTATCCCATGGGATCCTTAACAACTGAGGTTAAAACACAATGAAGTAAGCAGTCTTTAAAAACCGAGTTTTCGGTTACGACGCACGACCGCGTGTACCATAGCAAACTGTTTTACACGCTACATACAGCAATTCGCATCCGCGACAAACATGCGTCTTCTTAGATGCTCCTGCAGGAACACGAAAGACGTTTCCCTGCCCACCAACACTCCTTTTTCACCGGCCCACGTCTACCCTCACTCTCTAGGCATTCACACTGCCTGCCCATGTGCCCGGACGCAAAAACTCACCGACCACCCAGTTAGTCCCTTTCGTCTGTGCTAGAAGTCCACATGCACGTCTGAGCCGCGTTGACTTTTTATTATTCTTTTCGGTTTCGACACCCAACCGCGTCCACCATGAAAAACCATGCGAAAGGAACAACGAAGCCCCACCTCGCTACTACCGTGGTCGGGTGTCTTGGTGGATTATATATAGAAAAGCAGCCACAACCGCACAGAGCAATGAAAAGTCTACGTGAGTCACAGGTGCATCTGGACTGTGCAAAGACGACAACGACTCAAGTGCCGAGTTGGAGGTGGGCACACGAGCGGGCAGTGCATACTGAACGAGAAATTCAGTCACGGACGACTGTGTGTTGGTTCGTTCCGTGCATTGTTACAATGTTACTTTTCTTGCTGATTTATTACATTACCGATTTTTCAAATGTTAATTTTCTCCCTGTGCTTAAAAATCATTAAAAAACCGGCCTGATTATGCGGCGTATGGTACGCTGCGGGTTGGCTAGTAATATGAATTTTGCATTAAGGGAAACAAATAAAAAATGTTAAGTGGTAAAATGCATCTTGCCATCTTGCCTTTACTAAGCCTTCTGGATTGAAGGATTATGTGAGAAAAATCAGACATTTTGATGACAGATTTCATCATCATTTTAAATGCTCAGGTATGTTTTGTTGTTTTTAACTTTGCATGGGTCTCGCACAATACAGGAGCTCAGTCATATCTCATTCAGTATTTGGTATAAAAATATATTATAACGGTGGCAATGTTACTAATTGTAGTTTGTTAATATTACAGATTATCCAATGATAAGTGACCATCCCACTGAAAAGAAGCTGAAGACATTTTTGTTCTGAGCTCCCCTCTTCACGTATTTCTGGTTAATACTTTAAATGTGTGCCTGCAACTTCCCCCGTCTATCCCAGCAGGCACAGTGTCAGCACTTACAAGCCGATTTGCAAATATGGACGTTCACAGTTCTTCTTATTGTGCTGTAGACGTAAAACTACTTTGGTATATTGGGTGGCACCTCCGTATAAAGTGAGGAAGGACAGGTAGTGACACAGCTGGGACCATCCAGTGGTGCACACACTTTAGGCCCACTGCTAATTTTTTAAGAGACCGCCATCTAAATACCTTCAACAAAATGCATTCAAAGTATCATATAGAACAAGGGTGTCCAACTCCAGTCCTGGTGGGCTGCAGCAGCTTCAGGTTTTCATTCTAACCATCTTCTTCGTTAGTGAGCCGTTTTTGCTGCTGATTAACTCGTCTTGCCTGAGTTTTAATTGACATGACTCTGACCTCTTAGCTGTTTCTTTTTCCTTAATGAGCAGCCAGACAATAATGAGACACGAAACATGAACAGCCCACCTGAAAATAAAGAAAGGTGAGGGTCTCGGTCATGTCGGTCTGCTCAGGTCACCCAAACATCTTGACGGTGGTCTTAGAAAAAACAGAAAATCAACAGAATGAGAGCAGCGACAAGTCCTGATATTCAATGATGGCTTTCATTAACAGCAGGAATTGGCTTCTCTTTAAGAAACTGGCTGGAGTTTGAAGCCCCAGTTTAGCTGGTCACCTGTTGGCTCCTTTCACATCTCATTTAATGAAGAAACGAAGCAATTCAGAGGACTGAATCCTTAATAACAGGGCTATTAAAATAAAGGGAAAATTAGTTAATTAGCAGTGAAAACTGGTCACTGATTAGGAAAAAGGGTTACAATGAAAACCTGCAGCCACGGCGGCCCACCAGGACCGGAGTTCGACACCCCTGATGTAGCAGAACCACTCAAAAATCTTTAAAAATAAAATAAAATGGCTGGTATGCACTGATGATGACAACACATTTTTGTTTTCTTGTGGCCTGTTGCATACACTTTGCTGGTTTCGCATGGACCTTCTCTGTCTGTCCTTGGGTACTCTGCCTTGTCAGGTGCTTGATTCCTTTATTGCGTCCAAACTGTGTTGGTTTGGGTGAGCCAGACCAACGTGTAACACTTGTATGTAGGCTGTGCTAACACTGCCGGGCTATCAACATAATTTCGTCTTTCCCTCTCGCATCCTCTCTTTATTTCGTCTGGTGGTGCGTATATCAGCGTGCACGTGTCTTATACAAACCAAATTCTTAAATGACCAGCATGTGCAAAAGAATACGAGCTTAGCTCAATCAGACCTTGTTGACATCAGTGGCGCCACCTCTGCTGACAGCAGTGATTAACATGGAGGGTCAGAAGTGCATTTTTCCTGCCTCTAATATTTTTACGTTTTGGTTGGCACCGCAGGTATGATTACTTGTATCCCTGCGCTGCCTTGCCAGGAGATATTTCCTCAAGTACAGTTTTATTACTGTAACATCCATCTACTTCTGCCTGCACAGAGACATTCTCCCTAAATGAAGTTAAACACACCACCTCCGTGTAGCTCCAGTGACCTGTATTATCAATCACTTTTCATCCATCGTGTTTGGCTTGAGGCACAGTTAGATGAAGCTAATCACCTGTGTCACACAGACAGTGACATGTAAGAAATAATTTTGCCGTCAAAGTCTGATCCGGCTGTCCGCATGCACGTCACATTCTGAGAATCAGAATTATGTTTGAAATGGGGGGCGGGGGGGGGGAAGCAATCTATACCAAGAAATCCAAATTAAATTAGATGAAAGTGGTGATGTACAATTGGCCGTACGGACCCCAAAGGTATAAAGAAAACGCTGTGCGTCTTACTAAACGGAGTAACTGAATCTCCTTACCTAGAGTGGGGCTTTTTAAAATTCTAGCCTTTGACTAGTGTGGCTGATTTTTAAAATTCTTTTGTTTGTGGTTGGATTTTAACAATACCGCTTTTATCGTTTTGATGATGTGTGAGGCCAGAAGACGGAAAATTGTTTTACATTTAATGCAATGTCTCTGTGTTTTTGGTCGATCTTCAGTACGTTTGTGTGTAACCAATACATTTTACCAGCATTCTGGGTGTTTCTCTCCATTGGGGGCAAATTGTGAATGTAAATCATGTAACAGAGTCGCCTAGCTGGTGGGCACTCCTCTACAGGAGTGCTTTGCAAAGAACGGGTGAAGGCGCACCTGGCTTTGTAAATCATGACGGCCAGCTGCATGTACAGGTTTTAATAAATAGGCCTGCTTTCCACTCGTCTTTTTGGCTAAAAGGCATGAGAAGGGAGAACAGGACGCTCTGTCTTCGTTTCAAGAAATTGACAGGCGCTTGGCAGAGTGACTAACAAATAAAGCTTTGGGAACTTTTGGGTTGCATGCCATGTGACCCTGCCAGCCAACCATGGCCCCCGTAGTATACAAATCTTGACCAAAAGGAGCTAGTGGGCCTTCCGAGATATTACTTTGATTACAAACCTCTTTGTGTAGAGCCTGGACTGATACACGGGTGAAATAAAAGAAACATTTTCTGTTCTCGAGGAGAGTAAAAAGTGATGAAGCCTCCTCTCTCACGGGTAATAGTAGTGTGTTGCAACAGAGCGAGCTTTGCCTCCGAGATATGTAATGACGTTGTGTCATTATATTGAACTGATGCATTCTCACTTCCCGAGTTATGACACATCTCAACAGGGATCATGCATCTTTAACAACGCGCCGTGTCAGAACAGGAGAGAACGACGTTCAAGTGACACGCTAATAAATGCAACCCATCTGAGCACAAGTGAGACCAAGAACAGTTTGAAAATGATTTATATAAAGCACTTGGGACCCATGAGATTTTAACATCCCTGCATGGTTAATGTGTCTTTTGTTATGAGTATGTAATTAATAAAATCACATTTGAGTTTTAACCTTTTTTTTTTTTTTTTCTTTTTTCTTCTTCCACTTGGCTTCATCTCCTCTTAATTCATAGTGTGAGGCTCCCTAGCTTTAAAAGCGACGTGGTTCTCGGCACACCTCAAGAAAATAAATAATAAATAAATAAATAAATGGAAACTCTTAGTTTTGCGGAGGCGGATTTTATATAGATGTATATATAATTACTAAATTGGTTTATTAGGTGGAGAAATGCTGGATTTCTCTTCTTGATAATTGGGCATCTCATCCCTGTAGGCTGAAGGGCTTTACAATACTTGCATGCACAATAGGCTATGTATTTTTTTTTTTTTTTTTTGAAAACCCATAACTAGCTAATAACTGCTCTGGTGTCATCTGAGAGTAATGGTATGCTGATTAGCATAATTAATGACAAATGGTGGCGCAGAATTGGTGGATTGGTTTAGGGGATGATGAATGAGTTAAGGCCTTGGTTGGATTCTGCCAAGTAGGCCTCACTGGCTGTCAGCCCTTCTGTTGTTGCACGGGCAAAACTCATTAGTCACTGTGTGAGGTGCCAGTTTACATTCACTGGTGCTGTGAACACAGAAAACTTAATAACGGCAGCAAACACAGAACGCCTGCTGCTGTGTAGTTAGAGACCTTCCTGGACTCTCTCAACATAATAATGCGGTCGCGTAAAATTTTATAACTCCCGCTATTTCTGCCGCCGAGCTGGCTGTAGGGTGAGGTGGCTCTGGGATTTTTGGGGCTTTATAACTTTTATCAACACCACCACACCCCCCCAATCCCTTTTTTAGTCCACCTACAGTTAATTGCAGCTGTTGACGTAAACAGAGATTGCATGTGGTATCCAGCTTGGGACTTGTTGATCTAAGACTGATTTCCATTTTTAATTGAATTCTGATGAATTATAGAAAACATTTAACAGCATGCAAGAGGCCTGATTAAATTGTGTTTCAAAAAAAAAAAAAAAGCTAAAGTTCAGAATCTATTCATTTCACTCTAATTGAAGTTTAGCTAATTTAGTTACACTCTTAAAATGCGGTTATTTAACACTCTTTTCACTATACATTAGGCGTGACTTTAAGAGCAGTTTGTTACAAACCTCGAATGGTCTGATGTGTCAGCGAGGGGCCAGCAGTACTCCTTCAGCTATTGTTACAGCCCTGATTGTTGTGTTTTAGGGGTGTCCGGGCTGGGGCTCAGATGCTCTAATTACATTTATTTTGTTTGTTTTTCTTTACGTTCATTCAGTGGATTGTTTAGTTTCGCTTTCTCCAAGTATGTTCTGCTCTGGAGCCGCCTGCCCAGCACCACGTGGGACTGCCCTCCGCACTATGAAGGCCGAGGAAGGCCCACGGTCCCTTACGGTTCATTGTCTGCACTTGTTTGTAGTGGGTAGGTTCTCTGGTGTCTGTTGCTCTTTTTTGATTGTGATTTTTTTGGATTTTTCTGACCCTTTTGCTCTGCCTTTTGACCATTCTTTGATTTTCATATTGGGATTTTGTTTGCATTTGTGTGTGTGCCCTGCGGTGGGTTGGCGCCCTTCCCGGGATTGGTTCCTGCCTTGCGCCCTGTGTTGGCTGGGATTGGCTCCAGCAGACCCCCCCGTGACCCTGTGTTCAGATTCAGCGGGTTGGAAAATAGATGGATGGATGGATTTTGTTCGCTTTTGTAGATTTGCCTATTTTTGAAGGAACTGCCTTCTGTGTTTTTTGTGCTCTGCAGAGCTTCACTCTCTTTAGAGCTTTTTTTTTTGTACAGAGATTTTTATATTTACAGATATTCTTCTTTGCCGTTTTGATGGTGTACCCACCACACTATTAGGCACTTTGAGTATTTCAGGAACTCTCTGCAACAACAGCATTTATTTATATAGCACATTTTCATACAAATAATGCAACTCAAAGTGCTTTTACATGATGAAGAAAGAGAAAAAAGACAAAATAAATAAGAATTAAAATTCAGGGGTCCCTAGGCCATGGGACCATTCAGTCCCCTCTAGGCATTCTACTTAACATCAATGACCTCAATCAGTCCTCATGGTATTTATGATTCTCATGGAAGAACTTGATGATGACGGTCATGTGGACTTCTGGCCTTTAATCCATCAACTGATATTGTCAGGCAATTATTGGGAGTTTGGGTAAATAATCAAAAATTGCTCAAACTCCATAAATTTCCCTAATGCACAAAACTGTCAAACAAGGAAAAACACGTGCCTCTACTTTAGGCTATTTTTTTTCCACCTCTCTCATTTCGATATATAAGACAGTTCATTATTTGTCCCAAGAGGGAAATTTTGCATTTTCTTTAAACATATATACAGAAGCTCAAGAAATATAATAGACAAACAAGAACAGCCCCCCCGAATGCACACACAGAATTACACAAAAAGAAGAAAATGTCTGACTTGCCTACTGATCAGAGAGTGGTCCCGGTAAGGCGCTATGCAGGCGTATTGCCAGTTGTGCTTCTCCACACACTTCTGGCTGAAAGTAATCAGTGACAAGATGTACAGCATTTTTCAAAAATGGTCAACATGCTTTCCTCCACTGCCACCTCCATCCCATAATTGAGCTTTTCAATTATTTTGGCATGTAGGACATTCTTGCCCACAGTAGTAAGAGGAAGCATCCAAGGCCAAACTACAAAACCTGTGGATTTTGTCAATCTCAATACTTTAAAACTCTTTTAACAATGTAATTATTTATGAAAGTCTTCCTACCTTGGCAGTGCCATTCATGTGACTCTGGTGACTCTTCCTATGAAGATTTGGAGAGCATGGGGGGGGGTCATGAGGTCGCTGGAAAGGGGTGTGTGGCGCTCCCGATATCAATGTAAAAGGACGAAGGTCCAAGTCTTTAGAGTCCTGGTGCTTCCTGTCTTACTATATGGTTGCGAGACATGGACGCTATCCAGTGACCTGAGATGAAGACTGAACTCCTTCACTACTGTGTGTCTCTGGAAAATCCTTGGGTACCATTGGTTTGACTTTGTGTTGCACATTAGAGAGAATGAGGCACATTACCTGCATTGTGAGGAAGCGTCAGTTACGGCACTACGGCTCTTAAGATTCTCATTGTTGGGGATCGTTCATGTAACACCTAGATAGAGGGTCATTTCCGGAGGGTGGGACTGGACTGCGTGTCTGCCTGGGGGGTTGCAAACCGGGATCCCGAGTCGTTTCATTGTGCAGTGGGTGCGGCAATGTGCTGTACCAGTGCAGGCTCCCCAACTTGACTTAACTTTTTTTTTTTTTGTTGTTCTTTATTTCGCCTTATACAATTTCTCATATTAGGAATTTGTTATTTTTCGCATACCCCTTGAGCTCAGAGCGCAGGGTCAGCCATTGTACAGCGCCCCTGGAGCAATTGAAGGTTAAGGGCCTTGCTCAAGGGCCCAGCAGAGTAGGATCTCTTTTGGCAGTGACGGGGATTCGAATCGGCAACCTTCTGGAGACCAGCTCAGATCCTTAACCTCAGAGCCACCACTCCGCCCTTAGACTTGCTCCCTCAAATCCACATTGCTTTGCACAACCATTCCTTTTTTTTTAGCATCATTTTTTTCCCATTTTAATTACTGAGCATTTACTACTATGTACAGTTTTAGTTTTCAGCATCATAACTTTGTTTTAATGTCAAAGTTTGTCTTTAACCTGAATGAACACTGATCAGCAGCTTCAATACACACACAGACGGTCTTGCCGTGTGTGTCTCTGTGATGATATTTTTTTACTCCATTAGCAGTTAAATCGATGCTTCGAGGGTAATCGGTCTGTGGGCTAAATTTGCCTCGTCTGCCTTCTCCATAACACTCCAACAGACATTATTTCTATTTTTGCTATAGTTTTAAATGCTTAACTCTCTTTTCTTGTTTTCCATTTATTTTGCCACTTTTCTGTATATTTTGTATCCTTGTACTGACAATTAAAAACAAGCAGAGCAACATTCATTTCTATCGCATGTTTTCATACAAATCAGTGTTTTGCAAGATGAAGAAAGAAAAATATAAAAATAAGAATAGGCAATGCTAAATAACAAAGAATAAAGTAAGGAGAGCAGAAAAGAAAAAAAAAACTCCAGGCAGCCGAAGGAAAAAACACAAAATCTGCAGGGGTCCTGAGGCCAC
Organism: Polypterus bichir lapradei; assembly: GCA_026402145.1. Classification (NCBI taxonomy): domain Eukaryota; kingdom Metazoa; phylum Chordata; class Cladistia; order Polypteriformes; family Polypteridae; genus Polypterus; species Polypterus bichir. Next base: position 6,545,872 of record JANRMT010062802.1, on the reverse strand, counting down.
GAGACCACCCAGACACCGGGCAGACAACACTGAAAGGCTGCAGTGACTTCAGCGTCAGACCACTAAATAGTATATAATGGATTCAATAATCAAAAAACACCTAAATAAAAAAGAAGGACATTCTGGATGAAAATATTATTCAATGAAACAAAAAAACAACATTATCCCCATATAATTGCTTAGTTTATTTTTTTTATAAAAATTTATCAAATGTTGTTCTGTAACTTGACCCCAAGAAACAAAAAATGGGAAATGACCGCACACTTATTTAGGCCAGGAGGCCAATTTACAACAGATGTTGGTTTCAACTTTGGGAACCACCTAGCCTATTTTGATAAATAATTGTGTTCATATACTGTCATGAATGATTTTATTTAAAATGAATATTAAAGTCCTCTTCACACCAAAGAAAGACCGCAAAAGACTAAAAAGTTTAATATTTCACCTATAGATAATTTTTTTTTTAGCATATCGTATATACTCGCAGATAAGTCAGGACTTGATTTTATTGTATAATTTCTGGTGTTTTATAATGTCGGTCATATAAGTCGAATGTGGAAAACTCTCATTGGTCCAAGAGATTACGATATGCTAACGCCCGCCCACCTGAGAGAGTAACCACAGGGCACACAGCCTTTTTTTTGTATGTGGGTGTGGCAATGCGCTGTATTAACGTGTGCTTCCCAACCTCTCTCTCGATTGTGCCTACATGACCACACGGTAATACCCGAACTATTCTGAAGCGACATTTGCACTGTTTTGTGTTTTTTGTATCTCACACCCTCATACATATATGGAAGAAGATGATCCGCTGTGGCAACCCCTAACGGGAGCACCTTTATCGTAAGAGCATCCCTTATCTACGATGGTGCATTCGATCAGAAGAAAATATGAAGCTGGTTTTAAATTAAGAGTCGTTGACGTAGCAAAAGAAAATGGTAAGTGCGCTGCTGCAGCAAAATTCGATGCGTTCGAGAAACTGATGTGAGATTGGAGGAGGCAAGAAGATGTAAAAAAAAAATAAATAAATAAAATTAATTGTCGCATTTTTGAACAGCTGTATAAATCAGGGTCTGATTTTATGATCGATTTTTTGGGTTTCAAGACCCGACTTATATGTGAGCATATATAAAAATCAGCTGCTTTGGTCTAACTTTCATTATACTTATTTATTTATTTAGAACTTTAGAAAGATTTAGACGAGGACAGGCCATTCAGCCCAACAAAGCACACCAGTCCTATCCACGTAAATCTTGTTAAATAACAACAAGCCAAGTTTTGAAGGTCCCTGAAGTCCTCCTGCCTGTCACACTACTCGGTCACTTATTCCAAGTGTCTGTAGTTCTCAGTGTGAAGAAAAACTTCCTAATGTTTGTGCAAAACTTACCCTTAACATACATATCTATCTATCTATCTATCTATCTATCTATCTATCTATCTATCTAT
>JANRMT010062802.1:6477066-6519365 GCA_026402145.1 Polypterus bichir lapradei | reverse complement strand
TCTAAACCAGGGGTCACCAACTCCGGTCCTGGAGGACCACTGTGGCTGAAGGTTTTCATTCTCACCCTTTTCTTAATGATTGACGTGTTTTTGCAGCTAATTAAATTCTTTTGAATTCATTTTAATTGAATTGCTATTGAAGTCTCAGACCCCGTAATTGTTTCTTTTTCCTTGATTAGCAGCCAAACAATAATGAGACACAAAATGAGCTAAAACTACTGATGTCCATCACATAATATCTGAAAATAAAGAAAGATGAAGGACTCAGGAATGTCGATCTGCTCAGCTCCACAAACGTTTTTAGCAGTGTGCTCTCAGAGAAGAGAAAATCACCAGTTTCAGAAATGTCTGCTGATGCACAATGAGAGCAGCAACAAGCCACGGCATTAAAGAACGGGTTTAATTAACGACAAGAGTCGGCGCCTGATTAAGCAACTGGTTGGAATGAAATTGTTTTGTGTTTGAGGCCCTGACTGAGTTGGTCTTCTGTTGTCTTCCTCACTTCATATTTCATTTCTGTTTGGGTGCCATTTAAGGAAAGAAATGAAGCAGCTGAGAGGAATGATGAAGAAATTCAGGGGAGCAAATCTTAAAAGAGAAGTCAATTAAAATGAATTCACAAGAAGTTAATTAGCAGCACAAACAGGGCACTCATTAAAAAAAGGGTTAAAATGAAAACCTGCAGCCACGGTGCTCCCCCGGGACTGGAGTTGGCGACCCCTGTTCTAAGCCATCTCCTCTGTTTGTCCGGGTTTACGTTGGTCATTGCCTGCCATGTTTTCCACCAGTTGCTGCCATCCTAACCGCTGGAGGAGCACTGGTGTGTGCATATTGAGGGCTCCTCTCTCACAAATGTGCTAAAGCTCTTCGCTGCTGCTCTATTTATCACCTCAAGAGTGGGCCATTTTTTTTCTCCAAAAATGATGTGGCATGCGTCTTCCCCTAGGATCTCGTGTCTATATAGAAGCACATTTTTTTTCCAGAGTATGTGATTATTAATTTTCCTATTTTTCCATTGTCTCTTGAACATTCATCTAGGTATTTATTGTTATTTATTACAAAAGTGCATTTGTGGTTAAAAAAAAAAAATGACAATTTTGACGCAGATGGATTTTTTCTTTCTCTCCCTTGTCTTTTAGCAATGGATGGCGTGCCTTTTATGATTTCGGAGAAGTTTGCATTTGCCTCAAATGATGTAAGGAGCCTTTCTTTTTTATTTGCATGATCTGCTCTTTTTTCCGTGTGAGTGTGTAGCACATATTAAATGACACGCTAAGCCGTAGCGTAACTAACGTACAGTGCATTGTGTTGTAAAGTAAAAAGATGTAAATCATTGCCCATTACTCACGTAAGGCAGTTTTGGAACAGTGATCTGTTCATGCCTGAACGCAATTAAAGTCTGGTTTTAATCAGCGTCTTTATTATTGTTCTTATATCTTTACTTCGAAAAGAAAACAAGTGCTTTAAACTTTCATGAGGCACTCTGAATTGTTCATAGAGTAATAGCTAAACTTCATCAGGAAGTGGGTGGGTGAGGGGGCCACGAAATAAAAGCGTTCAGGGTGCTCGCTGCGCATATGAAGTCAGGCGGGTCTGACCTGCGCTCCTCCTTATACACCGTCCAGCATGGCTGACTGTTTAGCATCGAGAGGCCGGTTGGACATCTCTGCTGGCTATCAGACTCGCTGCAGATTTTTTTCGTCTTGCCGTGGACATGAGAAATGAGTATTTACTTTGTTGATTAGCCATTTAGACAAAATACATTATTAATGTGTGTTTCTGCATTTCAATAGCAGGAGCAAAGGAAAGCTACTAAATCATGAAGTGTTTTGTTTCAGCTTGTGAAAAATTAAATAAATGAATAAATGCTTTGCATTCAGATACTTAAATGTCAAACAGCTACTTAACCTTTTGGGACGTGTTGCGTCTTAATTAGCTGTTAACAGATTAAAGAAAAAAAATGGCTGTTTTTTTTAATGCAACTCAAATAACCAGTATCATGAAAGTGTCACGGGTCAAAGTTGCACATAAATAAACCGCAGTCCATCTATTATGGTGAATAACTGATTGAAACTCGGCCTCTACATTTATAACTGAGCTCCCATTCTGTACGCAAATCAGGAGTGAGATCTGATTTAATGGGGCCAATCATCATTTAGTGTGTTTTTAATGTTTGGTAGAAGACCCCTCTGTTAGAGGGCAATAGCAGTTGGCCGCCATGACTGGGTGACCGTACTCAGTAGAAAGGGTTTGACAGGAGTGGTTTTGTCCGAGGATGTCGTGCGTCTCCATGTGTTGATTCTCTCGGTGATGAACCCACACTGCTGTACTTATTAGTGTTTTATACTGTTGATGTCAAAAGAAAATTGATTATCTGTGTTTCATTTCAGATGCAGCAGCTCAATTTAATGGGAATTACAATCAAATCCCTGGAAGAAATTGAGAAAGAAGTGAGTAACTTGACGATGCATCATCTGTTTTTTACAGAGCTTCTTTTATTCTGAGCCGTACCACTGTGTTTTACAGTACAGACGCCGCTCCTCAAACTTACACCCACAAAGCCACAGCAGGACATGCTTCCAGGATCCTGTAATCTGTTTAGACAGCTTTGCTGAATTCTAAAACTTCATCAGATTAAGGGGGTGTCATCTCATGTGGGAGATTTATTTTTGGGCATAATGAAATTCTCCTGTGTGACCATGACATCACATTTGGCTAGCATGAGATATCTGTACCCTGTGTTTTTGGCACCATGTCTCTTCATTTTAAATGTGAACTAAAAATGCACGTGTAATTGCTTTGTCAACATATGTTTCACTTAGCTCTTCTGAAGTGTGAAACCCGATCATTGGCATGTTTAAAAAAAGAAGCGCCAACTGGGAATTAAGGCCAGTATTAACACTGGGATGTTAGACTGGTCCTCAGTAGTCAGACAGTTATCAAAACTGTAAGGTTAGGTGTCTATTGGTGCAGAAGTTGTATGGCACACTGGTGAGCTTCACAAAGATCTGCATCTTGTTATAACAATTAACAGCCAATTTGATATGAGGCTACCTTGTGAGAGAGTGTGTTGGTATAAACATACATATATAAATACAGTATATATATTCCCTGTATTGCCAAAAGTATTGGGACGCCTGCCTTTACACACACATGAACTTTAATGACAGCCCATTCTTAATCCTTAGGCTTTAACATGGAGTTGGCCCACTCTTTACAGTTCTAACAGCTTTAACCCTTCTGGGAATGCTTTCCACAAAGTGTAGGAAACGTGTGTTTATGGGAATTTGTGACCAGGACATCATTTGTGAGGTCAGGTACTGATGTTGGACGAGAAGGCCTGGCTCGCTCACAGTCTCCGCTCCAATTCATCGCAAAGTTGAGGTCAAGTCTCTGTGCAGTACCTCCACACCAAACTCATTCATCCATTTCTTTATACACCCTGCTGTGCCCACTGGTGCGTGGGCAGTCATGTTGCCATCCCCAAACTGTTCCCAAAACATTGGGAGCATAAAATTGTCCAAAATGGCTTTGTATGCTGAAGCATTAAGAGTTCCTTTCACTGGAACTAAGGGAGCCAAGCCCAACCTCACACCATAATCCAAACTTTCCACTTGGCACAACGCAGTCAGGCGAGTCCCGTTCTCCTGGCCACACTCGTCCATCGGATTGCGTGATTCGTCACTCCAGAGGACATGTCTGCACTGTTCTAGAGTGCAGTGGCGTTCGGTGGGTTGTACACTGCTGCATCTGACGCTCTGCATTGCACTTGGTGATGTCAGGCTTGGATGCAGCTGCTCGGCCATGAAAACCCCATTCCGTGAAACTCTCAACGCACTGTTCTTGAGCTAATCTGGAGGACACATGAAGTTTAGAGGTCTGCAGCTATGGACTCTGCAGAAAGTTGGAGACTTCTGTACACCTCGGCATGCGCCGTCCCCGCTCTGTGATTTGACGTAGCCTACCACTTGGTGGCTGAGTTGCTGTTGTTCCCAATGGCTTCCACTTTGCTATAATATCACTAACAGTTGACCGTGGAATATTTAGTAGTGAGGAAATTTCACGAATGGACTTACTGCACAGGTGGCATCCTATCACAGTGGTACCACACTTGAATTCCCTGAGCTCCTGAGAGAGAGCGACGCATTCTTTCATAAATGTTTGTAGAAGCCGTCTGCATGCCGAGGTGTTTGATTTAATACACCTGTGGCCATGGAAGTGATTGCAACTCCTGAATTCAATGATTTGGAGGGGGGGTCCCAATACATTTGGCAATATAGTGTGTGTGTGTCTGTATGTATGTTTTGTTTTTTTTTTTTTTTATATATATATATATATATATATATATATATATATATACATACACACACACACACACATATATATATATATATATATATATATATATATATACGGTACACATAGAAGATTAAGGAAGATGGGTAAGTTGGTTGGATACGCACAGACACGCACACACCTACACATAAAGTCTGATGGTCTCCTATCCCTTAGTTTTCCATTCTGAATTTTTATCACAAATCAATGTCCCTTCCAGTACGATTTATCGTATCTTTATCCTAAGACACATTAACATGATTCACATGCTTGATTCAGTATTATTAGTCATTTGAAGCTTGCAAATTCTCAGTCCTGTTTTGCATTTTTACGTGTCTGTGTAGGTTTTCTCCAGACACTCCTGTGCTCGGCTTAATATAAAACAGACATTCCCGACATGAATGTTTGTGTTTGAGCGCACCAGTTTGGCCTTCAGTATCAGACACTCCATCCATGATTGGTTCCTGTTTGAATCCCAGTGTTGCTAGGATCGGCTCAAACCCTGTGCGGCCTAGAAGCGGATTAAGTGGTGGCCAAAATGAGTAGATGGATGGATGGAGGGGTGGATGAGGTTATTTTGGTGTAGTTTTTAATCCTTTGAGGAGTATTGTATTAAACTTGTATGTTATATGCTACAACAGATATGCATTTTCCTAAATGGAAGTGCTATAAAAACAAAATCAATGCAAGAACAAAAATGTTTATTTGGCAAATGTTTCAATTAAAATATTTGCAAGGAGAGAAAATAAAAACAAAAAATGTAATTATCGTCTAAGCTGTTTATCTGTTTATGAAATGTTTATCCCAAGGAGTAGAGCTGCCAGTTAGCTTTGTGTTCCCCGCAGCACCAATCCTCTTTCACTATATTTATGTGTATTTTTGTTACTTCATCCTTTTTCGTTTTTATACATATTTATGTGGTGATAGATAGTAATTTGTTTAATTCTTTATGTGCTAATCAGAAGGCAATTTTAATTTTTCCAAGACGAAAAGTAGAACTGAGAAGGAAAGCTTGGCTTTATTGAACGAGACAGGCGGCAGCAGCAGCTACAGTACGTAGGCACAGCTCCTCCTTTCATAATTATTCATTCTTTTAGCCTTTTAATTTAAGGTAGTTCACAAACGTACTGTTTTATCGCCTCTTCAAATGTACTTTTTCTTTGGAGATTTTTGCATCTAGATTCCTTCTGCTAAATTCCCAACCAAACAGCTGCTTTCATTGGTCATCTGTTTGTTCTCATGTTCGAAGCGTGGCTTTTCAAAGCTATTTTTATGCACAGAATTATGTCACGTTTGCACATAGAATTCCTACGAGAGGAATATTTGTCTCAATTTTTAAATTGGACGAATTGCCCCTCTCTCTTTATTCCCTATGGATTTGAGATTTTTTTTTTCTTTTCCAACATTTTAGGAAAGTGTGCTGCTTTGCTGAAAAATTGCAAGAGCCAAGACAAATATCCCTCATTTTCTTTAAGGCAAAATAGATATTGTTCTGAAATGGACAGCGGCTAAAATAAGAGGAACATTTGTCATTTTTTCCAATAATTTTCTTTTTTTTGTTTATATGGAAGCCTTTTTATGTAGACAAATAAAAGCCTACATTTCAAACCCCCCCCCCCCGCCCATATCATGGGCTCACTCCATTTGTTCTTCCCTGAATGCAGTAATTCCAGTCTAATCAGTGCTTCAATTGTTCATTTCAAATCAAGCTCTGTAACTGTGTGGTAGGTTTAGGACTCTGTAGCCATACCTTTAAGCTACGGTGGAGGCTGAATATTAAGTCACAAAATAGAAAGTAATCTTAAACTGGCTCATTAGCATATTTGGAAGTGGCAAATACGTACCTTAATTTTTTTCTGACACCTTGATATTGTAGGGTTATTAATTTAGGTGAACCCAACAAGGGCCTTTCTTTACTAGGATGCAGTGAACACTAGTGTCCAAACATTATAACATTATTATAGGAAAATCGTAACAAAAGGTTAATGTTAATTTATAAGATATCCTAAAACTCGTTTTTCTCAGTATTTTGTGAGAGATTTAATGCTAATTTCATTGCCTGTAACTTAGGGTAGGGCAATATGGAAAAAAACATTTTACCGCAATCATTTTTTTTCATCTCAGTCGATCTGAAAGTATATCACAGTGTAAATCAAATCACTGTTTCTGTCAAGCTTTTTACTCCTAAGTGAGATGTGAAGATATCATAAGGTTAGTTTTGGTTTAAATAATATTTATTTTGTGTCAGAAGCTAAACATGATAAATGTACTGTAGGACATTATATGAGAGACGTTCAGAAAGTTTCCGCACTTTTATATTTTTGTTGGAAACGGTGAAGGCGGGAGGGAGGAGTAATGATTGGTCGTGTCTGAGAGTGTCATGTGACTGGGAAAATTGCATCGCAAAGGATGGTGATTATGTAGAAAAGTGATGTAATTTGTTATTGAAATTCTTAGTAAATAGAGATAAAAAAAAAAGTGTGGAAACTTTTTGAGCATCCCTTGTACAACTGTATTTCAAATAAATAAAATACATGTACAGTGGTACCTCGGTATACGTCCGCTTTGGAATAAATCCAACTTGGTATACGTCCTGTTTGGACGTGAAAAATTTTGCTTGGTATACGACCTTTGTTTGGAATACGACTCGCGTGCTAAAACACCACACGCTACCCTTGTTTACTTCTCTCGAGACAAAGCCATGACTGCCCACGAGCGTCAGTACGCCAGTTGCTAGCATTCAGTGAACAACCTGCGCGCTACCCTTGTTTACTTCTCTCGAGACAAAGCCACGACTGCCCACAAGCGTCTGTACGCTCTATAACTCTCTGTGAATTTTCACGTGATTTTGTGTTTTTTCTTGTAAATTTGAATTGATTGTTGAAAAGTATGGAGGTGGCATGCATATCCGGGACTTGGCTGCTGCATACCGTATGCCGAGAACAACGGTATCTACGATTGTGAAAAACAAAGTCGTTATTAAAAAGTTAAAGTGAGGTTAAATTTTCATTTATTTCGTCTAATTGCTTTTGTATTTATGTATTTTAGTATTAAGCAGTGTTTAAATTATTTTATACAACCCCATCAATGTATAATATGCCAATAACAATAGGATTTTTTTTCATGGGAACGGATTAATCATTTTCCCGTTATTTCTTATGGGAAAAATTTATTTGGTATACGTCCTATTTGGTATAAGTCAAAGGATCTGGAACGGATTAAGGACGTATACCGAGGTACCACTGTATATAATAAACTAAAATCTTAATTTTGACCAGTCGTAAGCTTCAAGTGCTGCTGGAGAACACAAATAAAATGCACAACTAAATCCTTCAGTCAATTCCAAATAAATAAAATATGTAATACAAAATAAAAAAAGTCTCAATTCTGACCAGTCAAAAGCTTTCACATTTTACAGGAGATCATACTAAATTTGTTGGTCAACTCCACATTAATAAAATCTGCAGTTTAAAATCTTAAATCTAAAACTAAAATCATAAAGCTGTCAAGTTTTACAGGAGAACACAAAATAAATCCTTTGGTCAGTTCCAAAAAATGAAGTAGAAATTATTACAAAATACGATCTCGAAACAGCTGCCTCCATACTCTTATCCTTTACGTTGTATAGATTCAAACTGTTTTAAATGGTTGAGAAACAAACCCACAAATAAGCGGACAACAATCATTCTGTGTGTATCCTCAAATGTAAATGAAGGGGAGCATAAACCAAGTTGACATATTGACTCAGTTGTGCTCCGCTTATACTCATAAGACAGGAAATCCCCATTAGTGCGGCACTTGGGTTTGGGACTGTAAAGGTGTTACCTATGTTTGTGGGAGCCTGCCTTCGGCACAGTTTGCCGTGCACTCCACTACTCTGCTTCTTGTCGGACTTTAAACAGCCAACATCCCTCCATACTACCGAATTCCTCAAACCCTTCTTTTCAACAGTGTCCTCATCTTTAGAGCCTTGGGTTGTATCTGTTGGAGTTTTTGTTAACATTTTCTGTTGTTATTTTCTCTCCCACTCCTGTCGTACTGACGTGTGCGGCTACTGCAACCCAAACATCAGCACGTATGCGGCTGCCAGCTCCATTCTGTGTGTGTCTGCTGTAATTCTGTTCCAGCCACATGATTGGTTCAGCATGACACTACTCTCATTATCATTGGCTTTTCGTGTTGTCTGTCAAAGCATGGATGGAATGAGTTATATCGACTTTCTATCGACCATTTGGTATGTTTCTATTGGGGAAAAGTTATTTTCATGATAATTAACCTTACCTTGTTTTATCGCCGAGCCCAATTATAAGTACAAAATAGATTATGTGAACAGTAATGTCGCATGTAAGGAGAATAAGCTTGAAAAAATAATATAACAATGCATGTATACATTAAAAACATTTTAAAGTTAGCATTCAAAGTAAATTTTTCAATTTTCTAAAAAGATTTACCATTCCAACATTTTATTTAATTTATTTATTTATATATTTATATTTTTTATATTAAAGTTGCACCCTGTTGTTTTCTGGCTCTCTGGTCACCACTTGTATGTATGGAAGCATGTTGGTGGCAGCTGATGCTTGGTCTTTCCTTTTTGTTCTGGCATCGCCAAACTTGCGAGTTCACCTCGTGACCATCCGTTTGCTCTTTGTCTACTGTTTTAGTTTAACTTTTCTTATATATAAACGTCTATGTGTGGAAGTGTGTGTGTGTGTCTGTCTGTCCGGCCCGAAAGTAAGAGGTAGAGTCAGGGTAAGGGGTTCCAGCTCCGAGGAAACAGAAAACTCTCTTAGCCGCTAATAACATAAGCGAGGCGAGCATGTCAGCAAAACAAAACCTCCGAAGAAAGACAAAGTCACTCGGCCACTAACCTCGGTATCTCTTTTACTTTTCCTCCCGCCGCTAATGCACAAGCGAGGCGAGCACGTCGGCAAAACAAATCCTCCTAAGAGAGAGACGCCCAGAGTCATTCCTTTCAATTACCTGACATCTCTACATTTCAGTTTCGTTTTTTTTTCTCTGACGATTTCAATAGTTTCTAGGACCCCGGGCTTTTTACAGCACAGCCTTACAGAGCTAGTGTAAAATATTGTTCTTAGGATTACAGCAATTATATCACGCATGTGGAAAAATATTTGTGTATTTGGTGGGAGGAATCTCAGTAATGCAGAGGTAACTAATCCAAATTTCAAAGCATAAATGGCCCCCCTAAACTTGGTTTAATGTACAGATGCAAGATTCATGTCCGTAAGGCGCTAGATAGACTGTCATGATACAGCGGAGAAGTAATGGCGTAGACTGTGGAGAAGTGCTAGATGAAATGCAGTTTTCTGATTATTTTGTTTTCAATCATCTTTAAACCCATTTTAACTCTTCAAGCTTTTCGTCAGTCACAACATGGAAGGCAGAGGAAAAAGCAAGGGATTGCTGAAGAGCAGTTTTTATCTTTGTGATGCATTTACTATTAAACTAAAGTTTCTGTCTGTGTTATTTTTACAAAGAGATTTATACATTGTTAAGCACATCCCACTAAAAGCAACAGTAAATACCTACATTTGAGATTGTATAGGACAAGCCACAGTACCTGTCAGAGACTGGTAATAGAGTACGTTTTTAAAAATTTGTACATGTAATTTACAACAACAACAACATTTATTTATGTAGCACATTTTCATACAAATAATGTAGCTCAGAGTGCTTTACATGATGAAGAAAAGAGTAAAAAAGACAAAGTAAGAATTAAAATAAGACAACTTTAATTAACATAGAATAAAAGTAAGGTCTGATGGCCAGGGAGGACAGAAAAAACAAAAAAAAAACTCCAGATGGCTGGAGAGAAAAAATAAAATCTGCAGGGGTTCCAGACCACGAGACCACCCAGCCCCCTCTAGGCATTCTACCTCACATAAATGATCAGTCCTCATCGTATTTAGGGTTCTCATGGAAGGACTTGATGATGATGATAATGTAGACTTCTGGCTTTTAATCCATCAATGGATTCAATTCAATTAAGGGCTTTCCGTCTGTACCCGTGCGTGTCTGAAGCTCTCTTAACAGCTGCGCCCTCACATTGTTCACATTCCCATGAAGCCTACGTCTCAGACTCTGTCATTATGTTCGAGGCACATTGCTGACCTCCTCTCTCAGCGTACCCCCTACGCCTTCACTCCTCCTCATGCGTTGTCTCACACTTGCACTTCCTGTTTCGTCGCGTCCCCTCGGCCCGCAGTCTCGGATTAGCGTAAATATATCGTTCCTGCAAGCGAACTCTGATTCTTACCGCAGTGAAAGAAGTCACAAAATCAACCGGAATGTTCAAGCAAATTATAGAAAAAAAAAAAGATGTAAATCTGTTAAGTAGTGCTCTCGTTTGCGAACTAAGCGGAGTTAAGGTTACGCCATGAGGCAGACGCATGAGTGAGTCTCTGTCGCACAGAATGTTCAAGCAAATTATAGGAAAGAACCCGATCTAAATCCGCTAAGTAGTTCTCTCGTGAAAAGCGGACAGACATACAAATGGGTCTAAAAAACTATAAGAAATTTCGCGCTTGGACTACAGAATTTTTAAAACCGTTTCTTAGCGAGCACCTATGGGTCGAAGGGTAACCTACATTGCAAATTTCAAGTCCTCGTGGTTCAGGAGATTTCATAACAAGTGAGTCAGTGGTATTTGGCTTTTATAGATATATAGATTAGAGTATAAAATCCCAGACAAGACCAGCTTTAGATAAAAGGGAATAACGATTTTAAAAAACAACAACATAAACTTGCTCCTTTCTCTTTAATATGAAATTCATCCTTGGGTTGGGGAAAAAAGAGAATAGTGAAAGTGGAGGTCAAACCAGCCAAATGAGACAATTGACCTTGATATTGCCTAGGATCTGAATAAATACATTTTTAAATTCATGGAGTATTGTAGTTAATATTAGAATTTAAGTTTAGGAATAGATGCATACATGTTTTAACCTGGCACTCACTTTAGCCAACACTTCATCCTTGCTCATAAGACACTCCAGAGGACAGCGGTTCTTGAACTTCTGCCTGTTTCTGCACATTTGTGTTAAGTGTTACTCTTCATTTGGTGGATGACTTGCTCTTTACTTTTGCTATCTGAATATTCCTCGATCATCCCGTATCACATCTGTGTTGGCTGCTGTCATGTTAAGCAGAGGGTCAACTGTAATTATAAAAGCACTAATGGATTTTGCTCTGCATTAGGATGACAATGGTAATGAGAAATGAAACTAAATAGCAAATGAGCACACTATTAATACTGAGGTGGGGGGGAGACGTCCTTAACCGTATATTTCCGTCAGTTCTGTTAATATGAAAGCTCCTTAAATGGATATGAAATGATTTGGGAACGCTTCATCAAAACTGGGGGTTTAACAATCAAGCACTTTTCAGAGGACAAATTTGGTGAAAAACTTAAAATGATACAACAGAAAACAAAACACAATCCCACCAGACCTCGAACGCCCCAGGTATACGGCAGAGACATGATGTTCAGTATGTGTATGTATTTGAATGTTGTTGTTTTCCAGTTTATAACAAAGGCAGTATTAGTGTGACACTAAAGGACGCCTCGTTAGAGACACCGTGTCTCATAAACAAAATGAGTGGCTGTCACTTACAAGGATGGCGAGGATGGCGGAGAGTCGAGCAGAAAGATTTGGGGGGGGGTGACCTAGGAAAATCTGAAATTGGTCTGTTAAAGTGGTGGTGATGATGACAAGGAAAAGCTTTCCAGTTTCCCAAAGCATTTTGATATTTGTTTTCTTGCGATCACATTGCTAATTTGATAATTACAAGCATTTTAAGATGGATTACATTAACGCAGGCACCCAAGGTTGTGCCCTTAGGCAGAGTTCACGGAAGGCCTTTATACTTTGTCTTCCAAGAGGTCAATGACTGTCACTATCACGTTTTATGGAGATCCTTTGAATAAAATTTTATTTATTTCAGGAAGCAGCTTTTGCTATTTCCCTAGGAACGCCACTGCTTTAAGCTGAATGCAGATGGGGGGAAACAAAAACACGGCGGTGTCATAAAGCCCGTTACGCATATTTTTTTTTTTTTTTTTTTTTTAAACTGATGTGACATATGCCATCCTTGAGTTGAAGTGGTTGTCCCCTCTTTTCCCGATATCCAGGTGGACCGGTCGTAAACGTGCATGTGGAGTTGTCCTTTCTGCGTGGTAGCAGAGAGAAGAGCAGGGCCATCTTTTGTCTCTGGGTTTCCCATTGGCTGCTCTAGAGGACTGATACCATAATGCTCTCTTTACAAAGACTGATTAGCAGAAGGAAGTAACAAGGGCTAGAAAAGCACCCAGAGTATCATTAATTATAGATGTGCTGTAGATGATTAAGTAAATGTAAGGCACGGTAATGTGCTGGATTTAGTGAACTAGTGGCTACAGAAGATTAATGAACTTGGAATGGAGATTGGGAATGAAGTCACATGCTTGTTTCATAATTACCTGGCACTTCAGATTGCCTTGCTTATGAAAAAGGGGCTTATTCTTCTGATTTATTTTGGACATTTTGATGTGTTTTTGTTGTTTTTTTTTTTTTTCTTTTAAACTGGTGTATTGCATTTGTAGTTTGGCCCGGGGTTTTAACACTCGTATTAACGGTTTGCACATTTTGTTTCCAAGTGAAATCTGAAATAATCTTAAAATAAGGCCACACATTGTCTAGTGATATCCATGGCAGTGGATGTGCTGTCTAGTACAGCGTCTGACTCTGTCTCTATCTTTTCGACTTGTATACTTCTAAAGATAACAAGACCCTCTGCATCTTTGCCTGTTGTCGTTTTTCACCCCCACTCTTCTTTTGAACTCGTTCAGCCCCCCCAATTGATTTTCTGTGAAACTGCGAGATTCCGGCCTGCCTGTTGTATTCTTTGTGAAGCTGCGTTCCTTCAGGTGTGTTTAACACTTGCTGGATATCTCACAGAGTCTTCCACAACCTTTTTACAAAGTATGACATTATGTCTAAAGAAACACATCTGTGGTCTTACCGACAGTAAACTTCAGTGCTGAGTGGATGCCAGTCCCATGTGCCAGATTAGGGTTTTGTTTTTGTGCCATTTCAGATATGTTAATACAGTCATTTACCACCTGCAGTACTAGACTTGCATCCCAGTATGAAGTAAATGCACCTTTAGTCATGTCCAGTCGACACAAGTGGGGATCTCACTTGACGCACCGATTCATGGGAAGGTATCTTTATTGAAAACTAACCGTCCCCTGCGGCTTCACCCGTGTAGTAGTGAAACAGGGCAAACTTTAAAAATCAATAAACAAACGGGTATCACTAGCTAAGCACTGGCAAAGTACACTTCAAAACACAGAGGTTAGACCAACTGGAACGGAGGCTGGCGCGTGAGTGAGGAGGACCCCGCCCGGCTCCCGACTCCCTACTCCTGACGTCACGTGTCCTCCTCCCCTCGGCCCGTAGTCTCACTCTCGGATTAGCATGAATGTATATCGCTCCTGCAAGCAAACTTAGCACGATGAGAGAAGTCGCAAAATCAACTGGAATGTTCAAGCAAATTCTAGAAAAAGACCCAATTTGTTAATCTGTTAAGTTGTTCCCTCGTTCGCTAGCTAAGCGGAGGTAAGGTAACCCCTGAGGCTGGCCCGTGCGTGAGTGAAGAGGTCTCTGCCCCGCTGCGTGTCTCTCGGGTTCGTGCAAATAAATCGGTACTGCAAGCGAACTGTGATACTTAGCACAATGAGAGAAGTCGGAAAATTAACCAGAATGTTCAAGCAAATTCTTGAAAAAGACCCAGTTTAAATCTGTTAAGTAGTTCCCTCGTTCGCTAGCTAAGTGGAGGTAAGGTACCCCCCCCGAGGCTGGTGCGTGCGTCAGTGAGGAGGTCCTCGCCCCGCTGCATGTCTCTCAGATTTGCTCAAATAAATCGGTACCACAAACTACAATACTTGGCATGATGAGAAAAGTCGCAAAATCAAGCAGACAGACAGACGACGTATTTTATATATATAGATAATGAAATGGCGGGGAGTTTCCGTGCTTCCTAAGTTATATAAAGACCCCATACCTTCTCACCTGAGACAGCCTCCCAGATTACTTGGCACATAGCCCTCAGTGTAAGTTGATGACGGATTTTCTTTTTGCATTGCTGCATAATCAGGCGGGTGACCTTCTAATAGTCAGTTCTTTTTTTTTTTCCGTTTGATTTTTGGTTGTCAGCGTAGAAAAACGAATCCACAGGATAACACTAAATAGCCTCACATGCTCTTGCACACGAGTCAAATCTCAAAAATATTACGTTTCAACTCAAGTTTTCATTTAATCGTCACACACACAAAATGTATTGAATAAGGAGAGACAAATGCAGAAAGAAAGCAGCCGTTTTAACTGTCTCCATGGTTACTTTTGGCAGTTTTCTGCAGTGCAAATACGGATTGTGGTCAATTTTGAAGTAAACTTACAAGGATGTCCTATTTGAAACTTTTCTCGTCCTATCCATGTCTTGCTCGCCCACCTTTAGCACAGAAGCTTTGATTATGTGTGACGATTGTGGGAGAATCACAGCAAGGGGGTGCAGGGGTTGTTCATTTGGATTGAGGTGCTTGTTAGTCGTCTCGTGTCGTTTTCTCTTTTCAGATTTGGTTTTGCATTGTGCTCTTTCTGTTTTTTTTATCTGAATTCTTGAGCAAACGGTTTGAAGAGAAATGGCATATTGCCAGTCGCCAGTGCTGGTACCCTGGGGCTACTGCTAGGGTTCTAATGGGGGTCGTCTCAGACTGGCGCTGGCTGTTCAGGTACTGTCAGGTTGGGACACAACTTTGCAGTTTAGTAGGTTTCGGTCATCTCACACTCTTCAGCATGTTTTGGTTCTGACGTGAAGAAGTTGGTTCCTGCTGTCAGATTGAGATTAAGCCTTAGAGCTGTGTGGTCATTAACTGCACATGTGAAGGACTGCAGGGCCCGATTTCGGCACCTCATTTGAGTTCACCTCCTGTGCTGCCCAAGATGGAGAGCTCTTGCTTTTTATTTCGGATTCGCACCTTGCCACATGAACCCCCTACTGCCTTTTGAAGTGATTCGTCACAGTTTGTTTTATTTCTTTCTTTTTGATTGTTCTCAATCAAAAGTGAAGGTGAAAAAAAAGACTGTGTGGAATCCTGAGTAAAAATAAACTCGTCTGGAGCGCAGTGGTATCAGTCTTGTAAGCAGTGTTGAATGTGCTTGTTGCTCCCCAGTGAATCACAAAAACCTCATCTAGATTATAATTGCTCTTAGCCACGCATATCTAATTTGCGTCTTTTTAGTGTTAATTAGTAAACAATTCAAAGTGACATCTTTATGTATTTGTATTTTGAAAAATGAGCCTTGTTGCTTGCTGCGCCTGGAGCTGATAGACGTGCCTGCATTTGACACCAGGATGTGTGAGGAAGGATTAATAAAGACACAGCATGTCAGGTTTTCAGGACCAGGAAATGAAGAATTTCAGAGCAACCAGCCCTACTAGCTCCGGGGTTTTGTCTTTTTTTTTTTTTTTAATATTTTAAGGTCTCGTCACTTTCCTGTATGTTAGTACACACAGATGCCTTTTTTTTTTGTATCCATGCAACTGTTTTCCTGCAATGTATAATTTCATTTTCTGCCACGTTGTGGGCCTTTCATCTTCTTTACAAAAAAAAAGAAGAAACTGGCATTTTTGACAACTGTTTGTACAACTGGTGATGTCCCCACAGGTGAATGAATGCCTCGTATATGAAGCATTTCTTTCTCTGTAGCTGAAGTGGTCCATGAGCCGCTGTGGCCTGTGGGCTCTCCGAGCCAGAGAGAGACATTGTCTGTGTTGTAGCACCACCTAGTGTTACAAATGTGGAAGGGAATGAATGCCATCAGAAATGAGTATAGTATTAGGTAGGGTGTTGTACTGTGTTAGAAGGTAAGCAAAATGACACCTTTGATTGGCTAACTAGAAAGATTACAATAGCCAATCAGAGGTGTCATTTTGCTTAACTTATCACAAATGAGATA
The DNA here is from genome assembly GCA_026402145.1 of Polypterus bichir lapradei. Classification (NCBI taxonomy): domain Eukaryota; kingdom Metazoa; phylum Chordata; class Cladistia; order Polypteriformes; family Polypteridae; genus Polypterus; species Polypterus bichir. Next base: position 6,503,010 of record JANRMT010062802.1, on the reverse strand, counting down.
AGCTGAAGCTCACCTGACACAAGTCATTTCTGAACTTTATAATAATAATAATAATAATACATTTTATTTATTCCTAGGCGCCTTTCTAAACACTCAAGGACACCGAACAATAGATGAAACACACATTATAAACAAAACTAAAATACAAAATTTAAAATCAGACAGAGCAATTGTAGTCAAAGAGAAAAGCCGCCATAAACAAATTTGAAAAGTGAAAATGATTCAATATTTCTAAGCTCAGATGGTAGTGCGTTCCAGAGCTCCCCATGGTGGTAAGACGGGCGAAGGGGACAGTCAAGTGGACGGGAGGGAATGACAACATGGATGAGGTCAGACAGATATGGAGGTTGTGGAGAGCCTTAAAAGTAGCAGAATTTTGAATTGAATTCAGAAACTGAACTGGAAGCCAATGAAGCTGCTGCAGGATGGGAGTGATGTGGTGAATATGAGGAGGTTCTAGTAATGATGCAGGTGGGCAGCTGAATTCTGGACCAGTTGAAGCTTATAAAGAGATTTGCGAGAAAGACCAAAGAAAAGGGAATTGCAATAATCCAGACGAGAAGTGACAAGGCTATGAACAATGGTGTGGGGAGTGAGGGACGGGGGGCGAATACGATTAAAGTTACACTGGGTAGAAATAAGGAGTCAGCGAGATGTTACTGATGTGGGACTGAAAGGATAAAGTACTGTCAAGGATGGCACTGTGGAGAAGGGGAGACAGAGGAATTATCAGTAACAAAGGAAAAATGATCAGTTTTGGATGATGTTGATTTTGTACCAGTGAGGAGAACCTCAGATTTTTCACTTGTTATTTAATTTAAGAAAATTCAAAGAAAACCAGGATTTGATTTCTGCTATGCAATCAATAAGCGAGGAGGGTGGAAAGGAAACAGTAGGTTTGCTAGTGAGGTAGAGCTGGGTGTCATCAGCGTACACACTTTGTCAACACTTACATAGGAAGCAGTTACGAGTTTGGCGTGTACTGAGAGGGAGGTGTGCTTTTCGAACAAAGTTGTAAACGTATAATTGTTTGTGATACAATAGCTGCCAAATAATCCAGAGGGTTAGCACCTGTTGCTTCGCCCTAATTGGGGCTCATCAGGTGTACACACCTTTGTTTTTGTATGCGACTGTTACATTCCAGGACACACTGGCGTTCCATCCAATGCTGTTTCTGTTTTGTGCTCGTTGCTGCTGTTTACTTGTAATGGAAAGAATGAGTGCAGGAAATGGATGGCAGATTCTAACCAATGAGTCAGTCGGTTTACACAAAGTCGCAGATGCACATGTCAGTGTTACAGGTGTTTATATGTAGGTTTGTATTCTTTTAAATACCAAAACGAATGAGTCCAATACTGACCAATTATGTAATTGAAATAAGCTAAATAATGAAAAAATAAAAATTTTACACATGATCTTGCTCCACCTTGAATGTAGTCCTTTGAAATCAGAGACCAAGCAGCCTCCATTATTTGTGTTGTTGTCTGAGCGCGGGTGTCACGGTGATAATATCCAAGTTTCATCCCCATTTATTAAAACGCTCCTTAAGTTCTTCCCAGGCTGAATTCTGTAGCTCGCGATTCACCCTGGATAAAGCGACGCTTCATTTCAGGAGTCACTCAATATTCACAGACCTCGCTCAAGTTTAATTGTTCACGACGAGTGGAATCTACTGACCCATAAGCAATCCCTATAGTGTCTGCTTTCTCATGCACCATCACTCCTGGATTCTCCATTACAGTCTGCTCCACAGAGGCAGCGTTTTCTACTGTTGATGTCGAAGGCTGGCCAGACCTTGGCTCATCTGCAAGGAGCATCCTGTCCTGATGAAATTCTGAAGCTCTCATGTTTTGAACATAACTGATCATTGCGTTTCTGAATGTAGCTTTAAAAATTTAACCATACCATAAAAATGCTTTTTTTTTTTTTTGGTCATCCATGTTAATTTGTTTTAGAAATAAGTAACACAATACAATAAGCCACAAATGGTAGAAAACTGTGATTCACCCAACGTAGTACACAGGAGCTAACCTTGGCCTCTTAACTAAGTCAGCACAATAGAATGCACTTGCAGGTCCATTGTACGTTATGATACGCAGTCTGTCTGCTATGTGGGTGAAGGAGCATACATTTATACAGTCAGATGAACTTCCTGTCGCCTACTTCTGTTAACACAATAAATAAGGAGAGATGCCTTATTGTAAACCCCGGGTCTTGGGATGAACATTCATAGACATTATGCACGGTATCAATATACTGTGTTTACTGTATATATCCATCACTCCATTATCCAGCCTGCTATATCCTAACTACAGGGTCACGGGGGTCTGCTGGATGGAGCCAATCCCAGCCAACACAGGGCGCTAGGCAGGAAACAAACCCTGGGCAGGGCGCCAGCTCACCACAGGGCACACAGACACACCAAGCACACACACAGGATAATTTAGGATCGCCAATGCACCTAACCTGCATGTCTTTGGACTGTGGGAGGAAACCCACACAGACACGGGGAGAACATGCAAACTCCACACAGGGAGGACCCGGGAAGGGAACCCAGGTCTCCTAACTGCGAGGCAACAGCGCTACCCACCGTGCTGCCTACTGTATATATGCATATCCTTCTATATAAAAGCCGTCGGGATTGTCCTTCCGTCCCGTGAGTGCTACACAGGCGCGGAGTTTCACACACGCCCCGTCCATTTTGCAATGCACGATGGGATTTGTAGTTACGTTTTTCCAGGTAAAATTTTCTACTCCAGACTGTGCGATATCTTCTTCTTCTTTCTTACTATATAAAAGCGGTCGGGATTGTCCTTCCGTCCCGTGAGTGCAAAGCGTAGCGGTATTCCGCTTCTCACAGACTTACTAATTGCAGCTTGCGGTACGAAGCGACGCGATGTGAGCAGAGTTCTGGTGCTCCCATCGTTCCCTTGCTTTTGTGCGGGATGCACTGGAAAAATAGACAAAATTATGTCTCTGGAAATAATTAATGTTGATGGAGTACAAATGCCTCACCGCGTAGTAAATATCAGGGGGGTTCAAAAGGGCGACCTCAATATAGAAAAAAAGTTTAAATTTCATCACAAAAATAACAGAAACTACGAGTATTAAAGTAATACCGCTCAAATGCAATATAACCAAATTAAATAGTTTGTATAAAATATCAAATTGATCTACATATTGAATTGCCTTAAGAAGTGGTCAACTTAAAAGGCGGGTCAGCCTAGTATATAAATATAAAGTGTAAAATAAATAAATATATATGTGTATGCATGTGTAAGGTATGTGTGTTTCTGTATGTTACTGACAGTCTTGTGGTTTATCTTTCAGTGCTTCATTCAGCCCACTGGGTCGTGGGTTGTGAGTTGCTGTTGTTTATAATGGTGCTGCGTCATGGCGTGTGATGTTAATACTCGATTCACCAAGGGAAACTGAAGGCACTTACTTGGAAAAAGTGGGTCACGATGCCAAAAAGGTGGCTGTAGCTCACCTCTCACAAGTAATAAAATGGGCTCAGGTTCCAACCTGTTGACAGTTAAAGCTACGCTTGTTCTGTGCCTCGCAGCATAGAAGAGTCCCGTCCGGCATCTATCCAGTTAATTAAAATACAAAGAAAAGATCAAGAAAAACTGGCTGCTAGTTTTTAATTACCTGGCACTTGTTTTTCCAGCTGTGTTTTCTGAAGCAGATCCACCCAAGCCAGCATCGCGCTCCTCTTGGCCAACTCTCTACATATAAAGCAGTTTTAATTTGTGTTTACGTTTTCATAACACACAATATTTCACCGTTTTTGTGAGAGGTCCTGAAAGGGAGCAGCTCACTTTCACGCTGCTACTTCTACATTTTTCTTTCGAAAGAAATTCAAATACAAAATTAGCAAATTAATGTGCAGAAAAACGGAATCACTTTTCTCTTTGTTGCCATTTTAAAACAATAACATTTATTTCTATAGCACACTTTCATAAAGCGAATGTAGTTCAAAGTGCTTTACAAAATGTTAAAGTTACCAGATTAGGCAAGAATATAAGTGAATAAGTAACAAATAAATCCATATGATTTTATAAAACGGCTATATCGTTAGTAGGAGGGCAGCGTCCTTATATACAGGTGCATCTCAATAAGTTAGAATGTCATCGAAAAGTTAATTTATTTCAGTAATTCAATTTAAAAAGTGAAAAGCACAGATTGATTACACACAGAGTGATTTATTTCAAGCTTTTATTTCTTTTCATTTTGCTGATTATGGCTTATAGCTCACGAAAACACAAAATTCAGTATCTCCGAAAATTAGAACATTGTGGTAAAGTTCAATATTGTAGACTCCTGGTGTCCCACTCCACTCAGCTGATGAACCCAAAACACCTGCGAAGGGGTCCTGAGCCTTGAAATGGTCTCTCAGTCTGCTTCAGTAGGCTACACCATCATGGGGAAGCCACAAGAAGTCATTGCTAAAGAAGCTGGCTGAGTAATATATTTCAAGTGTTTATTTCTTTTCATTTTGTTGATTATGGCCTACGGGTAATAGACTCAAACTTCAGTATCCCAGAACATTACAATATTACATAAGACCAATTTAAAAAAAAAAAAGGTTTTTTAATACAGAAATGTTGGCCTACTAAAAAGTCTGTCCATGTAGGCACTCAAGACTTTGTCGGGGCTCCTTTTGCTGGAATGACTGCATCAGTGTGGCGTGGCATGGAGGCGATCAGTCTGTGGCACTGCTGAGGTGTTATGGAAGCCCAGGAGCCTTCATCTCGTCTGCATTGTTGGCTCTGGTGTCTCTCATCTTCCTCTTGATAGGTTCTATATGGTGGGGTTTAGATCAGACAAGTTTGCTGGCCATTCAAGCTCAGTGATCCCATGGTCATTAAACCAGGTATTGGTACTTTTGGCAGTGTGGGCAGGTGCCAAGTCCTGCTGGGAAATGAAATTAGCATCTCCATAAAGCGTTGTCAGCAGTGGGAAGCATGAAGTGCTCTAAAATGTCCTGGTAGACGTCTGGCTGTGCTGACTTTGGACCAACACCAGCAGATGACATGGCTCCCCAAATCATCACTGACTGTGGAAACTTCACATTGGACCCTCAAGCAACTTGGATTCTGTGCCTCTCCGCTCTTCCGCCAGATTCTGGGACCTTTTGCAAATTGAGTTTCATCTGAAAAGAGGACTTTGGACCACTGAGCAGCAGCCCAGTCCGTTTTCTCCTTAGCCCAGGTAAGACACTTCTGAGGTTGTCTCTGCTTCAGGAGTGGCTCGACACAAGGAATGCTGTGACAGTTGTAGCCCATGTCCCCGATACGTCTGTGTGTGGTGGCTCCAGCCGCAGACCACTCCTTGGGAATCTCCCCCAAATTCTTCACAATGCTTTCCCTATTGCTTGTGCCCCCTTTTCTGCTCTCACATGTTTTACTTCCACTCCACTTCCCATTAATATGCTTGGATACAGCACTCTGTAAACAGCCATCTTCTTTAGCAATGACTCTTTTGTGGCTTAGCCTCCTTGTGGACGGTCTCGGTGTCTGTCTTCTGGACAACTGGCAAGTCAGCGGTCTTCCCCATGATGGTGTAGCCTACTGAAGCAGACTGAGAGACCATGTCAAGGCTCAGGACCCCTTTGCAGGTGTTTTGGGTTCATTAGCTGAGTGGAGTGGGACACCAGGAGTCTACAATATGGAGCTGTTTCACAATATTTTCTGAGATACTGAATTTTGGGTTTTCATTACCTGTAGGGCATAATCAGCAAAAAGAAAACAAAAAAAACACTTGAAATATATCACTCTGTGTGTAATGAATCTATAGAGTATAGGAGTTTCACTTTTTGAATTGAATTAATCAAATAAGTTTTCAATGATATTCTAATTTATTGAGATGCACCTGTTGTGAGACCACATCTTTATAAAATTCACACGTTTATTAATCATCTAATAAACACAGGTTCACAGCCCCGAACAGCACACACAATGCACACAGCAAATATCACCACTGTAAGAGCTTCTCTCTCTCAGTCCTCGGCTGCCTGTCTCCTCCTGGGAGCTTCATCCTGCTCCCACTCCCGACTCAAGCTCCCCGATTGTATGAAGCTCCCCCCTTGTATTCCCACCCGGATGTGCTCCAGGTGGCTGATGACGACCTTCCGGCAGTACTTCCTGGTGTGGTGGAAGTGCTGCCCTTTGCACCGGAAGCACTCAGTGCGTCCCTGGCAGGTTCATCCGCCGTCTTGCCTGGTGTGGCAGAAGTAACAGTTCTCCAGGTCCCACGAGGCTTGAGGTGCCCCCTGGTGGTGGCCACGGGTTCCAACAGGCCAGAACCTCTTTGCTCCTCTCCCGTGGTCCTCTCCTAGTCCAGGGCGGTTGACCCCTCGTGGCCCAGAAGCTATTAATGCCACCTTCCAGTCCTTTCAGGCATCCCGGCCGGGTAAGAACCCCAGACATCTGTGACACTGTACAATATCATAATGCACGTCTCTGTGAGTCGAGTGATCAGATCCGATTTACCAGGAGGGCAGAAAAAACAAAACTAAATCTGCAGGGACTCAAGTTGAGAGGCAGAAGCCCACCCTGCCCCGACAGAGCATTCTGCCTCACATAAATGTTGTTAACAAGTGACGTATGTCAAAAATGTGTCGGTTTGTAAGGTGATTTTTGTCTCATGTACAGAAAGCAAGTGAAATTCTTACCTGCACGTTCTAATCACCCTGCGCCAAGCTGCCGCTCTCCCAGGACCGCGTCCAGTGAGTGCAACAACCCGAACCTCAACTTCCATCGTCATTACTGATAAAAATCTGAAAACAGAGCTGACAACGCCATCAATCAGTCGGCTCATCTGAAGCAACCTGCACCTCCGACTTACTGTCTGCCCTTTAACAGTTCAAGTTTTAGAAGTACCTGTAAAGAGAGCTGGCACACCCTGTTGTGCTCAGTCACCTCGGATTAAGGCAGCAGTCAAACACAGAATGAAGATGACCAGATTGCTGAACACTGTGTGTGTTATTTCTCTCTGCACTTCCAGTTTTCCTCCTTCATCCTAAAGTTGTGTAGTTTGGGTCCATTTGTGACTTTGAATGGCTCAAGTGTGCATGAATGAGTGGACTAGGGCAAAAGCCTGGATGGTGCTTGTTTGGTGTCCAGTGCTACAAGGACGGATCTGCTCCAAGTCGTCTGGAGTTCAATTAAGAGGGGTCAACAACAGTATGGGGCTCAACAGATGAGAGTGCAGTGGGCTGAATGTCAGTCTGAGACAGGAAGACACTTCTGTAAGTCAAAGATGATCAGCATTAATATCTTAGAATTACAGGAGAAAAAGAACACAGTAAGCTCAGTGGAAATTCATTTTAAAATGAATGCAGAAGTGCCTCGCAGTTAGGGGACCAGGGTTTGCTTCCCGGGTCCTCCCTGTGTGGAGTTTGCATGTTCTCCCCGTGTCTGTGGGTTTCCTACCACAGTCCAAAGACATGCAGGTTAGGTGCATTGATGATCCTAAATTATCTTTAGTGTGTGTGTGTGTTCCCTGCTGTGGGCTGGCGCCCTGCCCTGAGGTTTTTTTCCTGCCTTGCGCCCTGTGCTGGCTGGGATTGGCTCCTGTAATTCTTCCTGTAATGCTTTTTCTCCTGTAATTCTAAGATATTAATGCTGATCATCTTTGACTTACAGAAATGTCTTCCTGTCTCAGACTGACATTCAGCCCACTGCACTCTCATCTGTTGAGCCCCATACTGTTGTGTTAGGATATAGCGAGTTGGATAATGACTGACTGACTGAATGCAGAAGCGCTTTAATATTAGGTTTCCTCTTTTTTTTTTTTTTTGAAGTTCAGCTGAACATTTCAAAATAATTTTTTGCCAAGTCCTCTACAGCTCCAGAATGTACCAGTGTATTGCCAGGTTGAGCGCTTTTACAAACAAGGGGCAGATTGGTTATACTTGGAAAATTGACCCTGTGGTTTCCAAAGTGAAGACCACCTTGTAGGGTTTATAGGAATCCATTGTCTCATCTCATCACTGAAGAAGACCGTAGAACTGCAGGATTAAGCGCACACAAGTTTAGAGAGCGTTGTGTAAGAAGCGATGACGTTGATAGGAGTCCACCTCCGCTTAGGACATCAGCACGAGACATTACCCGATTCACACCGACCAGCCGATGCGATCTTTAATATACGATGGTGTGTTGCTTGTTGCTTGTTTTCTACTGTTCCCACAAGAATCGTATTTAACTGTTTGGACTTACGCCATACTTAGGCGTGTGTCACAAGTTCAGATGTAAGTTTGTTTTGCAAGGTTAGCTGTTTGAAGGATGACTTGCAGTATCACAGACTATGAACTAAGAGAGCTTCTCGACTTCCGTGCAGCAGTTACTGCAGAATACAGTCAGCATTATCCCAACTTCACAGTCTATTCCATGTGTTTGCATAGAATTACGGCAGACATTTTCAAAAAGCAATGGACATTCTGAACTCGCAGAAAAAAAAAAAAAGAAATGAATGTATTCATTGTGTAGCAATCTGGCTTTATGGAAGATCTAAAGAGAGTACCAAATACATTAGTGTATGTCTTTGCTGCTTTGTATTTATCTCTGCTGTCCCAGCTTTTCATCCATAGATTTTTATTTTTTATTTTGAGTCCATAGTGCAAAAAAAAAAAATCTGCATTGATCTGGAAAATTTGTAGTCCTAGAATAAACGGCACTTGACCTCTGCTGCTCACCAGACATCTTTCTCTCAGGTAAAAACAAATGTGACACCAGTGATTTGCAACCTTTTAGAGAACAATGATGTGTGAATGCTGTCGGGCCTGAAAATGAATAGGTCATCCACATCGGGCTGAATTCCACTAAATTCTTGGAATTATTATCCTGGTAGGTTCAAGGCTTCATGAATAAATAAATGAGGTGTATGAAAGACACGTTTTTACTGAATTTATGAAATAAGTGAAACAGGCCTTGCTGGTTACTTCTGGCCTGCCCCTACGGTAAATACGCATTCGGGTAATTCACTGCTTTGAAGTGCGTTTTCAGCGTGGTATTACCATTTGTCCGCCCCATGAAGCTGCCTAATTATTCAGTACTTCCAGGGTTGCTGGGATTTGGAGTCCATTTAAGTAGCAGTGCTAGAGAGTCGTCTGCGGTTTTCAGCAACAGGTTGCAAAACTCACAAAATTATATCCATTTAATTATTGAAGACCAACCTGCAACAAGGTGGATTCATGAATCTCAAGGGCTGACCTGCATTTTTATTTATTTAATCATTTATGTATGTATGTATTGTCACACACGTGCACATGGGAGGCAACTAAAGGGCTCAATTGAAGGTAATTCCACGCCAGACCAGGGGATGGCAGGGTGCGCTAACCCTTTCTCTTTTCATCAGCAGACCGACCACAGGAAATTTGGCGGCCTGGATTTGATGATGTCACTTCCGGTTTCAGGTCCCAATGACATCACTTCCCCTGCCTGAATATAAAGCTGCCATGTTACCCTCTCTGTTTCTTCGTTTTTTACGACTGAGATTTGTTAAGACCAGTTTGATATGAACCAAACCTTCATCTTTGGCAGCCAAACTTCAAGTATACGAGCAGCTGCCCCCAAACATTTTGCTGTGTTGTCTGAATCCTTTCACAGTATGTATGTATTGTGAAATTAATAACCTTGACACACAAAAAAGGTTTGGGGCAGCCACCCATATGCTTAAATCCTGGCTGCAAAAGGCAAGTATGTTGCACAGTTGTGTACAGAGTTGAGTCCAAAACAGAACTGACTACAAAGTGGAGGTTGTCTTGCTTTTAAGGTACACAGTTCGCCTGCCCATGAAGTTACGATGCTTCTATCAGGCAACATTTGGGGCCTTCACTTAAGCTGAAGACTTTTAATAAACCCATTGTTTTCCCCATGGTGTCCATTTGGATTCCTTTGAGACTCTTTTGAGGTGGTGTTGCAGTGCAGGTGGATGCCCGTGACCAAGCAGTGGCCAGTTTGGAGAGGTAAGGAGGCTAAATGAGACAACTCTCAACTCCTAGACAGGAGAGTGTTTATCGGCTTCACAAACGTAAAGGTTAACTTCAAACAACAGCCGATGTAGTTTAAGAGAAGATGAACCTGCGGCAGGCGGCATCCAAACCTGGAACAGGTAGATCAGGAGATGGGTAAAAAAAAAAACAAAACTGGCACAGTGCATTTGTTTCTGTTTTTCATTTGAACATTAGAAACATTTTTGTTGAGAACAGGCCATTTAGCCCAACGCTATCCACCTCACTTCTCCAAAATAACATCAGGTCAAGTTTTAAAGCTCCCTGTGTTGCTGTTGACCACATGACGTGGTCGCATATTCAGTGTGTCAAGAAAGCCATTGTGACGTTTGTGTGAAACTCACCCTCCCCAAATCATCACTGACTGTGGAAACTTCACATTGGACCCTCAAGCAACTTGGATTCTGTGCCAGAGTTCCATCTGTGTCTTGTGTGCTTGTTGAACCCCCTTTTAAAGCAACAGGCTTGATCCACTCTGTTAATTCCTTAAATAATTTCAAAAGCTTGAATCATGTCACCTCTTTATCTCTGCTGACTTAACTCTTTTAACTTCTCCTTGTAGCACACGTCCGTCCCAAAAACAGCCTAGTCACACGGTTTTCTCCAGCACTGCTGTGTCGTTTTTGTAACCTGGAGCCCCAAAAATGGCACACGGCACTCCAGGTGAAACCCCAGTAGTGTGTTATAAAGCGTAACCTCCCTTAACTCGTACTGCATGTAGCTCTGTGCTATGCTGCCTTGATAGCCTCGGCCTCCCCTGCTAATGTAGACACTTTGACTGGGGGTCCTTCTCATGAGGTCTCAGACCTCCCACTGTGTGTTCAGATCTAACATTTTTACTTTGTACTTGGCAGTACCCTACACTTACTGACGTTAAGTGTCATCTGCCTCGTAGTGGCCCAAGCCTGCATGCCATCCAAGCCCCTCTGGAGTGACGGGGTTGATTCCTGATTATCTGCCATTCCACCGAACTGTAGTTTGGCATCATCCGCAGACTTAACCAGCTTGTTCTTCATATTCCCGTCCGGATCATTTTTGTATATTAAAAACAGCACGGCCCCCCTGCGGGACTTTTAACATCACATCAGTTCTGATAAGGTTCCTCACACCGTCATCCGTCGCTTCCTGTGTTTGAGCCAGTTTGCACCCATCGACACACCACACCCAGCATCCCCACTTCTTTTAGTTTGATGCCAAGCTGCTCATTTGCACACAATCCGCCTGTTAACTTTCTTCCAGCATTAATTATTGGATGCTTTTCTTAATTGTTGTGTGTTTATTTTCTGGTCTATTGTACAATTGCAATCTCTTTTTTTATATTTTTGTCCATCCGTTCTCCAGGATTTTTGATTTGATTTTTGGATGTTCTATAATTTGCTTGAAGATCCCGGTTGATTTTGTGACTTATCGTGCCAAGTATCATAGTTCGCTTGCATGATTGGTATTAATGGGCACAGAGTATGCTTAGAAAACATTTCCAGCACCATTAGACCAGCAGCAGCAGCAGCTAGGACTGTTGACATAAGGCAGGTGAGGTGTGTGAATTCATACTGATGGTGCCAAATTGTGACTCATCAGACCAGGCTGTGTTTTACTGGTCTTCAGCTGTCCAGTTTTGGTGAGCCTGTGCCCACTGCAGCCGCAACTTTCTATTCTTGGCTGACAGGATGGTCTTCTGTTGTTGTAGCCCTCGACCCCATTCTGGTGTTTGATGGGAACATTAACTGAATTTCCTGACCTGTGTCTGTATGCGTTTATACATTGCACCGCTGCCACATGATTGGTTGATTAGATGATTGCACAGATAAGCAGGGTACAGGTGTTCTGAATAATGTGATATATTAAGTTGTTGGATGGTGTTAGGAATTCGATCCTTAGAGACACATTTTAGGAACCTGGGAAACTGGCACTACTTTGTAGTAATGGTACTGTAGCAGCATTCTTAAATAGAACACATTGCCATTCTCTAGTATAATGATAAACACGGAATAAATCATTTAAAAGAAAGCACAAATACCCTTCCCTGATTTCTCCTTACCTCCATTTGCATATGACAGTTATGCTGCCAGTTTCTGATACGTTTTGAAGTTCTTCTTAATGGATTTATCATGATTTTGCATTCATTGGACATTCCTGAAACAATATGATGAGGATTACAATGACTTGCTTACATAGTGGGAATAAACTAAAAGAGTACCTTAGTCATCTGCCTGTCTGTCTGTCCATCCAGCTCTGCTTATTCTATCAAGTGCCGCTGGAGCTGATGCTACAAGCACATGGCCCCGGCAGCTATCAACGAGTATCCTGCAACATAACACACACTCGTTCACACCTACCTTGATTAAGAAATTGCCAGAGCCCTTCTTTGAGATGTGAATATAAGGTGGAATGGTAAACCTTTGTAAAATCCTCAAATCTGCCTAATCTGAAGCAGGGCTGCAGGAGGCCTGGACAGTAAGGAACCAATTCTGAGTGGAGAGCCATTCCACTGAAGGACCCTGTCATGCGCACACTCACACAGGGCCAAATGTACAAGTATCAGCTAACCTAATGACGCACATCTTGTGGATGTCAGTAGGAGGATTGAGTTCTCAGATACAAATACACAGACACACGCGGGGAGGACATGTTTACTAGAAGCACGTAGTTTGTGACGCACATTTGAACCCTGGAGCTGTGGGGTCAGTAAGACGCGCTGCTTTGGTCTCTTCTTATCGGCCAATCAGTCTGTCTTGTTTTGTAAAACACAGAATCACAAAGTCCTTTACTAAGCATCCAAGAGTGCAGTTCAGAGTAAGTCATTGTAGTATTGGACACTTTATGGACATATTGTGACACAACTTTTAATATCTGGATTTTTGTAGCCCCTGATTGGATGTACTGCATGTGGTCCTTGAGGGTCCACTCTGACTGGTGGTTTTGGATGGATGGATGGATAGATAGATAGATACATAGATAGATAGATAGGAAAGGCACTATATAATAGATAGATACTTCATTAATCCCAAGGGGACATTCACATACTCCAGCAGCAGCATACTGATAAAGCACAATATTAAATTAAAGAGTGATAACAATGCAGGTATAACAGACAATAACTTTGTATAATGTTAACGTTTACCCCCGGGTGGAATTGAAGAGTCGCATAGTGTGGGGTCTCCTCAGTCTGTCAGTGGAGCAGGACGGTGACAGCAGTCTGTCGCTGAAGCTGCTCCTCTGTCTGGAAATGATCCTGTTCAGTGGATGCAGTGGATTCTCCATGATTGACAGGAGTCTGCTCAGCGCCCGTCGCTCTGCCAAGGATGTCAAACTGTCCAGCTCCGTGCCTACAATAGAGCCTGCCATCCTCACCAGTTTGTCCAGGCGTGAGGCGTCCTTCTTTATGCTGCCTCCCCAGCACACCACCGTGTAGAAGAGGGCGCTCGCCACAACCATCTGATAGAACATCTGCAGCATCTTATTGCAGATGTTGAGGGACGCCAGCCTTCTAAGGAAGTATAGTCGGCTCTGTCCTCTCTTACACAGTGCATCAGTATTGGCAGTCCAGTCCAGTTTATCATCCAGCTGCACTCCCAGGTATTTATAGGTCTGTACCCCCTGCACAGTCACCTCTGATGATCACAGGGTCCATGACGGGCCTGGTCCTCCTAAAATCCACCACCAGCTCCTTGGTTTTGCTGGTGTTCAGGTGTAGGTGGTTTGAGTCGCACCATTTAACAAAGTCCTTGATTAGGTTCCTATACTCCTCCTCCTGCCCACTCCAGTGTCGTCAGTGAACCTTTGCACGTGGCGGGACTCTGAGTTGTATTGGAAGTCCGATGTATGTTGGCTGAACAGGACCGGAAAAAGTCCAGTCCCCTGCGGCTCTCCTGTGCTGCTGACCACAATGTCAGACCTGCAGTTCCCGAGACGCACTTATTGAGGTCTGTCTGGAAGATAGTCCACGATCCATGGCACCAGGTATGAATCTATTACTCCCATCTCTGTTAGCTTGTCCGTAAGGAGCAGAGGTTGGATGGTGTTGAAGGCACTAGAGAAGTCCAGAAACATAATTCTTACTGCACCACTGCCTCTGTCCAAGTGGGAGAGGGATCAGCGTAGCATATAGATGATGGCATCCTCCACTCCCACCTTCTCCTGGTATGCGAACTGCAGAGGGTCGAGGGCGTGGCGGACCTGTGGCCTGAGGTGGTGAAGCAGCAGCTGCTCCATGGTCTTCATCACATGTGACGTCAGAGTGACATTTGCTTTCTTAAGGCCTATCAGTCTGTACTGTCCATTGAATTTCATTCTAATGAAGTGGCTGTTTGTCTGAAGTTCCAGAAGCTGTCAGTAGTGTGAGTTGTGGCCTGAAGGGGGCGTCTCGGGACTCCCAAACCCTTGACAGGCTTTAGGTGACGTCTGTGTGGTTAGCTGACAGTTAGTCTGTTTCAATGCACCGTGAGAACGAAGACATTGTTGTAATTTATAATCGGCCATCACGTTGAGTGCAAGGCCACGTCCAGCTAGAGCACAGGTTGTTCTCAACTTTAAAACCCAAATCCATTTTGAAGTAGCAATTTAAAACGGGGAGATTCACTCAAAAGAGACCCCAAATATTCTGTTATAACTCCCATTAGGATGAAGCAATCTGAACCAAACAAATCCTCTCTATACCTTGACGTCTGTGGAGTCGATTCCATTGCATGCCTTGCTGGAAGTGGTCTCCGTTTTCTGCCACACACATCACGACGCGGCTCTTCGTGTTCCTGAACGTATCGGCATGTGTCTCAGGGTGGGAGAATAGCAGCAATTGAATGTTTTCCTTCAGATTTATCAGTTGTTCTGATAGACTTTTCCTTTGAGCAGACCTCCCAAAAGGAAGAAGTCCGGTGGTGTCAGATCTGGCAGCCGCGGTGGCCAAAGCCCCTTTGAAGTTACCCTGTTGCCCAAGGATGTCTCAATTTCTGCCGATGTGTGACACGTTACTCCATCTTGCTGTTAGTAACCTTCTGTTAACTTGCGATCATCCAGTCGATTCTGACATCGCTTACACGAACTGGTGACCTGATAGGTTGGCACCATGAAGACTCTGCTCGACACTGTACACCACCATCCTGCTGAGAAGTCGAGTAACTGAGTGGAGGGGTGCGGGCGGGCGGTAGGCACCCAGAAGTTGCAACCAGAGGTTAAACGTCACGATGGCTTTCTGGTGCCTACCTCAT
This sequence comes from Polypterus bichir lapradei, assembly GCA_026402145.1. Classification (NCBI taxonomy): domain Eukaryota; kingdom Metazoa; phylum Chordata; class Cladistia; order Polypteriformes; family Polypteridae; genus Polypterus; species Polypterus bichir. The sequence continues at coordinate 6,487,791 of JANRMT010062802.1, read as the reverse complement.
CGCTCCGACGCAGGGGCATCCTGGCTTGTTTGAAGCTCTGTATACCGAGGAGCACGTTGTTTTGTTCAGATAGCGAGAGTCATTACAGAATATTCGAGACCTCTCAAGCGAATCTCTCTGTACTTTTATCAGGGTTGCATTTTAGATAGCAGCTTGTTCTCTCGAAAATATGAAGTCTTTGTTTTTTGATATTTGCTGAAATATATAAATGTAAAGTGATATTCCTTTAAATCAGTTGTTCGTCTGTTAACCACACCCTATTCAGAATTACTCTTATAGTGGGCATGTGCCTAATAAGAATAAAGGGAATTTAACGGGGATTGTGGAAGAGAAGTGAAGAAGAGAGTGCTGGCAGGGTGGAGAAGAGTGTCAGGAGTGAGTGACTGGTGACAGACTGGTATCGGCAAGAGTGAAAGGGAAGGTCTACAGGATGGTAGTGAGACCAGCTGTGTTATATGGGCTGGAGACGGTGGCACAGGAGACAGAGCTGGAGGTGGCAGAGTTAAAGATGCTAAAACTTGCATTGGGGGTGACGAGGATGAACAGGATTAGAAGTGAGGACATTAGAGGGTCAGCTCAGGTGGGATCGGTGGGAGACAAAGTCAGAGAGGCGAGATTGTGTTGGTTTGGACAGGAGCAGAGGAGTTATGCTGGGTATATTGGGAGAAGGATGTTAAGGATAGAGGAGAAGAGACCGGTCTAAGAGAAGGTTTATGGATGTGGTGAGAGAGGACATGCAGGTCATGGAGGTAACAGAACAAGATGGAGAGGACAGGAAGATACGGAAGATGATGATCCGCTATGGCGACCCCTAACATGAGCAGCCGAAAGAGGAAGAAGAGATGCTGCTGGTGTCCGACTACTTCAAGGAGTTTTGTCGTGTAGTACCATCAATTACCACAGAAGGGCAGCATTTACACAAAAATGAGCTTTAATGGTAAGCCCCCAAAAAAAACACAATGCGTACACAAACATTAGATGGCAGCATAAAACAACTTAGTGGATACATCGAGATTTGAAACTGTGAGGTTAAAAAAAGAAGATTTGCAGTGCATTAAAAAAGTGATGAATCTTTTTGTTTAGTGTGCCTTTACCAAACAAGGCAGAGGAATCCCCTAGAAAGTTAGAAAGTGATCTGTTTCTGGATTTGGCAATCAAGTACGGTCAATGTGAGGAGTGACGTGAATCGTTTCTGCACATATTTACTCAATAATCAGTCCTCGTTTGGTATATGACAGTGCTGAAGTGATGTTATCATAGCTTGTAACAAATGTTCTGAGCAGCCGACATGATGTTCATCACAGTGTGACCCTCCGCAAATCATTCAGCGCACTCCAGCCTTACAACACACGGCCTATAAAAAGTACAATTGGAATCTTTCATATTTTATTGCTATATAATATTGAATCACCGTGGATTTCATTTGGCTTTTCAAACATTGATCGATAGAAAAAGACTGTTGACGTCAAAGTGATAAGAAGTCACTGCAATGTGGTTTAAATTAAATACAAATGTTAAACCCACAAATAATTAGTGATGTGAGTATCTGCCACCTTTGAGAGGACGCCTCTAAATCATCTCTTGGGTGCACAGTAGCTTTTAGAAGACCCATCGTTAGTTCCATGGAGAGCACACGTCTGGGGTTCCAGTTGATTGCACTCTAAAGGCCCAAGTTGTGGTGTAACCTTCACAATGAAAACAGAACTCTGTGAGGGAAGGCGATTGAAAAGTTTAAGTCAGGAATCAAGGAACTGCCTGAGACACTGAATATCCATTCAAATCGGTCATTAAGAAATGGAGAGAGCACAGCACCCTAGAGCAGGTCATCCATATAAACGCTAAAGAAGATGAGTGAGGGAGACCACCAAGAGACTTTGGAGAACTCTGAAGGAGTCCCAAGCTGCAGAGACTCTGCACACAACCACCGTGCTCGGGTGCGTCACCAGTCGTAGCTTTATGAAGGAGTGACAGAGAGATAAAAAACAGACGGGGCACCTCGACAGAAGGTGCATGGGGCTGTGGTGGTCTAATGTAGGGGTCCTCAACTCTGGTCCAGAAGCCCACCATGGTTGCGGGTTTGCATTCTTAATCCTTAAATTAGTGGCCTGTTTGTCCTGCTGATCCAGGAATGACGTCACGTCACGTCGCAGTTGAGTGTGTTCTAGTAAAACATTCAGAAAGCCAACATGGACTCCTCCAGTAAAAGCTTTGCTGTGCTTCTTCTTCAAAGTAAATGCCAGGTGATGGTAAAGCGTTACTTGGCATTTTGCGCATCCAAACACCGGAGCAGCATGTGCACAGGTAGAGGTTGGACAGTACTGTGTGTGCGTGTGTGTGTGCCAGTTTTAGTAAGCCACAAAAAGTGCTATTAAACAGTAGAATCCTGCAGCCTTGAATAAAGTTTGTGGTGTGTGTTGCCATTTTGGATTGACGTCGTAATCTGCAGATGGACAAACCCGGACTTGACAGACCAGTAGGACATCTGACTTGTGGAGGCTTTCCAGTTCAAAATTCCAACTGCCCAGTTCAAATCAGAATCAGACAACTTTATTAATCCTGAAGGGAATTACTTATGTTACAACTTAACAAAAGACAAGGGACATGTTACACTAAGAGTATGTATAAAGTAATCATGTAAATGTAAATAAAGTGTAATAAATGTAAGACTCAAACCAGAGTGCAGAGTGTCGCACATTCTGAGAACAAATCAGGTTATTCTCATGTGAGGAGCAGACAATTTATTGCACAAGAACAGATAGTATGTTGCGCATTTCAAGTACTTGAAAAAATGTACCTGGATATCCAGTAAAGAAAGACGGTAATAACTTAGAGCAGCGTTTCTCAACCTTTACGTATTTGCGACCCGAGTTTTCATAACAGTTTTAATCGCGCCCCCTTGACGTTTTTTTGAAAGGAGCCGACTAATACCAATTTGTTCTTTTTTAATTAATGATGTATCATAGATGCATATTTTATTATACCTACTTAGCTTTTATCGACATTTATCTAGCTCTATATTTATTTTTCTAGTATCAGAATGTAGTTTAAGTTCTTGTTTTCTTTTTTTCACATCTTCGTGTCCCCCTTTTAGTTACTTTGCGGCCCACAGTTTTGAGAACCACTGCCTTAAAGTGTGGGTGAGTGACTGGAACAGGAGTTCTCGAGTCTGATGGCTGTGACGTTCAGTGGAGCACTTGATGCTGGTCAGTCTACTGCTGAAGACGCTCGTCTGTCCAACCACAATGCTATGAAGTGGCTGATCAGCATTTTCAATAATAGACCGAAGCCTGGACAACATTCTCTGATCTTCTACAGTTTCCAAGCTGTCCAGTTTCTCTCCTACCACAGAGGCAGCCTTCTGAATTAGTTTGTTTAGTCTCCTGATGTCTGTCACTTTCGTGCTGCTCCCCCAGCATGCCACAGCAAAGATAATGGGACTGGCCACCACACTGTCATAGAACATCCACCACATAGTGCTGCTGACACTAAAAGATCTGTGCTTGCGTAGGAAATACAGCCTACTTTGACCCTTCTTGTATATGGCCAGCGAGTTCCTGGACCAGTCTAGCTTATTGCACATATGCACCCCTAGATACTTGTGCTCCTCAACTACCACCACTATCTCCAAGTGGAACGCAGCATAAACAAACTCATGTGATGGTGTACCAAATGTTGTCATCCTTCCTGTGTGTGAGACTGTGATTTGGAGGGCTGCTATTGCAGGCATTGGCAAGAAAACACGTAGTCCCCTCAGATTGAAGGGATTAAGGGACAGTGAGAGGGTACCTGGACCTTTGACCCTGGAAAAGTAGCGTATTTAAACAGCGCCTACAACAGGCTGAAGGTTTAGCTGCAGAGAAGCTCTGGAACTGCATGAACAACAACTGGAAGATTAGGAAGACCTTGGATACGATGACATCAGATGTCTAATGTCGTGCTCTTATATTCGGGGGGATTAAGGGGACGGTACAGCAGAGGTTCCACTGTCTTTTAGTCTGTCAGTCTTCAGTTACCTGAATGTGGTGAATGAAGCTTTGCTAACCTTTCAGCGTGTGTCTTCACGTTGAACTTTTCTTTTCCGTTTGCCCTCCAGGTGAGACAGGTTGGGGTATCGGATCTGAGTAAGCTGTTGTATCGGTCCCTGTAAGTTCTGAAATGTCCCCTCAAAGTCAATAGGATCACAGCTGCCTTTGTCGAGGGTCTCCAAATAGTTCAAAACAACACCACGTGCTTCCACAGCACATTTTCATACAAACGATGGGAGCTCAAAGTGCTTTACGAGGTGTCAAGTAAAAGTTATTACACTCTGAGAAAAACAAATTAAAAATAGATAAGAAAAATATCGCATAAATAGTATACAAAAAAATAAATAACTAATACACACTTACATAAGACAAAATGAGTTCAAAATGCAGCTACCAGAAAGTCTTTCCAGCAGTTAGTGTGACTCGGGGTGGAGGTTGGGGGGCTTTTATCAGGAAAAGCAACCGACCATAGAAATCCCAATACTGGAGAAGTCGAGTGACCCCGTGTAAAAATCGACTTTCTCATATACTCAGATGTGGGGATGGATATTTGTGGAGAAAACCACAAGACAATGATTTTATTTTTATGTTATTTACATCAAAATCAAATCAGCTTAACAGATTTAGATCGTTTTTGTTTTTTCTTTAATTTTCTTGAACATTTCGGTTGATTTTGCGACCTCTGTCATCACGCTAAGTATCGCCATTCGCTTGCGGTACCAATCTATTTGCGCGAATCCGAGAGAGAGAGACTATGGGCCACGGGGAGGGGGGGGCGTATCTTACATCTGCTCAGCTAGCGAACGGCAGAACTGCTTAACAGATTTAGATCGGGGTTTTTTTTTTCTAGAATTTTCTTGAACATGCCGGTTGATTTTGCAACTTCTCTCATCGTGCTAAGAACCGTAGTTCGCTTGCAGGAGCAATACATTCGTGCTAATCCGAGAGAGAGGCTGGGGTGGGGGGGATAGCGTGACGTCCGGAGTGGGGAGTCGGTCTACCTCTGCGTTGTGGAGCGTACCTCGCCTCTGTTTAGCTAGCGATACCTGTGTGTTTATTGAATTTTAAAGTTTGTCCTGTTTCACTACTACGTAGGCAGAGCCACAGGGGATGGCTAGTTAATAATATGTTGAACAATTATTATAAAAGTAAAGTTGAATAAATTGGACTCAGCAGCTGCATGAATAAAAGGTAAAGCACCACTTCCGGTTAGCGGAAACAGCCCAAACATTGAGAGAAATCGACGTTCTGTACCAAATACTTGTATGGAAAATGTGGTTGACCCAAGTGAAAGCATCCTCAAGTTATTGTGTTTACACACTCACACTCGCAGACATAATTCCAACAATGGTATTTTTGGACTCTGGGAGATCTGAAACTTCGACATTTCATCAAAATTTCTCAATGGAATTTTTGGAGGATTCCAATACTTTTCCCTGTACTTTGTATACGAGAAAGTCAGGGAGGTCTAAAACATCGAGATACAGAAGAGGAAGAACAAGTTGTCCAAGTGTCTCCGTTTTTAAAAGTTTTAGTGAAATTTAAAGCAAATACCTGGAAAACTTTCGGGATGAAATCACTTAGAGATCTGCACATAGACGACGTCGTTACATCCTACGAACAGTTACACTCCAGATTTAACTTTTCAGCAGCACATTTCTTTCACTACCTTTAAATTCGAAACTTTGTTAAACACAACCTGCCCGATTTTCCTCACCTCCCACCACCCTCTATGCCGGAAAAAATATTGATGAGTCTCAAACAGCATCTCCGTAATATTTAAAAAAATGTTACAGTCCCTCCCTTTCAAAGATCCCAGAGTACAGTGGGGGAAGGATCTCTCACTCAGCATCTCAGAAAAGGAGTGGAAGGCAGCCATGCACAGAATTCACTCGAGCTCCATATGCACAAAGCATACAATTATTCTGCTTAAAATGATATATCGAGCCCATCTCTCGCATTTAAAACTGTCCAAAATGGTTCCAGGGCGAGAGCCAACCTACGAACATTGCAATCGAGCTCCAGCCTCATTGGGTCACATGTTTTGGGCCTGCGCCAAATTAACATCATTCTGGACCAAAGTCTTTAAATGCCTCTCAGAGAGCCTGGGGGGTCCCAGTCTCTCCTAACCCATTAACAGCTGTGTGTGGTGGGCTTAAAGTGGAGAAGGACAAACGAACTGTAATGGACTTTACTTCACTACTGGCACATAGACTTGTCTCGCTCCACTGGAAGAATCCTAACTCTCCTCTTCTCAGTCAGTGGCTAACTGATCTTTATATATAATACGCCACCGTGGCTTTAAATCACCTGTAGCTCGCAAACATTTGACCAATTGACCTGAAATTTGCTACACATATACTACTAAAATTAAAAACAAAGTAAAACACAGAGAGTCAGAAAGGCCTCTCACAGGGCAGTCTCAGGACGTTCTCATGGAGGGTGCGCCGCATCTCTGCTTATCTCCGTGAAGTCTGCCCTCCATTCAGATTAACCCTAACTACGTGAAATTGAACCTTAACTTAAAAGGGTTTGGCTATGACAAGAATAATTATGAAAAATAAAATGATAAAAAGCTGTCCAATTGGGCTTTGCTTTCCTGCTGATTTTTCTGTCCCGTCTTCTCTCATTACAGTACGACTACAGTTTCCGGACGGAGCAAAGTGCAGCTGCCCGCCTCCCACCGAGTCCCACCAGGCTGCAGGAGAATCCAGACTCTTGAGGAAGAACAGCAGCTTTCCTTAAAGAGCAAAAGGGATGTTACTACTGAATTCTGCCCCGTTGGCGCTGCATTGCTGGGCGTAATCTGCGTTTCTTTTCTTTCCGTTTTTTGAATAACTCCTCATCTAACAAAGCTGCCTTTTTGTTTCATCCATTGTCTTTCTTTATTGGGATTTGAATACTTTATTTTTTTTTTTTTTGTTTGCCTGTCCTTATTTGTAAATGATAAGGCTCACTATAACATTGTGTGATTATTGTTGGTGGTAACATTTTCATCTTTTTAGCTCGAGTGTCGTATTTTATTCAGTTGAGTGCTGTGGACGCCGCTGCCTGCATTTGAAGGAAGTCGCAGCCAGTTGTGTGAAGTTTTTTGCGGACCTTTCTTTACATCCACCTGGAGAAACAAGCAAAATGTCATCCTTTGTTAAGCCACTTCAGACTCTTGGGAGACTCAGGTACGAGAGCCAAGCCATGAAAGGTGCTTTTATTTTTTATTTTTTTCCCCCCACGTTTTTGGGGCCTGTGAAATTTTATGGATGGATGACGACGCAGGACTTCTTCTTCTCTAAGACTCGGACTTGACACGAGAGGACTCTTCTGAACTCCTTAAAGGGGTGCAGAGGCCTCCCTCCGTGCTCAGCGCTTTGTCTCACACCATGGATGTGACGCTTGTCTCCGGTGTCAGGACTGGATCGTCACGACGGACCACCACACTAATTATGGTCCGCCATTAAAGCCCCGTTGGGCACCACGGCAAGCGGTGTGGTGAAGCAACGAGCCCTGCGTGCAGAATTTTGTTTTCCTGTTGTTTGCTGTTACCTGCTTCTACTGACGAGCCCACGGCCGTGAGTGTGTGTGTGTGTGAGCCTGATGTACAACACGTAATCAAATGTAAACCACTCAGTTTGCCTCTGCGTCTTGGAGGCACTGGTTTGAGCCTATGCAAATTCAACAGTGCTACAGTTTATTTTGATTTCATTGTGGGTGTTCTGTTACATTTGTGTACAGTATTCTGTACGAGAAGAGTCGTGTGCACAATGTGAGCGGTTTGAGGGCGGCTTGCCTCCTTGCGTCGCTGCTCTGCCTGCTGATATTTAGGCCCGCAGGTGAATGTCCACCGGCAGAATATCACGCACCCCTTAAGGCCTTCGGTGACGTCAGGGCCCGCCAGACGTCACCCCGCCGCCCCCAGACAAGTTCTGCTGCTCTTGTTGATCCGTTTTTATTTTTCTCTTTATTAAGCCAGTATTATTTCTGCCAGTTGTGTTCTTTTTATTTAACTCCATCTCATTATTTTTCTTTCTTCTTCTCAAGTGGGGTTTTGCTAATTCAGTGAACCTTGAGAGACGAATGCAATGCCATCTTCTTGATCCCCCCCTGTAGGTCATTCATATGCATTCATTCATATCATTGTGTGTGCGTGTGTGTTTTGGTGGACGTTGACCACAGCCAGTCACTTAGTGATGGCGGCAGACTGTCACATCTGGTGTCGCTTTGAGGCCATTTGTGAACGTTTGCACATTTCTGGACAGCCTTCTCCAACTTTTTCATTTTATTTTGCACACATTTTACAGACCCTTGTGGCCCGTTCATCCTGTTGGTCTTGTCAGGGAGAGTGGCAAACAAAAATGACCCTCCAGGGCCAGGAGACCCCCACACCACCCCGCTAAGCGGATGGACGGCACCTCTTCTGTACGCCCAAATGTCAAAATGGCCTTCTGTGTGGCAGTCATATGAAGGAGCCACGTGGGCCTTGTGCATGTGAACTGACTTTATCGATCAGCCAGGTGATTTCTTTTACCCCGACGCACGGACCCCTGTCATAGCTGCTTTTCATTCAGTGCGTGTGTTTTCCACGCACTGTGAATGTTTCTAGTGTGTCGCATGCCAAGTGTGGCATTGAACTCCTCAGTCAGACGTTGGTTTCTTTTCTTGTCTGTTATTTTATTTAGTTGGAATCAAATCTGAAACACTTTGATGTTCTGCGCCTTTTCAGACTGTGAACGAGAGACTCTTCCAGTCCTCTGGATTTGCTTTCGATTTACTTGTGTGTGTGTGTGTGTGTGTGTGTGTGTCGAGGTCATTGGTGTACAGCCAAGTCTCGTCTGTGTCCCCATCTCGATGTGTAAGGTGTGTGTGTGTTTACGTATATTACTCTCTCTCAATACATACATATATATATATATAAATTAAACTTTTAACAGTTCTTTAATAATAATTCAGTGCCCTCTTGTGTTCAAGCATTGCCTCAAATCAATTATATTTCTGTGTAACCCTTCAATTAACCACATTTTTTATTATTGCATTTTATTACGTTTGCTTAGCCGAAGTATGAAAAGCCATTTTCCTCAGATTCCTCTTATCAGTCCTTTCCAATGTTTAGATTAAAGCTAATATCGCGTTTTTTTTTTTTAATTTCCTGGGAAAAAAAAAAATCTTTCCTTAAGCCCGACTTTAAATGTGCTAAGCATCTGTGGAATATTTTATGTTGAAAGTTTTTCTGACTAACTTGCATGTATTTTTAAAATGTGTATTAAGAAAGCAGATGCTTCTGTATCCAAAACGCGCGCGCGTGTGTGCGAGTGCGTGTGTATGCGCGTGCGCGTGTGTGCGCGCCCGCCCGCCCGTTTGTATGCGTCCGCGTGTGTGTGGCTGCCATCAGTAAGCATTAAAAAGCCTGAAAATGGAAAAAAACAAAAGCCATTTCAAGATCTCTGTACTCGTCGAAGGCAGAAAGCTGCTAATTTATGCAAGTGTGTCTGCCTTGAACTTTTAATTAATATTAAACAAAACAAACAAACAAAAAAAAAAGTGTGCTTCCTAATTGAAGTATTTGTAAGGATGCCCACCTTCACATGCACGTGGACTCTGTATATGTAGAGACACAGCTTGTGATATTTCAGTTTCAAATTTCTGATTGTTTTGTTTTCATTGTCTAGACGTGTGCAGCACTGCGCTGTCTGTCTGTCTGCGCTGCTCTGTCTGCACAGACTCTCCGGTCCCACCAGCAGGTCTCTCTCTCTCTCTCTCTCTGGCTGTTTTAAGCCTCTCTCTGTAACACAATTTAGGTGCCAGGAGTTGAGAGGGCATCGACTCACAAGGTGAGCTAAAGCCAGGTGGTCTGTCGAGTGTGGCCTGGCTGGTGACAGGGACCACCACTGCGCCGTCTGGCAGGTCGGCCTCTCCTGCTCTTTGCAAATCACAGCCAACCTTCTGCCTCTGCACAGACTTCACAAACGGTGCACTCGCTCGCATTTCTTTTATAAGGGTTTTTACTTTTCTAAGGACTAACTTTAAAACCACTATGGAGGCAGCGTTACACTTGGCTGCTACTAACTCTGAACCGGAACAAAAAAACAATAAAAAAGACAACAGTTTGCACAATTCCTAAATGGCTGTCTGAAAATAAAACCTCTCTACTAATTTTTTTTTTCCCATGTTGAACGTTTTTGCAGTTCATGAAAGGTTTGTCAGTATGAATTGTAGGTATTGTACCTTTTTATATTTATTTAATTTTCTTACTTTACAGAAAGGTTATCTCAAAGTGTAATTCTTAGTGTGTATTAAAGTGATTGGAATAAAACCTGTTTTAACGAAGTTTGCCTTTAGTGATATTTGTATGGTGTTGGTGGTTCTGATTGGTGAGTCCAGCGTGAGAATCAAGAAGAGCGTCACCGTCAGGCGGATAAACGAGCGTCTGCACATCGGCGGACCCCCAACGCCACTCGTGAACACAGCGCAGAGCAGCAGTGCCACCACAGAGGTAACACGTGGGCTTTGACACTTTAAGTGCGACTTGTAACGGGGAAGGACTGTTTAGATAAGAAGAAGATTTGACACAAATTACCTGGGAATGCTGACAGACTTTCTGATAAGTCAGACCATTCAGTGTCTGTCTGTCTGTCTGTCTGTACTGAAATTGATATTTATCCTGCCTACTATACTAAAACATAGTGCCTTTCACATCTATCTATCTATC
>JANRMT010062802.1:6436677-6472066 GCA_026402145.1 Polypterus bichir lapradei | reverse complement strand
GGGGTCTTTGTCCCAGACAGTATGGCGGGCCCTGTACATGAACTGCTTAGCACCCTGTAAGTGTCCATCATTACTTCATTGTTTAAATCTCTTTGTTATGGTTCTTGCTATGAAAGGCGCAATATAGAGGTAGATGGATCAGCCCCGACACCACCGCAGCTCAAAGGTGGGTGTCAGGACCAGCGTGTGACGTCGTGCCCTCCAGATGTCAGAAGAGCTGCGTCTTTTTTCCAGGCCGCGTTTCGGTTTTATTTTTTCTAAAAGCCCCCTCAGATGGTTTTACTTTTCTACGTACTTTTCTGAAAGATGTAAAAACTGGCAAAGACCACTTTATACTCCAATCAAAGCCTTTAATATTTTTTTCAGAATTTTGCCAAAATTGACAATTATTAAAATATAAAGTTTGGTTATTTGTTTTTTTTTTTTTTTTTGATTATTTTTTTAATGGCGGAAGCCTACTTTGACCCCCCCACATTTCCCAAATTTGAGGAGTTTGACGACTGTCCTGTTTTGTTTTTTTTTTTAATTTCTTTTATTTCTTCTTCAATTATACGATTTATAAACTCGCAGCAGAAATTGGCACCATTAGTGAAAAGCTGGTCAGGAACGACAGATTTTCTAAATTAGAGGCAACCACTGATAAACTCATCTGCTTCCAATATTTTGAAGGAGCGCAGAAGACCATTAATTCTGCTGCCTGTGAGAAGCACATCTGCGATTTCTTTTATTTGATCCGCTGCGCTTCAGTGTTCCTCATGTAAATTAGTCGGAGGAGACCATTAAGCAACGCGGCGCTCGCTGAACGTCTGACGGGTTGATGAAGGAAACACATTGGCGATAAATCAGGAGGAAGGCCCGCATTCGGCCTTCAAGTGGAGTCTGCCCGGGTAGCTGTGTGTGCGCCCGGACCGCTGGCTTTGGCACCAGTTAGGGGGGCACGGGCATCAGCCTCAGTGCCTTTTGTACATCACAGGCTTGTGTGAAATGGTGGCCATTGGTTAGCACCCTGCAAGTTCCCATCATTATTTTAATGTTTAAATCTCTTTGTAAGAAAGGCGCTATATAGAAGTAGATGGATTAGCCCCAACGCCACAGCAGCTAACAGGACAAGCATTATGGTTCTTGCTGTGAAAGGCGCTACATAGAAGTAGATGGATTAAGGTGCTTTCTAAATAAACAGGATTCTGTGAAATTAATTCCTGCACTTAATTCTAGTAAGACTGACTACTACAATGCGATGTTCACTGGATGTTCAAACTGTTCTTTATACAGCTGACAGTTAATCCAAATTGCTACTGCAAGAATTATTACAAGAACAAGAAAATACGAACACATAACTCCAGTTCTTAAATCATTACACTGGCGCCCAGTTAAGTTTAGGGCAGATTTCAAAATCCTCCTTTTAACATATAAAGCATTAAATGGCAGAGGCCCGGCTTACTTGTCTGAACTTATCATGACTTACAAACCTGAGCACACATTAAGATCTCAAGACGCCGGTCTGCTTATGATTCCAAGGATTAATAAAATAACAGTGGGAGGTCGAGCTTTTAGTTACAGGGCCCCCTAAACTGTGGACTGGTCTGCCTGCTACTATAAGAGATGCCCCTTCAGTCTCAGCTTTTAAATCTCACGACTTCAGTTTAGCACACCCTGACTAGAGCTGCTGATTAACTGTGCAGACTGCATCTCTGTTGTTAATCATTAGCACTAAAACATAAGGAATATGACAGTTAGAATTTGTTACTAACCCTCACCTATTCCGTTTCTCTTCTCGGTACTCAAATGTGCCACTCGGTGCCACGGCCCACCTGCCAAGTTGTTCTGCCTGCCTAAGGTAAAGTCATCCCTAATGGAGGATTGCAGGAATCATGGGAAAGAGGGGTCCTCTCATCGGATTGGCTGGCCCAGCACTGGCCAAATGGGGGAGGCAGCTTGATGGCCGAGGTCTCCAGGACTCTGGACAAATCAGAATCCTCTTATGTGATGATGATATCTACTATTGAATTCTGGTCCGTACCTGTAAAATGTTTATTTTTATACTGTATTGAGATTTGTTCTGTTCTGTGTATTGTATTGTATTGTATTGACCCCCTTTTTCTTTTTGACTCCCACTGCACGCCCAACCTATCTGGACAGGGGTCTCTCTTTGAACTGCCTTTCCAGAGGTTTCTTCCATTTTTTCCCTACAAGGGTTTTTTTTAGGAGTTTTTTATTGTCTTCTTAGAGAGTCAGGGCTGGGGGGGCTGTCAAGAGGCAGAGTCTGTTAAAGCCCATTGCGGCCCTCCTTGTGTGATTTTGGGCTACACACACAAATAAATTGCATTGTATTGCATTAGCCCCGACACCACAGCAGCAGACAGGACAAGCGTTATGGTTCTTGCTATGAAAGGCGCTATATAGAAGTAGATGGATTCGCCCCGACGCCACAGCAGCTAAAAGGTGGGTGTCAGGACCAGCGTTTGACGTCGTGCCCTCCAGATGTCAGAAGAGCTTCATCTTTTTTCATTTTTTTTTTCTTTTTCGGTGAGCCCTGTGAGGTTGGCTTTCACCGCCTTGGCACTGCCCCACAAGGCGTGCTGCAGGGGTATGACCAGTAGCCCCCAGGAGTGTCAGCCTTTACTTGGACTGCGTGTTCTCCTCGCCAGCTCTCATTTCAAATGAGCTGTAAATGCACTTCTGAGTTGCAAACACGAGAAAACCTCATGCCAGGCCTGGGCAAATGGTGCAGGGAGTCGGTCGTATCCAAGTGTACAGCTCGACGCTTTTTATTGGCCGTCCTTGTTGTGAAAAGGTTCTGGGCATATGAAAGCCATTAAGATAATGAAGCTGTGATGGAGGAAGGCGTTACTTGATTATTTTTTTTTAAGATACTAACCTCTTCCTCGACGTTTAAAGATGTATGGACCTCAATGCCAGCTTCTGAACTCCTTTCTTGTGAGATCAAAGGTCCGTCCTCCTCTTTCAAGACATTTGCAGAACCTAATTATCCTGTCTGGAGAGGGGAAAAAAAAGTGACAAAGCGAAGTCTTACGCAGCTGGCAGCACGTGTCACCGATTTATAAATGCATCGGTCAGGGACGCGTCTGGTCAGGACCCCCACAAGCCCCAAGGAAGCTCGGCCGAGGAAATTGCTCAACGTGCGAGCGGTTGGTAGAGGTGTTCAAACGCAGAGCCCCCCGATGCCTGACAATCGTATTGCGGGTTACGGAGTCCCGCGTTTCTCGAAGGCGAGGTTCGTCTGTCGTTATTGACTTTATTGTTTTACTGGGAGCAGACGCTCAGTAAGGGAGGGTCATTCATTCATGGGGGGGTGGGGATGGTATTAGGATCGGATCCCCTGCTGAATTTGTACGTTTGCACACTCACATGGAAATGAAGAGTCTTTCATTGTGATAGCAGGTAAATTGTAATGGAGAGAGACGGAATATCAAGGAAAACACCAATTACATCAAAGTGAAAAATGGATTTGCATGTCATGGAGTGAAGTAAGAATCTGATCCTCTACAACCCAACCGGAATTCTGACTCCCACCAATTATAATCAATCAGTCAATACCAGATACCCCTGATCTCAGCTCGTGACGTGTGTAAAGCCCACCTGCCCACAGATTCCATTTCTTCCATTCAAACCTGTCCACCCCACCAAAGAGTCGTCAAAGGACATGTGGGCTACAAGACCACCAGCAGGAAGCTTGGTGAGAAGGCGACGACTGTTGATGCAATTATTCAGAAATTGGAAGAAAAATATAAAATGTCCATCAATCGCCCTCGGTCTGGAGCTCCATGCACGATCTGGCCTCATGGGGTGGTGGTGATGATGATGATGATGAGAAAGATGACGGATCAGCCCAAGACTGAGGAGTTTGTTAATGACCTGAAGGCAGTTGGGACCACCACAGTCACCAAGAACACCTTTGGTAACACACTACACCATAATGGATTGACATCTTGCAGCGACAGCGAGGTCCCCCCTGCTCAAGAAGGCACAGGTCCAGTGAACATCTAAATGATTCAGAGAAGGCCTGGGACAGAGAGAGTGCGGTGGTCCGATGAAACCAAAATGGAGCTCTTTGGCATCAACTCGACCCACCGTGTTTGGAGGAAGAGAAACGCTGAGTAGGACCTAAAGAACACCACACCATCCCCACAGTCCATCATGGAGGTGGACACGTCACACTCTGGGGCTGTTCTCCTGCTAAGGGTCCATTTATGGGCCACTGGGCGGCGCCACCTACTGTAAAATCGGGCACGAGAACCTCCTCCCCTCAGCCAGAACACTGTTGACGGGTCGTGGAGGGGTCTTCCAGCATGACAATGACCCCAAATGCATCGCCAAGGCAACAGAGGAGTGACTATTGAAGAAGCACATGAAGGTCACGGAGGGGGTCCAGCCAGTCGCCAGACCTCAGTCCTGTAGAAGATCTGTGAAGAGGAGTCGGCCAGAATCCCACCTGAGATGTGAGCAGACCTGGCGACCACCCGCAAGAGACGTCTTTGATGTGAAGTCTGGGGGGCGGCTGGGTGGTCTCGTGGCCTTGGGACCCCTGCAGATTTTAGTTTTTTCTGTCCTCCTGACCGTCAGACCTCATGTTATTCTTTGTCACTTAGCATTGCCTCATCTTATTTTTATATTATTCTTTTTTTTACTTTGAGCGACGCCATTTGTTTAAAAACGTGTGACAGAAATAAATGGTGTTGTCGTCATCGCCGTCTCACCCGCTGTGCCTGTTTCTACACCAAGTGGCAAGTCAAGTTTTGCTTGAAGATCAAATTCTTATTTCTCTCCATGACATGCAAATCAATTTATAACGTTTATGTATTTTTTTTCTAGATTTTTCCTTGATATTCTGTCTCCATCCATCCAGTATCCAACCCGCTATATCCTAACTACAGGGTCACGGGGGTCTCCTGGAGCCAATCCCAGCCAACACAGGGCGCAAGGCAGGAAACAAACCCCAGGCAGGGCGCCAGCCCACCACAGGGCACACACACACACACACTCTCGGGACAATTTAGGATCGCCAGTCCACCTCACCTGCATGTCTTTGGACTGTGGGAGGAAACCCACAGACACGGGGAGGACTCCACGCAGGGAGGACCAGGGAAGCGAACCCGGGTCTCCTAACTGCAAGGCAGCAGCGCTACTCACTGCGACACCGTGCCGCCCTGATATTCTGTCTCTCTCCATTAAAATGAAGCGACCATCACAATGAGAGACTCTTCATTTCTTGGTAAAAGAGCAAACATTCAAATTCAGCAGGGGATTGAATCCTTAAAACACAGCGGTGATGCGATGTTTGGGAGTCCTTTAGAATTTCATCCATTTCTGTCTGAACGTGCGCTGAACCCCAAGCTGAGCTGTAAGTCCTGCTTACTTGAATAGGCCTCACCCTAACTCTGCTGGCCTGCTTCAGCCTACACCGTCAATGTGTCAAAAACTGCAGAAGACGGACCACCAAGTAATCTTTATAAGTGAAAATATTTATTAACGTAGAAAAATACAACAAAAGGAGTTACCTGAATGGCAGTTCTAAGAGCGCAAGTCCCAAACTCCAAGACGCCGAGCCAAAGGAAGGTCCAAACCAGTCAAAGAAGCGAGAAAAACGACACGACAACCCCACGAGACGTCCGTGTGCCGTTCCTGAGCTCTTAAGTCGGGGTGTCCTGGTGGGCCGCAGTGGCTGCTGGTTTTCATTCTCACCCTTTTCCTGATCAGTTTTCACTGCTAATGAACTCCTTTTCCCTTCAGTTTAATAGCCCCGTTTGTAAAGATTCAGTCCTCTGAATTGATTTGTTTCTTCGTTAAATGACAGCCAATCAGAAATGAGACGTGAAACGAGCCGACAGATGAGCAGCTAAACTGGGATTTCAAACTCCAGCCAGTCTCTTCATGAGAAGGCGATTCTTGCTGTTAATTAAAGCCGTCATTGAATTCCACGGCTTCTTGTTGCTCTCGTTCGGCCGCAGCGCACATTTCCTAAACTGTCGATTTTTTTCTGTTTTTTCACCGTCACCCGTCGAGATGTTTTGGTGACCTGAGCAGATCAGCCTTACTACGGCCTTCACTTTTTGTTATTTTCAGGTATTGTGTGACGGGCACAGGTGAGCTGATCAAGTGGCGGCTTGTTTTGTGTCTCATTATTGTTTGGCTGCTAATTAAGGAAAAATAATAATTCTTTGTATTTATATAGCGCCTTTCGCACTACTCAAAGCGCTCAGCAATGGCAGGTTAAGGGCACAAATGAGCAGAGTCCCTATTGGCATTTACGGGATTCGAACCGTCAACCTTCCGACTCAATTAAAACTAAAGCAGAAACTGGTCACTGATGAAGACGATGGTTAGGATGAAGACCTGCGGCCCACCAGGCCCAGAGTTTGACACCCGTGTCTTAAGTAATTGGAGGAGCACTGATGTCATGAGGCCCCGCCCACAAAGCACGAGGATTACGAGATGACGTCACAGAAACAGAATATTCACAAATTGCATGATTAAAGAGAACCTAAAGAAAAACATGAGAGGAAAAAACAGAAATCACAAAACATGGAAATTTAATAACAAAACAATGTGAAAAACCCCAAAAATAAACGCCCCCCCCCCAAGCGGCGGTGACCCTGAGTGAGCCTTCACAGATCAGACGTCAGGATTTGGTGGCTTTTCTTGCTCCTTTGGTGTTTCTGTACACAGGGCGGCCCCTGCACCTCCAGTGGATTCCTGAGACCCCCTCATTTGCTGCAGCCTTTGTTGTGTTGTAGGATCATATTTTGCCCATCAATCTCCACTTAATAACCCAAATTTATTAAAGATCCAAGCCTGAAGCCTCTCTTTCCCGTTCAGCGCCCTTGCTGTGCCCCCCGTTTCTATTTGGATTCGTTGTCTTTGATTCTCTTTTTCAGTTTTCCAGTTACAGGTTGACTGCAGTGAGAAGCTGAACTGAGTGGACGCCATTTAGGGGTTGACGCCTCTCGCCGTGTTTCGAGGGTCCCACAATTCACACACAAGCTCCAAAGTGTGGTGAGGCAGACCTCGGGGCGAGGGGGGTCAATCCACTTGTGACACTTTTGGCTGCGCCCAGGACCACTGTGGTGGCCTCTGTCCAGAGTTGGCTAAATTAAGTAACCAGGCGAGAAGGGCCTCGGCCAGACAGTTGATGAAGAACCCAATGGCCGCCATGACAGTCTGCTGAAAGGTGGGCTTCTTCTCTCATCAGCACTCCTTCAAATGGGTGTTTGGAAGAAACCACAAAAGCCTCGAGGAAGGTTTGGGGTCTCCAGCCCCCCAGCCAAGTATACTTGACAATTCTCAAACGATGAGGAGTCAGTAACGTCTTTTCAGATGGAGCCCCCTACAGAACTGAGGTGAGGTTAACAAAATGGCGTTTCGATGTGATCTTGGGAGAAAGTGAGGTCACGTGTGGCAGGCGGGACTTCCTTCTGGTGGTCTGCAGAGGAGGAAAGAGAGAAAGTGATACCCGCCAGTGCAGCCCCTTGGCCGGCGGATGATCCCACTCATTTGGGCCTCTAAACATCTGCTTAATGGTGTGACAGTGCCAATGGTAGAGTGGCAGGACGGACGTCACTCTCGAGTCGGGCATGTGACAGCCCACTTGGACTCTGAGAGCTTGAAGGGCAACTATGACTGGTGAAAAGGGGGCACTGGCACCGCGTACCACCCCCGTGGTGAAGTATGCTGTGGAGGTGCAGGGACAGGCAGACTTGTTAGAATTGAGGGATGAATCCCACCACATAAAGACGGGTCCTCGGAGAAGACCTGCTCACTGGAGCCCACCACCTCGGACTGGGACATCGGTGCACCTGAGGTGCACTGACAAGACGACGCTGGACGGACTTTAGGGACCCCCACCCCAGAGTCTGTGTGGAGAGACCTGATGATGGCTTCCTGTCCAGTCTGGTGAAGCTTGAGAGGATCAGCTGCTCAAAGGGCAGTGAGTGGCACTTGGACTGGCTGCCCTTGTGGCAGATTCACCTTCTGGTGACAACTGGGACAGTTGCTGTCCCCTGCTTAGTGGCCCCACTGGAAAACGTGCCAAATACAAGACTCTAGTGGCCTTCTGCAGACCCCTGGCGTCATTAAAGTAGATGAGTGACCCCTTACCCACCCCCCCGACCGCTCCGCTTGGTTCAGTTTCACTTAAGACAGGTGGGCCGCTGGCCGTGGACTTGTTAGCCCATCTTTATTGGTCGGCGCTTTTTAGCAGAACACCTGCGTTCAATAAAAATGATTACACGTGTGGGGGCTTTCAGAGGAAATTAATGGCAACTCTCGAGGGACGCTTTTGGGTAGGATGCTTATGATAAATAAAGTGGTCCAGAGGGAGGACGTTAACAAGTTGTGGAGTGATAAAAGGCGGCCTTATCAGTCCGGGGCTTTGTGGGGGGGGGTCGACGTTTCAGTTTGAAATCTTAGAAGACAACAAACGCGTTTCAAACTCCTGCTGAGCCGAGGCCACTTATGGAGGGCCATCGCTGTCAGATGGCATGTGGTGCCCGTGGGTTTACACGGTAAGAGGCTGTGGGTGACGGCGCTGCCTTAAAGTACCAGGGGGGGGGCCCTCATTTAGCAGCAGTGACGGCCGTCCAGCATTCCGGAAAGACGGATTATGGCGGTGGGCTTGGCGGGAGACTAAAGGGTCCTTTTGGCACTCCATTGTGGCTCCTCCCCTTTTTTTGGCACCCTGGGCAACAGCAATTTCACCCCAAACCTTTTTTTTTTTTATTTTTTTAAGCGATTAGCCTGTAGTGGTGATGTCCTCCAATTTCAGAACATCAGGACCTCACTTGGGAAGACGCGGTTAACCTAAAAGGAGAGTAAAATCCACCATCGTCAATGGTGGGTCAAAAGTGACCCGAAGGACACAGCAGAGTTTAAGAGCCGCATGGCAACGGGGCGTCTGGAAATGTCTGTGCTTTATGTCAAGTTTGGGCAATCTGGGAAGTTTACCTCTTTGAAGTTCGGGTTCGAATACGCTGCACCGTTACAGCTGATGAATGTTAAATATAGGCTGCTGCTTTATAGCGCCCCCTATGGACGGCCATCTCAAGCACAATGACACCTCTGTGTAGCTGCTTTACGGAGGGCTTTCCCTGACTGTTAAGTGTTTATTTGTGCTGTTGTTAGGAAACAGTTGGCACCACGTGACAAGAGGATGTTGGGTCTGTGACATCATCACTCCCTAGCACTTTACAATGTCAGCGCACATCACCAAGATTTTAAATTTCAATTTTAACCGCTTGGTGTTAACGCTGAGCATCCCTCGGCCTCTGAGTTCTGCGTAAATGCGGTTAATCCTGAGCCGTGCCAAGCGATTTCAATGAGGTGTGTGTGTGTGTGTGTGTAGGACAGTGTTGTGTGTGGTGCTGCCATCTTGTGGATAAACTGACGTCATGCCACAAAAAAATCATGAAGTGGGCGGGGACTTCAACCAAAACACAATGGCGTGGAAATGAACAAAACTTAAAGCCAGTTTTGGAACAAACTGAAAATGAACCATCAGTTGGATCCAGTGATTGTGATGGTGATGATGATGATGATATGAAATGGTCACCAGACTCTGGACGAGTGAATTTCTGTGATACGCCTGGTGAATTCGGTCGCGTGGCCGAAAAGTTAAGCTGATTGCAATCAAATGGAGCGACGAGAGCAGCGTCAGCCCCCCTAAGGACTGCTCACAGAGCAGTGACTGTCAACGTTCATGTCGGACAAGTCGCCAGGCCGTGTGCTGAGGTGGCCTACAATGCCGCAAGGGGCCCGTCGACCGTCTTGTGCGCGAGCAACAGAAAGAATATAAGAAAAGTGCGCCAAGGACCCCGATTGGGACGGTGGGCTGTGCGCTGGTGACGGTCTCAAAATGTCACACAGAGGACGTGTGCTGAATCTACAGCAGTACATCTGGAAGCAGCCAGCAGTGAGTCCTGCCATCGCCCTGTTTAGAAGCTGGCACTGCAGATGTCAGAAGACGATAAAACCCAAAGGAAGCCCGAGGCGTCTATAAAGACCAATGAACTGGGAGGTAAGGCCCATTATGGTTCAGCTGTCGACCGCCCGTCCTGCAGTGGTGGCGGAGGACCATCAAGTCCATGTAAGACACGCAGCCTTCAGACTTGAAGTCATCGAGGAGACCTCAGAAGGGGCCACAGCCCGATCTCAATGGAGGAGTTGATTCAGCTGCAGATCCTCAAAGTCGAGTAAAAGTGAAGGACATCAGCGAGGATCAGGAAGTCCACAAGTGCATCCTGGTACGCTAGGGTGACGAAGGCCGAGGACATCTGCAAGTGCCTGCGCGGCAGGATTGCACATTCACTGTCCTGGGTTCCAGGAGACCCCTTCACAGAACAGCCATAGCAGGACTGAAGGGGACCATCTTAGCCAGCTGAGAGCCACAGGGGGTGTCTGTTGGCCCATCAGGTGTCTCCTCTCCACCATGGACCACTGCATGTCCTCCCTCCGTCCGTATGGTGCGTGAAGTTAATTGATGAGAGGTGAGGAAGGACCGGTCAGCCACCCATGGTGGGCTCCTGCCTCGCACCCGATCCCCCGTGGCCAGGCCCTGCCTGCCAGCCATTCTGAAGTGAGTTTGGCCGTGTGTTAAAAGGTGAGTGGCATACGTGCCACCCTCACTGAGCACCCTCAAACCGCTCCAAATGAAATGAGTGCAGGGGGTCAAATGGCCGCCCACCTGGGACCCCCACGCCAAATAAAGCAACACGGAGCACTGTGAGCTTCATCAGCAGTGGCTTATTATGGAGGTCTCGTGACACTGGGAATCGGCGGAGTCTGGTACGGGGCACTGAAGGTGGCATCTAGTAGTGTGGTGGCAGATCTGACCAAAAAAAAAAACACACACACAAACAATAGTTAATCGTCAAAGCGGCGCCAGAATGCGGGTTCAAGACACATGCAGTTCAAGATGTGCCAAAGCTGAGGGACCTGCGGAGTGGGACTTGACTCCACTCAGTGGCACACACCACGCCGGACCTTAAGCTGAGGGGCCTGGAAGTCTGAGAGTAGCAGGTGAGCCTCAAGGGGTCCACGAAAGGCGCTATATGAAGTAAACGGGTTAGGGGGTGTGGATGATTCAGGACGTCTTGTGTTAATGCGGACGCCTTTCACGATTGAAGATGGGGGTCGAAGCGATGAGGGAAGTGAAGGCAACACACGCCAGCCGTGGATTAAGGGGGTCACCCGGGGGTCACCTGGGCTGCTCCGCCACGCTGCTTATGAGCAGATGGAAGCCTGAGAGACAGAAGACGAGGAGCAGCACTTGACCTCTCGCTCGACGCTCGTTCAAAGCCAAAGTCGAAGGACAGGTGGGCTCCACTAAGTGGGCTCCTCTTTGAGTGACCCTTACTGCGCTCATTAGGGTTTACTGCTCTTCTCTGACGCTGACCAGACCCCGTCCAGCTCGGCAGTAATTCAGGCCAGCTGTCTGCAGCCCGAGGCCTCTGGAGAGACGCATCGCTGCCACCTGAGCTGCAGGTGGGGCACAGCCTTGGGGAGGTCAGCCTCTCTTCTATATAGCGCCATGCCACTGTCTGTGTGTCTAGATTACCCAGGACCTGAATGACTGACTTCCATGCCAACTGAGGCAGCACTCCCCCCTGTTTGAACCCGTGTCCAGACTCTCATGTACAGCCAGCAAGCGACCAAGAGAGCCAAATAAAGGGGGGGGGGGGGGGACCAGCATAAGACAATGGAAACACACCCTAAGGCAGCAGAATTCCAAAGGTTCACCTCAAGTCTGGGGTCCGCACTAGACGGTGGTCTGTCCACCAAGACAATAGAAGAGAGCCCCCTGTGCCTATCAGTCTGTCATCTGCTGCTTCCTTTTCTAACCCTCCTCCTGCCACTCGTGTCCTAACTGCTGTGACCACCACCCCCCCTTCTCAAAGCCCCCTCACGCACCTGCACCACCCTCTCTGCTCCTTTGTGATCCACCACTACATGATACACAGATTGATGAAAAAAGGCACAGATATGTGAAAGGCACTATATGGACGATAGAGTGATAGATATGAAAGGCACTGCTGTATTAATATATTAAGATGCAAAGGCACTAGACAGATATGTGAAAGACGCTGTACGATTGACAGACTGTCTATCATATGATTGATCGATTCATACATATAAGACACTAATAAATTGACAGATATGCAAGGCACTATATAATATAGAGAGCTGTGATGGCACTATATGAACGATAAAGTGATAGATATGAAAGGCACTATGAAATGTATAGATATTGAAGGCATTAGACCGATATGTGAAAGGCACTATATGATTGACAGATTGTCTATCATATGGTTTATACAGTAGATCCATATATATGGCACTATAAAATAAATTGCTAGATATGAAAGGCACTATATAATATTTAGAGATGGGAAGGCACTATATGATTGACAGATTATCTATCTTGTCTATCAGTCAGCAGCTGTCTGCTTTCCCAATATTTCGTGACCATCCGTAAAAAAGCCCTTTTTTTATTTTATTTTTTTCCGATTCCGTGTTTCCGGTGTCCATAACACGCGTGTTTTTTATTCCTCGTGGTCTCATTCTACGTATTATACTTCCGGCTGAGTGCGCATTGGTTGTCCGCCCTCGTGTGTACAGAGTCGTGCCTACAACTCGAGACAATTCCGAACGTCCCGTCCAGTCTCAGTCTCAGTCTGAGTGACTCGCTGGGCTGCATGACTGATGGTCGTAGAAGCTCCCCATCCGCCGACCCCAACCCCCCCAAATCCGTTGACACCCCCGACTCGCCGAGGTTATGTGAATGAAAAAGAGAAGGTCGTGTGATGTGAGGTGGGCTTAAAGGGTGGGCCTCCAAGGGTTAATCCCAGGGAAATGCCCACCTGCCCCTCCTCGACAGGATGCCCGCTGACACTCGGCTCTGATGACTCGTTTCTCGCAGTTCATTTGCGGCGGTCCGGGGGAGGCAGCTCCGCCCAAATCCATCAATCTCGACACCCCACTTCAAAAAGCGCGACTTGTCAGATCGAGAAAGTTGCCGGAGAGCACAAAGTCGTAAATCTGGATACAAGCGTCCCTCCCATCTCCTATAATTTAATGTCTCCTTGTGTTACATCGATTTAATTACTTTTATTACCTAATTACGCGAGTGCGGGCACGCTACGCCGATGGAGGGCACCTCACCAGGTGGAAGCAGCAGCGGCATGACGATGCCAGCATGTGCAGACTCCGAGTGTCTTTGAGGTGCCCAAGTACGTCTCACCCGTAAGTCACCCACCTCAGCCTGGCACTGCCATGCCATATACCCAGCCACCCCACCGCCTTTCCCCCCTTGGTGCCTTAGGCTCGATGTATTTCGGGTGGTCCGATTCTCAAGCCGTCTGAGCGCTCAGACAGACCCCTCGCCTGATGTCCACCTTTTTAAAATGCCCACTGCTCAACGAGTGCCTCTGTGATGCCAGCGGTCCCATGGCTACCCCAGTGCTGCTATGGCTTCTATCAAGGGCATTGCTTTCAGATGTTCAAGTTTTCTTTTATATAGTGCCTTTTCAGAAGGGGACCTCCTCAACGGTCACAATGCAGGTCAGGACAAGGGGACATGTAATGACAAAGCCAGACTGGGCAGGTGACACCATAGTCGCTGTGACGCACATTGTACATCATCTTAAAGTATCCTTCATTTGTTATATAGCGCCTTTCAATGTATCCTTGATTTGTTATATAGCGCCTTTCAATGCCATTTCAGGCCAGCTGTACTTGAGCCACATGGCGATCATTTATGTTTTATAGCTCCTTTCATAGCAAACTCACAGGCGTTAGAGGAGCTCATCTTTTAACACCTCGCCCTGCCATGTCCTGTATAGCGCCTGTCACAGCCAACACGGGCACACTCTGCCTGTGCCAAATTTCTTGAAAGTCGAATTCTTCCTCTTCTTATATGGCAGCCTTTCCAGGAAATTCTGATAGGACAATTTGTTATTCATCGATCGCACATTGTTGTAATATAGCGCCTTTCACTCACCGCACAGACTGCACTCAATCTGATTAGGACTCCTTTCATAGCAAACTCTCATGCCGCAGACTTTAAAGCATTCACCATCCAGTCGGTGATTTGCGTGTTATATAGCGCCTTTCCAGAACTGTAAACAATTCACCTTCAGTCATTGCGACTCCTTTATAGCTCCTCACAGTGTACTTACACCAATACCCACTCCACACACTCGCTGAGCATCTTTTGTTATATAGCGCCTTTCATAGAAATCTCTGATACAGCACATATCTGGTAATTTAGGTTCCAGTCACATTTTATTGTTATATAGCGCCTTTCACTTGCCACACTTGCTACAACTCGCCTTTCAGACACTCAGAGTTTTATAACAAACACGTTGAAGTCCACAGTCGCTATTCAGTACTTTTATAGCGCCTTTCATAGCAGTTAACCTTAAACCTATGCACGTTATTACAGTCAGCATTCTCCTTCTATGGCGCCTTTCCGCAGATTCTGCCACTCCACACTTTCACTTTCGGTCCTTCACTCTCCTCTGTCTTTGCTCTTTTCACACCAGCCACACCCACACACTTGGAATTCTTTTTGTTTTTATGGCATCTGTTTCTAGAAAATTTTGATACAGCAAGCATATTGGTTTATATTACAGTCACATTTTGTTTTATATAGCGCCTTTCTTGCCAAGTTCTGACTAATCACAGTTGAAGCAATTCCCCCTTCAGTCATTCAAGGTTATACAGCACCTTAAACCCCTGGACTCGTCCGTCCCGGTAGTCTACATGTTATATAGCACCTTACGTGTCAATCGTAGAACAGCTCACTTATAGTTGCATTTGTTTTGTGGCACCTTGCTGCATTTCTTTGATGTAAGGTCTTCAGCGCCCAGTCTGCCAGTCGGTAATCCACTGGGCACTTTGCATGACTTTTGATAAACACCTGAAAAAGCAAAAACAGGACAGGGAGGAGACCAGGGAGAGCAGCACACCCACAAGTGAGCCGCAATGTCCATCAAAATCTGAACGTCAGGAGTAACCATCGGGCACAAGGAATTCCAGAAGGGGGCGCTGTTGAGCACTTGCTGTATGCCAAGGCTGCCTTCTCCCCAGCCAGGGTAGGAGCTCAGGACAGCCGGAGGGTCTCCCAAACAACACCTGGACAGGACGCCAGTCCATGGCAGGGCTCCTTCTTTCTTTCCTTTCATTTTATATTTGAGCTGTGTTGAGAGAAAACAAGCTGCTGGAGGAACGGAGGTACTGCCATCCTTTTGTCTCAGCACCTAATGGCTGTCCTCAAAATGTCCTAAAGGGGGCAGCAGTGAGCAGGCAGACGTGCAGTATGGAGACAGAACTGGAAAAAGCTGAAGTGTTTATTGAGCAGGCGATTCAGTGCCGCCCCTATTGGATGGATGGCTTACTGGCACTCTGTGCCATCTTTGGATATGCCCACCTGGGCTTTTGAAACCTGCTGGAGGGCATTCATGTTTTTCAGGACGTCCCTTCTTGTCATTGTTACTGCTTTTGATGGGCGGGTTTTCATTTCATATGTGCATTTATCAGTGAATGTGGCAGCGGAGGTGGTGGCTTTAGCACTGCGAGAGGACTCAATGCTCACCGGAGTCGTGCCAAGGGGCTGAGGAGGCGGAGTCACAATGAACAGGGGGGTCAATGAGTGAATCATACTTGGAACTGAAGGGGTGGAGCTACAACCTGAAAGGCGGAGTTTTGTTCAGGGCTATAAGGAGGCGGAGTAACAACATGCAAGTCCGTGTAGTGGAGGCGTGTCTTCTAATCTGATTGCCATGAAATGTTATGTCATGTCACCTCATGTCGCATCTGAATGTCATGTGATATTATGCCATGTCACATTTGATTGACACGTGAAATAAAACATGACATGGCAGTCAGATGTCATGTGACAATCCAACATGATTGGACAGTCAGAATTGAAGGGACATGACATAATGTCACATCTCACTGCCATGTCCTGTAATGTCATGTCACATTATGTCCTGTTTTGTTATGTCACACTGAATACAATTATATTGCTGGTTTGTCGAGTGAAGTGACCGACTGACCGAGGGTCCTTTACCAGTTTTTGTTTTCAAGTCATCAGCGCCTTTTGCTGTTTGAAAGACCCCACGTGTGTCACTTGCTGATGGTCTCAGGATCCCTGCAGGGCGCTCTTTATTATTTATAGCTCCTTTCGTACCCCCCACAGTTCCTCTAAATGGAGGGCTGACCGGTGACTCACTCAGCTTCTCATTGCCGGGGGGGGGTCAGTGCTTGGATTTGAACCCGTGTCTTTGTTTTTGAAAGCCCATAAAGCT
The DNA here is from genome assembly GCA_026402145.1 of Polypterus bichir lapradei. Taxonomy (NCBI): domain Eukaryota; kingdom Metazoa; phylum Chordata; class Cladistia; order Polypteriformes; family Polypteridae; genus Polypterus; species Polypterus bichir. Next base: position 6,455,744 of record JANRMT010062802.1, on the reverse strand, counting down.
CCTTTCGGCCCTGTGTGTGTGTGTGTGTGTGTGTTTAGCTGCTTAGATGACACACTTTCCCCAGTGAGGAGGCGCAGCTCCGCCCAGCATGGCACTTGTGGCTCTCGTTTGGGGGTCTGTGTGATCTTAACGGGCTGAAGGGCACAGCTGCTCACCTGCTGCAGTGGCTGCCCACATGTTCTCCTCCTCCTTCTGCCCCCTCATGCCAGGAAGTGGCAGCCCCTCCTGTCCGCCCTCTGCACTGCACTAATTAAAGGCTCTGCGCGATGCCACAAATTGTCCCGTGTTGATTTATTTTTCCCAGCCGGGATATTTTGGACCTCAGCCTGGTTGCTCTGCTTGAGGACGGCAGTGGAGAGATGGCAGCGCTGGGCTCCTGCCTGCTGTGCCCACCGGATGTCATTTTAAACGTTATTTCCAGATGTCAGTTATGGATGGCACATGTCCCAGAATTACAGTCAATTACAATTACAATTACAAATAGAATTGCAATTACATGAAGGTCCATCATTCAGGGAGACGAGCCCCCCCGTGCGCCACCCCTCCCTGTCTGCAGTGTGGGTCACCTCCTAATGTTGATCACCCTGCAAGGCGCTCTATAAAAAAGTGGGACTGGTTTGACAGCACTGGTGGAACTGGCATTTACTGCTTGCCCACTGATGTAAAGAAGCAAATGGAAGCCATGACTCGGATCACTTTAGCTGCCTGCTGCTGCCCTGCCATTCTCTTTCCTGGTGGCGCTAAGACCACCCCATGTGGCTTCAGTGCAGCAGCAGAGCCCACTTCTCCTGTTTCACTTCATGTAACTGAATGACTCTAAAGCTTTGAGTGGTCAGACCACCAATAGTGCCAGGGGGTAACCTGCAGGAATCTGACCAATGCCTATTATATAGCGCCTTATGTGACGTGGCGCAGAAAAGGCAACAGGGTGCCTCGAGCAGTGGGATTAAACATAGCGAGGGGCTGATGGAGCAGATGCAGAGCCCCCTCTGCCCTCTAAGCCCCTCAAGTGGCTGCTGGGCTGAATGTGCCCGTGTTTAGGCATCGGTGAAAGGGCATCGGGGGTAATCTGACTGCAGCTTGGCTGAGCCAAGTGGGCCGAGGCTGGCAGTGACTTTATGTTAGTCAACTTCCAGAGAAAGGACAAGAGAACCTGACCATCCACCAGGGTAGAAAATTGAAATTGTGCCCGACTGGCACTGCTGCCAGAGAGGTTTAGGCTAAAAAAAATCTCATGGCTAATAACATAAACAAGGGGGTCTTCAAACACTTGTTAAACACAGGTGGGCAGCTCCATCCACCAGCTAGGAGCTACACATGAAGAGTCAGGACTCGGCAGACCCCAGTGGTCGAGAAGGAGCCGAGGACCTCATAGGTGCCCCCAATATGTGGGGTCTCAGCCATTGACCACTCTGTCTGTGAGCATCAGGAATCCACTGTAGTGATCTGAAGGGATGAGAGACGTGTGCCCACCTCGGCTGGGTGAACACCAGACATAATGTGGCATTTGGAATGAGCAGCTGCAGCCTGGTGACACATGCCAGTGGAGTAGTGACAGGACCAGGAGCTGTGCCACATATGCCACCAGACCCCGCGGATGTGTTAATGTTAAAAGGTTAGAAGACGGCAAGTGTGTGGTACTCAGAACTGGGGTGGTCACGTCTGTTGGCACTCTCCTGCATACTGGACCCTCTAGCCTTTCCAAAGGGACTGACAGGTCAGGGGGTGGGGAGGGGCGGAGGTAATGTGGATTCTGGAGAAAAGGGCGGTTGGTGCAGCTGCCGTATTTCCTGGACGGATCCACAACTCAGTCAGTGCCAGAATTTGGGAGTCGACTTTGGGTGGCAAATGCTGGAGTTGATGAAAGAGCGGGTCGCTTTCTGGTTGTGGACACTGGGTGCATGTTGACCACTTCGGATTTCTTGGGGTCCGTCTCTCTTTTCACAAGTCCATGTAATGTGCCGTGAAATTCTAACTTTGTGTGCTATGTGACACGTCACCACTCTAGAGGGGGCATAATTAGTGATTGATAGATAGGAAAGGCGCTATATAATACACAGCTAGCAGTGGAAGACAGATATGAAAGGCAGTATATGAAGGATAGATAGACAGACAGATGGGAGTGAAAGGCGCTATATAAACGACTGATAGATGGGAGTGAAAGGCGCTATATAAACGACTGATAGATGTGAAAGGCGCTATATAAACGACTGATAGATGGGAGTGAAAGGCACTATATAAACGACTGATAGATGTGAAAGGCGCTATATAAATAACTGATAGATGCGAAAGGCGCTATATAAATGACTGATAGATGGGAGTGAAAGGCGCTATATAAACGACTGATAGATGTGAAAGGCGCTATATAAATGACTGATAGATGCGAAAGGCGCTATATAACAGGTTTATATACTCTTCATTGTCACATGTCCAGTGAAATTCTTCTTCCATCTGCTAATAGGACATGCAGCACGCTGCCCCCTCACTGGTCTCCATGATTAGTGAGTAGACCACCATAACTAGGAGCCCTCCATCTGGGTGTCACTGAGGCACCTCCATTCATGTTGGTTTGCTTGTATTGTTATTTGCGGCGTATGCCACTCTCCTCTACTCGTCGTCACCTTAATCTTCGTCCTATTCAGGCACGTGAAGTGCCCCCCTTGGGTGTGACAGGCTGGTGCTGGTGTTGATGTGTCCTTGTCATCTCCGTGATGCTGAGCCCTCTGCTGAACACGTGCACTTCATCTTCTAAAGATGCTCTCAGTGAAAGGCGCTATATAAAAGGACTAATTGTTTGATTTTTTCTTCTCAGGTGTCCTCTCAGCACTTGGTCTGTCACCGCCTCACTGGTTTCACTTACCCCTCCTGGCGTCCACAATTCCATGATGGTCCCCCTGTGCTACGTGTCACGATGAGCCCGGCTCATTGATTAGAACACCTGACTGATTCTCCTCACACCTTCATTTTGGTGGCAGTGCTGCAGGGTCCCACAGAGGACGTGGTGGCTTCTTGGGGGTAAGCGGTGGCTTTAGACCCTCAGGCCTCAGAGGCATGAATGATTTCACCCCCCCCCCCCGCCCTCTTTGAGGTGTCCCACAGTGAACGCCTGCCAGCCTTATGCCGAGTTTCATTTGGAGACACCGGATATGCTACCGTGTGGCAGCGCTTGGCCGTTGGCGCCTGTGGGGCTGTGGCACCGCCATCGTGTGCCCTTCTGTTCCTGTAAACTCATTAAAAATAAATATACATTTATTAGGACCCCCAACCGAGATGACAACACATTCGCCTGGGGGGACACTTTCATTTCTGCCGGAATCATAAAGTTTGCGTCTCCAACATGTTGCTGCCATTGGTCGCCCGGCGGCTCACACGACTTTCTCCAATTTGTTTTAATTGTCTCAGCCTTGTACGAGGGCGTGTGTGTGGGGCGCTTTATTTGAGGAAAATTACGAGCGAACCGCAGCCGGGAACATGTTGGTGACAGACGCCCGGTGGCATCTTTAGACTCGTGGAGGCGTTCGGGGGTCTGCATGAAAGTGTGAACAGAAGAGCAGGGAGGGAAGCCTGGAAAACTGGCATAGATGGCGAGTCCTAGCGGTGGGCATCAAGTGGTGGTAGTGAGCTGGGATGGAAGGCCGGGTGTGCAGCTTCAGTCTCGGCCCATTCTGAGCTTCTTGCTTGTGGTGGTCAGTTTTGTCACCTTGTCCTGTTCCACTTGTTCCCAAACCGTCCTCAGGCTCCTCTTCACTCCTTTGTGTTCACCTCGGCCGTGCTGCAAGTCGCTCAGATGGAAACGTAAAGAGCGTTGCTTGTGATCGCCCTTCAGGTCTGCTAAAGAACTTCCCAGACGAGCTGGACGTGCTGCCCTCCTCTATTCTGGACAGTGGCAGCCCCCTTTTAATCCTTGGGGTCCTGAACATCCACCAGGACGGTCCTCTTCCTCCTCCTCACGTCCTTTCTCTTTTCTCCTCGCTCAGCCTACCGCAGCCCCACAAATGCAGCTGTCATCCCACTGTACTGTACAGATGGACCACGGACCACAGATCACTGCCCCTCTTCTCCAGCCGCCATCACCTGCACTCCTTCTCTACCACCCATTTCACTCCTCTGGTCTCCTCTGCTATCTCTACGCACATCTCAGGTCTGCCGATGAATGGGGTCCACTGATGCCACCCCTGCATGCCATCAGATCTCAATCCAGACTCTTCACGTGTAGCTTCAAGCTGGTGGAACGAGCTGCCCGCCTCCCTTTGAACTTCTGACCCTCTCAATGCGTTGAAGAAGCGGTGAACTTCACAATGGACTCCCTGCGGACCCCCAGAGCTGCACTCCCTGCATGAGGCGGTCACTTTACATTATACGTCGGTGATAACACCTGGGTGAGGGTCGGTAAACCAGGTGACAAAAACCTGCAATCCAATTGGCTGTCCAGCGGAGGTCTGCAGCTGCACCCATCTTGAATTTCTTGTAACCAGCGGCCAAAGAGCCGGCACTTCAGAACAGGACAGCCACCTGAAGCTACGCCTGTGCAGCCCGGCCAGGAAAAGCTTGGGTTGCTGCTGGAAGAGGTGTTGGTGAGGCCAGCAGGGGGCGCTTACCCCGTGGTCTGCGTGAGGGTCCCCAGTGCAGTGACGGGGGGGATACTGTGCTGTAAAAACTAGTGCTGTCATTTGGATGAGATGTAAACCTGATGTCCTGGCTCTCTGTGGTCATTAAAGACCCCTGGGCATCCTTTGTAAAGAGTCGGGGGCATCACGATGTCCTGGCTAAATTGCCCACCACAGCCTGGTTATTCTGGCCCCCCCAATCATCCCCTAAGTGTCTCACACCACCTAACGGCTCATGTGTGGTGAACATACTGGCACCAAATGGCGGCCATCATATCATCCAGGTGGGTGCTGCACATTGGTGGGGGGTTCTCCCCTCTGTGTAAAGCGCTCTGTACATGTAAGGAGTTATTAATTATTATTATTATTATTTATTTATTAAGTAAGGCAGTGTGACTGGTTGACATTTTGTTCTGTGCTCTTCACTTGTAAAGGTCACTTTTGATCCCCCAGACTGATGTTTACTTCGTTACGTTCATCTCTTTTGTAAGTTGTCTGTTATGCAAATAAATGTAAATATATGCAAATGCAAAAGCAAAACCCAGAAATCAGAGTTAAAAAACTTTGCTGAAACTCCAGAGAGTAACGGAATCGCATTGGGTGAAAGGAAAGGCGCTATATTTGTAGATCTGGAGAAGGTGTTTGCCAGGGTGCCATGACAGGTGGTGCGGGGGGCACTGAGAAAATAAGGTTGCATGAAGAAGCCCCAGTGGCGATCTGGACAGCAGATGATAACAGTGAGAGCCGGGAGGTGAAGGTGGGCTGATTCTCGTGACCCCTGATGTGCGTGATGGGTTGTCATGGGAGGTCCTGTGGGCAGCAAAGGCAGATGGTGAAGTGGACTGCCTTGAGGTAAATGCAGGAAAGACCAAAGAGAAGGGGCAGGAGACAAGGAAGTGGTGCGTGCATGATGATGATGATGATGATGATGACGACGACTTGATCACAGCCATGTTCATTAGCATATTTAGAATGGCGTTTGTCAGCCACTAAGCATTAGGAGACCTCAACGTGTGTCGGAGACACACACACACTCATACACGCACACACACACTCACTCACGCACACACACACACACACATGCACACACACTCACGCACACACACACGCACACTCACTCACACATGCACACTCACACTCACACACACTCACACACACTCATGCACACACACACTCACACTCACACACACATGCTATCTGCTCCGGGTTTTCACAGCTTCTTTGATTTTCATTTCCATGTTCCTCTTGAGGTCACATGTGAGGACCAAACGCAGTCACAGAAGCAGGCGTGTGTTGTGTTCAGGTAGGCAAGTCAGGTTGGAGATCATCTGCATACTCATCTGCATACTCATCTGCATACTCATCTGCATACTCATCTGCATATTGAACATACGTGAGAGTCAAAGGCGCCTGAACCCCAGCGTGTCTTAAATGTACGTTGTGTCCAATCACATGTGTGTCCTGAGCTCTTCACACACACACGTCCTCACATGGCCACGTTTACACAGACCTGCATGTCCACCCACATACACACACACACACTTTAACACTGATGTCTTAGAAGTCTGCGGTGGGACAACGAGAAGTGAAAGCAAACGCCACGGGGCAGCCGCTCAGTGTTAAGAACACACCAGCCGGCCATCCTGAGAGCAAACAGGCTGGCGATCAACAGCAGGTGGGCAATCCCACCTCAACGGCGAGCGAGGCTGAGAGCCACCTGATGTGCAGCACACAGCGCTCTGCTGGGCAGGGTGTGGCGCCAACCCGCTCATCATCTGTCCAGATGTTTATCTTCACCCTGTGGCGCTGGCAGGCCTCCAGATGAGCAGAAATCTGACTCTCCTTCAGGTGGGAATGCGGCAATGGCGTGTGACACGTGAGCTGAGTGGGGCGGTCTGCAAAAGTGGGGGGGGGGGGGGGTTTACCAACACTGAGAATGCTGGATGGACTGCCCATCTGAAGACCCTCAGTTCAGGAACTCCACTTTCACTGTCTCTAATGAGATGAGTCCAGGTGCCATGTCAGATGGAGACAAACGGGGACCACCAGAGAGCTGCGGGGCACTTCAGGACCACAGGGTGCAGCTTCAGACCCCAGCAAGTCACAAAATCACCGCCATGGAGAGCTGAGCTACGGAGCGTCCATCTGCTTTGACAGCAACAGAAGTACTCAGATATGTCACGTAGGACCTTTCATATCTTTATCAGTTATATAGCGCCTTTCAAACCTAAATATCACTGATATGGTGCCTTTCACATCTCTGTTTTAATTATATGTTGCTTTGCTTGTCATTTATCTTTTTACACAGTGCCTTTCATATCTACATATGTTATTTAATGCCTTTAATATCTATTATTTTTATATAGTGCCATGTCTACATATCAATTGCATAGTTTATTTCATATCTACCTGTATGTATCAGTTTCATATCTGTATTGCCAATAATATCTCTCTATAATATTGTATGCAGTTCCTCTTCTGTCTGTCATATAGCGCCTTTCATATCGGTCTGTAATGTATTTTATACACATGGAGGTCTGTGTCAATCCCCTTTAATATCATGCCATGTGTCATATCTATCTATTATATTGTGCCTTTTACATCTCTCTTATTTATTATATAATGCCTTTCATATCCCTCTGTATCCTCTATCTATATAGCGCCTTTCTCTCCAAACACCTCCACTTTGTTATCTTTAGTGACTCCTGTCAGATCCCAGTGTTTGGCGCTGATGCCCATGCACCATCACTGAGGGCACTGGGTGGGGGGAGTTGACAGCCCACCTGAGGACCCTCAGTTCTGCGACTGTGATGAGTGGACGGTGTCCTGATTGTCCGCTGACGTGTGTCCAGTGACCGTGCACAGACTCGGTGGCCGTGACGCTTTGCTCTGCGCGTGATTTGCTGTTTCTCATACCTGCTGAGTGTTTATTGGCCACTCCGGTGTTTTGTGGTGATTTGGTCAGGGCAGGTCAGGTGGCTTGTGGCAGGTGGGCTGACTGATCCCAACACCTGGACACAGCCATGATGAGCTGTGAGTGCCCACCTAACTGCCCCACCTTGCGTTTGGCTGCATGTGTCCTCCAGGCTGACTAGATGAGCTCCTCTTCACCCACACAGTCACACCTGACCCTCGGGCTGTGTAGACAGATGGTGACACGCTGCCCATTTAGCAGGACAATCAAAGCTAGAGTGTGCAAAAGAGTGAAAGGTAAGAGGGTCCAGGGGGGTGGGGGGTCTGGAGGGCTCCTCCAATAACTGTGCAGTGCCAGGGTTATTTAAAAAGTGCCAAGTAAGATGTTAGAGAGGAGTGACGAGAGGATGACAGACAGCCAGCCAGCAGGTGGCAGCGAAGAGAACAGACCTGCCCTTGTGGCTTATAACGGGAGGTGCCAAGTGTGCCCAAAACTTGAAATATAAATGGAGGCTCAGGAAGGCAGCAGGGGGTCTGTGGAGAAGATTGCAGGGCATTGAGGGGACACCCCTGACCCTGGGCATAACCAATAATATCATCAGTTTATCGTGGTGGGCTGACTGCCAGGGAGGGAGTGCAGCCAGAGAGACAGGCGGGTGGAAGACAGAGTGGCAGCGTGGCACTGAGCCCATTAAAGCTGATTAATGGTGTTTTGATACTCCGTTATTACACGACAATGATGTCCACACGTGTACGAGAGGCGCCCTGGGAAGTGCGGTGACTCTATGGCAGTCTGTGTTTGCACTGGTCCCTGTTATTTCATATAGCGCCTTTCACATTGCACACTATCTTTATACAATGTGAGCCCTAGCAGGTGAAGTGACTCCCTCAGGGTCACGCTATGAGTCTGCGCTTGGGTTACCTTCTTGTGATTTCATATAGTGCCTTTCATAGTGAATAGTTTCCTTATTTCTGATATGTGGACCCTTACAGTACAAGTGGAGTGACTTGCTCAGTGTCACTCTGTCAGGAATTGAACATCGTGACTTTTATATAGCGCCTTTCACAGCACACACCATCCCAAGACTCCTTTAAAGATGCAGGCACTTGTTTCTGTATTTCAACAATGGTAGCCCTAGCAGGTAAAGTAACTCGTCCCGGGACACATGTGACCTTTATATAGTGCCTTTCACAGTGCGCACTTTACATGTGAAGAAGACTTGTTTTATCTATTAGTGTCTTTCACTCCCTTATCTATCTAGCAATCTGTTTATCTGTGATATTTTATATGGTACTTACAGTATGTCTAATATGTGTTATATAGTGCCTTTCAAATCAAGCAATGTTTTTATATAGCGCCTTTCATAAAGAAGTATATCTAAGGAGACTTCTGTTAGTGTATAACACTTGCATTTACATTTCTTCACTGCAGGTCCTTATAAGTGAAGTGACTCACTCAGTGTCAAAATGTCCGCCTCTTCTCGGGACTGAGTTTATATAGCGCCTTTCACAGTGCATACCTTTAAAGATGCACACTCATGTTTCTGTCCACCAGCTATGGCAGCCGAAGCAGGTGAAGTGATTGTTGGGTCAGCGCTGCAGACTGATCAGTGAGATCTTTATATAGCGCCTTTCACAGTGAGCACTGTCCTGAAGCCCTTTACATGTGCAGAACATTTGCTTCTGTGTTTCTGTGGTCACAGTCAGAGAAGTAAGCGGGTGGGATTTATATAGCGCCTTTCATAGTGAACTATAGCCTAAGAGACTCCTATATGCTTCCATATTTCTTCAGTGCAGGTGCTTACAAGCACAAAGGTAAAACGGAATTGCCAGAAACACGAAGGCCGTCCAAATCAGACAAGTCCCAATAACGGATTCCAAAGGCAGGGTCCACAAACAAAGCAAATGGGTCACAAATTCAGGCCAGTAATTCACAACAATCTCAGAGAAAGGCACAAGGAGCCGCGCCAACTCCATTAGAACTGCAGGAGACCCTCCAGAGTTATACGGCAGAGGACCCCACCACCAAACACATGGAGCATAACACAGGCGGCTTAAATACAAACCAAAAATACACAAACAACATCCATCCATTATCCAACCCGCTATATCCTAACTACAGGGCCCCGGGGGTCCGGTGGAGCCAATCCCAGCCAACGCAGGGCATAAGGCAGGAAACAAACCCCGGGCAGGGCGCCAGCCCACCGCAGATAAACAACATGAATCAGAAATTAACAAAACATCAAGCCAAGTGGAGGATCCCCAGCTGAGACATGACAGCTACTTTCAGTAATCCCCCCACGCTACAGAATATGGGAGGGGGCGGGGAATGATGTGGGCGGAGTCAGATGTCAAATCTCCTCCTGCATTCAGTAATTCTCCTGCCCCACATCATGGGATGGGGTGGGGAATGGTGTGGGTGGAGTTGGATTTAAGACTCCTCCCATATTCAGTAATCCTCCATCTGCCCTACTTGGGATGGGGCGGGGTCAGGGTTTATCAGACCCCTCCCATATCAGTAATGTCCGCTTACTGTGTGATGTCTGAGTGATTGTGTATGAGGAAGGTATGGCGTCCAATGTGTGTTTATCATCTTCACCAGGAACTGGCGCCCCCTACTGTACCACAATGCACCAGTCTCGGATATTTGTAGCGCTGCAGCACTATGAAGTCAGCGCAGAGTTAAGACAGAAGTTAAACTTACAGGTCAGTGTGGTTTGAGTTAAACACTCAGACATCCCACCCCACCTACACCCCGCAGAGAGGTCCCACTCCAGAGGTCTGTCACTTGAACCTCCATTAGCGAGCCACTTCACCAACTGGACAAATGTGACGATTCTAATGAACTCTGAAGAGACTTTGCTGTTGTCATCACTGATGAAAGGCACTATATATATAAATAAACCCCCATTGAGTGCTCTGTGACTGTGAGGGTCTTCACCTGGCAACACTCACAATGTTGTTACAAGAAGTTCAGTGGCTCTGCACTTGGGCGTTCACCACTGATAGGCGCTATATAAAGTCCCAATGTCACTCGTCCAGACCCACCTCCCTTGGGGACCAAACAAGTCGGTGCTCCCACTGATGAAACCTAAAAAGTGTTAATCACAAGCATGGGGTGTGCGCTAACTAGAGGTCAGCACTATATAAATTAAGCTCTGCTGTATTTAATGGTGGGTGGCACGGCGGTGTGGTGGTCGTGCTGCTGCCTTGCAACAAGGAAAGTGGGCTTCAAGTAGCAGCTGTTCTTTGCATGTTCCTCCCATGTTCGTGTGGCGATCTTCAAATAGTCCAAAGATACGCAGGTTAGGTGACTTGGCCCTGGGTGTGTGTGTGTGTGTGTGTTCACCCTGTGATGGACTGGCACCCTGGCCTCGTGTTGAGAGGCACAAACTTCTCTATGAGTCTGCTCAGCATAAGTGGATTTGGAAAATGGATGGAATTATTTAATGATGTGATGAATGTGAAAACTGAGCCTGTCTCAGGGCTGTGAGCCCAAAAAATGCCAGGGTCAGTAGGGTATTGCATCACACTGCAGACTGATCATTTGAGTTTATGATTATTTTTTAATTGTATATTCATAGTCACTTGAAAACACAATCTTTATTCCATTTCTTGAGACATGGCAGCAACACAGCATGCCAGTCGGGTACTTTTCATCCTGAGCCGAACTCTCATGGCAGCCCCAAGTTACATGGAGATGAAGGCTTGAATTCAGTAAACGTTTTTCTGGATGTCGAGCCCCAATTCTACCCCAACGCTCCTCGCCTTTTCATCGGACTAAACTTCCGGCGCCGCGCAGCTCTCGAGACAGTGCAGTGGTGCATTGCACGAATCTACCAGCAGGTGGAGGTGTTGCACGATCAGCGATTCAATGCGGCGTCGCCGGCACACGTGCTTTGAAGTTGGACTTTTTAGAAAAGGAAGAAAACAACTCGCATTGGTACGATTTTTAAATAAAATAACTGAAAATCTGCAATTCATCAAGCATTAAAACAAAATTTACAATTAAACTAAAGTGAGTAGGCAAACGCGGTTAATTCTTATAGTACAAAAATTATTTAGCTCAGAAAAAAGTATTATTTTACTGTATATATATTTTGTAATTTATATTACAATAATATCACGGAAATGTCTTATTTTACTTTATGAGAAATTATTTGTCCTAACTACCCACGTCCCAGCCACCCCACAAAAAAGTTCCCAATGTCTGCAAACAGTGCAATTTACAAGGAAAAAAAAAACTTTACAAAACTTTGCAAAGATTTTCGGAAAAATGTACGATGGTTAGCAGAAACATGTCCTGAGCTGATGTGCCAAGCTAATGTACACGCAGCCTCGCCAGGTCTGAACAAGGAGCGGCGCGCGCGGCCGAATGCCGCCGGCTCACTTGGGGGGGTCTCTTGAGGGGCGCTTTACGTGAATGTAAATGTGTGCAGCTTATAGCAGCAGACTCTGGGCAAATCAGTGTATACATTCTATAAATTCTCTTTATATCTTTATATTCTAAGTGCAGCTTTTTTTCACTTTCAATCTCGATACTTTATACTGTCCAGATTGGAGAACATTCCGGATGGCTCCCCCCCATTGCTGCCCACTGATTTAAATCCAATCTGAGGCAAAACTTTCACTGCGAGTGCCCTGCTAGGTGGGCAGTGAAGCACAAGGCCGCCGCTGTGCATGTCAGCTGAAATGAGAGGCGGCGGGTTCCGCTCTTATAGCAGAGACGTTTGTGCTCCTCCATCTCAGCAGCACTGGACAGCTCTTAGACCTCATTATATAAATAACATGACATTTTCATCCATCCACCCACCCATCTGCCTATCTTGAGTATAGGGTCGCGGGGCAGTTTGAACCCACCCACCAATCATCGGGCAGGAACAATACCTGGACTGGACGCCAGTTCATCTCTGGGTGATGACACGAACGCGCACGCGTGCACACACATCAGGGCAATTTAGCATCACCGATTCACCAAACTCCGGCTGGGCGCCTCAAGACACGGGGAGAACACGCAAACTCCGCGCAGGGGGTAAGGAAACATTGTCACACCCGTTTAATGTCAATTTATGTTCGCGGATTCAGTCCTGGCAGCATGGAGGGAGACTGCAGCCCTCGACTGACGTTTGATCCCAGGACTGCAAACACCGGGAGGCCCCTCTAGTCCTGGCGACTCTGAAGCTGAGCGGCTCGGAGTTTACTGACCGCCAGGCTATGTCAACGGTCGGCATGATTTAATTAGAGCGAATATCGGGGGGATTTCTGATGAAACGAATGAGTTTGAATCAGCTGTGAATGTACTTAGATTTGGTGAGGATCCGGCTGGGCCATCAAAGAGCGTTCGGTTATAAAAAGAAGGAAATGTTGAATTGCATTCATTTTTGTTCTGCGCCGATACGAACCCTTAAATCATTATTATTATTATTATCATTATTATTAAAATGTCATAAAATAAGTACAGCTAAATTCTCTAAATATATGGTAAACCGGTTAGCCTTTTCTTAAATACATTTCCTTTAATTACAGAAAAAATGGAGCGAATCACAGAGAGTTAACTACAGTCATTTTCTTTTCATAATGCGTACGTTTGCTTGCTCATGCGGTGTTCATTTACCCATCCAGTGCTTTTTCTCAACGCGACTTTCCATTAAAGCGTCGCCGGCTGAACTCTGACCGAAGCAGCAGTCCATCACAATTTGGATGAAAGAAAAAAAAAAAAAACCCGACAAGGGTGGTTTGTACAGAGAAAAACCCCGCGAGCAAGAAACCTTCACACAAACAATAATAATAAAAGCGCTGTGCGCATGGGGAAGGCGCTATATAGAAATAAAATGTAGTATTGTTGTCAACAATGCGCTGCTATACTACGACTACAAAAATGAAGAGGGAAGGCGTGCTGTAGTGTAGTGGTTACGGCTTTGGAGGTTCAAATCCCACTTCTGACACCTGTGTGTCCCTGAGCAGGCCACCTGCCTGAGCTTCTGTTGGAAGAACTAAAGAAATGAAACCAACTGCACCACAGAAGAAACTGCACTGGATAAAGGCGTCGGCCAGATAACAGTAAGAAGTAATGCTAGATAATAACAACACCAGTAAAAAATTGCACTTTACTGGGTTGTATGGCTCGTCGTTCAACCATCGCTTGACAAAGATCCTTTTCATTCTAGGAAGGCCTTTTTTTCATAAAAAATTAATTCCTGAGGCTTTCAAAGGATTTTGAATATGTGGACAGAAATCTTTAATGTCTAGTTAGCTGAACCATGCAAGCCTGATTTATTGCTAACCAAGATGACCAGAATTTCAGTCCCAAAACGGCACAAAACTTACTCAAATCAAATCAAATAGAAGACTTCCGTGAAATCAAAGAGCAGGGGCTCCCCCACCGGAGTTTTCTTGGCACCATAAGACCTCAGAGGAATCTTTTTTTCCTTTATTAAATAGCCTCATTCTTCTAAATGCTGCTTCTTTAATGGCATTTTATGGTTCTTTACTGGGTTGTGTGGCTCCTAGTAGCTCCATTGCTTGAGCAACTTGACCAAAAACCATTTCATTCTGAGAGGAGGTCTTTGCACGTGAAGTTGGTTCTTTGTGCTTGGAAAAACGTCCAAATGTGTAAAAAAAATCCTAAATGCATAATAGAGTACCTAGTAGGACACCAACAGGTTAGAGACATTGGTATTTCACAAGTCTGCCCCCGTCTCTTTATGGTTATACTGTGTGGGGCTTGTTTTGGATCTCGATAAATAAATTGGTCCTTCTGGATCCTTCATGTGGATGGACCTTTTGGGAACTGTAGCATCGCCAGCTTCGTTTTTAAAGAGTGCGCACGCACAGGATGCAGAAAAGTGGGACGTCTGGCGCCCCCTAGTGGTTGTATGCAGCGGGAGTCCTGCTCTGGTACCCCGCAAATCTGTTATCATCTGTTCATGTTTATTTATGAAACTTCTCACGGATAACGGAATCTTCGTGTGTTCCTTTGGGAACCTAAAATGTTTCCTCTTTGGCATCGCTCTGAATAGCCTGTTGGTCATTTTAATGTTTATGACTATATGGTGGGATTGACTCACACTCCCCCAAAACCTCACGAAGGTCCTCGCGCCTCTTCAAAGCACAAACAGACATTTTGAAGTCTGCTGGGTCTCTGGTTTGTCCACAGGCTGCAGATGTTTGTTTGCCAGTTGTTGTTCTTTCGCTGTTCCAGACGTTGCCACTTAACGTCGCTTTCTCAACCGTTGGCTGCTGAAGGACTAAAGCGCTATACCTTACTCGATTAATGGGATCGGCGCACAGGTCTAAAACTGCCGGCCTCTATCCAGAAAATTAAAACGTCCTGCACTTTACACATACATCCATTTGTGGATGGCATTTCCACTTTTCTATTTGAAAGCAGGCGTTATCATTTCAGTATGCGGGCCAGACGGACGCTGTGAGCAGAGCTAGGAGCCGCTCAGGTTTGGGTGCCGCTTAGATGGCCATCACGGGTTCTCCTTGAGTTCGTTTGCTTTTCATCCGGGGACTTCGAGCTCCCCGCACAATTTACGGGCTGCATAAGAGCGTGTGTGCGTGAACGAGCGGGTCTTGCAACGAGCTAAACCTTTAAGAACCTGCGCTGAAAAGATCCGAGGATCCGCCTCACGTCTCCTAAAACCTAAAATCGATAAATGAATCGATAAAAATATTTTCATTAATATCGTGCAAATCAACAGATAAAGTTATTTCTTGTATCAAAAAAGACATTCACTATGTCAAAGACGCTATATATGTACAGTACAGTCATAATGAATTGATAGCTCAGCCTGCATAGGTGCAGCGTTGGCTCAACACCTGGCTTAGGTGACTTTGAGTAAAAGGCTAAGACTGTTGTAATATTGATTTGGGGGACTGCATGTCCACAAACCCCTGGCAACCCATCAGTGATGTTAGCGTGGTCCCCCATTAAAAGGCAGACTCGTCCAATTATTTACACTATCTATGCACAATATACAGTGCCGATATACAGGGCCAATGTCTGTGAAATCGTAGCTGATAAGTACCCGCAGTTCTAATTAGTTTTACACGTAGAAAATCATTTGCTTAAGAGATGATTCTTCTTCTTGTTTTATGTGTATCTGTAACTTGTTAACATACGAGGTGTGGCAGAAAAGTAATGAGACTGGCAACACTGCAAGCGATCTGGCAACGCTGCGCTGTTGTCCTTGATAGAGCATGTGTATCAGTACCTCCCATAGCTCAGTGCGAGTTTCAACTCCTTCCGTTAACTACGTGATTTTTGTGACTGCTATTAGCGAAGTTGTGTTTTTGGTTGTGCGTCACGCAAAATGGAACAGCGGAATTTGGAGCAACGTTGTGCCATTAAATTTTGTGTTAAGCTTGGAGAATTGGCAAGTGTGACGTTTGAAAGGTTAACACTTTGGCACAAATCATTTTTGTAAGGCAGAAAACACGTTGAAGATGAACACCGTTCAGGGAGTCCTTCAACTTCGAAAACCAATGAAAACATCGAACGTGTGAACACTCTTGTGAGATCAGACCGTCGTTTAACATTAAGAATGTTGAGTGAACAATGAAAGGCTCAGAAAATGTGTCATTCGCGTGAGACCAGACATTGCAGACAAATGGATGCTCCATCATGACAACGCCCCATGTCACACTGCCCTCTCCATAACAGAATTTTTGACCTCAAAAGGCATTCCTGTGGTTCTCCAGCCCCCTTATTCACCTGACCTCAGTCCGTGTGACTTTTTCCTTTTTCCTAAACTGAAAAATGTCCTCAAAGGACGTCATTTCGGGACTTTAGAAAACATCCAAAAGAGTGTAACGGACATGCTGAAGACCATACCGGTTGAAGACTTCCAGCGCTGCTACCAACAGTGGGAACAACGTCTCCATCGGTGTGTAGCTGCCCAAGGGAACTACTTTGAAGGGGATAACATTGATGTTTGAAAAAAATAAAAACTTTGGTAAATAAAAAATCAGTCTCATTACTTTTCTGCCACACCTCGTACTTAGGATTATGAGAATTGTTGTTATACATCTATCTATCTATTAGTTATATAGCGCCTTTCGTCTATCTATCTATAAAGCGCCTTTCATCTATCTATCTATTAGTTGTATAGCGCCTTTCGTCTATCTATCTATATAGCGCCTTTCGTCTATTAGTTATATAGCGCCTTTCGTCTATCTATCTATCTATCTATCTATCTATAAAGCGCCTTTCATCTATCTATCTATTAGTTGTATAGCGCCTTTCGTCTATCTATCTATCTATTAGTTATATAGCGCCTTTCGTCTATCTATCTATCTATCTATCTATATAGCACCTTTCATCTATCTATCTATTAGTTGTATAGCGCCTTTCGTCTATCTATTTATCTACATAGCGCCTTTCGTCTATCTATCTATTAGTTATATAGCGCCTTTCGTCGATCTATCTATATAGCGCCTTTCGTCTATCTATGTATCTATCTTTATATCACCTTTCGTCTATCTATCTATCTATCTATCTATCTATCTATCTATCTATCTATCTATCTATATAGCGCCTTTCGTCTATCTATCTGTCTATCTATTAGTTATATAGCGTCTTTCGTCTATCTATCTATCTATCTATCTATCTATCTATATAGCGCCTTTCATCTATCTCTCTATTAATTATATAGCGCCTTTCATCTATCTAAGTGTTATAACAGGTTCCACAAACAACCACAGGTGGTGACAGATTTGTGAAGTCCCAGTGCGTTTTCGATTTCCAAAGGTCTGTCGCCGCCCGCAATAATTCAGGCTAAGTTGGGGTTTTCTCGAGCTGTCAAACTGCCTCTTAGGCAGTAGAGATTTTAATTTTGTCCACACCTTAAGAATCTTTTCAAAGCCCAAAGAACCAATTTCACAGGTCAAGCACACCTGCCCACAATGCAGTAGCTCTTTCTCAAACAATGGATCTTCGGGAAATCGCACAAGCCAGTAAAGTATCATTTTAGGGCGATACCGTATTTTTTTTTAAAGTGAAGGCTCCCAGACAACCTGGCGAATGAAAAGATAAAAGACGTGACGTTTAAGTGTTTTCTTTGATTGATTTCGTATAGCTACTGTTTTATATGGAAGAATGAGATGCGTTTGTGACTTCAGATTGGTGGAAATCAAGTGACGGGGGTCCCATGTTGGCCCTTCGCCCTGGAGTGCAGTGTCCAAGTGGAAGGCGCAGTTTCACTCTCGGCGTTGTGCTCCGCGTCGGTTGACGGCGACAATTAACATCCAGGAGGAGCCGATCGGACTCGCAGGTCTCGGATGAGAAGGCGGACACGTCGAGCTGAGGCGCTTCAGGTGCAGCAGCTCGTTAAGAATTTGACCTTTTCTGCCGCTCGGCTTTGACAAGACGGCAATCACAGGGCAGCGTCTTCAGCTCCTGTCAAGCAGCTCTTGAAGTGGCAACACTTAACACTTCCAGACATTCCGTGTCGTGTCGGGAGGATTACCTGTAAGTACCGTCAGTCCTCAGGCCGCAGCATTTTTCGCGTGTTTAAAAGTCACTGCAATTTACACACACCAGAAAAAAAGAACAAAGAGCACATGAAGTGGGCTGTCAGGGTGGGTCAATAAGGCGCCTTGTTACTCTCCATCAAGAAAGAAAACAAGCAGGCCGAGGAGAGGAGAGGACACGGGCCCCTGTTTGAATGTAATGACTGTTATTGTTTCTAGAGTATAATAAAGATGTTTATAGCTGGCGTGTTTTGTCTTTTGGCCGCGGCCTGGTGCAACGCCTGAGCAGAAAACTGCACATTTCCAAACCAACTTTTTTCCTGTTCTGATGAACTTGCAAAGTTTCACCCTTGGGGCTGGGGAGCCATCACGTCTAACAAAGGGGGAGCTTACGCAGTAGCAGTGGCATCGGTTTATTTATCATTCAGATAAAAAGTGGCCAAGTGTATCAGCAGATAGGAAACGCCTTCAACCCGCTTCTTCGCGTTTCATTTTCATGTTGTCAGGTGGGAGGATGAAAGGATGGCGGGGGTCGACGACCTCGGGTGACTCGGGACACCCAACACCCGTCGCGCGCTTGGCTTTTCTTTCTTTCTTTCTTTCTTTCAGTATATAACATCTTTGTAATCTTTGTAAATTATGGTAATTTATTACCATAGACAATATAATAAATCTTTACAGTTATGCATTTGTTTCTTTCACTTTATATATACGCTTTTTGTAATTTTTGAATTAATTTGCTTAGGCCACAAATCTTTCTTTCTTTCTTTCTTTCTTTCTTTCTTTCTTTCTTTCTTTCTTTCTTTCTTTCTGTTAATCGTGCAGGTATATTAATTAATTCCAGTTTTGTATAAAGTATTTTCTGTTTATCAAACTATAACAGGAAATGTTGAAGGAAGGAACGAACCCCACGTCACGAGTTCAATACGCCCTGGCCGGCATTGAAAGTGCCCGACTGAAATGTCCCTTATACATCGTAAAGTGAAATAAATCTGTAGTAAACCTTACAACAATTAAATTATTATTATTATTATTATTATTATTATTATTATTATTATTATTATTATTATT
>JANRMT010062802.1:6408081-6426570 GCA_026402145.1 Polypterus bichir lapradei | reverse complement strand
ATATATGTTATCTCGAATATATACATATATATTATATATAATTGTCATAAATGTTATTTACCCCTTTGTATTGATGAGGGAGAAAACAAATAATAATAATAATAATAATAATAATAATAAATTACCATGTTATTTTTGTGGAGAATGCAGATAACGTTTGTGATAATAACACAGGCGCATGTTGACAACGCGGGACTACAACAAAAGATATGAAAACGTTCATGAACAAAATCCCACATTACTCAAATTGCATAATCCGCACACCACGTTGCACAATAGACCAGGGTCCGCACCCCAGGTCCTCCTTACATGGAGTTTGCATGTTCTTCCTATGCCTATGTGGGTTTCCTCCCATTGTCCTAAGACATGCAGGTCCGGTGGCCCTAGTGTGTGTGTGTGTGTTTCGTATGTATGTGTCGTGGAATTAGCCCGGCTACAGACAGACACAGGACACACAGAAGTCCCAAAACACACGTTTTATTTTTCCCAAACCACCAGCACTATTGCTTAGTCCTTTTCCCTCTTTGTCCTTCTCTTTGTCTTTTCTTCTTCTTCTCTGCTGCCTCCACTCCTTTCCCACAAGCTCTGTCCTCTGCCTCCTGACTCCGGCTCACTTGCTGGGTTCACAGCAATCCATTATATTGTGCCCGACCCGGAAGTGCTTCTGTTCTTCTGTCCATGTGACTTCCCAGCATTTCCGGGTCAGATGGAGAACTTGCGTTTTCTTCAGCCCGGAAGTACTTCTGAATTTCCGTCCTCATGACTCACAAGTACTTCCGGGTTATAACGGAAGCACAACTCCCCAGGTTCTCCTGCAGGGTTCTCCTGGTGGCACCCAGCAGGGCTGTGAAGCCAAACTCCAAATCCCATAGTGCCCTGTTGGTATCTGGGGCACTGCTATGCTGCAGGGAAGTCCCCATCTAGTGTATTGGGGGAGGCAGTGTCTAAACATAGTTGCCTTCCCCCATTCTTCCCTTCTCGGGGTGTCCCAGCTATCCCTTACACTGTGTGTGTGTTTGTCTTCACCATTTGATGGACTGGCACCCAGTCCAAGGTTTGTTTCTGCCTTGCACCCCATGCTAGCTGGAGTAGACTCCAGCACCCCCAGTGACCCTGGTCTGGATTAAGCAGCTTAGAAAATGACATGACAAACATTGATGTCAGTTACAGAGGTGGCACCACCAGGTGCAGTTCACTAGCAGACATGAGAGAATGTGAAGGATCAGAGGATCTCATGAGGACTTCCACAGTAAAATATTAAAGTACAGCATTGAGTCACAGATTGGCGGATTTTGATAATGTGGGGGGGTGTCTGAGGAGTTCAGATTGTCAGTATCTTATTTGGAGGGTTTAACTGATCGCTGGTTTGAAATGTTCAGTATGTAAGTAACAGAGTACTGTTTGAGCTACCATGGTTGGCAAATGACTGAGAGTAGTAGGAGCCCCAGAGATGCCGTCATCACCCTCTCTACATTGATCGTGGTGTGGACGCATGTAATTCTATAAGGCACAACAAAGACAACACCTCATCCTAGCAAGGCCTTGGTCTGGAATGTTTGACATAGAAGCCATCTGGCTCTACTGTTTCATGACGGTAAAGCGGGATGCCACAGATGGAAGTCCCTGGCCCACCTAAGGTCCATATAAATGAAGTGAGTGTTCGGTTTCCTGCAGTGATGCAGCTAACTTCACTAAGAAGTAAAGATGACAAAGAGTCAAAAGTGCACAATAAACCATAACAATTGTCCATGAATAAAACAATGAAAAAAATGCATCTGATGCAACTCTGCCTTTTGCACATTTATCATAACCTACATTAGTTACTTCAGATTTTTATTAAAGGTTTCATTAAATAAAATGATAAACTGCAGCCTCTCATGACTTCTTTTCTTCCCACAAACACGGGTTGAGAGGAACTTTCAGTGATGCCAGAAGAGTACGTGATAGGGACGTATGGGACAAAAGGGTACACCCCCAAATCTATACCCTTAGAAATCAGGAGCCACTGGGGAACCACGTTTGGATCCCAAAAGACCCCGCCACATGAAGGTTCCAGAAATAACTTTTAATTTATTTAGCTCTGTGACAGGCTCCATGACAGTCAATAACCATGACGAGATGGTAACGTGAAATCTGTGAAATCCCAGTGGCTCCCGACTTTAAAAGGACCCACCATACACTCTTAAGAATTGCATTTTGTAGTAATTGGGTTGTGTGGTTCCTTATAGTACCATTGCATTCTGGGAAGGGTTCTTTGCATATGAAGTTGGTTCTTTGTGGTATGAAAAACTTTCTAATATGTGGAATAACTGAAAAATTGAAAGTAGGGTGGACAACCTAGCAGGATACTAACAGAACAAGAAAACCTCAGCTTAGCCCGTCTTACAATATGCAACAAGAATCCTTTTACAGTCATCACCCATTGATATTTCAAAAATGTTTCCATCCCTTCATGGTTATTCACTGAATGGAGCCTGTTACAGGTCAAAATAAATAAAAGATTCGTTCTGGACCCTTCACATGGATGGGTCTGAAGGGCAACTCTGGCACCTTTATTTCTAAATTAAAGATTTCAGTGTCCTTCTACATATTAGTAAAGAACCAAGAGATCCCTTCCCAGAATGCAGTGGTGCCTGGTCAAGTGAACGTTCAATGAGGCCCGATAGAGTCCCATTAAAGAACTAGGATTTTTAAGTGAGTGCCAGAACTCCCATGCTTGTTTTTAAACACACTGATATTGTGGAGAACATCTGAAAGTGTCCCGTGTCGCAGTAGAGGTTCTGATCCACCTCTTTAACCCTCAGGTACCACTTCAAACACCAAGTAAAAGTCCAAATGTTATTTTTATTTGAACAATACAGTGCACAAAGCACCCTCCACTCCACAATACTCATAAATCAATAAACACTACAATACTCAATCCTCCTCTCCCAGACACTTCGCCACCCTTCCTCCCAGCTCAGCTCGCCGTCTGGGAGCTCCCACAGTCCTTTTATATTCCCTGACCCGGAGGTGTTCCTGCCCAACAGTCCACAAGTCCCTATTCCTTCCGGGTCAGGGTAAATAGTCCCTATCTTTACCCCGGAAGCACGTCGTTTCTTCCTGTCCCGGGATTATGACGCACTTCCGGGTTATAGGGCATATATGAGTCCACGGGCCTCCCGACAGCGACTCCCAGTGGTCCCCAAGGTATCCAGCAGGGCTGTGCATAAAAACTACATAGTCCATGAGGCCCTGCTGGAATTCGGGGCCCGTCCATGCTGTCGGGAGAGCTCCTCCTGGCGGCCTGGGGGTGAGGGCCGGAATATGAAGCCGGCCATCCACCACACCCGTCAGGAAGACTCTTAACGTCAAACAAAATGAGTGACTTTACTTTACTGGTTGTGAAGTTAACTCTTATTCCAGAAAGATTCAAAAGTTAAATGTAGTCTTTTGGTTTCTTGGAAATGTATCATATAAATTTACATTGTCTTTGTGTAAAATAAATGAGCTAAAAACATTTACTATGCTGGTGTTTTTGAGCCGTTGTTACTGGACATGAGAACTCCTGATGTGTGTGGAATTTTGATCCAATCCTCAGGCTGCTGTGTCCAAGGAGGTGTCCTTCTCTTGTCCTTGATAATCTTGCAACAAATGGCTCAGCAGGTTTGATGTGCCCATTAACAGAATTAACGCAGAAGTGTCTGTAAAACGTCTTCACTTCACATTGCGCTGTCATTCAACATTAAATCCCAATGGACTGAATTTGACTTTTTTTGATGCTGATCCACAAAGACTTTTTAATGTCCAATTGAAAACAGATCTCTGCCAAGTGGTCCGAATTAATCAAAGATAAAAAATGATCTTGTAAGAATTCACCACCCTCAAGTCAGTATTTAGCAGATGGCAGCCATGAGGTCTCCCTCTATCAACTCTGCCAGGTCTCTTCATTCTTCTTTGGTTCTGTCAGGTGTCATGGTGGTTGTGAGTGTGGAGCCTTCGTCAAGTCCAGGCACAAATTCCCAGCTGGATTGAGATCTGCACACGGACTCGGCCTCTCCACGGCATTCACGGTGTTGTTTTGAGGCTGTCCCTGTGTACTTTTGGTTTTGTGCTTTGAGGTCATTGTCTTCTCCTAAGGTGCCGCAGGTTTTCCAACATTTGTTTATTTGACTTTCTACCCTCACAAGCCTCCCAGAGCCTGCTGCAGAGAAGCATCCCCACAGCCTGATGACGCCACCTCCCTTCTTCATGGTGGTGATGGTGAGTTTTTGATGATGTGCAGTGTAAGACAGCGGTTAGTCCGATGGCCACAAAGTTCAATTTCGGTCTCATCAGACCACAGGACCTTCTTCAAGCTGACTTCAGAGTCCCCCATTTGTCTTCTGCTGAGATGTCCTGTGTGTTTCTTTCTCTTTGCCACCCCCCATAACACTGCGACTGGTGAACCAATTGTTATCTTCACAGTCTCTCCAATGTTTGTTGTGACTCCTCCTCAGTTCTCAGAGGGCTCTTGGTGGTCTCCCTCACTCGTCTTTTTCAGTTTTTTTTATCTGGCCTGTTCTAGCAGATTTCCAGCAGTCCCGTGCTCCTTCCATGTTTTAATGATTGATTTAATTGGATATTCAGTCACTTGGACATTTTCCTGTCTCCATCCCCTAACCTGAGTCACTTGTTGTGTTTCATTGTCTTCATTGTGTAGGTTAGGCCACCATACTGACTCAGAAGAAGCAGATCCTTCCACATACAATCAACTGAAAGCCCAGACAGGTGGTCTCCATTGAACTAATGATGGGACGTCTAAAACCAGGGGGCTGCACCAGTGAGGATTTAGGGGTGTCATAATTAAGGGGGGCTGGTGCCCTGTCCAGTGTCTGTTCCTGCCTTGTGCCCTATGCTAGCAGGGAGAGGCTCCAGCACCTAGCGTGACCCTGCACAGGACTAAGAGTGTTAGAAAATGACAGGATATATCGAGAGGGTGAATACTTCTGAGATCAGTTATTTTGCGTGTTTTTATCTGTAATTATTCTGAATCACTTTGACATTCTGATGATTAATGTCAAAAAGGCCAAATTCAATCCACCGTGTTTCAGTGTTGTATAACAAGAAAATGTGAAAATGTCCAAGATTTTTACAGGCCTTGTATATATGGTAGGTTCTGCACAACTACTAGGGAGGAACTTGGGTCCAAAGGAGGTGGACAGGTGGCTGTGTTATGAGAATAAACGGCAGTCGTGTCAGGGTCTTCATGATGAGAATGTCCCACAGAGGGAGTCCGGTGTGACTTTCATGAAAGGCCGCAGCATTTTGACACAATCGCAGTTTGCCCGTCTGATAAATGACGTGACCTTCTTGATGGCATTGCGCCCGCAGAAATCACACTTTGCCTGAAGTACTTGATTTGTCTTCAACGTTTTTCTTCAGATGACTTCAATAGGAGAATGATGGCTTTTTGCATACCAAACCTCAGACAAGGCTGACGAACCTCACGCAATCCCAGAAACCTTTGCAAGTCAAGGGGGCTGTAGGAGGGAATGCCTTCCTTGCTCCATATGCTTCTGACTTCTAGAAGGAGCCAAAACATGGGAGGTCCTAGTGGATTTGTAACACGCGGTGGAGTTGTGCTTGGCGCCAATGTTTTCCGAGGAAACAACGGAATCCTTGAATTGTAAAATCAGCAGTCATAAACAGATTTTACAAGACACTTTTCCTCAATTCAAACTGCGGCCAGCACAGCACCGCATAGAATGCTATCCAGCTCTTATTAGGTGCTTTGGACCACTTTGACACCTTTAGACCAAGGAGCTTTGAACAATATAATTGTCAGTTGTTCATGATACACCAAATTTAAAAAAAAAAACATTTTAAAAGCACTGGCATCAGAAAACCCCAGCGTTCCACCTCAGTGAGCCTTCATATTCTATGACACAGGCCCAGAGTTCTCTGCTCCCTCCATTGCCTGGAGCTGCTCAAGCGTATGCCCAGTAGTAAGATGGTATACAGAACCTCCAAAGTGTCAGTACAGACTGTAAAACTGGGAAGGAGTGGGAGACTGAGCCAGCACTTGAGACTTTATACATTTGCCTTACTAGGAGCAATTTTGCTTTTCTTTGTGAGCACTTTGATGCATTTTATGATGAGCATCTGTGCATTTACGAACTGTCATCAACAGAAGCCCATTCGGTCAAACTGAAAACAGCTTTCATGGTTTTCTCCCCTCCTCTGCATATCAGATTAAAAGCCAACCGCTGTTGGCACTCAAACATTTCATGCAGCCACAGTGACACTGACATTCATACTGTGGCGCGTGGCAGTGATGGGCTCCCACAGCTTTGTGGAACTCCTCTGTATAATTCACAGAAGTATAAAGGGTTAATAGCTCCAAGAATTGTGTGCATGATGGGAGATGTAAGCCAATTATAGGACGAGACCTGGCATGCTCAGATTTGAATGTGATTCCATCGGCTGCTGAAACCCTAACAATTAACAATGCACTTACATTGACCAAATCAGGCTGACTGCAGGTTTTCTCGTTGTAATGGCGGCCTCCAGTCAAAAGCGTAACTTCAGAGTCACCATCAGTGCAGTTATTACTGAATCTCAACCTGAATCTGTGGAACGGCAGAACATTCTGAACATTTTGATTTCAGCGTGCAGTATGAGGACTCCGATCTTAATGGGCAACTCTGTTCACCCTGTGCTATGGAAGATTTGCAAAACGAAATCAACTGTTAAAGTTTGTTTAATTTACACGGGTCAGAAGCTGGTTCATCTACATCCCCATAAGATACAGATCTTCAGCCTGGAGTTTAAACTATGGGAATAAAATTTACAGAAAAGATGGAAAAAACAGGATTTGCCCAAGGATCAACAGGCGGACGCTGTGGAGAAACCTCCCAACACAGTATATAGCTTATCTAAGTGATGGAGGAGCTCTAATGTTTGAACATCCCCGCTTGAGAGGACCTGGATCTGCATATGCCTATTTAGATAGAAATATAAGTAACAAGCTGGTTCATTTTGAGGGATGATACCAAGCTGGGTGGATTGGCAGATAATCACAAGGGACTTGGACAGGATACAGGCTTGGGCAGATTTGTGGACAATCAAATTTAACATCAGTAAATGTGAAGTATTACATGTAAGAAGTAAAAGAGAAAATTGAAGGTCCACCTCATGAGAAGGATTTAGGAGGCATAGTGGCCTCAACACTGTCAACTGCCAGACAGTGTTAAGAAGCCATTAAGAAGGCTAACAGACTGTCAGGTTATATAGCGCCTTGACGTGTGCAGTACAAGTCCATGGAGGTTCTGCTCAAGCTTTATAACACACTGGTGAGGCCTCATCTGGAGTCCTGGGTGCAGTTTGGGTCTCCAGGCTACAAAAAGGACATAGCAGCACTAGAGAAGGTCCAGAGAAGAGCAACTGGGCTGATTCAGGGCTACAGGGGTTGAGTGATGAGGGAAGATTAAAAGAGCTGAGCCTTTAAAGGAGATGAAGAGGAGACCTGACTGAAGTGTTTAAAATGATGAAGTGAATTAGTCCAGTGGATCAAGACGGTTATTTTAAAATGAGTTCATCAAGAACACGGGGACACAGTTGGAAACTTGTTAAGGGTAAATGTCACACAAACATTAGGACCACAGACACATGGAATACTGCAGTGGGTTGGCACCCTGCCTGGGATTGTTTCCTGCCTTGTGCCCTGTGTTGGCTGGGATTGGCTCCAGCAGACCCCCGTGACCCTGTGTTCGGATTCAGCGGGTTGGATAATGGATGGATGGATGGACACATGGAATAAGTGACCAAGTACAGTAGTGTGGTAGACAGTAGGACTTTAAGAACCTTCAAAACTTGACTTAATGTTATTTTAGAAGAATTAAGTGGATAGGACTGGTGAGCTTTGTTGGGCTGAATGGCCTCTTCTCGTGTAGTCTCTTCTAATATTGACTTATGTTATTTGGTTTGGATGGACAGGATCAACTTGAAAATGGAAAATTACAAAACTAAATTAACAAGGGCGGGTTGCCAGGAAGTTCTCGTAAATGATGAGGAGAAAGGTAAGTAAAGCTCAGATCCCATCACGTTCTGACATCAAAACACCAGCATGTTAACCTTTTGAAAAAACTGTCCGCAAAAACAGGCTTCAGTTGTTGCAGAAATGAGACAGAGGCCACATCTTCATTGAAATACACATGATGACCTTCTCACTTCAAAGACAGGAAATCGTCACCAGTAGCCCTCCTGTGAAAGACCTCAGCACTTAGCTGAGTGGTGTGCTTCCTCATAGAGCCAGTGCTTGATGATGAGCCATTTCACTTTCTTGCATGTGAAACTGGTCCTTTGGCCTTCCTAAGGTTCCTAATATGTGGACAACACAGAAGTCTTCAATGTGTTTAGGCCTCCTAGCAGGACACTGAAAGATCAAGAAGAACTGAACTTATCCTGTGTTATTGTCTGCAACAAGAGATCTTTTAATGATGAACTCACTAGTACTTCACAAATCTTTCATCATCAATTCATGCTTGTTTATGGTCTAAATAAAGGAAGGTTCTTTCTAGAACTTTCATGTGGATGATTCTTTTTGAAACCTCTGTGGCTTCGCTCTGAGGAACCGCTGTGGCATTTTCATCTGTCAGAGCGTGGGTCCGATTCGATTAGCATCCCAGCGAGTTGCTGTTTATTATTCAGCCTATTAGTTCATCAAAGTTTTACATTCTATTGACTGGATGAAGATAAAACTTCGGTGGTGACACTACAAGATTTACCCTGACTGTCCTATTTTGTCCTAATACTTACTTTTGAAGATGTATCTGGAGTTTCACAGTATTACAAGACAGGACTGGCAGCCTGCAGCTCTAGATGGCCACAACGTCTAAAGATGGAGCTTCTAAAGCAGAAAGACCAGTGGGAGCTCCATCAGACATTTAATGGCCGTGTTACCAAACAGATAAGCAGAGAACACGGTGACTGGAACAATTTACTTTACATGGAGATGTATGGATTACAATAATGACAGTCTAAATGAAACTGTTCACGTGCAGTGCTATTATTTAATTGTCAAACACCCATAGGTGGAATTAAAAGAAAAAATGTTGTAACATCAAAGGCAATGAAGGGTATGTTGTGTTGCACAAGATGTTAAGTGATGGACATTGCATCAGCATGTTTCTGACACACATGGATGAGTAGAAAATGTTTGCTTATTTATTGTAAAATATCCCTATAAAAGTTATTGTTTGAACATTTAGGCATTACACCACCACATCCATTTTCCAACCCGCTGAATCCGAACATAGGGTCACGGGGGTCTGCTGGAGCCAATCCCAGCAACCAATCCCGGGCAGGGTGCCAACCCACCACAGAACACACACAAACACACCAAGCACAATTCAGAATCACCAATCCACCTGACCTGAATGTCTTTGGACTGTGGGAGGAAACCAACGCAGACACGAGGAGAACATGCAAACTCCATGCAGAGTTACCCGGGAAGTGAACCCAGGTCTCCTAACTGCGAGGCAGCAGCGCTACCACTGCACCAACATACCGCCCCTTACACCACCACAGCATCACACATTAATGCAGGTTGTATGGCTCCATCAATGGATCTTTGTGAAGGCGCCTCAGGATTCTTCAAGACGTGCACAGTAACTTTATGCTGGCAGCTTCTTAGAAACAGCGAATTGCAGCGCCTAGTCCTACACAAAGGCAGCATGTAGGTGCAGTGGTAGCAACAAAAAGACTGGGGTTCAAGCCCCGGATGCTCACTGCATGGTTTCTGCAAGTTCTCTCCATGTCTGCCTGGGTTCCCACCAGCTGCTGAAGTTTCCTCCCACAGTCCAAAGACATGCAGGTTGGTGGACTGATGATGCTGAGTTGGGCCCTGAGGTCTGCGTGTTTACCCCGCCATGGGCTGGATCTTTTGTTCAGGATTTGCTCCTGCCTTGCACTCAATAGTTGATGGGATAGGCTCCAGCTTCTTCACACCCCAACCTCGACAAGTGGGTTTGGAAAACAGACAGATGGATGGATATTCGTTTATAAAAGGTAATTTTATAAGCGTTGCAAGCTTTTACTTCTTTGACAGCTTCCTTGTTCATATTCAGTAGTAGCCATCAGCGTTAACATTGCATACATATTCTGTGTGATCAAATTCCGCCCTTAGATTTTGTAGGTCATAATGCTTTTTTTAGATGTATTCCTCTAACATATTACATTTTCTCTGATTTCTCAGGTAAGGGAGACAGACATGTTTGAGTAAGGAATTTCTACTCACTAATGATAGTGCCAGAGAGCAGTGACGTGTTGTATGTTGATGAGCACGTGCAAGTTACAATTTACTGGACTCTGAACATGCGACTGAAAGCACCTTGTTGCGTTTTCGTGTAGTCACAGGCCTTCCCTAAAGATGTAAAGCTTGATTAAACTTTTCTACTGCTACATGCGTGATCAGTATTTTTGCCTGAAATATATTTTTATTAGGGCGGCACGGTGGCGCAGTGGTAGGGCTGCTCCCTCAGAGTTTGTGTCCCGGGTCATCCCAGCGTGGAGTCTGCACGTTCTCCCTGTGTCTCTGTGTGTTCTCCTCCCACAGTCCAAAGACATGCAGGTGAGGTGGATTGGTGATTCTAAATTGGCCCAGGTGTGTTTGTGTGTGTGTCCTGCGGTGGGTTGGCACCCTGCCCGGGATTGGTTCCTGCCTTGTGCCCTGTGTTGGCTGGGATTGGCTCCAGCAGACCCCCTGTGACCCTGTGTTCGGATTCAGCGGGTTGGGAAATGGATGGATGGCTGGATATATTTTTATTAGGGTGGCACAGTGGTGCAGTGGTAGGGCTGCTCCCTCAGAGTTTGTGCCCCGGGTCATCCCAGCGTGGAGTCTGCACGTTCTCCCTGTGTCTCTGTGTGTCCTCCTCCCACAATCCAAAGACTTGCAGGTTAGGTGAACTGGTGGTGCTAGATTGGCTCTAGTGAGTGTGCTTGGTATGTGGGTGTGCGTGCTCACCCTGTGATGGACTGGCGTCCTGTCCTGGACTTCTTTCTGCCTTGTGCCCTACACTTTCTTGGATAAGGAGCAGACCCTATTCAGGGTCATTTTTATTAGATAATCTACCAAATATATAGTGGAGGAAACAAAACAAAAAACTTCAGATTTGGGAGATAATGAAACTATTTGAGTTAATGGGATTCTTGTTGTGGTTCTTGTGACAATAGATGGCACTATAACAGCGCTTAACCCGACACAGACAGACACGGGAGGCACACTTATGAAAACACAAGTTTTAATTTTCTTTTCTTCACCTGTGGTCAACGCCTTCCCCGTTCCCACAGGCACAACACAGTCCCACTAAGCACAAACATCCCAATCACAATACTTTCTATTTCTTTCTCCTCCGCTCCTCTGGCTGCTGGCTCCTTTTGTAACGCACCCAGAAGTGCTCCAGGTGTTTGATGACTTATTTCTGCCAGTGCTTCCAGGTGTGGCAGAACAGCTGCTCTGTAGGGTTTAGCAGCAGCAACAGCACCCCCTGGCAGCGCCCACGTATCCCAACATGGCTGCACCAAACTCCAACTCCCATGAAGCCCTGCAGGAGTTCTAGGCACCGCTGCAACCCAGGGGGGCTGTCATCTAGCGTTCTGGGGGAGGTACTGCCCTGACCAGGCTTGCTGCCCCGGTCCATACAGTGAAGAGGCGTCCCGGCTGGACAAGGACCCCTGCTGTCTGTGACATTCTTTAAGTAAGAATATGCGGTTTTATTCAAGGCAATCAATTTCCTTAAAATATCTGAGTATGCTATAAATTTCAGTAAGTCAGTTTTCAGAGTGCTTAAACTTTCATAGCTTAACAATATTAAGTTATAAAATACTAAGTGTAATGTTCTTGACACAGAAAAAAATATAGATTTAGAGAAATCATTTTAAGCATAAATGTCCTAGCATACAGAGTTGGATCTGTTAGAGAAAAATGTACTTGAAACTGCCTGCCTGTGTAACTGGGACATCCCGAATTCATTTGTACCAGCACATTTATATTAGAAAATAAACTCACATACATCATCCATCCATCCATTATCCAACCCGCTCTATCCTAACTACAGGGTCACGGGGGTCTGCTGGAGCCAAACCCAGCCAACACAGGGCGCAAGGCAGGAAACAAACCCCGGGCAGGGTGCCAGCCCACCACAGGGCTCACACACATCATTTAGCTTTAAATATTGTTCTCTGAAAACCATGTAAATATAAGAAGTCCTATTTCTATAAACCAGGTATTAACCCACAACTCTTAATAATTAGCAATGTGGGGACTTTATATAATAAATAATGGCATAAGGGTGTTACTCAGTATGTACCATTTACCTGTATGCTGATTGGTGAAAATTAAAATACATTCAAATGTTAAACCATAAAAGGAGCTGACCTGTTATGACTAACCAGTCATGCTAAAGAGAACTTTGCTGTTCACATCACAGCCCATCTTAACATCAGCAAAGACGCTTATCAGAATTAGCAGAAGAGTGGTGTCCAGCAGGAGTCAGTGCTGAAGCCACTGCTATTTTTAATATTCATAAATGATTTGGATAGGAATATAAACAACAAGCTGGTTACATTTGCAGATGACAAGACAGGTGGACTGGATGATAATATGGAATCTATTAAATCATTACTGAAGGACTTGGGCAGCATGCAGGCTCGGGCAGATTTGTGCTAGATGAAATTTAATGCCAGTAAATGTAAAGAATTACAAACAGGAATTAAAAATGTGAGGTTTGAATATACAATGGGAGGTCTGATCATTGAAAGTACACCTTATTAGAAAGATTCAGGAGTCGTAGTGAACTTGATGCTATTGACTTCCAGGAAGTGTTCAGAAGCTGTTAGGAAGGCTAGCAGAACGTTCGGTTATATAGGGCCCTGATGTGTGAAGTACAAGTCCATCATACAATATCAAAAAATAAAGAACGGTGAATGTCAGAGAAATTTCAGTCTGCTCAGGTCCACAAAACATTTTAACAGTGACCTCTGTGAACGTCTGTGGCAGAATGAGAGCAACAACAAGCCACGGTGTTAAGTAACGGGATTAATTAATTAATTACAAGTGTCAGCTTCTGATTTAGAAACTGGCTAAAGTGGAATTTGTTGGAGTTTGCTGGTCATCTATTGGTTTGCTTGCATCTGGATGCCATTTAAGGAGAAAAGAACCAGTTAAGGTGGACATGTCCATCCTATAACGTTTTTCATTGGTGACCAATTTCTGCTGCTAATTAACTTCTTTTCTCTATACTTTAATTGCCTATTATTTTTTTTAAGACACAGTCTTCTGAATTGCTTTTTTTTTTTTTTGTTAAATCGCAACCAAGCAGAAATGACACGTGGAGTTAGTGAGACAACAGAAGACCAGCTAAGTTGGGGCCTTAAACTCCAACCACTTTCTTAATTAGAAGATGTTGAAGTTAATTAATTAAACTTGTTCTTTAACTCCATGGCTTGTTGCTGCTCTCATTCTACCACACCAGACTTTTCCAAAACGGTTGATTTTCTTTTTTCTAAGACCACCGTCAAACTGCTTTGTGGACCTGAGCAGATCAACATCGTCATGAACGTCTCCTTTCTTTATTTTCAGTATTGTATGATGGACACTGGTTGCTGGTCATGTGTTGGCTTGTTTTGTGTCTCATTATTGTTTGACTGCTAATTAAGGAAAAAACAAACAATTTGGGGATTGTCCGAGTCTTCAATAGCAAGTCAGTTAAAATGAAAAAGTTAATTAGCAGTAAAAGTGGTCACTAATTGAGAAAAGGGTTAGAATGAAAACTTACAGCCGGGACTGGAGCCGAACACCTCTGGGTTAAGGGGTCTGAGTCTTAAAGAAAAAGGTCAGTTAACAGCAGAAATGAAGACAGTTGCAGGTAGGAAACCTGCGGACTCTGCAGCTCCCCAGGATCAGAGTTGGAGACCCCTGACCTGGAGACTGGATTTAGAATGAGTTTTACTGTGTGTCCCCCCGGCCATCTGCATCATTTAGGCTCATTCTGATCAATGTATGTGGAAAATGGCTTATAAGAACACTCTTTCTTTCTTTCTTTCTTTCTTTCTTTCTTTCTTTCTTTCTCCACTGCAGCATTCCAACATAATGTAGCAGTCAGTGAAACAAACCATTTAAATGCTAATAAGACACAATAAAGCCTTTGAATGGTTTTGTCTAATTACGACTGTCAAATTGGAAGTAAATGAATCATAGCCACTGCAAAACTTGAAAATGAAAAAAAAGTTATTAGCTTCCTCGTTTAGGAGGCAATTATATCCACACCTGTAAATCCAAAAAAAAAAAAATTCAGTTTCTCTCCTTTGTCGTTGGTGGATGAGGGTCCTTTCGACTTTTTAATTATTACCACATGATGATTGAAACAACGGAGCTGCAGACCCTTTGCACGGCGGCATTTATTAACACTAGATCTGTACACAGCAAGACCTCAAAGCCATGGCTGTTTTGTATGAACCTGTGCCCACAGATAATCTTCTCCTCCACCGGAACAGATAAACTGCAGGCACGGTTCATTCAGACTCAGCTTCATGGTGGCCATTCTTTGACATGTATCTGGTTACTTATTTGTTTTTAACAAATCCACTCCTTTCATTTTTTTTAACTGGTCAGCTCAATGTGGATCTGCTAAGGCCACGACATTCCAATCTCAGATCTGCTTAACCTAAGTCATGGTCACAGGGGGGACAGGAGACTGTCCCGGTAGCAAAGAGTGCCTGGCAGGAGTCAGCCCTGGTCAGGACCCACAGCTCCATAATAGGTAATTAAACTAACTTGCACGTCTTTGGGGATGTGAGAGGAAAATCCACCCGCACACACATGGAGAACCTGCAGACCGGACCTGGACAAGCCCAGGATGCTGCATCCATGAGCGCTAAATACGCAATAACAAGAATATCCAGAAGAACACACATTTTAACATTAATATCAGAATTCTTTCAGCTTAATGGTGAATCACATACTCAAGGACAGCGGTGGAAAAGAAGGGGAAGAGCATTCAAGACTGAAGCCAGGAGGCACTTCATTACTCAGAGTTGTGGGACTCAGGGCCAAACTACTGAAACATGGAGGCGAAGCAGAAACCTTGACAACCTTTAAGAAGGATCTGGAGCAGATATTGGGGACAGCTTAGCTATGAGCTAAACAAACCAGTGACAAATGAACTGAATGGCTTCCTTTCGTTTTTCACATTTCTTCTGTTCTAACATAAAAGACCCAGCTAACTTCCTGTGCCCGTTCCAGGTGTAGTGCCACGAGTGTGGTGTTTTCTGTCAGCCTTTACCTTTTAAGGTTCTGGTCAATGAAAAAACTAGCAATAAATTACATTTTGTACACAATCTTCCTCAGACAAAGAAACATAAATTTCTCAGATGGTGACACATGAAAGAAGCCACATGAGGAAGTTCTGTCAACTAGCACCACACGCGCACATGTATGTTTGATTCACTGCACATGTGTGGACGTCTCATTAACTCTCACTTTCTTCTGCTGATGATTTGATCCCGACACATCTTCATGAAGCGTTTTGTGCTTTAGCTCCTTTTAAAAAAATCAGATGCCAGTCTCCACATTCTCAACTTGGTAAGCTGCTATTTCTCAGACACTCTCCCATATTTTAATTTAAAGATTAGGAATAAAACACTCGCAGGAATCACTTCACATAAAGTGAAACAAAAGAGTCGCGCCTGTGGAGCCACACATTCATAAACAGACACGATATGCGCAGAGACATCCTGACAGACAAATGTGACTCCGTGGACAGGCACACAGACAGAGTGTGCAGCTCACTCGACACGGTGGGATGCCTTCTTTAGCCCACTCTGGTTCCTGTCAAAGTCAGCTGACACAATGTTAAAGCCATTAACTTAGGAAAACCACTTATTTCTCACTATGTCCTTCTGAAAGGCCATTTTTATAACTCTCGCTTCTTTGTTCTTGGCAGCAGGGGTGATGGGCAAAACTCACTTGTGTACATTTTGTCTCTGCCTGCTAAATAAGTTAAAGGCTGATCACTGTGTGGTATCTGGGGCATCAGAATTAACGTTACAGTAGCCTTGTATGTCCTCTCAATGGCCAACTGTGGATGCCAGACGGTCTCCAGTGGTTAAAACGACCCTCCTGAGCATTGCAGTCTCTTGTTTTCTACAGTCAAGACTGACACAATAGACCATAAAAACTGCAATTAATTTAGTTATTTATCCTTTGTACTTGTTTTAACTTGTTGCAAAGCACTTTGAGCAACATATCTTTAAACAGCAAAAGAAAAATATTGTTGCTCATATCCCTACTTACCCCTACTCTTTCTGGTTTTCTGTGGTGGCGATCTGCACCACCACCAACTGATCAAAGCACCATGCAGTCCCTACATTGAGGGGGACATGACCATCATTGTCTAATTCTTCCTGTGAAGCCTGAAAACCATGAGGACTGATTGAGATCATTGATGTCGGGGCTGGGTGGTCTCATGGCCTTGGAACCCCTGCAGATTTTGGTTTCTTCTCCATCCCTCTGGAGTTTTTTTTTGTTTTGTTTTTATTCTGTCCTTCTTGGCCATCAGACCTTACTTTATTCTTTGTTAATTAGTATTGCCTAATCTTTCTTTGTCTTGTAAAGCACTTTGAGTTACATCATTTGCATGAAAACGTGCTAATAGAAATAAAAGTTGTTGTTGTTGTTGTATCAAATGCTCTCCGTGGTTTCATCCAGCTATCCAATGACATACAGGTTAGATAAGTTGGTGATGCCAAAATGGTCCTAGCGTGTGTGTGGGTGTGCCTGTGTGTGTGTGTGTGTGTGGGTGTGTCTGTGTGAGTGTGGGTGTGCCTGTGTGGGTGTGTCTGAACTGGCGCCCCATTCAGATGTTGTTCTTGCCTTCCACCCAATAAGCATGATTGCTCAGATGAGCCTGCTTTGGATACGTAGGTTAAGAAAATAATAATAATAATAATAATAATAATAATAATAATAATAATAATAATAATAATAATGTTGTGACCAAAAACTAAGAATTTCAGCAAATGGATGAATAGGTAGAATATAACAAGCTATTGTTGGCATCTATCTATCAATCTATCTATGACAAAAAATGTAAACATTATTATTATTATTATTATTATTATTATTATTATTATTATTATTCAGAAGTAGCACTATGCCCAGTCAAGAGAGAATTCAGTCTCAAGTTGCCCACATGGGCACACATACATAGGCGAGCAGTAACTGTTCACAGCACGTGTGCCACTCATTTTGATGAAGGTCTTAAACACATTTACATTACTCCTGTTGCTACCCTTTGCTGTCAACATAAACCAGCTGACATTTGCGTAGCACCAACCACGTTTTAATCGTCGTCAGTGAATGTGTTTTCATATGAGTGCCCAGCCTTCGACTAATGTCCAATCCAAGGACTGGAATAATTGCTGGATTAAACCTTTGAACACGTGGATGTCATGAGAGTCTTTTATGTGTCTTATAGTTGGTGAAAGAAAGTTGCATAAAATCCAAAAATTGCCCATAATGTCATGCGTATTGGGTAGTTTCAGAATTTGTAAAGTACATTTTACGACTGAAGTTATTTTTAAGGGGAATTAAATAGTAAGTACTGTGTATTTTTGCCATGTGCACTCCTGGTTCTTTAATGGTACTTTAATGGGTTGCATGGTTTCTCATAGGAATTTTTGCTTGACAAAAAAAAAAATTCTGTGAAAGCTTCTTTGCATGTGAAGTTTGCTTCTTTAGGCTTGTTTATGTATATGTGGACAAAACAGAGCAGATACAAAGAGATCAAGAGAACCGAAGTTAGAATGCGTGACTGGATGCAGCAAGAAACCTTTTAAAGTCACAACTCATTGGTATTTCATAAACCTGTTATCATCTACTTGTGGTTATTCATTATAGACCTACTGCAAAGGCTCCTTCTAGAACTTTCATGTGAATTGAGCCATGCCAGTGAGAAGATGCGCTATGTTCTTGAACAGTACAAAAAGCCAAAATAAAGCTCTTTTCATCAGCATAATCCTTTATGGAAACCCACACAAGAACCAATTCTCGGATGGAATGCCAGTCCATTACTGGTATCAGCCATGGACAATCGTACCCTACCTTGGCAACCCTAATTGATCAAAACAGTGTGGGTGCTGATGGCATCTCAGGCAGTTTACCTCAACTGTAAATAACAATCAAGATGATTAAATGTTAGTGGTTTTAAAACTCACTAGAATCAGCTGGACTCTTTGCTGCCATCTTCTGCTTTTCACTTAAAGAAGAAACTTAAATGTGCTGCAAGAATCTCCTTTTTTGTTTACAAAGTGCTCATCCCATAGCTGTGACACTAAGAAAACCAACAACATAATAATGATTTGACAGATAGATAGATAGATACAGTAGATAGATAGATAGATAGATAGATAGATAGATAGATAGATAGATAGATAGATAGATAGATAGATAGATAGATAGATAGATAGATA
>JANRMT010062802.1:6361513-6387583 GCA_026402145.1 Polypterus bichir lapradei | reverse complement strand
TATCTATCTATCTATCTATCTATCTATCTATCTATCTATCTATCTATCTATCTATCTATCTATCTATCTACATGAAAAAAACAGTCTCATTAAAAATGTTATATATTGCAAACTAATGCCACTAACACTCCACACTTACTACTGATACAATGAAACTCAGTAATGATTTATACACTTTAATACTGTATACATCCTGCGGTGGGCTGGCACCCTGCCCAGGGTTTGTTTCCTGCCTTGTGTCCAGTGTTGGCTGGGATTGGCTCCAGAGACCTCCGTGACCCTGTAGTTAGGATATAGCAGGTTGGATAATGGATGGATGGATGGCAAATACTGTATATACGTGAAAAGAACATAAGAAACTTGACAAATAAGAGCAGAATACACAGTCCAACAAGATCACTTGATTAGTTATTAGCCAATCCTGTCCCTACATCTCATCCAGATACTTTTAAAAAGTTGTCATTATTTACATAAATTATCAACAGTAATGGTGGCAGACAGAGTGGTGGAGTGGTTAAGGGTTTGGACTTGTTCCGGGTTCAAGTTCCACCATTTGTAGGTCACTTCACTTGCATGTGCTCCAATTGGAGAAACAAAAGAAATTTTACCAATTTTTTTTAAATTACCTGAATAAAGATTTCAGCCAAATAAATAAATTTAAAGCCTGCAGGTACATAAATTCATCTATTTCATATTATTTTTTCACTTCATTGGCTATATATATTTCACTATCCATCTTTAAGACCATTTGCTTTATAGGCATCTTTTTATTTAGATTAGCATTAGATTAGATAACATTTATTAGTCCCTTGGGTAAATTTAAATGCATACAGTAGCATAAACATGAAAACAAGGCTACAGACTCATAAGACAAATAATACAATCAATCATCCATCCATCCATTTTCCAACCCGTTGAATCCGAACACAGGGTCACGGGGGTCTGCTGGAGCCAATCCCAGCCATCACAGGGCGCAAGGCAGGAACCAATCCCGGGCAGGGCGCCAACCCACCGCAGTACAATCAATCAACCAAGTGATAAATACAAAATAAACTATAAATAAACAAGTACATCAGGTGAAAGCATCGAATTGCCTGATAGCATCGGGCAGAAAAGACGCCAAGAGGTTCTTCTTAGCACACTGTGGTGGAATGAGCCTGTGGCCTAAAGTGCTCCAAGAGAGTGCCTCCTGTAGGGGATGGAGAGAATTTTTCATGATGGCATCCAGTTTTGCTATCATCCTCTTTTCCACAACAGTTTTCAGTGCACCCATATTAAAGAATTTCTGATGAGACATCTGTTGTAACTGATAGGAGTTTATCCTTCTATAGGTTTTAATTCTGAAGGTGTTATTTTCATTTTAGTCTTAGGGGTGTCAGAACCTATGATGGCATAATGTGATGGAGAACAGGAAACAATCCTGGATGTGGTGACAGTCCATCACAGGAAACACTTGCTCACATTCAGCCAGTTTAGAGCTACTAGTTACATCATGCAGGTGTGCAACCTTAAAAATAATACTGTAGTTCTTTAATGGCACTTTACTGGGTCATATGTTTCCTCATAGGACCATTGCTTGACAAAGCAAGATTTTGTTGTGATAAAGAGTTTTTTGTATATGAGAATGTGTTTTACACTGAAAAATTTTGTATTATATGCAAAAAGAGAAATCTTTAATATATAGTAGGCTATCTAATCATTTTAAAATTATGAACCATTGGTATTCACAAATCTGTTATCATCTTGGTTATTTATGGAATCTGTTATGGATCTTTTTTTGGAATCTTCACATGGATTGTTCTTTAGGGAACTAAAAATGGTTCTCCTATGGCACATCTCTGAGGAACAACTCTGGTCCCTTGATCTTTAAGAGGGCAGGAGGAAATTCACAAAGAAGCTTCACACAGGATAAGTCTGGCACAGAACTGCAGCCCGAGTCTGTTGAGTTTGAGGTTCACAGTATATACCTTTTAACTATTTAGTCTTAACAGATTAATGCTGTTCTGAACTCATTGGTTTCTACACCCTTACATCTGAAGACTTCAGAATTTCTTCCATTATAGCTGCCAGAGCAGGTTTTTGGTTCCCCAAGACAAGTCGTTTTAAGTGTGCTTTGCCAATTTGACAAATGGTTGCCGGCCCTTTACTGATCTCATGCTCATACTGCTTGTAACCATAAAGTAATGATAAATGCAAGAATAATTTCAAAAGGTTCTTATGCCAGGGTGGCTGTAACATGACTGGATTTTTGCATGGCAGCTGAGGTGCGAGCTGGGATGTCTCACGTGCTTCCTAATCCCTCTTTTTGTTCAAACAGCACATTCTACAAGTCTGTCCGCTGGAGGCGCATACGCTGGCAAACATTGACAGCCATGTGGTATTTGCACTGGCCTGCTCTGCTCACTGGCGTCAGAGGTGGCAATAAACATTGAAGACAATTCCAGAATCTCTTTTCACTCTGTCATTACACTCTCAAACAAAAGTTTGTATCGTGTCTGACTGCATAAAATCACTAGAGGGCATTTCAAGACGACATTAAGCATCCCATTTCACTTTCAGACATATTGTTAGCGCAGCTCCCAGGACATTTTAGCCTTATTTCAATGCATATTGTTTTGGTTATCAGAGATGGTTAGGTGGTACATCTGGTGTCCATTTGGTAATTACATGGAGTTTGTATGTTCTCAGCACTAATTTTCTTGCCTCGTCTCTAAAGACATACATGTTACATTAATTGGTGATTCTGAAATGGCTCCATGTGCCCTTAAATAGGCTGGAGCCACCTTACGTTTGATCAGGACAGGTTTGTAAATCTTATGTGTTACAAATTTGAATGTTAGTGTTTTCTACGTTAACTTTTGTCTTTGCACCCTCATTTGTTTTTATTCCACAAATTTTCAAATAAATCCTTAAGGAGAATTCATGTATTGCATGTAGTTATTACTCATTTCCTGATCTTTTAATTTAATTCTTACCACAATCAAAGCAGCTCTTTAAAGTGCTCTGAGATTGTGCTCACAATAAAATCAGTTTTCATCAGTTTGGACAGTTCATGCAAATCTGTATGTAACTAGAGAATGGCACGGGCAGCATTGTGGTTGGTACTGTTTCCTCAAAGCTCCATTTTGATACTGGGATGGCAACGTACAGTGCGAAGTTTACACATTCTCCCCGTGTCTGCGTGGGTCTTCCTCTGCTATCCTAGATTTACATGAAAAGTTAATAAGCGCGTTTACAATTTATTTATTGTGCCTGTGATGGGCAGGCACACTGTACAGGTCTGATTCCTGCTCAGTAGGTTCCAGCTCCCTGTTACCCTATAACAGAGAAAGTGAGATAAGAATAAGAAATGGATAGGAGGCATCACCAATTTCTGACTATACAATTTAGTTTATTGCAATAAGAGTCCGAAGTGCATGAAAACATCAATTTAAATCAAACTGTTAAATATTCTTTCACAATGACTAAAACATACAAGCTCAGACCAACTGTTTCAGAATGGAAAATCCTCAAACTGGCTTGATTTAGTTCAGAGACACAGGGGGCTGCAGCATATCCTGGCAACAGTGGGGGAGCCAGGGTGCCAGTCCATTGCAGAGTTCAATCTAATGCAGGGCAAGCAGGCCAAAGTCCAAGTTGGCAGGACTCTGTTCAAGGCAGGAACAATCCTTGGACTGGGTGCCAGTCATTCACAGGATGTTACTACTTTTATTGATTATTTTTCAACCTTTAAGTTTTTATTCATTATTAACAGTGCTGCCTGGAGTGGGGGCACTGAATATATTTTAGAACAAAACAAAACTTATGGTCTTCCCCTGTACAAATGTGGAATCTATGCAAAATTTAGCGGAGACAGATTCAGCTCTGTGGATTTGCATAGTAGAAACACACACACATTCAGCTTTTTTCATTAGATTGGCCATCTTGGGAACTGCTTGGCACACTTGACTATTTTGTGTTCTATAATAAAATGAATATTAAATTAGTTCATTTTCCCAAAAAGACACAGTACTAGTAGAAAAAGTAACACTACTAGATTCCCTGCCAGGCTCTGAACCTTTCGTTAATGAATCTCCTTGCCAAATCAGCTAAAGATTGGTTCTGTATTGTTACAACATGAACACTGACAAGTGAAATGACTTGATCTGAATTTACAGAGAGTCATTGGTAATTCTCAAAAACAGCAACCCTGTGTCAAAGCATTTCACAAAGCCAGTTATGGGGTGGGGTCATATTTTAAGCCAATAAGATTACTGGTCAGTATTGCACAGAGTATTTGGGGGAATGAGCTGGTAACCTTTTGTATGTAGAATGTACTTTGCACAGTGAACCCCTCCCTTGGTGCACCGCTCAAATGTTGTGACATTTATAGATTGTAAAATCCTGGCAGGTAAAGTCATTTAGTTACAGATGCCCAGTGAGGCATTGATGAGCATCATGCCAGCAGCCTTGTGCTTTACTCACAGGTCCACACTGCCCATCCACAGACTGCTGATTATTCACTTGGTGTTCACTTCTGTTCTTCTATCTTCACACCACCCACCTTGGCACTCTACCTTATCACAGGCTGATGCCACCTGAGTGAACTTTAAACTTGGCTGATGCTGGGTACCTGACATGCTGCTTGGCAATGGAATGGACAACGGGATGCTTTGCCTCCAATTTTCTGTAGTGTAGATAAAGCAGTATCATATTTATTACAGGTTTTAGAAATTTCATACATTTGGAATTTATAAAAAAAATGAAGAAAATCATCACTAACGATAAGATGGATGACTCAAATATGGCTGTGGTTTCTTTCTTGTGCTACTCAGCAGCAAGGGGTTCAAGATGTGCAGGAGCAGAGTTTAAGTAATTAGCAGTCTGCTCCAAGTTTAACTGAATAATAGCGCCGAAAAGTACAACCACCGATCAAGAAGTGAATCAGAAAACATTAACTGTATGAGGGGCCTAACAACACTAAATTATTATTGGGTGTCATGGTGCCTTCCAGTAAAGTAATTAAATAACGAGAATGAGTGCTGGACAGTACAGTCAGAGCTCCAAAAACACATCAATATTAAAACTTTTTGCATATGCTTCTTAAAAAATATTGGACACACTGACCCCCCCCCCTACATGCTTTGCGTAAAGGACTGAATTAAGATTATTGTATATTTTGCTTTGAGTGGGGCTGAGAGCTGACTTGGCATTTTAACTAAGTGTGGCTTCTTTATCTGCGATTACAATTTAAATTGACTCCCATCATAATTAGCATTTATTTATGTATTTTATACAATCTACAAAACAAAAAAATGAAATCAGCTTTGTCATCTTATGGTGTCCTGGGGGATAAAATCAGCATGGCACCAGTGTTAAAAAGTTTGCATTTGTTTGATAGTTAGCATCAGACGTGCAGAGGCAAAGGCAGTGCATTTCTTGGACCTGTGTGTATTTCTCTGCAGTGCCAGGTCTTTTGGAAGGTCAGGCTCAATACTGTCATATTCAGCACTAGTACAACACAACTGTTGTGAGCAGTTCTGTCCTTTTACTGTCTGCTGTCTGATTCAGGTTTGGTTCTGGCATTGTGTCTCAATGGCTACTGGGATTGTGCCTGGTTCTTCCTGACTCTGGAATTTTAGTAACGTGGCTCGGTAGTAAGGCACTGGTCCTTGAAGCATATGCTTGACAGTTTGATTCCCATCCTAGGAGGCTCACTTTGCTTTCCTAGTGATATATGGAAATTAAATTCATTATCTAGACTATGTACCTTTTGAAGGAGTTTACTATATAGAGCACATTTTATTCTACACAGGGCTTTCTACAGTGGCCACACTCCCAGGCATTGTACTTTAACATTTAGAGCAGTAGTAGTTTAAGTGAATTGCACAAGGTCACACAGATGTGAAGAATGTGCAAACTTTGCAAACTTCGCACTGACAGCATCTGAGTGCAAGATCTGAACCCGAGATTTTGAATCTGAGGGCCAGCAGTGTTAACTGATGTGTCCCCTTGCTGCCCATCTGTGAGTGATGGTGTATAAAATCAAGATCGATTAATTAGAAATTTCAAATGTAAATAAAATGTTAGCATTGGGAAGGTTTAAGTGAGTCCTACTTCAGGAAGACAGCAAAGTAATCAACTTGGATGTTGAGCAAATTACATTAACACAACGCATTGGTTTAAAAGATAATCTAATTCATTGGGAGCATGAGCCTACCTGGGTAGTACTGGGCACACAACAGGAAACAATCCTGGTCATGGTGACATCATTCACAGGGTTCACACATCCAATCGAATCCCAGAGGACCTGTAGAAAACATAAAGACACATAGAGCACATACGAAGAAGACACAGGCAACAATCAGGAGCAAACTCTGCATATTGGGTCCATGATGATTGAGCCACTATCCAATCGGAGTTCCGATCAACTACATACGCAGTGGTCCACAATTTGGTTCTTCAATTTTTTAATGATATTTTTTTTGAAGTAGTTGCATATCAGAGCTTTTCAATGGTACTACACAGACCCGTCTTTTCTTATATTCCTGTGTTGCATTAATTGAAGAACAAATGAATGAACTCATCAGGTTGTCACCAGTTTCATTGCTTTACATGACCTTAAGCTTGAGCTGACAGACATGCTCACGGTTTCCAGTCAGCTGTAATAACGAAGGCCTTGTGTAAGACACATTCAGTTGTCTAGTATAGAAGATGGGCTTCTCAGAACATCTCTCTTTCCTCTTCTGTTGTGCTGGATTTCTGCATTTCAAATGAAATGATTTTTTTTCTTTTCCAGTTTTGGTCAAGGGTGCTGACACACTGGAGCTTGGCAAACTGCAACCTGGTCTTCTGCTGTCTTAAGCTAATTTGATTTTCTATGCTACGGACTAATTGCAAAACATTTTCCACAGACTGGCACCAAACTAGGTTTTTGAATTCACTTTGACTTTTTGCCAAATGTTCTCTACACTCTGGCACCTGAGTTTCTTTCCCTCTTGGCAAATCTGTAGACGTTTTGCACAGATTTGCACCTGAACACCTCCTCCCATTAGCTATCAGGCACATGTTTTCCACAAAAAGACACCTGGGTTTTTATCCCCAACTTTCAGCCAAATGTTTCTAAAGACGGGTACTTAAATTTCTTTTCCTATTGGCTAATGGCATATGATTTTGTTGTTTACATTTCCTGCTTTACTTCCATGTCTTGGCATCTCCGCTTCCACTCCTTTAACTTAACAGGCTGGCAACTCTTTGCAGCTAATATTTTCCCAGACTGGCACTTAGGTTCTTCCTCCCATTGGCTA
Organism: Polypterus bichir lapradei; assembly: GCA_026402145.1. NCBI lineage: Eukaryota > Metazoa > Chordata > Cladistia > Polypteriformes > Polypteridae > Polypterus > Polypterus bichir. Next base: position 6,380,297 of record JANRMT010062802.1, on the reverse strand, counting down.
ACTGGCACACTTCTTTCCATATACTGGCACCTAGTGTTTTTTCCCTCTAGTTGAGCAACATGTTTTCAACAACTGAAGCTTGGCTTTTATTTCATTTTTCTAAATCAAACATTTTCCACAGACGGGTACGTGGATTTCTACTCCCATGGTTTCCTCAACAGACATCTGAATTCTTACTCAAAGTATCAGTCCAAAATGTTTTCCATGGGCCATCATGTGGGTTTCTTCTCCAAATGGCAAGTTTTCCAAACCAGCATTTAGGCTAATGGGCAAAGTGTCTACAACTGATGTCTGTGTTTTCATTCCCTACCTTCTACTGTCCGGCAACTTACTTTCTCTTATTTTGTGAGCATAGTCTATAGGTATGCCCAGAAAAAAAAAGTACAAAATCAAAGCATCAGGTCTCTCTTAGAAATATAAGTGAAGTCAAGACACTTAAAAGGCTTCCAGGCAGACAAGACACTGCAGCAGTTGATGAGGAGATGCTCAATGCTCACTCAAGCAACTCTGAAGGTCCTTGGCTTTTTCCAAATGCAGGAGTCACAGCCCTCCATACCCATATCCCTACTCCATTTGCGCCCACCCTCAATGTGCAGTGAGTCCCTAACCAAAAAAAAAGTAATTTCATTGGACAGCGGCCAAGGCCAAGTTCTCCATTTCTATCATCGTTTCCTGTAATGTTTGCTGGCATAGCTGTGAGTGCTGAAGGCCCCATGGTCTATCTGTTCCTTTAATTTTTATAAACTGGCACCAGGACTCCATCAGTTTCTCCCAGAATGCATGGCAGTGTCCTGTTTTTTACCCACAAAGGGTTTTGCTTGGCACAACAAGCTATTGCAGTTCAGGCTGCTCCAGCTGAGCGGTGGGCTGTCAGGCTTCATAGCGAGCAGCACTTCTGGGCCTCTCGAGTCTGTAATGATCATGGCCTGTGTATTTGTGGCTTTTTTTTTCTTTCTTTCTTTTTTAAACGAAACCTCTTGGATTAGGTTCTGGCATCTGGTTTGCCTATGAAGAGCACACAAGGCCTTGTGGCTTTGGAAGTGATGAGCTAAGGCTTGCAATTTGCTGGTAGCCACAATTTAACCTCATTTTTCATTAACCCTGCATTAACGCAGCTAGCGATTGCAGCTTGTCACTCAAAAAGGAATGATAATAAACAATAACAGCAGAAAGCTGTGAACCCAAACTCCGTCAGCTACTTTGCTGCCGTGTCCTCTCTTGGGAATTGTAGCCGCCTGGCATTTTTCCGTTTGCAAATGTCATCAAGCAAAAAGTCAAAAATTGCATTTTAATTTGGATTTTGTACTATTACTACTATCCTTATTATTATTATTGGTAATCTGGGAAGGAAAAAAATGGAGGTTTGGAAAAAAGTTTTCAAGAAACCATAGGGAAATTTGGAACGCCAGCAACTTCCCATTTCTGCTTTTTGGTAGAGGGATCCATCCGCGTCTGAATTGCGTTGATATTTAAAGCCAAACATAATACAGCATTGCTCCCCTAAGACCAATAAGGGCTTTTTGTTTTTTTTTTACACAACGAATGTTTATTTATTAATAACATGCTTTCAAGTACCCATTCTTGACCTTAGGCCTCTTTTGGAAAAATTTATCTTCTCTTTACTGAAGGCCGTCTTATGGTTGTATATGTTTTAAAAGGTGTGACCAACAAATAGAGCGGATGAGGGTGGTGAGTATCAGGGTGATGTACTTTAAGGGCCTCTTAATGTCATATTTAAATAAAATATCAGGCTACATAGCATACATAATATGTAAGATGGTAACAGAGTGTTAAGCACTCCCACTTCTTAAAACCAGCATCCTGGGTGTGAGTTTCAGTTGATGCCAGGGTGGTCTGAACCTTTTCCTTGTGTCCATGTGTGACTTTCCTCCTAGATTCTTAAAAATGTTTATGTGTGTTACGGTAATTGGTGATTCCATATTGGCCTGTATGCATCATTGTGTCTAGTGGTGTGACGAGGATGGACAGGATTAGAAATGAGTACATTAGAGGGTCGGCTCTGGTTGGACGGTTGGGAGACAACGTCAGAGAAGTTAGATTGCGTTGGTTTGGACATGTGCAGAGGAGAGTTGCTGGGTATATTGGGAGAAGGGTGCTAAGGATAGAGCTGCCAGGGAAGAGGAGAAGAGGAAGGCCAAAGAGAAGGTTTATGGATGTGGTGAGAGAGGGCACATGCAGGTGATGGGTGTAACAGAGCAACATACAAAAGACAGGAAGATATGGAAGAAGATGATCCACTGTGGCGACCCCTAATGTGAGCAGCTGAACGAAAAAGAACAAGATAACCTGGCACTCCGGAGCTGTTTCCTACATTGTATCCTCTGCTGCCATGATAGGCTCTGGTAATCCTGCATTTGATTAAGTGAGTCTGGGAATATTATGTTAGTATAGCATTCTCAGTCCTGCTTAATCCAGTTCTGAATTACAGGGAGCACGATCCTGTCCAGGCAGCACCAAGCACCCCATTACAGGACTATCAAACTAAATGTGAGGTAACTTTTTAATAAATGAACTACAGGTCTGTAGTAAGTGGCCACAATGATCATCCATGTTGTGTTAATACTATTAAGTCCTTTCTTAATTTCCAAATTAAGACTGAAGAATATTATAAAACAAAGTGTATGTTAATGCCCAGTTAGACTTTTATTACCATTCCCTATCATGCTGGCAAGTGCTAATAACTAGTTAATCAATAATTTCTATGATGATTATGATCCTTTCTTAACTAGAAATGTATATTATTATTGTACAGGATTCAAGTTGGGTGGCATGGTGACTCAGGGGTTAGCACAACTGTCTCTGAGTTTGACTCCCATACCCAACTGCTGTCTATGTGGATTTTGCACATTCTTTTCGTGTCTATAGAAGATTCTCCCCATGTACTTTAGTCTTCCACCCATTTCGTAGACATGTGAATGTTAGGTTACCTTCCAGTTGTAAAGTCCCTAGCAGTGGACTAAAACCCCATTCAAAATAGATTCTGGCCTTGTATCCATCCATCCTGACGACCCTGAATAGGATTAAGCAGGTTTGTAAAGGTTATGTCAAGTACATTATTGCCTTATTGACAAACTGAGGTCCATTGGTTTGATGGTCAGGTTGCTCTACTGTTAATTTCCATCCATCCATTATCTAACCCTAACTACAGGGTCACGGGGGTCTGCTGGAGCCAATCCCAGCAAACACAAGGCGCAAGGCAGGAAACAAACCCCGGGCAGGGCACCAGCCTACCACAGGGCGTGCACACACTCACTAGGGACAATTTAGAATCGCCAATGCACCTGCATGTTTTTTGACTGTGGGAGGAAACTGGAGTACCCGGAGGAAACCCATGCAGACACGGGGAGAACATGCAAACTCAACGCAGGGAGGACACTGGGAAGCGAACCCAGGTTTCCTAACTGCGAGGCAGCAGCGCTACCACTGTGCCACCATGCTGCCCGCTCTACTGTTAACTTTCAATATATATTTCAAAGGACTGAGTTATGTGTGATTAACACTGATATTGATGATGTGGGCAGTCTAACAATTCCCAGCATTGCTAATGGTCAGATACACCCCCCCCCCCAGTCTGTGTGGGGTTTTTCTCTTGAGTACCCTTACCATATCCCAGATGTATAAGTGACCATGAAGGTTACATCTGAATTGTCCTAGAATGACTAAATGTGCCCTGTGACTGACTGATGTCCCATTCATGGTGGGTTTTCCCTTGACTTTGATGTTACTGCAATAGGCTTCAGCTCTCTGTGATGGAATAAGAAGATTCCAAAAATGTTTGTATGTATGGGTTATTAATTCAGATTGTCACGCTGGTCCGCACCTAAATGAATTTTTTAAAAAAGACTTACACACATTATGAACAGTTTAAAATTTCCATTTTTATGCTGATCTACTACAAAAAATAAAGAACTTTTAGGTCAATATATTCTGATGATGCTAATTGTATTAAATAATTTAAAGATGGATGTAGTGGGGATAAAACATTATGTTTCTTTGTGAGATTAAGACAAGGAATTAAGGGTAACAGGATAGACTGTAGTAAATGACAGGGTGAGGGTCTTACTGGATTTAAATATGTGAGGCTTTATTGATTGGGATCTTCTCTTTTTCCTTTCAAAGGTTCAATGAATGCCTTGTTAATTTAGAAACCACTACTACTTTCCATGGACAGCTTTTCCTCTATTAATATCTTAATGCATACATAGAAATAAGTGTTAAATGTATTGATTCAGACAACTTTAAAATCTTCATTAAGAAATGGATGAAGGAGGCTGACACATTTAATTTTTTGGCAACATTTCCCTAAGGATGTGGGAGTGTTGCCTGCTTGAAGGCCAAGGCTATCCAAAAATTGTCCTGGGGCCATAGCGTGGTATGCAGAAACGGTGGAGAGGGTCTCATCACACTTAAATTACTGGTATTTAATTGTGTGTAGGATGGTCTTTCTCATCTTAAAGGACTCCAGATTATAAACTGCAATCACTTTCCAGGGTGATGGGGATCTCCTTCTAAGTGTTACCAAATAATTGATCTTTTACTAACATATACTGTATGTAGAAAGTATTAAACTATATGTGAATTCATGTCTTGTGATAACAACTCTCCATTCATTTATTGAACAAACATAATTCAATTCAAAGTAACAGGGACCTAACATTGGGTATAAGGATAAAAGTAACACTGCTTGGAGCCTTGCTCTATCACAATGCCCATACAAAAACACAAACACACATCCCCTCACACAGAAGAAGACTTTAGAATTGTCAATTGTCTGAACCAGTACATCACTCCAGGTTAAGAAACATGGAGAAAAATCAATGCAGGCAACGGGAAAAACCTGCAAACTCCTCATAGGCAATTACAGGGCACAGGATTCCAACCGAAGACGCTCTACCAAGGCGAGGCATTCCTAACTACAAAGCCACAGTACTGTCCTGTCATTAATAGATTATGAAAAGCCATTATTTATTTGTGACATAAAGCCATTTGGTTTGAAGGGCCTGTATGAGTGATACTCTGACTTACTGAGATTTCAGTCTCGTGTATAAGGGTTTTTCATGGGAGCCACTTTCCAAAACAAAAAAAAAAGTGATCACAAAAGAAATGAGAAAAGATTTTGGGTTGTCAGTTCTAACTCAGCATTTTTTCACTTGGTTAAAGCCTCCCATTCCCTTCCACCCCCAAACACATTTCCTAATCCTTTGTCATAAAGCAGGGCGAGACACAGTGTGGCATCCAAGTCCTTAAATCTTGCTGTTGCTAGGCCGCCCACAAACGACCATTATGCCAGCGCCCCCAAGTCTCACCCAGTTTGACAAGGATAAGAATGTCTCCCACAGCTGTCTTTGTCACTTCATGAATTATACTTCATTAAACTTGTTATTTGTACTGAGTAATGCCACTTTCAGATTATCATTGTACGTTTGGCTGAAGCCCTTATGGAAGGTAACTTGAATCATTAGGATGCAGTAAAACTATTTACATCTTATTTTTAATTTACATTTACATCAGGATCACAGAGAGGATCAGAGGCAGGGATTGGAAAGGCAGCCTTGTGGTTCAAATCTCAATGCTTCAGCCACTGTGCCACTCTGCATTCTAACAAATGGGCCAGATTGCTATGGTGGGAGCACCTAGTCAAGTAGAATTTCTCTAATATTACAAAAAGGGCTCACAGTGGAGATGTCACATCCACTCAATTTTGTGGATTCTGTAAGAGTTTTAGTTTTCACAGTAGCTAGTGAGAGGCAGTTGACTGGGAGGTGAAGGAATGACTTTGTTCAATTATGCAGTGACTTGTGTTAGTGGGAGCACGTGAGGAAGACAAGGCATAATGGTACTTGTGCTTCAGACACTTCTCTTCAAAGTTTGGTTTTCCCAACAGTTAACAAGTTTGCAGCTTTCAATTGTATTTCTTCTTTCTTTCTTTATTACCACTATTTGTTCAATGTCAGATAACTCACCCTGGTGCAATGGGACACTTTGCATTTTTAGTTCTGTCATTTTGTACAAGAGTTCAAGTCATTGGATATTTAGGTAACTTTTCTGATGCTTCATCATATTTATCTTTATTTCTATATCATACTTTAGAGCATTAGAAAAACTTTTGATGTGAACTGTCTATTCTGCCCAACAAAGCTCACCATCCCTATCCAGACTTCAGGCCTGCTGGGTACTCTTTTTCCATTTTGATGACATTTCTTATATAATATTACTACACCTAATGATATTTGCATTTGCAGGGCACTTTCATGTGTTAATTTTCTTAATTACCGTCCTACATTTGTGTATTTATATAACTTCTGAGCCCTACTGTATTCTGCTTGGGTGTTTTTATGTTGCTTTCTCTTGTTACATTCCTATCCATAGCTACTGTATATGTACTGTAGTGTCAATAGCGTTTATTCATCTGACCTGTTCCTGACAAGACTCTTCATCAGTTTACAGCAAGTAAGCACTCGCTGCTTTAAACTATCATTCACAGTTTGGTGATATTGCTTTGCTTTTTCTTCTTACTTATCTTTTTCTTAGATGTCGCATTAACACAATTAAATGACGCTTAAATGTCACATAAACTCAATTAAATGATGCTGAAAGTCTAACCTGCATTGGGGACTGTTGTCATTACTCACTTATTTTATGTTAATATAACTCAAAATTAACACTTTTAATAGTAGAAACATGTTATACCCATTTTACCTAATCACAGTTGAGTTAGGTTGATTTGACTTAAAACAAACAAGTTTCATGCAAATGATTCTCCATAATTTGCATAAAGTAAGATATTTTGCATAAAGGACCACCTCTTTCTTGAGAAAATGTCCCTGTGTTTTTCATGGGACCCCCACAGCCTTTGTACAGTTGAAAACAAAGTTAATGACTTCTAGCAAATAGATTTTTTACTGAATGCTGTGAAATTTGTGTGGTTGTGGCGGTCGAGTTATTTTACCTTTTTTTGATACACCAACAAATTTGTTGCCCACCCTGCATAAGAAAAAAAAAATTTTATCATATAGTGTACATGGTTATTTGATTGTTAATTATACCCTGGGTGGCTTTGAAATAATAAATGAATTGCATTAGAGATTACTTTTTTCTCATTCAGATTCATTAATTTCGTCAAATTAAAATAAAACATTTTGTAAACACAACATATACAGTATTTTATTTAAGGAGGAATTAACTAAATAATTTAGGTGGAAAAACCCAACATAAAAAATTTAATCAAAACAAAAGATTTACTTTCTTGGACATATCACAAAAAACGTTTACATTTTGATCTCCCTTTATGTTATTTTCTTTATGGATTCCTAAATTTTATTTTGACATCATTTATTGTATCACTGTCCTCTCCTCAGTTGTCAATGGGCCGTATAGTTCAACAGTAATGTTAATGAACAGATACTGTTAGGACCCATTTATATTAAAATGGCTTGGATAGGCTTTATTTAAACAAATCTGTTATTTTTATGTGTATGTGTGTTATGTAATTAGTCATTTGTAGAGCTGTAATTTAATTTTACCGGTGAAACTGTTATAGCGCTCTCAGGCTGCACTCAATGAAAAGTACTATATAAACATAAACTGAGTTGAATTGAATTCATTCAGGACTGGGGTCTAAGTGTGGGGTTTGTACATCATGTAGTTAGGTTTCTTTCCTGTTTCTGAATATATTTGCATTGTTAAGTCACTTTCTTATATTATTTTTTCAGGTCTTCCTCCATTTGTACTTTACCCAGGCCCGAGGCCTACTGTTTTCTGTATGTTATGTTTTTATGTCACTTTCTCTTACCTGACTATATGCTACTTTTCTGGTGCTTCCTTTGAGCATTTGCACCTGGTGCTGCTGATGACATCATAGCTGGGTCTTGCCATCAGCTATTTTTTATTTTGTCACTTTGCTGAAGCTTGAGCTCAGATGTGTGCTTTTTTTCCATTTTTATAACACGTTCCTCTATTACTTTCCAATGCCTAACTGTATTTGCTTTTCCATGGCACTTTCTTGCCTTATTTTCTTAACACCTTCCTTAACAGGTGTTTTCACATCCCTTTGCTCAGCCTTGAGCTCTACTATTTCTACACCAGGTTCTTCATTACGTCCCTGTGCCTTATTGTGTTTGCTTTTTCAAGTTCTCCTACGTTGTACTGCTATTAACATCTGACTCTAATGTGATCTTTGAGTGTGTGCTTATGTCAGTTTCTTCTTTTACTTAATTTTCGCACTCCTACCTCTGTGCTTTTCTGTTCTACTTCTTGAGGCCGAGACCTCAGTATGTGTCCATGTTGCTGTTCCTGATGCCTCATTCCGATGACACTTTTATTTTTATTTAACTTTTCTGAGATAGGTTGTCTTGTATGCTATTCTTTTTCCCTCAAATCAGTTTTATCTCACTTGGGTCCATTTTTACATAATTGTTCCCCACCATGTGCATGTGATGTGCTTATTTTTGCATGTATCTGCAGTTGTTCAGTGATGGCCGCTCTTTGTACAGTAACTGTGTTATAAAAGTTGTCTGCTCACAGTTAATTTAGTAAATCTTGCGACAATGAAGGCACTGTATAAATCTTTTTTGTATTTTTATTTCTTTAAATTCTGATAAAAATATACTTAGTTTTTCTTTTTTTTACCCAAAAGCCAAGAGCAAGCCCTCTGCTGAATTGTGAGTTGGACTCTGTAGTGAAGTATTTTTGTCAGCACGCTTGGTTTTCACAGTTGCGTCTGAAATGAGTCTCAGCCTAATGGCAAGTGCTTCTCGCACTCTGCTGACAGCTCCAAGCCCACAATCACACTTGGGCTTCAGATTCTGCTGCCGCCCGGCACTTTGAGCTGAACTCAACCCACGTCTGCTTGGCTAGTTTAATCTGGGAGTGTGGAAGCCACTGTGCATTGGACCAGAGTCTCAAATTCCATTAAAAAAAATAGAAAAAGGAAAAAAAGTTTAACATATGAAAAATTAGGAGCTCCAGAGCTGCCTACCCAGGGAAGTAGCTGGGGAACAGAAAAGCTAAAGTATCTGAGTTTTATATTCTACTGCTCTTTTCCGATATGCAATTTAGCTTGTTAGGACACTCAGGGTAAAGGGGGCAATAAAAACAATGGAGTAATACTCTCTTATTATGTATGTCTATAATTAATAATTCACTTTTGATATTAGCTATACTTCAGTTTAGAAGAAAGGTGCTATATACAATAAAATATGATCAGGTCTGTAATGGCCATATTTGAATTATGCTGTTTACTGTAGCTATGTAAGATAACTAAATTAAAAAGCATCAATATGTTGGCACTCTACATATAAACATTTGTAACTCTGTTCTCTATGATGGCAAACTGTTAAATAATCTGTTAATCTTAAATAGTACATGTAAATTAATTTGTCATAATGTCCATTATAAAACACACCATTAAAGCAAAAGAAACAACAACCATCTGCTACACATGTAAAAGACTGTGGGGGAATGTGAAAAATGACATAAGAAATACAGATTATTAATCTGGCAATGTTTATATATGCTGTGGGATGGATCACTAAAACAGGTGTATAAAGGTGATGGATTGAGCAGGCGTGTACTATGCATCCACCCATTTTTACAACCCCCCCCCCCCAGGGTATAATCAGGGTCTGACAAAAACTGCAGTGGCACACAAGTACACTGCTGGGCACCCTTATCAACTCCAATGAGAGTAAACAATCCATTTAACCTGCAATTCTTCTAAATTGTGGAGGAAATTGGGAGGTGGCAGGAGAAAACCAAATGAGACACAGGGATAGTGGGCCAAATCTACACAGCTAGTCAACCACCTATAATATGAATCCAACTTTCTGAAGCGATGAGCCTGTGGCACTTGACCTCGTGGTCTTAATGGAAAATAAATGCAATTTTATGCTGCTGTTCCTCCAGGATTTCACTGTGTTTTGATGAATTCATTTTACCCTCAAAAGCCTTCTAAGGTCTTCTGTAGAGAAACATCCCCACACCCTAATGCTACCACCCTCCTTGCTTCATGGTGGGGATGGTGTGCTTTTGATAATGTGCAGTGTAACATAGTGTTTATCCTGATGGCCAAAAAACTCCATTTTGGTCTCATCAGATGATAGAACTTTGTTCCAGCCAACTTCAGAGTTTCTCATGTACCTTCTGCCGAGATGTTCTGTTCATTTTTTTTTCCTTTGCCACTCTACCATAAAGCTGTAGCTGGCGAAGCACATGGGCACAGTTGTTCTCTGCACAGTCTCTCCAATATCAACCACTGTAGCTTGTGACTCCTGTAGAGTTCCCTTGGTGGCTTTATTTACTTGTCTCCTTCATTTTTTGTGGAAGACCTGCTCTAGCAGATTTACAACTGTGCCATACTCTTCACATTTCTTAATGACAGATTGTAACTAGATATTCAGTGACTTGTCTCCATATGGACCCTGACATGAGCTTCTCATTGAGTTGCTTGTTGTATTCCTCTGTCTTCATGGTGTAGGCTAGACCACAACAGTGACTCACCACTAGTTGACTTAATTTAATTTTGACCGTTGATCTGTTTTCACTTTGAGAGTCTTTTTTAATGTTGTATAACAAAAAAACGTGAAAACGTCCAAAGGGTGAAAAACTTTTTACAGGAACTGTACGTGTAAAGTGTTTAGGAATGGTGCTCACCGTAAGAAGTGTTGTAAAAGAAAAATATTTTTCAGAACATTTACTGTGTAAGGCACAGTAAACCATCTCAATAATCATCTTTAAAACTTGCTATTGTTATTTGTGTGATTGTCCTCTATTCATTATACAAGTACTATGCCTTAGTGGCTAATGTACTGCACTATAAAGCATTAGGCTGTTGGTTCTGACCTGACCCTGAGCAAGTCATTTGGCCTGCCTGTGTTCACAAGAAGGAAACTTGGATGGAAGCCTGGAACTATACACTTGTGATCTGTACATTAACCAAAAATAATAATTGTAAATATTACTTACACAAGTCTACAATGGAATATGCCATGACCTTAGCCTGGCCCCAGACAGTTATGAATATCGATTCATCAATCAGTATAAACCATTTTAAAAATGAAAAGGTTCTTTACAAACCTATCTCAACAACCTTGCAAAATGAATAAAATATACCATGTTTTTTAAATACATGACAAATTAGAAATAAAGGAAATGAGCACACCCCCTCAAGTATGAGGGGGAAGGTTTGGTTTAACAAAATACATGAATAAATAAATGTGATCCCGGTCTGTGTCAGGATTTGAAATATGTCAGCCCTGTCCCATGAGCCAGTTAACATTCTCCTTAGCCCGCTTTGATTTTGCTGAGCCTGAAGAGTTTTCCTTTTATTAATGAAAGGGCACATCAGTGCACGAGCGCACAGCGGAAGTAAAAGAGTAGTGGGGATTCACTTGGCTCTCCAATGTCCGTCCTTCTCAAACCTGGTGGGACACACAAGCAGAAGGAATTAAAGGATGACAGCAATTAAATGTAACTTTGCTTTTGTTCTGAGCTCTTTAGTGCTTTTTTTATCTTTTAATAAGATTATGTTACAAACACCGGTGTTTAAGAGAAATCTGATTGACAGGGCCCTGTACTTTTATCACATAGTGTGACACTAAGCCCTTCACTCTTTTGTCCGTGCTGGCGGACTGACGGAAACTTGCCACCCTAATCCCTTTATTCAAGTCGTGCGCAGAAAAGAGCCATGATGCGCAGTCGGATGGGGCGAGTCAATAGCAGAAAGCCCCAAATGAGCCGGCTATAGAGGCACTGTAGCCTGACGCTGCCAGGATCATGGGGTGGGGGTGGGTTTGCATCAATCTCTTGTTTTATTTTGCTCCTTTTTAAGTCCATGTTTACTTATTTACAACAGCAGAAGCCCCCTCCCAACCACCCCAACCTCCCCCCCTCAGTCTTTGCGTCTCTGTCAAGTAATTTCCGTCATTAGGATGCGAGAGTAACCTCTTAGGCGCAAGCGTGTGGTTTTTCCCCTTGACGTAACCAGGCCTAAATCATTCCCAATGCAGCTGCGTTGTGCTTATGTGGGACTTTTAGATAATATGGTGTGGTTTAAGAGAGTGTGAATAAGATTTTGCCAATAAAAAAACATAAATAATAGGATGAAGCTGTTTGCTGTGCGGTGACGTTCCCGTGGCGCGGGTGGAAAAAAGCAAGCAGGCTGCTCACAGTGCTGTATGTCCTGAAGGCCTGCCTGAGATTTGGATAATAGCTACCTTGGAAAGGAGCCAGCCTGGGAATAATAACATTACAGTGTGTTTACAGAATAAGTCAATGGACCGTGGCACATTGAAGATCAATAATGGGGAAAGGTGTGATACCATCTCTCCGAAGAGATGCAGGTAGTGGCGCGCGCACAAGCAGCAGTGGGTTGAATTGAAGGCAGGCAGTCAGGCCTGCTCCTAAATAGGTTCACCATATAACATATTTTCAAAATCTGCTTCTTCTAAAAGACACCCCAGCTCTCCTCTTTTTTTTTTTTTTTTTTTGCTCTCACACTCTCTCTCTCTGGTCTCTACCATAATATTTTCTACAGAAGCTTGAATTCCTTTGTGTGCAGCCTTGTGTTAATCCATTTCAACTGGACTAACCCCCCCAGAGAGTTTTATTTACTTGTCCAACTGTTTGGAAGTCTGTCAGACTAAAGATCTGACGCACTGAGACAAATCTTATTACTTTAACCAGCTCTGCACATTCCTCACTGCCTCTTCTTTGCCTTCACCCCCTTTTCAGATTAGACTAATATGCATATGGCAGGTGGGCAGATGTGAGGCTCCACCCATCTGAAAGTGCCAGGCTGCCAGCTTTGAGAGTATGAGCGAGGCCCTCCCCACTCCCCAAAAGTCAGTATTAGTTTGCATGTCTATCTTTGTCCTGCCAGAGTGTGACTATTTAAAATTACTGGCACAAGGGAAAGACTTAACGAAGTTGTGAAGAAATATTCTGGAGTTTCAGCAAACTCATTTCTGGATGTTTTACCTATTTCTATCTATCGATCACATTTAGCAGTCCATAAAATTGCCTGGGAAGTTTTTCCTGGAGGCACATGGTATTGCTTACACTGAAAAGTGCTCTATTAAGATGAAAGTGAGAAGTGTTTTTGTTATTCTGTGCTGTTTTTGACCGTTTCTGAGCCACTGTTAAAGATGAATATTCAACCTATTCAGGAAAGCCTCTGCCACATCTGTAGCATCAATTTATGCCTCCAATCTTCCTTTGTGGTCCTGTTAGTTCTGCAACATGTCTGCTTCTGTTCTTTAGTCAAAGCACTGCTTGATGCATATTTCATCGAAGCATTTATATTGTTTCCATGAAACATGCTGATATACTGTGGACCTTGTATACATTATGAGTCAGTCTTTATAAAAAAAAACTTACTTGTGAAAATCATATTACAAACACTGTGTGAAAGGAACTCTATAAGACTAACCCCCTGTTGATCATATTTTAAAAAGACAACCCTTTAAAAGCATTACTGATGCTTCCCAATTCACTTCTTGATCATACCCAACACGTAAGGTGACCTATAAAGATGAACTGCTGCTGATCATTTTGGACTAAATAGGTTCAGTTACTGCATTAGTGTTATCGATCATATTCAATATCCTGTGTGTATACATATATACAAATATACGTATACACACATACATACACACACACTGTATATATACTGTATTGTATGTATACTATAGTTGTACATGTATATGTACAGTAATAATATGGAGAAGGCACTAAGAAATATGAATATGTCTAGTTTCATATTTTTGAAAACTGAAAACTCTGACTTAGCATGTACTCAACATTTTAGGCACTATATAAACACTGAAACGTCCTCATTTTTTATACACACTGAGTAAAAGACATGATAAAATGTTGATCGTTACTAATTGTATTTATAAGCACTGTGTTAAAGGTGACATTTGAAGTGTGACATCTGTTGATCACATTTATTAAGCATTGAACAACAGGCTCTCTGCCATTCTTGACCAGCACGCCATGCATGTTTAGTCTTTTATCTGCACTATCAATTCACTAGATACAGGGGTAGACAAAAGTAACTTAGATTGTACCTAAGTGAACTGTGCCATTGTGACATTCTTTTGCGTTAATAAAGTTAATAAAGCTATAGTGCTAATAAAGGTTATTTTAATAATCATAAACTTCATGTCTTTTTCCATACAAACAAGTATACACCTACGTTTGCCCACCCCTGTACAGACTATGTAATACAGAATATATTGAAGCACTGTGCGACACTCACTATATAAAGACACTATATGTCAATTGAATCCTCTTGATGTTCTTTAAAAAGACTCTTCTGTAAATAGATTGACTGCTTTTGATTAATATTACTAACATTATGGATGTTTTGTAATTCACTTTTTGACCATGTTGAGTATTGGGGTACTACAAAAATGTATTACTTTAATTATTATTGGACTAAATGGGTTCAGCAAATGAACAGATATTACTGATCATACACAGTAAGTTTATGAAAGGCACAATGTAAATACGTAATCCTATTATTTACATTTATGAGTGTACTGTGAAAGGGGTTATATAAAGTTGTGATACTTTTCATTTTAATCAACATTTGTTTCAACTAATCAATTGCAGGGTTTCCCAGTTACATTCTGATAATCAAAAATACTTCTTTCTTTCTTTCTTTCTTTCTTTCTTTCTTTCGACACTTGTTTGAGTAAATCAAACAAAACAAACAGATACACCTGTTAATCAAATCACTCTGACTAAAGAGAGAGCTCCTTGAATTTACTTGAATGGCATACTAAAAAAAGTGAATCCTTCATGAGCTGAGCATCTTTGCTAAAAATAAATGACCAAAATTACCTGGGAATGGCTCCTATGGTCACAGTGTGGTCTGGTGACTAACGGGTTAGGATAGAAGGCACGACATTGTGGGCTGAAATTCCTCCCCAGTGCACTGTGTGACCCCTCAAGAGTTGCTTGAAAATTAAAAAAAGTGCTACAATGCTTGGGTGAACTGTTTGTTGAAAGGCAGTAAAAAAAATAAAAATCTTAAAGCTGTTTAAGTGGAAAACATAAAAGACAATTTTCCTCAGGGATTAAAAAATTATATCAAATCAAAAAAATAAAAAATAAAAATCTGTCATAAGGAGCGGGAAATTGTGAGACATGTGCAGCAAATATCAAATCAGTAAGGAGATTAAATGCTACAGGGCAGCTATTGGGCAGCATTAAATTGGACATATCAAAAACATAAAAAGAGAACAGTAGACTTTTAAGAGACATCTTAGACATCTAAAAACAGCAGACATTAAAAGATGTTCCTGTTTGTACCTCTATGAGCAAGTTTGCTTCCCTTCACCTCATCCACTGGCCAACATGCATGGCATTAGTTAAATAAAAAGTACCTTTTAATGCTGCCCCCTAGAGGTGTGATAGGGCTCTGCAACGTCACTCAAACAAGTTATTGCCAGGACGTGATGTGACAGATGCTAAAAGACAACAATGCCCAAAATGCTATGAAAAATATACAGGAAAACCCTTCAGATTTCCAAAATATATCATCAGCGAGTGATGTAAGCTTCACATTAATCATCTTGTGGCATGTGTATGGGTTAAAGGCTGCAAAGCGGTGTATAATGTTAACTGCTGAAGTAGAAAAAAAAATGAAGAGGAAACGAAGGAAATGAAGCAACCACTTGAAGAGTCAGCATCACCCAAAAATAGGAAAGCGAGAGGCTCTCATTTTGTGTAAATGAAAGCTGCAGCATTAAGACCTTTACAAAATAAAGGAAACCATGTTCATTTTATATAGGACCTTTCTTTTCAGCATAGAACTCTTCATGCAACAGCTTACATAGAGAAAGATTAAATAATCTGCTGATTTGGGGGTCACAGAGCTGGCCAGAGACATGTCTATGTCCACCTCCATAGGCAGCAGAGCAGACTGCCTGCTGAAGAAGGCATTGCTGGTCTTCCTGAACTCTGGAAGGACTGTCTTTAATGATAACGAAATGGAGCCGATTTTTAAATCCATATACACTTAACAGGTGAGATTCGGAAATAAACTGCACCTGAAAGTGTGTTGGATGTACTTGACAAGTCTCAAGATGCAGCCATGCATCACGCTGAGGCAGGCAGACCAAGTGAGGCAGTAGAGGCATTTGAATTAGAATGACGGTAGGGTCAGATTTCATTTAGATGTGTAGCTACAAGTCCTGAATTTCAAATCTTTATTTACTTTATATAGTGCCTTTGAAGGGTAGTGGTGCTTTTTGTGTACAACACAATCTGTTTCACAGAGACACAGAGCAAATATATTTACACTGATTTATTAAGGACTTACACAGAGGCTCAGTAGTGGGATGTCCAAACAGCCAGTGACATTTCTTGCATATGTATGTCATTCATCCATATTTGAACCTGCTTGTTCGTTTTAGACTTGTAGGGGTATAAAGCTTGTTCTGGCAACACAGGGCTAGCCCTGCAATGGGTGCCATTTCACTGCAGGGCATACTCACATGTGCCATTTTTAAATCACCAAATAACTTAGCCTACTCATCTTTGGGATGTAGGAGGAATCTTGGACAAGACAGTAAGAAAAAATATCCAGAGATGGGGAGAAAGCCACAGAGACAGTGACCTGGCCAGGGATCAACCCCAGCAGTGCTTGTTACATTTGTGCACGTTAGTCACTTTATATGCCATCATTCATCATTGACTCCAGCTTCATTGATGCACATTTACCATATATGCTTGCATTGATGGCCAATTTTACATAGCATGTTCCATGCTGGGCACTACTGGAAAATAATGAGTTTTCAGAGATGGAGAGAACAAGTAGAAAGTAAATCATGTATAAGGGCTAATTCACAATTCACAGATGTTTCACAGATAATTTTTTTTCTATAATGTAAGAGCTCATTTCTTCTATTTACATACAAGCTATCACAGCTGCTGCTTAGGTAACAACTTCTTCAATAATGTGATCACATTTTCACTGAAGGAATTTGAGAATCAATATCTGGCTATTACTTCTCAAAATTATTATAAAACAATTAAGGCATCTGTTCATCCTTTCATTTTCTAAACCTTTGCATCCAGGGTATGGTTGGGGGTAAACTGGATTATTCTGACTACATGGTAAATCATTAGGCTATTTTATGTAGTTTATTCTGGTTATTTACAATTATTAAGAGGCGGATCAATAGCTTTACAAAGGATTAATTCACATGGGCTTAAGTCTGAAACGGCAGATGCATGTAAAAAACAAATCCATAAAAAACGGAATGTTTCCTTATTATTAATGAATGAATTTCAGTAGTTGTAATTACTGCACTTCTCTTCATAATTAGCATGTCGTAGTTATTAGCACCAGAATATTATGAATTCAGTTTTTACTAAAGGCTTTTTTAATAAACTATTGGATATTTTTAATTTCAAAACATGAGATTATGGACTGGCAGCCATTACAATGTTATCTAATTGCTGATGTTGTTGAGATGCTCCGGCTACCCATACAGTTAGATTACATGATCTATGAAAATGGATAGACAAATAAAATTATTATTATTGTTACCTTATTACCTTAAACTGGAATAAGTACGTACAGAAAAAGACTGGAGAGTTAAGTGAGGCAGAGGGATTGAAAGGGGTAACAAGCTAAATTCATGTTTTCATATTCTGATTTTCCCATGATTCCTCACTTTCCTTTTCCTCATAGAGTAGCTGTCAGAGCACAAGGAAGCGCCATCCACGGTTTTGCCTGACGTCATTTTACCTTTAATATCGAGAGACTTCTTTAGAAAGTGGTGATCGACAGCAGTGGGAGCCCCCCATACCTCTGTGGCTCATTATTCTACATTTTTCAGATGCCTGCAGTAAACTTCATCCATGAGAGATGGCAGGGTGCCAATGAGGCTATCGTGGGCTTTTGGCTTGGTCAAGAGTTTCCCTACTGCCCTGAGAATAAGAGTAATGGCCCAAAGATGTGTGCACATGTAACTTTGCATTAAGACACTTAATCCCAAAGGGTCTAAGGATCTCCTAAACCTGCACTATGGGAGAATCTGCACACGTTTTACTGTAGATTCTGAAGTCTGGGGTGACGCACGGTGAAAACTGACCACTCTATTTTATTTTTGGATGAAGTGTGGCAGAGATCCATCAAAGGAAAATGCCGGTTGGAGAGCGGGGCCGAGTCATGAACCCTGACACAGCAGGTTGTCAGGAACTCTAAATATGCTCAGAGGAGTGTGTAAAGTGAAAGCGTAGCCGACGGGGCTCCATGGACGTTCTCTGTTTGGGTATTGCAACTGATGTTCACTTAGTCTCTCGGCAAGAAAAATAACCTTCAAGGAAAACTTTGGAGATTGGATTTCAGAGCTTCCCCACGGCTGTCACCAGCCCCCCGCTACTAGCCGTAATGATTTGTGCTGAGGGTCTTGTGACCTAGGGAAGCATCAAAAAGACACGGGTGGAAACGTTTGGAGGGTTGGGAGGGGGGCACATGGTATTGATGACCAGCGTAAGACAATGCAGATGTTTCAGATCACAAGTGACCTGGCGATGACAGGAAAAGGCCCTCCGCCAGACGCGCCGCTGGCCGCCTTTGATTCACCTTCATCCTCTGGGCAGTCGGGGGGAAAAGAGGTCCTCCAGAAGGGGCAGTTGTTGTTCTTCTTCCATTAAGCTTGTCCTCCACTTACTTTCTTTCTTTCTTTCTTTCTTTCTTTCTTTCTTTCTTTCTTTCTTTCTTTCTTTCTTTCTTTCTTTCTTTCTT